>OX451735.1:280160680-281360680 GCA_948472305.1 Vicia faba | reverse complement strand
AAAAAGAAAGAATTTTTTTTTTAGAAAAGTTTCACTCACTTACTAAATTAGGAGATTAACTCCCTAAGCATTGTCTGATATATTCTTTTATTGTTACACTTGATTTAAGCTTTCTTTTGAGGCTTTTGATGTAATATTTATTTGTTTGTCTTTGTATGAGACTTTGTTGGTGAAGCTTTGTCTATGTCTGAACCATCGTTAATCCTTATCAATCCCATGGCTGGCATCTTTGATTGCTTAAGTACATTGTTTGACTTTCTTGATGGTTGCATCTTTATTATATTAAATGTTATTTGTTATGATCTTTCTACGGTTGTCATCATGTTGCATATTTATCATGTTGATTATGTATTTAGTTCTTCATAGTTGTCGTGATCTTTCTACAGTTAAAATCATGTTACATCTTTATCATGTTGAATGTCTGTTCAGTTCTTCACAGTTGTCATCATAAAAAAAAATCCATTACCTGCAAAACAACGTTCCACAATTTTCACCGCTAACATTTGTAAGGTTTATTCTCACCCCTTTCTATTTTGTGTGTGGATTTATGCCTATGTTGCAGATTCAGGTAGACCGTAATGCTATTAAGTTGAGGCATGACAACCACTGTCTTCTTATTTATTTTCGCAGAATATGGGATCTTATTTCTTTTTTTGGATGATTATTGGGTTATTTGTCATAAATCGATGTGATTTTGAATAATTTCGTCTTATAAGACTATGTGATGATGTTGCAAAAGGATTAAATTTCTGATGCAAACTATTTAATTCAATAACATAGGTTTTATTTGAGAATATGTAACACCCTTGGATGAATATTTATTTGATTTAATTGAATTATATGTCGAGTCAGGAATATGGTATTACAGGGCGCATAGAAGATGCTTTTGCATATTCATTATCGATAGTATCTTTACATGGTCCTGTGGAGGAGCATGACTACCTTGGTCTCCTTAAGGGCTTTGAATAGGAGTCTGGTGCTTCTTACTCTTCTGGTGATTCTGCGAATTTGGAGCTTCATCTCTTCTCGACGTGGTCAGATCATGGATAGTGGCCTGGCTTCTATTTGACATGGCCTTTTGCATGGTGTTTTCCCTTGGAGGTGCGTTCTACATGTTTTCGTAAAAATGAAGCAACTCTCCTCTATCTCTTGTAAATTTTGTTGCTGAAAGATCTTATACATGTTATTCAGTTATTCATTGGTGCCTTGTATTCCGAGATTAAATAATCGCAGTTAGAAACAAGGTAATGTTTTTGGTTATGATGTTGGTAGTGGTATCAAAGGTTTGATTAGAGGCACTGGAGTAGATCCAACAACCCAATAAGGTTAGAGTAGATATTGAAGCAGCAAAATCTCTACTACATGATTTGGGATGCCTTAAGGAGGATACGATTAGTTGATCGTTACTTGAGCATCAACGACTTCCGGTAATGCAGAGGAACGAGTAACTTTAGAGCCAGATAGGTTAGGAAGTTAGGAATCTGGAATTTCATGAAATCAAGGTTGATATTCTATTTGGTTAGGTTAAATGCGGTAAATCTAGTGTTTGATTTCGAGAACTATGATTCAATAGACTAACAAAGTTTGAACCGATGAGTCAAAAATAGATTGTAATTATGGGAAAAATGGGAATCAAAAGTCAATTTTCACAGATGACACCATTATTCTGTTACAGGACCAAAATTGGTTGGAGAATCGGTGGTTGTGATGGACAATTATGGATCCGAGCTTTTGATGCGGTGGAAAAAGGGATTAACCTACAAGGATAACACTCCAACGCTCTAGTCAGTATGAGAAGAAGAATAGTGAATAAAAATTGAATTTGAAATTGTGTACCTAAAATTGGCGTGTGTTCTCTTTCTATAATGGAGCGGTTATAACAACTTGTTATTTTCCATGTAATCGATAAGTGAAAATTGTAGTTATTTTTGTATATACTTTTTGTTACACTTATCGACTCTTTGTTGTTAATATCATTTGAATAACTCAACTTTTTGTATAAATATGTTTAGTTTGTGTATAATGTGTTTTCATGTATAAAGTGTATTGTTTGATGTTTTTCCATTTATTTTATAGGTATTTGAGCATTGTTGGAGCAAGATGAATAAAAGCTCCAAGATGCATTATTAGATCAGTAAAGGAATAAGGACGAGAAGAGAGAGTCATTAGAGCTATGCAGAAGATGCAACAAAAGTTGTTGTTCTGGTGTGCCTCATTGGGCAAAGCCTGGGCGAGGAGCCTTCGCTTCTGCCTCGCCGAGTGACGGAGGGCGAGAGGAGAGGATCATTTTTCCATTAGCCACTAACTTGGGCTCGCCAGCAACTCGTTGGGCAAGGAATCTATGTGTCGCTAGGCGAAGGTTCCATTCGTCGAGGGAGGGTAAATATTTGTGGCCAGTTGTGTGTGTGGCGTAGGCTAGGCCAAGGAAATAAAGGTCATCACTAGGCGATGCATTTGGCTCGTCGAGCGGTGGTGTCTGGACATAAATTCTTTATATTTCATTTTGTTTGGTTATGGTTTTGGGGATAGTTTTTGCTCCCAACTCCATCAACCCTCATATTTCCTTTAGATTAGCTTAGATAACAACTATGGAGCTTGCATACGAATAATCTGGGGTGGATTGCTCTTTGATCGGCACTGATAAACTGGGAGATTTATGGTTCATTTATCTTTTTCTTTATGTATTCTCTTTTAGTTGGGTTTGTATATGTATTTACTTTGATCTTATGTATATTTATCACCCATGGCGTTATATTGTATTTGCTTTACAAATTTTTGTGGATTGTTATCCTTGATTTTTGCTTTGTGCTAGGGATTTGGGTTTTTATAGACATATACTGCTCGAATTCTTATCTAGGATGATAATGTGTTAGTTTCTAGATTTTAGAGATAGATTTAGAGCTGAAATTCACTTGGATGTCTATGATTAATGTCTTTGTATTGGTTGTGTTGACTAAGAGATCATTAACTCGAGTGACACGGTTGACTTCTGTGTTGTTGAGGTTTGTTGAGAGATCGCCACCAAGGTGATACAGTGGGTATTATGTTTGACATGTGATGACACAGACGAGTATCGTAGGTTGAGTATAACGGGTCGATAGGTTTAAGTTTGTGAGAAGTGTATTATATGCATGCTTGATAACTTGTTCCTTGGAAGAATGAATTTATTTTCTTGTCAATAGTTTTTACCCTTTCTTTACAAACAACTCGTTTTTCCCCCCAAACTCATTAATGAATGATTTGTTGAACGGTGAATCGATAACCAATTTCCATGGACATAATATGATATAACCTAAATATCTGGTAAAATTAATACTTTACTTTTTTCTTGCGGCTATGCTGCTGCACCAAAATGGCGTCGTTGTCGGGGATTTGTTTATTGTTTCACATCGCGATAATTCCTTTGTTTTTGAGTTTTGTAATTAATATATATGTTGTATAGACTTTGTAAATGAACTTGTTTATGTTTACTTGTGAATTTATTTTTTTATGTTTACCACACTTGTACATATTTTCTATACTTGTGATTTTGTTATATCGTTGTTTGTTTCCTTTCATGTTTACTTGTGTTTTGGTTAGGAATAACCAGGTGGAAGCAACTTGGAGGAACTTTCTTAAATGTCAGACTTTGAGATTAGGACGTAAAACAAGCATGTTTTATTTTTTTTGTTAGTTTAGGTAGTTGAATGTAATTGTCTAAATAAATTTAACTCGGACTAGTTCTTAAATTTCATATCTTCACTTTTAAATTTGTTTAGACAATTTCATTCGTTCTTTTAGTATGTGTATATTATTTGTTTTCATTTTTGTGTTTTTCTTTGAGCTTGTTGTGAATAGCTTGAGAATATTGAGGTGATTTTTCAAGTTTGATCGTTTCGACTTGTGAATAAGTGGTAATGATTTTGTTAAGGTTTTGTACACGTTTGAGGTATGTGTTTATCGCTTTCTACACTTTAGCATATTCATGATACTTAGACTTTTTACAATTTTTATGCTATTCATTCTTTTGTATACTTGTTTATTTGTGAATCACTTTAGTTCCTACCCTTTTTGTGAGGTAGCTTTCCATTGTTCACATATGCTGGAGGCCACAATTCTTGTTTTAACTGGATTTTATTATGTTTAATCTTATATTTGTGTTGACTGTATGAATGCATGAAAAAGATCGAGGCATTTTTGTTTGATTTTAAGCACAGCTACCTAGCTAAATAGTCAACTCATCTTGTGAGTTTGTGATCATTAGTATCCCTTTTGAGCTTTTTGTCAATGTCCATGTTGTTTTTGCAAAATGCTTGTCTAAGAGTGTTTTGTTCTCATTTTTGTATGGATATTGATTCTTTGTTTTCTTAAACCTTTAAGTATGATTTATAGTTTGAATTTTTGCATTGCCTTAAAAAGTAGAGAGTATTCATATTATGATGATGATTGAATTCAAGTTGAGGAGAAGAATATTTATGTGCTTATGTTTTAATTGATATGAGGTTGTAAAAGAAAAGAAATAGAAAGAAAGAAAAAAGAAAACAAAAATAAATAAAAGAAAAAGAAAAAGAAATGGAAAAACTCAAGAAAAAAACTTTGAAAAAGAAAAACAAAAAAGAGTTCAAATAATTGTGCAAATAAGTATTGTGATTGGTTTGAGAAATTTGGAATTATGATGAAGTTTGATTGAAATTGTGTTACTTGGGTCTTTGTGAGTTGATCACGCCCTTAGGTTAAGGCAAATTTTTGTTTCAATTAGCCTTAGAAATTATCTGTTGTTTGTTAACCAAGCCACATTACAACCTTGAAAAGCCCTTGTGATTCTTGCCTTTGTATGTTCAATATGATTTTTTGGATGAGTGCATAATTTAGTCTACTTTGCAAGATTGTGGATGAGTGAAAATACCTCATTTTTGTGTATTTGTCATCTATCATTATTGATTTTGTTAGGTGTCATTTATTTGTGAACTAGTGTTGTTTTAGAATGTTTGACAATCCATGGACCTGGGTAGCAACATGCTGTCACCATCGACCCGGATAGGGTAGGTAGCCGAGAGGCACCTGCCCGTAACCGATCATCATCTCAGCTTATTAAAGCCAGTAACTTCCGATAGCGCATTCATTATTATGTTACACATCACTAATCATCTTCATTCATGGAGACGACGGAGGTTACATAGTTATGGAACTCAAGAGTCACTCATTAATTGAGGCTCTTGATGAAGTGAAGATACTCACTATATAAAGAGGCTCCCGACAGAGGGATAAGCATTACATTCATCTTGGGACGCACACATCACTGTCGTAGCTCCCAAATTCCTCAATCATCTCATAAACTCACTCTAGTGAACTCTCCTTAACAACCTCCTAGAAAATCCACCGAATATTTAGTTTATATATATATATATATATATATATATATATATATATATATATATATATATATATATATATATATATATATATATATATATATATATATATATATATATATATATATATATATATATATATATATATATATATATATATATATATATATATATATATATATATATATATATATATATATATATATATATATATATATATATATATATATATATATATATATATATATATATATATATATATATATATATATATATAAGGGTTGAGAAGTTAAGGGTCCCACATAAATAATAGTGTCCAAAAAAACATGTGCTCATTGGATTCAAATAATTTATAGTAACATAATTGTCCAATACCATGGATTTGGGTACAGGATCGGTCCAAGAGTCAAGCCATCTAGGCTAGGAGTTTATGCTTAAAAAATTTGAGCTTACAAAATGTCTCAATTTTTTTTGTTATAATAATATATGATGACATTAAACACATAAATTATTATAATTGTGTTGGTAAAATTTTGATTTTTTTTAGTCTTGAGTTTAACTCTTAACCACCACAAAAATATTATTTTAAAATTGTTTGGATAGGGCATATTGAGTCACAAATTACCAATTGGATTATACAAATTGGTCTATATGATAAATTATATGAACATGACAATATACTTTGCTTGAACATGGAGGAGAAGTTAGGGGTTCCACCGTTTCGATTGACCACTAAGGATATAACATACTCCATACTTTTTTATTATCGTTATTACTAGGTTTTCAAGAATGTTTGGTTCATTTAAGTTCTCTTTAGAGATGGAAATGAGTTTGGTTCAATTAAATTCAAAATTAAAAATATTGGTTCAACTCGAAATTCAATTTGAGAACAACACAAGTTTTTTTAGCTTATTCAATCAAAGTTTTTGAACACCACGATTTAGTTAAGTACCTTGAACTTGGTCCGACTCAATATATCAAAAATAAACTAAAAAATGTAAAGATTAAAAAAATAAAAACTAATTGAAGAATTGTATAATTTACACTAATTTCAATGGACATTTTCTTATAAAATAAAATATCTAAAATTGATTTCTTATATTAAATGTGTCGAATTATACATACTCAAGTTCAATTTTTTTTACGAACTTAAATTTGATCTTAAGTTTGATTCATTTGGTTCGTGACCCAAATTCAACAAATTAATTATGGAATTAAGTCTCGAACTATTTTTGAGTTGATTCAGTTCATTATCAAACATAATTTTGTTAAAGTTCATTAGAATCCAATAATCCTGAAACCATGAAACTAGAATATTTGGTCGGTTTGTTGGAGAAGCATAAGTTACAGATTGTCGAGAGGAAAGGGGTACAAGATTTGATACAAGCTCTACAGCTTCATACATGAAAGAAACATGATGGTTCCAACAAATTCAAAGAAAATGGAGACAAGAATCAGATCAAGAAGTTTTGGTCGAACCATCAAAAGCATAAAGTCGGTGATAAGGCTTATGAATCCTTAAAAAGAAGAGAAGGAAACTCCTATCAGAAAGACAAAGAAGAGAAAAAATGGTATGCAGTGCTATAACTGTTGGTACAGAAAAGACAAGGGAGCGACAAAAGGCAAGGATGAAGGAGAAAACCTTTCACGCTAAGATTTAGATAATTATGAACATATAGTGGTTATGGATGTAGTTGCAAATGATCATGTAGACTCCAAGATTTGGTTTCTCGACACTGGTTGCTCGAATCACATGATTGGTAGAAAAGTGTGCTTAGGAGATTTTGACGAGTTAAAGAAGATTAGGGTCAAACTTGCAGATAATAGCTCGTTGTAAGCAGAAGGTATTGGCAACATAGTTATTCAAAGGAGCAATGGAGCAAGAGTTGTGATTAAATATGTACTCTATGTACCTAGAATGAAGTACAACCAGCTATGTGTGGGACAATTGGTAGAAAAAGGTTTCTAAGGGGTTACGAAAGATAGATCCTTGGAATCGTTCTACGCCTAGAATAATTCGGTCTAAAAATATCTTATGTAGAAGAATAGGATATTCAAGACCATGATCAGTTCGAATGTGGTAAAATGGCTAAAGACGTTTGTCGACCACAAGAATAGTTGGTTATGACATTTGAGGTTTGTCAATCTGAATATTAGGTCACTCAATCAACTGATCACTCAAGATATGGTAATAGGTATACCAAGTCTTGTGATTCCCAACAAATTCTATGATGGTTTCTTAGTAGGGAAGGCACCACATACATCTGAATGTACTACTTCTTGTCGATGAGTATAATCAAAAGCTTTGAATCTATGTGATCAAGCGAAAGGATGAAGTATTTGAAATATTTAAGAGCTCAAGATATTTGTCGAAAACCAGAGTGAAAGCAAGATCAAGGTTTTGCGAACAAATGGAGGTGGTGAATACACATCCAAGATATTTGAAGAGTTATGTGTAGAACATGATATTGATCATGATTTAAATGCTCCTTATACTCCTCAACGTCATGGAATAGCATAAAGAAGAAACATGACCAAATTGGATATGAAGATATGCATATTGAAGTAGAAGAATCTGCCAAAATCCTTATAGGGTGAAGTAGTTAGCATTGTTGTCTATATACTGAACATGTATTGTACAAAGAAACTAAAGAACAAGGTTCATAAAGAAGTGTGGAGTGGCAAACAACCATCAGTGAGTAATCTAAAGGTGTTTGACTCTATTTGTTACAAGCATGTTCCTAATGCGAGAAGAAGAAAACTTGATGACAAGAGTGAACCTATGATTCTGGTAGGATATCAAAAAAAATGGAGCATACATGTTATTCAATCCAATTAATGAGAAGATCGTGATGAGTCGAGATATTGTGATTGATGGAAATTCTTACTGGGATTGGAATTATGGTGATACATTTAACCAAGCATTGATGAGCTATGGCTTCGGCGGAGCAAGTAATGAGGTTGAAGTCAAAGCAATTGTTGATATTCTAATCGAATTCGAAGTCCAATCAGATAGTAGAGAGGTTGTGGATAGTACAAGTCGAAGACCTAAAAGAACTAGAGTTCCTCCAACAAGGCTTAAAGACTATGAAGTGGTTGGTGATGATGAAGTCATAACAGATGGAGAATTAGTTCATTTTCCTTTACTTGCAGATGTTGAACCAATTAACTATAGCGGGGGTTTAAAGAATAAATAGTGGAGGTAAATTATGATCAAAGAGTTACAAGCAATCGACAGAAATAACACATGGGAGCTATTCGAATTTCCAACACACACAAAAGTTATCAAAGTGAAGTGGGTGTTCAAGTTGTAGCACAATGCTGATAGGTCGATGACAAGACATAAGGAGAGATTAGTAGCTCAAGAATTTCTTTAGAGAGCAGGACTCGACTACTATGAAGTATGTGTAGCACTCGCAATATTGGAGACTGTCATATTTGGTGGTAGCCTTATTATACAAGTAAGGCTCGTCGACATTTCAATTAGATGTGAAATCAACATTTTTGAATGGTCTTTTAGATGACGAGGTATATGTCGCACAACCTTCTGGGTTTGTGATACAAGAGGAAGCAAGGAATGTGTACAAGTTGCACAAAGCCCTTTATAGTCTCAAACAGGCACCTAGAGCATGAAACAAGAAAATTGACTCATACTTAGTCGAATTTGGATTCGTCAAATACAAGTATGAGTATGGTGTCTATGTTCAGGTTGTGGCACAAGATAAAACGATCATCATCCTATATGTCGATAACTTGTTGGTAATTGGAAATAGCGTTGAAAACTTGTCAAAGTTCAAAGAGCCGATGTTGAGGGAATTTAAAATATCGGATCTGAGAAACTCATCATATTACCTAGGTATGGAATTTCGAATTACCAAGCAAGGTATGTTGTTGCATCAAATAAAGTATTTCAAAGAAATATTCAAGAGATTCATAATGGATGATTTGAATCCTGCATCTTCACTTGTCAAACCAAATTTTAAATTGGAGAAGCATGGAGAGGAGGACAAAGTTGGTGCAACTTTGATCAAGCAAATTGTAGGATCTCTGAGATATATATGTAACAATTCACTTGATATAGGTTCCTTAGTTAGATTTGTGAGCAGATACATGATTGAACCAAGGGTGTCACACATAAAGGCTGCAAGAAGAATCCTGAGATACTTAAAAGGATCGATAAATTATGGAATTTTGTTTCCACGAGATTCTGAAAGAAAATAATCTACAATTACTTTCTATTCAGATGTTGATTGGTGTGGAGATAAGAAAGATCGAAGGAGCATAACTAGTTACTTCTTTCAAGTATTTGATAGCCCAATCTCATGGTGCTCGAGAAAGCAACATGTGGTGGCATATCATCGTGTGAGCCTGAATATATAGCAAGATTCTATGTTGCGTATCAAGCAATTTGGATAAGATCTATGCTGGAAGAGATGGAGGTCTAAGTGAAGAAATCTCTGGTGATGTAGTTCGACAACAAGTCATGCATAAATCTTACAAATAATCCAATTCTGCCTGGGAGGAGTAAGCACGTCGAAGCTAGATTTTAATTATTTAGAGAGAAGGTAAATCGATGTGAACTTGAAGTGAGACATTGCTCAAGTGAAGCATACTTGGTCAATATTTTCACCAAAGGATTGAAGATCAACATATTTCTGAATTTGAGAAAGAAATAGGAATACTTCAGCTCGACTATGATTAGTTTGTGTTCGATAACTTGAATTATAAGGGAATATATTAAGATATAATCCAAGTTAGCTATTAGATTATGTAGCCCAAGCCCAAGTTAGTTAGGGTTAGAGATGTCAACGGGGCAGGAAATGTGCGGAGGATGCTTCCCCGCTTCCCGTGCCACCCCTCAATGTTTTCTCCAGCCCCATCCCCAATCCCTATCACGGGATAATATTTCCTCCCATCCCTATCCTCACAGATCCCCACGGAGAATCGAAGATCCATAGATATTGAATCTTAACAAAAGTTATATACTTTTGGATCAAAACTATGACACTAGTATTTTGTTATTTTTTCTTAATTTTAACAAAATCATACATTTTATATCTTTTTTTAAATAAAAACACATCTTGCATCAATAACAAAGAAATACAAAAACACTTGCAGGAACAAAAACATAACTTAATAATTGAATGAAAAATAGATTACTAATTAAAGTATAGTAATTACCATAAGCACAATGAACAAAGGAGAGTGAGTGTTGTGATGATGATGAGAACAAAGGAGATGAGGAATGGAGGAAAAAAATAAAATGATTCACTGAGAACTCTTTATTTCATAGTATATTAATTATTTAACTATGAGAAACATGTAAAACTATAATATATTATATATAAAAGTTAAGTAATATGGTCGGAGTCGAAGAATCCACGAGACAGAGGCTATTTCCCCATTTCCTGCTCCGAAGTATCATTGGAGTAATTTTTCCCTCCATCTCCACAGGAGAAAAAATCTCCGACTTTAAAACTTCACATAAATAATCTCCATAGAAATCCTCGTTAAGAGATATAAATTGACATTCCTAGTTAAAGTTAGAATCTGGTATGTTAATTATTTAACATACAAATAATTAATTATATAATTAAATTTTTATCACTTTCAATAATAACCATCTTTATTTTTCATTCTATCTCACATTCTCTTCTCAGTCAAATTTTCTCACACACTAATAAAATTTAAGCTAAATATATTTAAATTTACATCAATTATAATTAAAACAATAAATCAATAATTTATAAATAATCAATATACAACAACATTAAATATATTTAGTTAAATTAAAAAAATAGTTGAACGGATCAGATTTTGATTTATTTCTATGTTAAGCTAAACTTTTAATCTAGAAACAATAAACTATAATATAAAAATGTTAATTATTCAATTAATTTAAAAAAATAAAATTTATTTATAATATAAGACGGAATAATATTTACTTAGATAATTAAATTAAAATGATTAATAATTTAAAAAAAAATATTATTTAATGAAGAAAAGTAGTATAATTTTGGTGATGGATCTGTTTTCTTCGAGAAAACGGCAATATTCTTTTAATAGCCGCATTCTTAATGACACGTGTCGAGAACAAACATCTGGCGTCATCTACATTAGTCCATGTCTCACCGATCTCATGCCTCCAAATAATTCCAAATCTGAATTTTTTATTTTATTATTTTATTAATTTATTTCAGTCACAAAGAGAATATAAACATGTCGTATAGTATAGTAGTAGTATGTACTATGTAGTGGTTGTTAGATAAATAAAAAAAACATTTTTTAAGAAGCGTGCTTCAGCTCATAGTTGCCAATTTCCACCGTCCTTTCCTTTGGTTTCAAACATATCATACATTAATCTAATTCACCGTTCACACTCATCGTCAATATTACGAAAACGATTACCACAAAACAATATAAAAAATATCAAATATTAATATATTATTTGGTGTTTTAAAGATAAAAAATAAATTGACATACTACAACGATCGATTTTTTTACCAATATACACCTTTTTTTACCAATTAAATCCCAATATATCACGCATTTCAATCAATATTCTCACTATATCATCTTTTCAAAAAAAAATAATTTAAATTAGGAGGCTCTGCCCAATAGATGGACGGATAGTCTTAAACTTATACAGCTTCCGCTCATTGCATTGGCGGAGCTGTTTAAATAACGTTTTTTTTAATATAATTTTAAAAATAAACTAAAATTACTATTAAATAAAAAATCAATATTAAAATTAATATTTAAAAATAAGTTTAAATTAAAATAAATGTTAATCATAGTAATAAATAAAAACGGTTCCGCCACTGTAGTGGGCGGAGAATTTTATTATTTAAGTACGGTTCCGCCAGTGTAATGGGCGGAGAGTCTTGTTATTTTTTTATTGCAGTACGGCTCCGCCCCTGCAATGGACGGAGGGTTTTATTGATTTTATTGATTTTATTATTTAAGTACGGTTTCGCCGGTGTAATGGACGGAAGTTTTTGTTATTTTATTATTTTTGTACTGCTCCGCCACTGTAATGGGCTGAGGGTTTTATTATTTTATTAATTTAAAATTTTTGCTGTGAACTATAAATATCGTTGATGTTGAATGATCCTATCTACACTTAAATTATTTTTCTTTAGTTGTATCTTAAAAATGTCTTCAACATCCGGAGAGTTTCCAACGTTTCCATATATGAAAAGAGACGCAGAACTAATTTTTTCTTCAGTAAAGCCTCCGATGAAGATCAAATTGTTGAACACGCAGATATTTGAGCAACTGCATAGGCACTTGGAGGGATGGTTAGGGGAAGAAATTGCCCAAGGTGAAAAGATCCGGAAAATTGAGAGGCTAGTTACGGTGCCTGGTTTAAATGGACCCACTCGTTCTTGGAGACTTGCTCACAACGACGCATGTGTTCTTATGATGATGCTTCAACAAAAAGATATTGTGTTGCTGGTTGTAATATCCTAGAAATGCTTATGTCTTTGTTTGAACATGTTGATGTTGTTTAGGTTTAATGTTGTTGCTAAGTTCTACTATTCGTCTTAGTATTTTAATTTATGTGTTGTTTTTTCGAATTGTTATTTATATTAAATGCAGAAGTATTAGTGAAATGAAACATAATTTCTTGGCGTCATTATACATACAACTTTGTAGATTGGTAACAAAATGAATAACTAATTATTACTAGTTCCTACATTGGGACATCGCGTTCGGTTGTGACCTGCAAGACGACACAATGTGCATTTTCTCTCCAACTTATCATATGCGTCCATTTTTGTTGTAATACGGGTGCTCACGGGACGACCTTTCTTGTTCCTCCGCATAACTGGATTATGGCAAATTTGATCTCCCTCATAAGTGGTCCAATACTCATCGTATGGTAGAACTGGAAAGCTCGTGTTGTAAACCCCAAATAAGTTCACCACCTTGTAAACGTCAGACAATAGAAGAAATGTGTCTTGGCGCACCACGGAACATGCAGCGATAACATGTGAACAAGAAACACGGTATGCTTGAAACTTTCGCCCATTAATTACGCGGATGGTAGACCAAAAAGTAACGTATCCGCACAATGTATCAGCGGCGTGTCAGAAAATGCCAATGGTTTCGCCCATTGAGGATGTGGATTCTGTAAAGCTGTGCATGCAACACAGTTTACGTACACATCATGCATGGCAAAGTTATTACTCCCAACCATTTACTTGTTTCCATTAAATATTTTGCATAAAACCCTTCATTTTTTCTCTATAAATACTATTCGTTTTTTCAAAATTTACATCATACTCAATCTTTATCTGTTCTTTCTCATCATAATTCTACACCAAACTCAATTTTCTATAATGTCTCTGTTAACTTATGGAGAGGAGCATCGAGGAACATTGTCAAACATACTCCAATATGTAAGTATTGAATATATTTACTTAGAAAGTTTTTTACATTTTTAGAATATACTTCTGAGATTAACCATCTTCTAATATTAACTATTTTATTTTTTAGAAGGAGAAAAAATTTAGGCCTCGTACACACTCGTATGTGCCCGTAGACGAAATGATCCGTCCATATCTGATGCAAGCGGGCTTTGGGCACGTTATCAACATAACATCATATGTTGTTGATAGGAAATTTATTCTCTCTTTATGTGAAAGATGGCGTCCGGAGACACGCACATTCCATCTTCCTACCGGTGAATCCACAGTCACTCTTGAAGATGTCCACATGTTGATGGGTTTACGTGTAAACGGTTTGGCAGTGAATGGGAGAACAAATGTTGACTATTCCATAACTCAAGAACTCTTGGGTGAAGAATTGCCCGAAAGATCAAGAAAGGGACAATTCGTCAAAATTACTTGGCTCCGGGAAATATATGATGCATTTGACTTGAACGAAGATTCCACCATAGAACAAATTCATAAGAAAACTAGAATTTATATTTTATTGTTATTCGCTTGTTTATTATTTCCTGACACGAATGGTAACACAATACATCTAATGTATTTACCATTACTAGCTGACTTTAATAAAATAGGTAGATACAGTTGGAGATCTGCAGTTTTATCGCATCTATACAGAAACCTCTGTAGATGCGCCAAAAAAGATGTTCATAATTTTTCTGGTTGTTCAACACTACTACAAGCTTGGGGATGGTCCAGGATGCCGAATCTAGCGCCTAGGAATCATAATCCTTTTTACTTTCCGTACGCAACCAAGTAAGTTGTAACTACTCCTTTGTCTTAAACTTATTTACTATGTGAACAATATTTAAGTATTACATTTTTTTAGATGGTCTGCCTATGGGATGGATTATGAAAAGACTCCTCATTATTGTGCACCTGGCTATCAGACTTTCATCGATCATTTCGAAGAAGCTGATGTAATATTCTTAACCATATTTTATATAGTTCGTTAAACTAATAATTGATTTTTTTAACAGTTTACATGGAGGCCCTATCTAGGACTTGATGATATCGATCCGATCGATAGTCACGTGTGGAGTGCAAAAACATTTATCATTTGTTTTACTACTGTTGAAATGCATCATTCTGATCAGGTAAAACTACAATTTAGCATTAAGCAAGGCATACCGAATGCTCCACAGTGCATGGAGGAGTATCACAAAAGTGTGGTGAACGACCAATAGGCATATAGCAATTGGAAAGATTGTTACAAACAGGAGCGTCGTCAATGACATAACCGCGAAGATAAAGTCTTACAAGGAGATGTCATATCAGAAGAATGTAAACCGAGTAAGAAATATATGGAATGGTATAAGTCTGTTACAAATTTGTATCTGTCACCAAACAACTTCTTATATGACCCTCGTAATTTGCCAACATCTTCAAACGTCCAACACACCAGACCATCATCAAGCACTTACACCCAACAACCATTCATGAGCAACCAAGAACCTTTCTTCCCAACACAACCATCTTTTACGCAACAACCTTTCTTCCCAACACAATCACCTTTTACCCCAAGCCAACAATACCATCAACAAAATCCTTCATCTAACCCCACCCAATGGGGAACCCAACAACAATATCCTTCATATAACCCCACCCAATGGGGCACCCAACAACAATATCCTTCATCTAACCCCATCCAATGGAGCACCCAACAACAATATCCTTCATCTAACCCCACCCAATGGGGCACCCAACAACAATACTCACATCTTACCCAGTCAACATCAACCAGTCTACCACAAACATCATTAACACTACAAACCCCACATAATCCCAACTATCAGACACCCCAATAACAAATGCCTATTCCCCGACCACAATAATTTACCTCCAAGATTGTTACCAATCCTCAATAAATAGCCCAATGTCTTCTAATCCCATACCAAATTAGAATTGGGAGGGAACCAAATTAAGTTATGGCAATGCAGCCGAGGCAGACTATACCAATGAGGACATGATTGAGGAATTTTTAATGGGCGGGTGTGACGCGGGACCTTCATCTCAACCACAAAATGAAGAAGGAAATCGCAGAACAGGCCAACGTACTAGACGAGCACCTGCTTGTGAAACTCATCAACGATTGACACGACCCGGTCAAAATCGACAGTAGATGTGTCTTGAAATTATATAATTTAAAATGAAAAAAAAATAATTTATGTAATTTAGTGAAATTTTTGTTTATTTATAGTATATTTTGTTTAATTATAGTGTATTTTGTTTAATTATAATATATATTATTTAATTATATCAATTTAATTATATCAATTTAATTTAGAAGAAAAAAAACACGGTTGCACTCATCCGCCTATCCAATTGGCAGACCCTCTCTATTATTTACAGCATCCGCCCAATGCTTCAGCAGATTGGATAAAAATTGCACTGCTCCGTCCATTGTATTGGCGGATGAGTTGTGGCAAAAAAAATTTATTTGAAAAGAGGATAGATTGGAATTATTGAATATAGTAGATGGTATATTGAGATTTAGTTGATAAAAAGAGTGTACGTTGATAAAAAATTCACAACGATCATAATTAAGATCACAATATCTATATCGATTAAAATCACAAAAGTCTTTATGTGAGCGTAACATGCGCCGTAAACCCAGTTTACCACCACTAAGCAAACGCATAATTAAAATGTTTAAAGTTTATATTACTAATTTTTTTTATCAAAAATGAAAAGTGTCATGGAAGTGACTAAAACTTATTAAAGCCATATATGAGTATATAGAGACAAATATTATGTGAAAGTAAGAAGTGGGAATACCAATACAAACAACAAGTACTGTCGTGGATGTTGTTGTGCCTTGGGATGCATGTTGATATTCTGTTCTGATCAGTTTCTACTTTTTGTTTGTCTATGTTTTTCCTTTGACTCATCTGAATATTTGACCAGTCAACCAAACATTTCTTGCCCCACCACAGTATATATCCATGCCCCACAACTCACAATATACTACTCTACATCATTCTTAAACATTTTCATTAAATTGTTATAATCAAATCTCTAGATTAATTATTATCTTCAAATCAAAGTTAAATAGTATCATTAATCCATGCATTTTCAAACACGTCTATTTTCAATCACCATAAAAAAAAACACATGGTGTTGCTAAAGTTAAGAACAAATTTTCATAGGATCCAAAGCTAATCTTATAGTGGAATTAATCATTGTTTGCTAATTAATTTTCATAAGTACTCCAAAAATTAAACATGAAATTAACTTTTGCTAGTTTTTCCCACCATCCATTTCAAGATTCTTGTCTCAAAAATATCATTGGAGTCATAACACCTAATATAGGACAATATTAAAAGATATAGTGTACTTAAATTTACATAGGTTACTTTACCTTTTTTTTCTAGGGGTTAAATATATAAAATCTATAAAAGTCTCTATGATTTCTAATTTTGTTGAATTTTCCAACTATCTATGATCGCATGCAGTATATTTTCAATCTAATTTTGGGATTTGAACAAAATCATAGCTAAGATATTGTTAGGCCAGAGAACATATTTTGGGTGGATTGCATGTTCATTTGTTGTGTGTAATTAGGATTAAAAAAAGAGCCAAATGCATTCAAATTTAGGCTTAAAAAATTGTAGAATATAATGATGGCCGTTAACTTTCCTCTTAATTTTGATTAAACAAATAGTCCTAGATAGAGATTGTTTATAGGAAAGGGATAGATAGTACTTTTTCCTAACAGCTAAACGACAAATCATGTGTCATGTACTATGAGGAAGCAATCATCTAATCAATTCATTTTAAAAATAAAATCGTCTAACCAATGTAGATTAATCAGATTCTGCCTCAATTTAATATTTTTTTTAAAGTAAGTACACTAGTATATTATTGTTCTGACACGGTTCAAACTTCATTGGTTAACGGCAAGAGTTAAAATGATGTGAAATTACAATTTTATTCAATACATGTTGAGAATTTTCGAATTGACGACCAATATAATTGATCTTATTGATCTTAGTATAATTAAATTTGATATAATTATTTTTTGAAAATAAAAGCATTTTTATTATTATTAAAAACAGATAAGAATACGCCGATTGTAAAGATCTGGATATTCAGACAATTAAGATAATCTACGAGTACAAATATTAACATGATTACTTAACAATTTATTCGTATTACATCTCCACAAGACACTCAATAATCTTATCAACTATATTATAGGCTATATCTATTTGAGAGAATGTCTTCTCATTTCTCATCTTCCAAAGTTCATAAATAATTTATACACAAACAACCTTTAAAATTTTGATATCTCCAAGCTTCTTATACTTCTTAATTAACAACTCAATTTCCAAATTTCATCCCAAAGAAGTTCTAGAAAAACCAATCCAATTCAAGACATCCTTCTAAATATCACAAAACACGTGGCAACAAAAAAAAAACGGTGATTCAAACTTTCCTCATGGTTACAAAAACAACACTTCGGATCCAACGCCATACCAAACCGAATGAGCCTATCTTTGGTTAGAAGCTTATCACTAAGAGTCATCCAAAGAGTGAAGATGGGACTTGGTCTAGCTCGATTATTGATCATAATCTTGTGCCACACAACTTTCTCTTTATCCCCTCTAAGAGCTTGATACATCTTTCTAGTTTGATAGTCACTTTCAGTCTCCACCTCTTTCCAATAAGCCATATCCTTAACAATATATCTACACTTTATTATTCTCTTCATGATCCAAGAGAATTTATGTTTCACATTCCAATTCATGATATCCTGTTTTTTGAGATAATAGGTATTTACCCATCTAACCCACAATTTGTGCGCTTTAGCTTGAAGATTCCACATAAACTTCCCAATTGTAGCTTAGTTCCACTCTCGGAGCGCGATAATATTAAGACCTCCAGTCCCTTTCAGATTACACACCGTATCCCATGCAATGGGGGCTTTCTTTGTTGTTTCACTAGTATTACTCCAAAGAAAGTTCCTGCATAAAGCTTTAATGTGATTGATGACTTTTTGCGGCATGGAAAAAATGTGCATTCCATAATTCGTCACAGCGAACAAAACACTTTTAATCAATTGATAGCGGCCTGCATAACTCAACATATTCGAAGTCTAGTGGTTAATGTGAGCGATAATTTTCTCAATCAAAGGTTTAGAATTCTCGATAATGAACTTCTTACTCGAGAGAGACACACCCAAATATTTCAATGGAAGTCTTCCCACAGTGAAACATGTCATTGCCACAATCTTTCCTTGGATTGTCTCTTTCACCCCACCAAAGTAGAGGTTACACTTGGTAGGGTGAGCTACAAGACCCGTAGCATCAGAAAAACTCTTAAACTCCTCCATTAAAAGTAGAATCAATTTTAACAGAATTAAGTTTAATAGAATTGATTTATGAAAGTGAATTGAACAATAAATTTTAGTGTAAAAATCACCTAGAATCAATTCTTGAGGTAGAAACTACAAATTCTAGCTTCAATTAGAATCAATTTTGGAGACAAAATCAATTCTACTTTTGATAAACTAAACACTTCAAAATCAACCAGAATCAATTCTACATCTCTAGAATTGATTATGAGGCTTGTAGAAGTCAATCCAAATATGCACTAAATTTTAAAAATTGGTCCGACCATCGATCCAGCAAAATTTTAAGGTCAAATAAAAAAATTATCAATTAAATTGCTTGAATAATTCGAATAAGATCAAATGCCTAGTTATAATGAAGTACGAGATGAGTGGGTGAGATAATTCAATTAGTACGTGTTAATGGAGTTAAATGAACTTAAATTGTTGATTTGTGTTTAGTTTTTTACGGCAACAGAGTTGTTGATATTTATAAATAAAAAACTTTAAAAAAAATTACGAGATGAAAAAGATGAAGTTCAATTTTATATGAAAAATTATCTTGAGAATTTGATACAAATAGTTATGGGCCGATCAAAGGCCTGAGTCGCTAAGGTTCAAATTCATGTCAATCTGCAATACGGTGGGAGAACTGACTTGGTTGTTTTGTGTTTGATCGCAATTGTTGCGAATAGCAAGATTCGCCACTGACTTTTCTTTTATCCAATAAGGAAAGGGTGAAAAGAACAAGAAAGACCATTAAGAACTTTTTTTGAGTTCGGGGGATAGATTATGAAAAGGGAAGGTGTTAGCACCCTTTTCATCCATAGTTATCTACGGGCTCTCTTACTAGATCACTTGAAAATTGCTTTGTTTGAAAATGTGCTTTGTGATGGGTTTTGAAAGTATTTTTGAAAAGCGCCTTCGTTGAGGCAAACTTTGTAATAATTCTTGTCTCTATAAGAATGCATACAAAGTGTTGGACTTTTTGAAAATAGTTCAAAGAGATGTTTGTTTTTGAAGATGTTTTTGAAGGTGTAAGTGTATAAAAATGGTTTTAGTTTGCGAGCAAGCAACTACGAGCGTCCTACCTACTCAGAAGGTCTAATGTTCTTTTCCTCCTCCTTTAGATGTTGCTCTCTTACCATTGATTTGGTAAGAAGTCTCATTGTTGGATGTGAAGGGACGGGCATGGGTCAATTGTATAGTCATAGAAGGCAATCTATTAGACATTTTAGCAATTTTCGTAAGGGACTAGATCGTTTACCGAAGGCAACATCGAGGGACATCGAGGGACTACGATCTTTTTATCGAAAGTCTTAGCTAAAACGCCCATATTCAAGGGACGTGACTATTTTCCGAGGCAACAAGTGATATTATCCTAGAGGTGCATGTGCGTGAATAGTGTGTTTGATTGCATGCATTTTTGTCTTGAATTTAGGGTTGTCTACGGGTTGATTTTATCTTGCCATACACAACCTAATTACTAGCATTTTGTTGAGAAAATATTTTGGTTAATTAAAATAATTATGAAAATAAAATATTTTTGTGATATTTTTATATATTCATAAAATAAACATTGTAAATAAATAGTGTGCAAAAAAATCAACTCAAAAGGAGTTGTTTTGATTGGTTAAAAAAATGTTGAAGTTTGTTAAAAAGAAAAGGAAACAAACAAATGATAAAAATTGTTTTGGTCCTGCCATGGTTTGAACCCAGGACCTTATACATAAATGCCTTTCGCGCGCGCTGTTTATACCACTCGGGTGGTCTGTTTCATCTGTTAGTTATACAGTGTGCACTAAAGATAAAATAAACTCATGGCTTCATCTTTTTCATTCGAGCGCAGGGATGTCTAGCTTATTTGTTAAGATTCGAAAGGCTTCACCCTCAGTCAATCGAAGGATGTAAAAACCTGCCTAACATGTGAATACAAGTCTAACTATGTAGCTTTCAAAATCTACAGAATAGAGGTTAGCATAAATTTGTTTGGCACCAAAATAAAATAAAATAAAAACTAACTATTCAGAGTTGAGATTCTCAAGGCACAAGCAATAAAAATCAAAACTAAGAGTATGGTCAGTTTCCTAGACATGATATCTACATTTTTTCTTTTTAATGTATATACAAATGACGCTGGAAGGAAAAGTTCCAAATTTTAAGAAAACTTACCTCTTGAAGTGCCAATTGAAAGACCTCTATATGACTTTCAGAAATGACTTGATGGTGGATTAAGCTTTGCTGGGATCTTCCTTGAGCTAATGGAACCACTTCTTTGCTTGAATCGAAAGGCTGGTATGTGGTATACTGGGAGTGAATCAGAAGGTTGATATATGGAAGTTGGAGAGTGAATCGAAAGGATGATATATGGAAGTTAGGGAGTGAATCGAAAGTCTGTTATATGACGGTTATGGAGTGAATCGAAAGGCTCACTAATGCATGGAGGGGTTTGAGATTTTTGAGAGTTTGAGAGTTTGAGAGTGTTTGATGATTTTTTTCACACAACAAAAGTCTCCCTAACTACTAAAAAGCCACCCTTAGATGTATTGTGGGACATCTTATTTATAGAAGAGTTTGGCTGAGATTTGAGAGGGAAAACAAATGAGATTTGAACAAATTGGGTATGTTGTCTTCATAACCTTTGAGGTGCAGCTCTTTGTATGCCAATTTGGTGAAAATATAGGATCAGCATAGCAGGACTGCTTTGCAGCAGTTTTGGAGTGTTGTGGCAGCTTGGTGCAGGACTGTTTCATAGCAGTGCAGTAGACTTGGACTTGGCAGCACATATGACTTTGTCCAGCAGCCTTCGACCAGACTTATCAAGAGTCAAACCATAAATTGTGTTCTTCGAATGGACCAAATGTGTATCCTTCGAATTCAACAAACTCATGTTCTTTAGATAGACCACGTGTTCTTCAAATACAACAAATTCATGTTCTTTGGATGAACCACCAAATATGTGTATTTCGAATACACCAACTTCATGTTCTTCGAATGGGCCTTTTGCTTGTTCTTTGAATGCCCCAGTTGTGTGTCATAGTGTAGAAACTATGTGTGTTGAAGGGTTTAAAGGTGGAATTGAAGCATGAGGAGAGACATTTCCTTGTGGGTGTTAGAATGAAGGAATTCATTGCCTTGTGAATCTAATCAAGTAGGAAAGAGGCCACTGCCTTCTGAATCGAAGCAAGCATACAGGAGGTGTAACAACCTCTAAAACCCCGCATAAAATTTCACAAATAATTAAAATCATACTTTCAGAGTACATGTATTAACGAGGATGTCACAATTCTCTTTTTACAAAAACAAGTTCCTGTCATGCATAACATAGAAGCAACTCATACATGTTTACACAGCGGAATAATTTAATTAACAAAATCAATGTTATAATATTTTCAAAATCGTCAGGGATTAACACCTGGAATATATCAACATCATATTATAACAAACATAAGGAATAAACGAGTCTGACTAAAGCAGCTCGACAAACAAACGTTCCCGGAGTTACAACTATCAGAGCATGACCCGAACAATACTTAAACGGGAATAAACTAGAAACAACAAGCCTTCGCCAAGCACCTGAACGAAGCTCCTCAATCTGAAATATTCAACAGTAAGGGTGAGCATCTCAACTATACATTTGATTATACGTTCATAACAATCAATTCAGAAAAACCATAAGCATCACCCAAACAGTTAGCATGTTTCATAGTTTACGAACACCTTTACAATTCATATATTCATAATATATTACTTTTCATACTTATAATTAACATCAAACATCATTAACAATTCAGCAACAATACTTGCATACAATCAATTAAATACAACATTGGAAAATCATCCATTCATGTTATATTCAATATAATGCAACACACCCATGCATGTGGTACCATTCTACCGCCCCATTAATTCTCGGGTCACGGATAACTCACCGTTCCATTATATCGCGGACACGGCTACCACCTCAACGTTCCATTAAATCGCGGACACGTATATTGGCCACCATGTTAATTCCACACAATGGGAATTAACAAATGCAACATGATATGTAAAGTATGTAACACTCAGCATACTATTAACATCAATAAACCATATCATGTAACATCAACAATATCAAATACAACACGATATGAATAGCATGTAACCACTCAGCATACTATTAAGCATCAACCAATCATATCAAGTTATATCATAATTCATGCTTGATAACATTATCTAAAAGCATGACCGTAAAATCTACGTAGTGTTGGTATCATAACATACAAACGTTATTCGATACAAGCATCAACAACACTAGGAAATCAATAAGCAGCATATTCAAAACATATAAAACACTGCATATCAAAACAGAATCAATTCCGTACATAACAGCATGCACAGAAAACAGAATCCAGAAGCCAACACAGAGGCTCAACACGGGTACCCGTGTTGTGCAACACGGCCCGTGTTGTAATGTGTCCAGAAAACACATTATCTTTATCAATACAGGGGATCAACACGGGTGCCCGTGTGCAGCAACACGGCCCGTGTTGATGAGCGCGTGCCAAATATTCCTGTACCTGCAGCAGCTCATATGCCAACATATTTGCACGAAAATACATTTCTACAGCAGTGCAATGCAGTACAAAAACATCCAAATACACATCAAGTTTCCAAAACATCAATTTCCTAAGCCTCTGACTTATGTTCATCAATTTCCCACAAATTGAATAACTCAAATCCTTCAAGGTTATAGTTTTCTAAAATCGTTGGAAAACAGAATTCCTTTTTCAAATCATTTAATCCAAAAACTTAATTTTATAATTACCAACAATTATCAAGGTAAGCTTAAAAGTGATTATTCGTCCTTTTGGGGAAATCTGATAACATCAAGGTTATCCTTAGAACACCTAAGGGAAACCCCCGATCATAAAATTTCGATCTAAATCAACAATAGGGATTAATTTCTTAATCGATTCACAACCTTTAGGGAACCTAATCTTTTCTAACGAAATTCGACCCTAAAGTTATCGATCACTAAGAACATCAGAGAAAATGGGATTATCCTACGATTACCCAACCGATCGCATCTAAACCCATAAGCAAATATAAATTGAGTAGTAGCCCCCCCTTACCTTATCAAATTGCAGCTTCGAACTCTTGAGCGATTGTTCGTCGTTCTTCAGAGCTCCAATCCCAAATATCTCCAAACACTTCACTAAAATACATAACAATCAAATTCACTTATAAACATAAACACTTTCTCCAATAATCACTTATTAAAATAAGCTCTTAAAGCTACTTAATTCCTCATAATCATATAGAAAATTTCACTAGCTTTCCAACGCATCAAACGGCGCCTAAATCGGAGTTACGGTTCAAAAGTTATGGCCGAAACGATTTTTGGGAAAAACCTACCCGAGCATCAACACAGAAGATCAACACGGGTGCCCGTGTGCATCAACACGGCCCGTGTTGATGACTCTGCAACACCATATTTCACGTTTTTATGCTTCCCAAAATCACCCCAACCCATTCCTAATCATCCCCAAACATCCTAAAACCATCTAAATCGAATTCCTACCATATAGCAATGATCTAAGGCATACAATAGGATCAATACCACATCAAAACACCAATCAATTCCATTCATCTCATGCCATCATTTCCTCATTTCTATGGTTTTGCAAAATAGGGTACAAATGGGGTTTCCACCAAAACCCACATTTCATGGTTCTTATTTCATCCTAACTAATACCCATTCATGTTTCATCATCACCACAACCATGACATCAAGAATCCATCATCCCTATAAACCCTAACTCATATAGAATATATCACAACTTATTCATAGTAAAAGAATGACCAAACCCCTTACCTTGGATAATCTGCAGCTCCTGCAACTTCCTCGATCAATCTTCTCATTCTTCTCCTTTCTCTTCTTTACACGTTCTCTGAGTTCCAAAATCCCAAAATCTCAGTTTTACGTGAAAGTGAGCAAAAGTGACATATAAGTCCCAAATAACATTTTACTTCACTTGCACCCCCTCTTTTACCAATAACATCATAAGCCCAATAACCTTCAATCCTTATTTTTCTACAATTATTTATAAAATAAATAATAATCCTTTTATTTTATATTAACCCAAATAAAATAATTTTATTAATTTCAAATAAAATAACTCTTATTAAGATAATTCCAAACAAATAAAACTGGGGTGTTACAGGAGGCCACTTCTTTGTGAATCAAAGCAAGCATGCAGGAGGCCATTGCTTTCTGAATCGAAGCAAACCTGCAGGAGGCCAATACCTTCTGAATTGAAGCAAGCCTGTAGGAGGCTATTACCTTCTGAATCGAAGCAAGTCTACTGGAGGACATGGCCTTCTGAATCGAAGCAAACCTGCAGGAGGCCATTGCCTACTGAATCGAAGCAAGTCTGCAGGAGGCCATGGCCTCCTGAATCGAAGCAAACATGCAGGAGGCCATTGCTTTGAATCGAAGCAAACCTGCAGGAGGCCATTGCCTTCTGAATCGAAGAAAGCCTGCAGGAGGCCAATTCCTTCTGAATCGAAGCAAGCAATGAAGGAAATCGTTGCTTAATTGAAACTTATGAATCAAGCTTGCTCGAAGGAAGTCAAATTCCAAATCGAAGATTAGAAACCTAAGCTAATTTGCTTTTATTCGATTTGATGCTTGAGAGCACAATATGATCCATGGAAACTACATGGAGCATTAAAAGTCCAATTGTACTTGTGCAAATTCAAACTCTAGTTTTGAGACATCAGTGTTGAGGAAGTATCTTGAGCCGATCAGTCTTGACCCAATAGAAATCTTGTGAAAAATTCTTGAGAAATGAGAGGGAAAATTTTAGGGTACAACAGCTGCTCGTGTTCAATCTTCTTGAACCTGAAGAGTGAGATTGGCAGATCTGCCTTTCATGACTTGAAGGTGAAAGATTATTGAACACTAAAGTACCCAGAAATTTGCACTCGATGATGTGTTGAATTTGTAATGGGCTTATAGATTCCATTTAGAGAGATGATAGAGAGTTGTCGGAGATGGACTCAGATGCCATCCATGGTGACAGAAAAGGTCTTTGTTTCGCTTGTTTTTTAATTGGAAGAAATAAATCTAACTGGAAGAGGTCTTGATTGATCTTTCCTGCAAGGAAGAGGGTTAGTTGCATGCAGAAGTATGCATGGCGTGATGATATTCTCAAAATAAATGAGATTATGTTGTATGTGTATGTTATATGATGTATGAATGTGAAATGTGATTGAAGTGTATCTTTGTCTGGGAAAATGAATCCTTGACAAATACTGGTGAGCCCTGGGAAATGAAATCCTGGACTGCTGCTGGGGATAAAGAGTATGCTCCTCTTCAGACCTTGTTTTAGGATGTTTCCGCTGGGGAATGTTGACTTGTTTGAGAAGACTCTGTGGAGAGTATTGATCTCTGCTTGGGGAAAAGAGTTCAGGAGTTTTATTTGTCCATTGCTCTACTGGGGAGTTATCTCTTGAAAGTTAGTTGTTATATGGTCGGATTCCAGGCTTCACAACAACTTGCTGGGGATAAAGAAGTTAAATGTTATCTGGTCAGATTTCAGGCTTTGCATCAACTTGCTGGAACAGTGGCAAACTTTACTAGGGAAGAGGATTTTTATTTAGTGATTTATAAAAATCAAAATGTTATCTGGTCGGGTCAAGGTTTCAGCAATTGAAGAAGTTAAACTATTATCTGGTTGGGTCCAGGCTTTAGTAACTTAAAAATGAGATTAACTGTTATCCAGTTGGGTCTAGATTTCAGAAACTCAAACTATTATCTGGTCGGGTCCAGAATTCAGCAATTGAAGAAATTAAACTATTATCTGGTCGGGTCCAGGCTTTAGTAACTTAAAAATGAGATTAACTGTTATCCGGTCAGGTCCAGGTTTCAGAAACTCAAACTGTTATCTGGTCGGGTCTAGGTTTCAGCAATTGAAAAAGTTAAACTATTATCTGGTCGGGTTCGAGCTTTAGTAACTAGGAATTGTGGTTTATTATTATCTGGTTAGATCCAGTCTTCACAGTAAGTTGATAGTAGGATAAAGTTGAACTAGTATCTGGTCGGGTCCTGGCTTCGTAATAACTTGCTTAAAAGGATGAAGTTGACTATTATCTGGTTGGGTTCCAAGCTTTACGACAACTTTCGGAGATAGTAATGACTCTGTTGACAACTTCACTAGGGATTAGGGGTTGTGATCCCTTGATTTGTAATAGTCAGAGAGGAAAACTTAAGCTGGGGAATCTGTAGTTTGTTGGGGAAATAAACCCTGTTGAAAAGAATATTTGACAAACTGTTGGGGAGGTGTTTTATTTTGGAAGAACTCCTTGAGGATTCTTCTTGAGACCAACTCAGCTGGGGAGAGGTTTTCCGGAGACTGAAACCCTGGCTGGGGATTGCATGGATCCAATTTTATGGGGATATCTATGAATTTGGCCTTGAGGGGTTTGTACCCTTATCCGTGAGGATTATTCCGTGGGGATAACCTTATAGAGATGACTTTGTATGGACTTTACTGGTGATCACCCTATGAAAAGGACTTTGTGGGAATTTTCCACTTCCCCTAGTAGTAAGTGTTGTAGCGCTCCTAGAAAATGTGTGATTGGTCGTATGTGACCCTTTGCTGGAATTCATGTTCAATTCCCCAAGTGATTCAGATGCAGACTTGCCCCTGATTATTCAACACTTCTCGAGAGATTTCTTAGAATCTCGACTTGACTGCCAATAGGTGAATTGGACAGTGACATGTCATGCCCCCTTTCTTATAGGAGATTTGTCATTGGAAGTGTTTTTCCATTTGAAGTGATTCTGTTTCTTGAGATAATTTCCGTTCATTCGATGTTTGTCATGCGAATTTCTCTATTGTCAAACAAATAGCTATATGCAAACAGCAGTATTCAAAATAATGCAAAGTTTATGTTTATCTTGAAGTTTTGAAAAATGCTTTTTTAGCAGATAAAATAATTTTGTAAGAAAATGAATTCAAACTCAGGATTTACATTAAGTCTTATAGGAGTCTGGATACATTTTGTAACAATATGCTTTCAAACTAACCCATGCTTTCATTAGGACTTTTAAGGGGTTATATCGTGGCTTGGTTCACGATTTAAGAAACAAAGGATAAGGCTTAAAGTGTATTTGTACCCAACCCATTCTCCATGATGTTATCCAGTCCTAAACTCAGTTAATTGTGCATTTTGAATTCTAATTGAGTCTGAAATGACGTTTTGGTGATGGTTCGGAAACTTGGAAGTTTATTTGAGAAGGCATTCATTTTTGCAACATTTTCTCATGTTGTCGAGGATTTGTAGTAACCTATTTTTGATTTATTATCCCTGATTTTTGCCTGACTGCTCTTGTCTTGGGATTAGAGTCAGCGAGATGCCTCTGTTTTTCTTAAGTCTCCTTCGTAGGTTTTGAATTAGTGGGCTTTCCTTTTGAGAGATAATGACTGCATACTTTACGAGGAACCATCTTTGTCTTTTGATTCAAAAGAATGTTTTGGATGTCATTCGTTGTGTACAAAGTAAAAGCTTGTGATCGAACACGCATTTAAATTAACTGAGAAACTACCCTGCCCCAGGTTTTGATTAAAGGTTTCAATTTGTGTGTAAAAGAAAACTCCTACTTCTTTGGCTCAGAGGGGTTGACTAGGGATTATCCTCCTTATAACTCTAGTGTTTAGGAATTGAAACAAACGCTTGTACATCGTCAACAAGGTCTGTCCAAAAGCATATTGTATGAGATTATGGCATTGTTTTCGTCATCCTCCCTCTAAAGGCTTGCAACTTTTAAAACAAGAGTTGAATATCATAAAGGGAGTAAAATACATATTTTAAATATAATGAAAACGAATGGATTAATTCAAGACAAATATATGTGTGACACGGTGGGAGAACTAACTTGAGGTTTTGCGTTTGTGTTCGCAAATGTTTCGGTTTAGTAAGAGTCACCACCGACTTTTTATTTTATCCTAAGGAAAGGTCAAAAAGCACAGGAAAGACCTTTGAGATGTTTTCTTGGGTTCGGGGAGTAGGTTATGAAAAGGGAAGGTACAAACACCCTTTTCATCCATGGTTATCCATGGGCTCTTAGTTACTTGTTTAGATCACTTGCTTTGCTTTTCAATTGTTTGAAATGGTGCTTTTCAATTGTTTGAAATGGTGCTTTGTGTGTGGTTTTGAAAGATGTTTTGAAAAGAGGCCATCGTTGTGGAAACCTTTGTAATGATTCTTGTTTGAATGTATACAAAGATGTATTTGTCTTTTGAAAAGTTTTCAATGTTTGAAAGTAGGGTTTTGAAATTGTGTTGTGAAGTGTGTTTGAAAATAGCAAGGATGTTTTTGGAAGATTTTGATCAAGTAACTAAGAGTTATCTACCCTATTTTACTCAAAGATCTTTCTTATGTTTTTAACCCTTTTAACAGTGTTGTTTCACCATTGCATTTGGTGAACAACCTTGTGTTAGGATGTTAAACAGGACAGGGGCGGGTCATCGTATAGACCATGATAGCAATTGTGCTAAGTATTTTTGGCAATTTTCTTGAGGGACTTGATCATTTTGTTTTAGGCAACCAAGATAGCGTCATCGAGGGACTATGATCTTTTGTTTTGTTTTTATTTTTCCAAAGTACTTAACATGCATACCATGACCCATTTTTTAAGGCAACAAGTGGATTGTAACCCTAGGGGTGCAAGTGTGCATTGTGTTTGTTTTTCATGCATTTTTTGTCTTTGATTAGGTCAAACTATTTGTTGGTTTTGATTTTACATACAAACCCTAATTCTCTAATCATGGCATAATTGAAAGCGTAAAAGTGCGAGAAATTAAATTCTAAGCTATTACAACATGATTATGGAGATAGGGGTACAATTTTGAATAGGGGGGTATTTGACAAGAAATATAAACCCTAGTTACTATTACATCCAAATTGAATCTCAAATGCATCAATATTTAAGTGTACAATATTTAAATACACAACATAAATAAATATTAAATAAAATATATTATGCAAAAAGGGGTTTTTATTTGTTTATGTATATAAAGTATTTTCAATGTAAAAAGTATGAAGAAAAAATAAAGAAAAATTAATTTTTATTTGTTTTTTAGGGGAAACTCTAATTTTCCTTAAGAAAATAATATTATATATTATTTATATACAAAAATATATTAATATGTACAAAAATGAAATATATTTAAAAAAAGTGTATTTCTTAGTATAAATAATATTAAAAATAAAAATGTAATATTTTCATATTTTATTATATGTTTTTGATAAATATATATATATATATATATATATATATATATATATATATATATATATATATATATATATATATATATATATATATATATATATATATATATATATATATATATATATATATATATATATATATATTAAATATATTAAATATGTATGAAATAAAATAAAATATGTACAAAAATAAATTATATTTTTAATAATATTTTCAATATGAACAAAAATAAAAAATGAAAATAAAAGTATTATTTACATTATTTTTCAAGTTAAAATAAATCACAAAAGTATTCTAAATATTTTTTATGTTATAAAAGTCAAATAAAATGCCAAATAAAATGTAAAAAATTTATGAAAATATTTTTAAGCATTTTTTATTATTGGAAATAAATAAAGAAAATCATAAATGAAAACAAAAATTCAAAAATGCAAAAATATGAGAAATTGGGCCAGGGGGTGTGAAACTGAAACAGAGGGGTGTCAAAAGTGAGAACAAACAGGCCCAGCCCATTTCCACTTCATCTTCTTCCTTGTGACAAAAACGCGCGCTTGCCCTGTACAAACTGCTAACTCCTGAAAACGTGATCTTTTGCCAAAACTCAAAACATGAAACTTGTAGAGCATTAAACCACGATTCTAACCATATAAAAAACTTAATCTAACTCTCAAAGACCAGAGAGAATTTCTCTGGCCCTAAAATCTGACCTAGTTTTTTTCAGCATGTTCATGGATGAAATTCTCTTAGCACGTTTAATATAAATGAAAACTGAGCATATGTATGGTTTCATAGCAATGAATATTACATCTTTCATTCACAAAACTAAGGCTAAATGTTCCTAAATAGAGAGATAGAAGTTGGAGAAATACCTGTTTCAGTTGGATTCGAGTTGGACAATGCAGAGACTTTCAGTGAGGCCTGAGGTTCTTTTAAGCTTGCTTGATGTTCCCTGGACCTTTCCCAATGCTTAGTTTGTTTTGAAATGGTCTGAATCTCTCTATAGAACTCACCCTACAAAGTTTCAAAACATAAATGGTGAACACTGTAAATGGAGTTACAGTTGGCAATGGAGGTTTGGGATAGTTTGAGTGTGTTGAATGGAAGATATTGGAACTGGTTGCAAGCAAAACGCACGAGTGGATGTGAAAATGGAAGTGATTCTGCAGGGCCTGCCATGTTTTGCAAGAAAATGTGATTTTTGTGTACAAGGGTGTTTGAGGGATGAATGGCTCGTGTTTCTGGCTCACATGGATGTGCAAAACTTGTTTGGAATGTTGGCTCTAGTTGAATATATTAGATGTGCAAGTTATGTCCTTTTGGCAAGTTGACTTATTTTGAAAGAAAAGTGTGAAGTGAAATGAGGTAGGCCTGTACAGGCTACCTCCAAGCATGCACAAGTTTCTTGTACCTTTGCATGAGTTTGTGGAACTTGTTTGCTGCAAAGAAAGAAGTCCAAGGCTCAAGAAATACAATGTTGACATAAAGTTGCCTTTATGAAAATGGAAGTGCTACCTTTATGCCCAAAATGGATTTGTTCATTGTGCCAACCTCTAATGATCAGAATAACACCAATGTCCAATGATTTTACATTCAATTTTTGAGTGTTGAAGGGTTTAGAGACCTGTAATTAAGTACAAAGCTAGTTTGGACATATTTTGCAACTTGTATGAACATGTATTGGCCATGGATACAAAGTGAGTTTTTGCGAACTTCAAGCATTCGATTCTCCCTAACCACAAATGTGTTTGAGGAGTTCTTGGACAATTTGGAAAGCTTGCAACATGTACTATAATCCATATTTCAAATGCAACTTGAGACTCCAAGTGGAACTATGTGAAAAATGGCCAAGAAGATGGGTCAAAATCCTGCCTAAATTAGGGCAAAATTTCTCTAAGTTAAAAGTTTAAGGGACCCTTGTTCCAAAAATCATAACTTAAGATCCAAGCTTCTTTTGAGAAAACTTTGTGAATAAAAGTTGTAGAATTTGTGATGGACTAAAACTTCCATGTTGTAAGTTTTGTTTGAATCCATTTGAATCTTGGTGAAAATGTGGGACAAAGTTAGGAAAAATTAAGAAAATTTCATAACTTAGAAAAATTCTAAGTTATGAAATTTTTTCAATTTCAAACCCTAATTTGTAATTTTCGGTTTCTTGGTGAAAAAGTTTCATAATTTGACATATCTTGATGAAAAATGACCCTTGGTACTTGATTTTGACCAAAAAGTCAAAGTTTGAGTTTTCAGTGTACAGTCAAATTTTGATCAGATGACTGAAAAATTCATCTGTCAATCCCATGCATCTGAGATCTTTTGAACTTGTTGAATAGGTCAAGATAATTTCATTGAGTCCTTGAGTCCATGTTTGAACTTGATTTGCCATTGGCTAGGTCAAACAGTCAAAAATTGCCTTTGTACATTCAAACCCCTAAAAATGACCATTTTGCCCTTTTGGTGATCTGATCAAATTTCTTGTGGATTTGTGGTCCATATTTGATCAAATGGTTCATATGAGTTCATAATGTTGATGTGGGTCAAAATTCACGAGGTTTGACTGTAAATTGGTCATAGTTGACTTTTTCCCCAATACGGCTGATTTCTAGGTCAACTGTCCAATTGCTTGGGCAAAAATTTGATTCAAGGCTTGAAAATTGGTATGGAAAAACTTATGAGTCCAACATGAAGTATGAAAGTCAATTTGGGCATTGAAGGTCCAAAAATCCCTGTGCAAACTCAAACCCTAATTTAGGTCAACAGTGCAAGGAGGTGTCTTGAGCAGAGCAAACCCTAGCCTGACCTTGAGTTCCAAGAGCCTTGTGATGAAAAATGTTGATAAAATGAGAGGGCAAATTTTGGGGTAAAACAATATGTAATGCATTAATGAAAGTAACCAAATTCTGACATAAAGATAAGTCTTTAAAGAAACAAAAAAAAATTACAATTGAAAATTCAAAATGAACTGGACGCTCTTAATGATTTGGCTTGGGAGCAGTGATCACATCGGGAGTAGCAGGTGGATCAAATTCAATCTCCTTGGGGTCAATAATATCTTGAATTTTGTTCTTCAGAGCCCAGCAACCGCTCGTATCATGTCCAGGACTGTCGGGGTGGTATGCATACCTTTCATGTCTAGTATCATCGGTCCGTAATGGGTAATATTTCGAAAGAAGGAAAATGACTTGATCCATATGGACATAGGAAGGTTTTAACGAAGAATTCCTTAAGAAAACTCACCTCCATTCGATAATTCTCTTAGCATGGGAAAAGTCTAGTCAAACCCTAGGGAATAAAATCTTATGTATTCTGTAAAAACACCTTCAGTCACGCCTTAGAGGATTGTGGAATGTGTCTACCTCAAAAAAAGGGAAGCAAAGCAACTGTTGTCCAACTATTAAGGAAGTATAAGGCTGAGATATGCCAAGAGAAACTCACACACTCTTCTATGGTTGCAACAAGCGACATCTACAAACACACTGATCATCCCAAGTCGCCCGCATGTAATGATATGTAGGCTAGTCCCTATAGGACAGGCACTCCCCTGAACGAAAGAAAGAAGATCGCTCAAGCCAACGATAAGTTCAGGGGAGGAATAAGTGAGAAGAAGGGGAGCACCATATCCTTACAATTCCTTCTACAAGTTAATTAATCTATAAATATTTTCACAATTTTAATAATCAATCTGTTAAATGTGTGATATCACAACCATCGAGAGTCTTGTAGTTCTATGCAGGATGGCCTAAGCTGCTCTTTTAATACAAACCTCAAGTTTAAGGAGCATTCTTCTCAATGTAGTTAAAGCATACCCTCTTAGGAACTAGCCACTCTAACAACGTAGGTAGTGTAGTCCAAAGACATCTACTTCAAACTAGGACAACCATGGGGACAAGAATAGGAACCTTACCTTTGGTCGGGGACAATTCTTAGCAACATAGAGAAAGAAAAATAACTTTTCTTAATTTGAGCTAGTAACGAAGAAATTATGATTAAAACTACATAGTTCAAATAACATATCAAACACCTCAAATCAAGGAGGCACCCCTTTCTAAAGGGAAAACCCAATAGGGTTCTCACACCCGAGGTGGAAAATACAATGTATCCATGGTGATCACATTAGCACCAGCAATGCCCACGAGGAAATAAATTAAACTGCAGGGACAAAGAATAACCCCTGATGCAATAATAACACATTAATTAATTAAAGGCGAGGATACGAGAAGCCAATCAATGGAACTAGGTGACAAATACTTATCAAACACACAAATTTAAATAAAACTTCAAAGCATTAAGGTAAAAAATAGATGTACAAATATTTGTTGTGTCAGTCAAGGCTTGAAAGCTTGGTGAATATTATAGGAAAGGAGAAATAAGGGGATGGAGAATCGGAAAGGATGACCATGGTGACCCTCTTTGTCTCTCTGATGGTGAACATGCCTCCAAATAACCACCTATTTTTCTTCTGAAGAAGAGTCATCCATCTTTGCTTGAAATAAAATAATCTTTTCCTCGTGATATAAGAGGTTTCAATATATTTGACCTCTTAAACACGGTGGAGGTGGTAGTCATTATCCATTTGTTCCCTAGAAAATAGAAGAACAAAAAAATCACTACTACCATTGCAATCACTAATAAGACTTCTAAATCCCTCAATCTCACAGCTTTATGCTAAACTAGACCTTGTTACTAGTATTTTGTCTAAAATCCCTAAACGCAACTGTTACGAATGGAAAAAGGTAGAAGGGATCCATACTTGTAAAGGTTGTGAATAAGGAATAAGCTAGTAAAAACATGTAGAAAACCAGGCAGATAGAAAAATTGAAGAAGCTTGTAGGAAGGCGTGTGAGCAAAATGAGTAAAGAAATGAAAAGGGGGATTAGGGAAGCCTTTATAAGGAAATTAAATCCACGAGTGTTCAAAAACCTTTGAGGATCCCAAGAGGTTTAAAAGGGATTAGCATGTTTCTGACACGTGCTAAAATTGTTTAATGTGTCGCATATAAGCCGCCAATGATTACATTTATAGGTGGAAATAGGCTAGGTTAGGCTAGACTTTAGAAGGTCTGAGCCTCGCCTACGATAAACTTAAAAGGCATGAGCCTGACCTATGGCCTATTATAGGCCTTTTTTCTTGGCCTAACCTGGTATTTTTTTAAAGTCTGGTCTGGCCTGAAAGCCTATTTAAAAAGCATGTTTCTCATTATGGCTTTCAATTAATTCATATTACTTAAGAAGCCTTATAAGACGCCTTATATATGAATATATTTGTCGACCTATTTAACTTTTGTTCTAATTATATGCATATATAGGCCAGCCTATTTAGCTTTTTTCCTAATATATCCCCTATATTCCCTTTTATAAGAAAACTATGACTTTTAGATTCATTGATAAAATAATGTATTTAGACTACATATAGACTAGATACATCAATTATTCAATGAACTTAAAAGTCAAAATTTGCTTATAAAAGAGAATGTAGGGAGTTGATCAGTCACCATTTGTGTTATAGTTTATGTCACTTATTTGTCATAAATCTATGTAAACTGTAGGACTTTGTTCTTTGTTAGTGATCGTTTCAGTCAAATTTTGTCTAGTCAGTGTTTGTCAGAGTTTGAGTCTATTTTGGTTATTTTTACGCTTTACGTATGTGTAGTTGGTTGAATTTAGGTTCAAGAAGTCGGAGGATCATGGAAAATACTAAAGCAGCTGAGCAGAGCAAGGAAACAGAGGTAAGTAGTGAAAATATTCTCTAAACAACCAATACGCGTATGACCCTGATCCTTACGTGTAGCATACGCAAGCCAACTGAATGAAGGAAAAAAACACTTCTGCCCATACGTGTATATGAGTGTCTGCTGAAAGCTTCATGTGTACCATCCATATATTGTCCCTACGCAACTCTAAGGCATACGCGTATGATACGCGTATGGAGGCCCAAAAATTCTGCCAAATCCAATTGCACGTATATTTAACCAGGGGGCACGATTTTGCAAGGGTTGGACAATTTTTGACGACAAAGAACACTGTACAAGGCCGAAGAGCTTTGATTTATGCTTGGAATCAAGACTTTCATGAGCTTTTGCAATTGAAGACCAATTTCCCATCCATTATCTGTAATGTCTACACTGAATACTATGTTTTTCTTGAATATTATGGGTAGCTAAACCCCCCAATACTAGGGGGTGTCCCTGATTCAGATCTGTAGTAACTTTGAGTTTCTATTTGCAATGACAATAATGTTTTTCAGTATTAATTTATTCTCTTGATGATTTAATGCCTTCTCTTTAGGACAAATTAAGATTTATGTATGACTAACAACTAGGCTCAACCGTCATTGACAATGCTTTCATGAGAATATTTTATAGTAGATATCACCTAGGACTAGGGATATCCTATAGTAACTGGATTATTCTTGATTTAATAAGGCTTGATTTCATCAGTAATTTTCTATGGACATAGGAATTAGGATGGATGATCAAAGGTTTTCTCACTCAGGACTTAGGAGTAAACACCCTTAAGAACCGATAATTTATTGTTTAAAATATGTTATTCCAATGTTAATTAAGAGTTGGTACAGTAGTGAATCACACACCTTCTCTAGCACATTATTCATATATTTCAAAATTGTTCAACACATCTGTTTACTTTATTCGCAATTAATTTTATAAATTAGTAAATAAAATCCAAACGATAGTTTTTGTTTAATTGGACAACAATCCAAACTCCATATTGATACGCAGTCCTTGAGATCGAAATTTGGGGAAATTTCCTCATTATTACTACATGGGAAAAATAATACACTTTCTATTTTACCGATTAAATTGTTGGCGCCGTCTTCATGGACTGCCAAAATATAGAGTTTTAACTCAAGTTCAATTGAAATTTTGTTACTCTGTAATTAAAATTTAATTTCTATTATTTTTATTTTTATTTTAGTTACTAATCTGTCTCTAATATTTTTATGCAGGGAGATACCTCAGTTGAATTTCCTTTTAATGCGTAAATTGAGAGAACTTTATGCGCGAGACTTATACAAGATAGATTAGCAATACTGGACTTAGAAGAAGAGAAAATCTTTGTCCATTCAAATTCAGAGTCAGAAAAATAAGTTGAAACTATTACTAAAGATCCACAATCACATGAGAGACTCCTTGGTGACTATGGTATGGCAAATGCACTGGGTGGTAAGTTGACAATTGTAAACCAACCGGTGAATGTGCCAAATTTTCAACTGCATCCGAGCATAATTACTCATCTTGAGAGGAGATCTGTCACCTGAAAGGTAAATGAAGATGCTAATAAACAACTACAAAGATTTTTGACTATCAGTACCACCTTAAATATTGATGGACACACTGATGAAGCAAAGAGGTTGAGAATGTTTCCTTTCACTTTATCTAAAGATGCAGCAGAGTGGTTTTATTCTCTTCTAGCTGGTAGTATTACTTCTTGAGAAGAGATGGAAAAGAATTTTTTGAATGAGTATTTTCCAGCATCAATGTTCTTGAGAAAAAGATATGAAATCCTGAACTTCAAACTGAAAGAGGGTGAGTCATTAGGATATGCTTACAAAAGATTCAAATACTCATAGTGGCTTCACTACAAGAAAATTGGCAGATTGCGACAGGTATTTTTGTAGATTACGACGGTTAAAACCGTCGCAATTTGCTTTCCACAACGGTTGCTTTACCGTCGCAGAAGTGTGTGTCCCCAACCTATTTCGCGACGGTTACAAAAACTGTCGTTCATGTTTACGACGGGTTGATACCGTCGTGACTATCTTTTGAGTTTCTTTTAATTATTGATGGCGACGGTTCGATACTGTCGTGAATATCTTTTGAAATTGATTAAATTATTTATGGCGACGGTTCGGTACTGTCGCCATGACTTTTGTTTATGTCTTGATTTTTTTTTATATTTCTATTATATATATTTTTTATTTAAATTATTATCTATGTAAAAAATTTTAAATATAGTTTTTTTTTGTGTTCTTTTTTTCTTTAAATTATTTCTTCTTTAATATATTTATTTATAGTATTATTTTTTGTTTTATTTTCTATCACTTTGTAATATAGTAAAAATAATTTCAATAAAAATATTTAACATCAATACAAAAATATTCTTATAAAAGAAGCCAAAAAGGGGTATAAAAGGTGTTGTATAAGAATAGAATCAGCTGGAGTATTGTTTTAAAGTAATATCGTACGATATTACCCGAATCTAGTTCGCAAACGATTAAGTTAAACAATTCCATACAACAAAGCGACAGTGGACACGATAAATACATGTCCAAATGAATAATATAATCCTGAAATAAAGCATTACATCATATTGTGTTCCCACTCAAACTCATGTCTCATCATCTCCCATACTGACTGAATAATGCCCGAAGTTCCTGCCCTGTTTGATTCAACAAAAATGGAATCCAGTCAAACTAAATCCAAAGGGACAAATACAAGTAATTTTGTGCTATCTAAATTTATCAGATGTTTGAATAAATAAATGTATATAGTATATTAGTATAGAGCAGAGGACCTCTTCCTTCATGTCAAATCTGCGTGAAGCAGATTCTTTGATTAACGAACATATTTTCCCACAGGAGCTTTTGTCAGCAGGAAACACTTCAGACAGAAATTTATTCACTGCATATTCATCTACTCCTTCACTAAGGATAAAAAATTACATCAAATGAAGAACAATTTGAAAGAGCAAAAGAGTGTTGGATAGAAAGAGCCTTTGGTCATATTAGAGTCATTTGTTTGTTTCTTTGTAATTTAATAAAATCAATCATTTTTTTAAACAAAAATAGCTCATGTCAGACTTGACATGATCAAAAAATCAAACTCCAAACTTTGCTTATTATATAAATCATTTAAGGTTTGGTATGACAGATTATCCTACTTAAATATCAAGAATAACATCTCTATGATGAAAGATCTCAGAGGGTTTTATAGTTTCAAATCAATTCAATTGTTTTGATGACAGTATGTGTTGTTTTGAATTGATAGTAGTGTTTTCTTGAAAAATGAATTGAGAAGTTATTTTGATAACTGCTGCACAGATTTGGAAGTAGATTTGGAGGTGGTTTAGAGAATGATGGTTAGCTCAATTGGTCTTGTCAAAAAAGGGTACAATAGCAATCATATTCCTATAAGATCGTGTATGTTCTGTTCTCTCCAACAACAAAATAGGTTCACAAAGGCGTTTCTAGTGAATAGTAATCAAGAGACATCATATTCCTATCTATAATACACTATGACAATGTAGTAAGCTAGTCGTTACACTGTAATTAGATATAACTTATCCATGCCTTCGAATACACATGACTTTGCCATGCCAAAGACTTGATTTGACATTTTTAATTAACAATCAACTAATAGATAGCAACCTATACATAAACTATTCAACAGAAAAACTTCAAAACAAATAGAGGAACTAAACTGAACTCATTGGACACCTAACTAAATAATTCACTTACCTCACAAAGTAGGGATATACCCAGCAAGATTATAAACACTCAGTGACAAAGATCAAATGGAATTAAACACTCAGTCACAAGATTATGAACACTCAGAACCTATAACCTTGTTAACACAGACCTGTCATTCAGGTTTACTGCTCAAGTTTGAATTCCAACTCAAATCATTTCTCTGCTCCCTTAATCAATCTATGCAAAACTATTTATCAGAATTTAGAATTTAGAAGACATCATATACCTGTACATACTCTTCCAGACTTCCAGGTAAACTGTAATGAATTACCTAAACACAGTTATGACAATGGAGTTTCAATAAGAATTATTGTAACACACAAGACCATTCACATTTCAAAGCAAATGAGGTAGTGTGAAAAACAAAGATAAAAGTGACTACAGATTGCAGAGTGGTTCTAAGAAAAACAGCCTTACGTAAAATGTGGCTATCAGAACATTTGCATTAACAAAGACGAAGTAAAGAGCTCAGTTCTCCATTACCATTTACCCCCATTTTGCAATTTGAAATTTCTAACAATAAATAACTTTTGAGAAAAAACTCGATTGTTTCTGATACAGCTAGATAACAAAGGTCTAAAACATAGACACAGAGAAAGCGGGTCACCTTGCAACAAGAGCACAATGAGAAAAGTGGGTCATCATGCAAACTAATGCAAAAATAAAATATAATATAAGACTTACTGCTCCAACATCTCTTTTATCTAGTCCCATACCAAATGCCACAGTTGCAACAACCTTCATAAAAAAAATTGCAAGGTATGAGTTGGACTAGCAATGTTGTATTAGAAGCATTGCACCATAAAATTGATAAATTGAGTGATTAAAACAATAAAATAAATCTAACCACTCTGATCTTGTTTGAAGCAAACAACTCCTGTACGTTGCCACGTTCCTTTGCAAAAATACCACTATGATAACTCTAAATGATGATTCAAATCAATTGTCAGATTTCACATACAGTGACGTGGGTTACACTTACACAGAATGCCATGCAATGTCAAAAAGTGAAATGTGGAGCTTACCTTTGCCGAGATATTGTTATCATTCAAGTATCTGCTAATTTGATCAGTTTCAGACTGAATAAAAAAAATCAATTATCGCATATATAAATATATATGATAATATGATATCCACTGCAAAATAACATTACTTGCAAACTTAAGTAATTAGACACATACTAAACCTGAAACATAAAGAACTTAATAACTTTTACTTTGCAAACAAGGTTGTACATTTCAAATATTGTGGTTGTTGTTGTTGTATAATGCAGATGACTATATAAAACAACATAACTCTGAAATCAAGTACCAGAAAATTTGGAAAATGAAGTCCATATACACACCTGAAATTTGCAGTATACTATGATGCCTTTAACATCCGCAAAAGGAGGAGACTTTATCAGAACCAGTAGGTCTTTCATTCTATCATTGATGCATACGTTTAACAAAATCAGAGAAGGAAAGTTAAAGGGAGTACAGTCAGAAGCGGTAAAATAGAAGCATCTGACTTGCCTATTTTTTATCAAAGACGCCGACAAACGCAAATTGTCCCTTAAGTGTGCATTCTGAATAAGATTTGTAAAAGGAATATCTAGGGCAGACATGATGGCATCTAAGGTTGTGGTTGTAGCAGTTGCTGTCATTGCGAGAACAGAACCTACATTAAGACTTCTATGAAGTAGTGATGCTCTAAGTCTCATGAATGAAGGTCGGAAATTGTGAGACCTGTAAAAAAATCTCAAAATCTAAATATCAACATGGAAGTAGATGCATACAAAGTGAGATCTCCAAATTAACAACATGATTTGGAAGAATTTGCTTAGACAATGCGGCACTGAAATCCCTCACCATTCAGATATACAATGTGCTTCGTCAATAACAACGAGTGAGACAGCTGACCCAGCAGAGATAGCAGACAGAAACTCCTTATTCAAAAACCGCTCGGGTGAAACAAAAAGCACCTGGATGAATTAGAATTGCTAAATTTAGCTTCAGGTAAGTAATGGTACTAACAACATTGACATAATAAATAAACCCACCATGCTTGTAACTTGTATTGCTCATTGAATCGTGAATAAATTGGGGTTTTAGGGTTTATTGTTGGTGATTGGGTTTAATGTCGATATGAATGCTTGTTGTGATGTTTGAATCACAAAGAGCTCAACCCTAAGATTCATGTGAATCTCCAATGGTGAAATCAATGTTAAAGAATGAGAGAGATATGTGAAGATGAGAACAAAGAAAAAGTGTTATAGAAAACTTACCGGTTGGAAGATGAGAGATGTTCGAAGAATAGTGACGCAGGAGGACATTAGAATGTATCAACTTCATAGAATATATAATAATGCATAAACTTAACCTTAACAAGAGAGAACTTAAATATACATAACAATTATAATTAGATAAAATATATAAGTTAGCAAGAGATTTTTAAAGGTTTTGGGTGCGACGGTTGTTTTACCGTCGTGAAATGAATTTTAGGACGGATAATTTTACCGTCGTGAAAGGTTTAAGGGTGCGACAGGTGCTTTACCGTCGTGATATGCCTTTTAGGACGGTTAATTTTACCGTCGTGACTAATTGTTGGTGAAAAATCAATGTTAAAAGTGTTAAATGGGGGCCGACGGTTGTTTTACCGTCGTAATAATAATATTATGATGGTTAAATATACCGTCGCAAAATAAATTTTAGGGACGGTTGGTGTCAACTGTCGTAAACACTGTCTCTATATGTCAATTACGACAGTTATCACATAACTGTCGCAATTTTTGTGTCGTTAAACACTAATTTTCTTGTAGTGCTTGTCCTACACATAATATGGATCAAACACAACATATGAAAATGTTTGTTAATGGTCTGCGAATAAAGACCAAATAATTGATTCATACAGCAGTCGGTGGCTCAGCTAATTTCTCAATAGCCACTGGTATTTAAAAAGATAATTGAAGCAATATCTGCAAATGAGCATCTGGAGTTATATGACAGGTGTGCAACAAAACCTGGAGGAGTTATTGATGTAAAATTGGAAACCAACAAAATAAGAATATAAGATACAATAGTTGCAGAAGTGGAGTAAAAACTTAAGGCGATGGATATAGGTACCCAACGTGTAGCTCAAATTTAACTTGTCAAACTATTAGTTGTGAAATTTGTAGTGGACCTTATTATAATGTATTATCTTCCAACCCTGCAACAAATTGAAGAGATGAATTTCTTGAAGCAGAATAATCCCTTTTCAAACACCTATAATCCAGGGTGGAATAATCATCCAAACTTCTCCTGGAAATATCATAAAGGGAATGTTCAATAATAGAGTCAAGGTCAATACCCGAATCAGTTTCAACAATGGCAACAACAATAAGCCCCTAAGAAAACAAATTGGGAAATAGCCATTAAAAATTGGCAGCTCACAATATTCAATTCCAATAAGAGACCAGAAGTAATCATAGAAAAATCACAACTTCTATAAAAAATCTTGAAGTTCAGATGGATAAAATAGCACAACAACTCGCCGATTCTCAAGCACTGGGTACACTACCTAGTGGAACTGTGACAAATCCTAGAGAGCATAATAATGTGAGTGCTATGGTGACCAGAAGTGGTAAGTCTAATGAAAGTTTTGAAGATAAAATAGTGGAAGAAGACATATTGTTGGAAATGGAGTTGGAAATTAAGGAACATCATAAAGAGAATGAGGATCTTGTTGTTTCACCAGTGGTCGAGAAGGATAAGCAGAAAAACTCCAAACCAATCATCATACTTCCTTACCCTCAGAGACAAAACAAAAAAGACCAACATGAGAAGAATTTTGAGAAGTTTTTAGAAATGTTTAAGAAGCTTGAAATAAACATCCCATTTTCTGAGGCACTTGAGCAAATGCCCATATATGCCAGATTCATGAAAGGCGTCATATCAAATAAACACACTACAAATATTGAACCGATCATTATGACTAAAAAATGTAGTGCAACTATTCAAGGTATGTAAATTCCTATGAAAAAGAAAGACATGGGCTCTGTTACTATTTCATGCACTATTGGGGATAGAAAATTAAAGAAGGCTTTGATTGGCTTGGGAGCCAGTGTATGGTTGATGCCTTTGTCCATTTATAGAAAATTGGGCATTGGTACGGTCCAAGATACTAGGATGACACTCCAGTTTGTTGATCACTCAGTTAAGCGACCATATGGAGTGGTAGAAGATAGACAAATATTTTCCCTGTTGACTTCGTGATTCTTGAAATGCCTGAAGATGAAGAGATTCCTCTCATTTTAGGCAGACCATTTTAGAGACCAGATGGTGTTTTATAGACATTGAGGAAGGAACAATGACTCTCAAAGTCTATGACAATGAATTGAAAATTGATGTTTAAAACACTACGAAGTACAAAGATGATGTTGGTACAAGTTATACTATAGAGGTTATAGATCAAGTGATTGCTCAAGGTATTCTAATAAAAACACCATATTTACCTTTGGAATGGGTTTTGAGCCTATCAATTTTTGAAAGTGATGAAGAGAAGGATGAGAAAGAGTCAGAAGTGTTAGCCATTATGGAAGCACAACCTCAATGGATTAGACCTAAACCACACAGGTGGGAATATTTAAGGCTACCACAGTCATCAGAAGAAAAACGAGAGTCTAAAAAGGGGACAAAATTATAACAGTTTCCTGAGAATCTCAAATATGTTTTCCTTGATATTGAAAAGAAGTGCCCAACCATTATTAATTCTAGTCTAAAAGACTTCCAAGAGGAAAAGCTCATTCAAGTACTCAAGAAATACAAGAGTGTTATTGGATGGGCCATTAAATATTTGAAAGTTATTAGCCCGACATTTTATATGCATAAGATATAGATGGAAGATGGTTACAAGTCGGTGGTTCAACCAGAACGACGAATTAATTCCGCCATGAAAGAAGTGGTTCACAAATAAGTAATGAAGTTATTGGATGCGGGTCTTATACACCCTATATTTGATAGTTCATGGGTGAGTCTCGTGCTTGTGGTACCAAAGACGGGATGAACTACCGTAATCATGAATAAAAAATGAGTTGATTACGATAAGAACTATCACAAGTTGGATGGTGTGCATTTATTATAGAAGGTTGAACACTGCAACAATAAAAGACCACTTTCCTTTACCATTCCTTGAACAAATGTTGAAAAGGTTGGCTGGTCACGACTACTATTGCTTCCTTGATGGATATTCGGGGTATAATCAGATTGACGTAGCCTCTGAAGATCAAGAGAAAAATACATTCACATGCCCATACGGTATCTTTTCCTACAGAAGAATTCTATTTGGGTTGTGTAATGCACCAACTACATTTCAGAGGTATATGACGTCCAATTTCGCTGACATGCTTGAAAAACACATAGAAGTGTTCATGGACGGTTTTTCTGTATTTGGCTCTTCTTTTGACAATTGTTTAACTAACTTATCTCTTGTTTTAGAAAGATTCCAGCAAACCAACTTGATTCTCAATTGGGAGAAATTCCATTTCATGGTCCGAGATGGCATAGTCCTAGGTCACAAAATTTTGCATAAGGGAATAGAAGTTGACAAAGCAAAAGTGGAGGTAATAGAAAGTCTTCCACCTCTTGTGAATGAGAAAAGTATCAGAAGTTTCTTGGGACATTCAAGTTTCTACCGCAGGTTCATAAGAGATTTTTCCAAAATAGCCAAACCATTGACTAGTTTGCTTGTAAAAGATAAGCCTTTCATTTTTTACAAAGATTATGGTGATGCATTTTGAAATTATGGTATCAGATATGTGATGTCGAAGGAGATGTCACGACACAAATATATGAGGACAATATAAAATGCAATGATATAAAAGTAGTAAAAACATAAGGGATTGTTAACTCAGTTCGGTGTATACAACACCTACTCTGGGGGCTACCAAGCCAGGGATAAGTCCACTAAATAGTATCAATTCATAGACTCTCAATAAACAACCAGTTTACGATCTAATCACTTAATCACTACCCGTGTTATACTTCTACCTAAGACACACCTATGTATGAGGCCCTCCTCAAATCCCTTCAATCACTAATAGTGAAAAACAACAGAATTATTAAGTTTGAAAAACTCCAATCATTCAATACTTAAAAGCTTATGAATGATCCACAATTTACAACTCAACTAACAAATTATAACTCAAGTATTGAAACAATACTAGAGTGTATTACAATTAAAAGATTCATACTTTTAAACACCAATAATATATTTTTCTTCAATTGTTGTTGTTGTTGTACGAATAAGGTTGCAAGTCCTTATAAAGGCGCAGTAGCTTCTTTATGGGATTGGGATGAAAAACAAATATTTCAATATATTGAATCCCTTGAATATCTCCATGAAAGTAGGCCAAGATATAATCCATAAAAATAAGACAGATTGAAAAATATTCCTCAATATTTTTCACAAGTTATAAACCACAAAACCTGAATAAGGCGTGCTTAAAAACAGGAAAGATAAAATCTGAACAACACGTTCAGATCAGAAGGCAGATGTTTAGACATATGCTTTAACGTCATTCAAAATCAGTTGAGATGATTTACTTTAAATGTCAAGAATTTAAGTAAAACATTACCAATACAGTGTTTTACCAAAATTACCGCCAATAAAAACTTACAAACTTCCCCTTTGGCAAATTTTGGCTAACACATTATCAGAGCATCAGCACAAGAAAAAGAAACTCGTTAGCATTTAGCAGTGGAAGATGTCAGGACATCTTCTGAGACATGAAGCTCCCCCTCAAACTTACCAGTCAGTCAGTCAGTAAGTTTCTCTCCCCCTTTTTAGTCATAATATGCCAAATAAACATGCATTCAAGAGAGCAGTAGAAAATAGGAGTACAAACCAGAATGTCCAAGTATTAAGCACATACAAGTGCTAAAGAAAAAGAACATAGGAATCAAAACCCAAAAGAAAAAACAAAAAGAAGGCACCAGCATAAAGTCTAACTGTCTTCAGGACCAGTAGACTTGAAACTTCAGAATTTTCTTCATTATCAGAATCTCCTCCTTCAGTACCCATCTATCATCAAGACTGTTATCCTTCTGCAGCTCCTTGATCAGCTTTTCAAATTTTAGCTTTCTTGCTGAGCTAACTCTGATTACCTTATCAAGTTCTTTGTAGGCTTCCATTAACTCAATAATCATTTCATCCTTGCTTGAGGTCTTGTTTTCAGAGGATGCAGATGTCAAAACAATGTCTGGGACATGTTTACCTGAAAACAACTTGAAGTGAAGGGACAGGGAAGACTCCCTTTTGCAAACTACATCAGTGCCACACAGAATTCCAAGATGTTGATTTAGAATAATTCCACAAATAAGATATGGAAAGGCAATAGGCATCTTGATAGCACAAGTTCCTGCATGCTTTACAGTCTGTTCAAAAATGTAAGCACCATAATCAAACAACTTCTTATTTCCAACATCATAGATAAATTTTCCTAAACCAACTGTAATGGTTGAGGTATGATTGGTAGGGACCCAATTAGAAGCTCCAATTCTATGAAGGATAGAATATTTCACACTTAACTTACTAACAGGAAGCTTATTCTTCATAGGCCAATCACTTACTTGGTTTGCAGTGATGGCTTTGCACACTTGATTATCAGTCACTTCCAACTCATAGTAATCATCTTCAGACCTGCTCAGATATCTATTGATGACAGCATGGGAAAATTCAACACATCTACCTCTAAAAAACACCTCCCTATATTCCTTACTTCTGTGATCAGCACAATCTATATGAATATTAACAATAAATTCCCTTACAAGAGTTTCATAACAATTTACGAACCTGGTGACAGACTTCATCAAGCCAGCAAAAGAAATCAGCTCCATAATCTCTTTGCACTCCAGTGCAACTGCTCCTAACTCTCTTTCAAGAGAAATCCTTCTTTGGAAGACATATTTCCATTTTCAGCATTGCTAATAGAATGGAAGGAAATGTTGTCAAGAGGAGCATCAGGCACCCTGGCAAAAGGCTTCTTGCTTACAGACTTCTTCAAAGGAGAGATGTCCTGAACATCATCCTCGACATCATAACCAGAGTCAACATCTTCTACCATTGCAGATTTCTTCTTACCTTTAGATCTTTTCAGAGGTCAAATGTTCTGGACATCACCTTCATCATCATCTGAGGAGCTATCAAGTCTAACTTTTCTTTTGTTAGAGGGAGGAGCCACTTTACTCCAGGGCTTTAGGGGACCATACACAGTCTTCTTCTTGATACTCTTGGTAGGGGATGTGACATCCACAACCTTCCCTTTCTAGACTCGAGCCTTTTAGCAATTCCAAGCACCATAATGGAAATAAGGTCAGTGTCAGACAACTCATCAACATTCACGACATTATCAACATTTGGATTCTTTACAGTTTTGGAGCCAACAACATCTTCCTTAGAAGAAGATTCCTTCTCAGTAGATGATGTCTCAACATCTTGTTCAACATCAGCTTCCACTTCTTCTAGAACAGATGTACCAAACTTTCCAAGTTTACTTTCAGCAACATCTTTCTTAATGATATATGATTCAACAACATTTTGAGGATCGGTACCTTTGTCAGCCTGAGCAGGAATTCGGGCAAGAGGAATAGAAATCCTAGGCATAACAAAACCCTCATTTAACACCCTATCTACCAGCCTTATAATACTCCTATCAACATTAACATTGTCTTTTTCTGACCTATCATCGGTAGTATTAGGAGCATTACCTTTAGAAGTGTCAAACTCGTCTTTGGATTTATTTGCATGGGACGATCTAGGTTTCTTGAACGTCTTCTCAAGAGGTGGAACGGTTGTCAGAGGAGCGACGACCAGGACTTTATCAAGGGAGAGATCCTCAGGATGGTTGACAGACTTTGACCTAGAAGGCTTGGCTTCATCAGAAGAGAACTTTGAGGGAGACGAAGCATGGTGTTGCGACATATTTGAATATTTTTGAACAGTGAGATGAAAAATAACAAGGGTTCTTTTTCTGCAAAGGAGAACTAAGAGGTTTTGAAAATAGAAAGAAATAATGTTGTAGCATGTGGGAGAGTATTTGAGATAATCTTGAAATGATTGCTTAAGATACTTAATTTGTTGGAAACATAATAAATGATATAATATCACTTTAATGATAATCCCACACACACTTAATTGCTACAAATCCTCATATATGTAGATCCCTAGTTTTCATCTTAAGTTCTCAAACTGGTTTGCATCCAAAGCCTTAGTGAAAGTGTCATCCAGTTGTAATTCAATAGCTACATGTTCTAAGGCAACAATATTTTCTTCAACAAGCTCTCTTATGAAGTGATGGCGGATATCAATGTGTTTGGTCATGTTGTGTTGAATAGGATTTTTTTATATATTTATGGCACTCAGATTGTCATAAAATAATGTCATGACATCCTGTTTGACATTATATTCTGTCAACATTTACTTCATCCAAACCAACTGAGAACAACTACTTCCTGCAGCAATATACTCACCCTTAGCAGTGGACAAAGACACACAATTTTGCTTCTTACTGAACCAAGATATAAGATTATTTCCCAAAAAGAAACATCCTTCTGATGTACTTTTCTATCATCAACACTTCCTGTCCAATCAACATCACAATAACCACTTAAAGCAGAGCTATATCCATGAGAATATAGCATACCATAGTCACTTGTCCCATTCACATATTTAAGAATTCTGTTCACATGGTTGGCATGGCTAACTTTAGGATCAACTTGATATATAGCACACACCACTACATCAAAGGCAATGTCGGGTATGCTAGCTGTGTGATATAGAAGACTGCCTATCATACTTCTGTAAAGACTTTGATCCACACTTACTCTTTTTTCATCTTTAGACAACTTCAGATATGTGGGAGCTGGTGTTCTCTTGTGACTGGCATTTTCCATCCCAAATTTCTTTACTATATTCTTCGCATATTTTCTGAGATAAGAATATGGAATCTTCCATTTGTTTAACTTGTAGACCAAGAAAGTAGGTTAACTCACCAACAAATCTCATGTCATATTCTGACTGCATTTGCTTGACAAAATGTTGAACCATCTCATTTGACATCCCACCAAACACAATATCATCAACATAAATCTGTGCAATCATGATCTTCCCTTCTTCTTCCTTGACAAAAAGAGTTTTGTCTATGCCATCTTTCCTATATCCATTCTCACCAATAAATTATGTCAATCTCTCATACCAAGCTCTTGGAGCCTGCTTTAATCCATACAAAGCTTTCTTTAGTTTGTACACATGGTTAGGAAAGCTTGGATTAACAAATCCCTTAGGTTGTTCCACATAAACTTCCTCATTCAGATAGCCATTTAAGAAGGCACTCTTTACATCCATTTGAAATTTTGGTATCAGATATGTGATGTCGAAGGAGATGTCACGATATAAATATCTGAGGATAATATAAAATGAAACAATATAAAAAGCAGTAAAAACACAAGGGATTGTTAACCCAGTTCAGTGTACAACAATACCTACATTGGGGGCTACCAAGCCAGAGATAAGTCCACTAAATAGTATCAATTCGTAAACCCTCAGTAAATAGCCAGTTTTCGATCTAATCACTTAATCACTACCCGTGCTATACTTCTACCTAAGACACACCTAGGTATGAGGCCCTCCTCAAATCCCTTCAATCACTAACAGTGAAAAACAATAGAATTATTAAGTTTGAAAAACTTCAATCATTCAATACTTAAAAGCTTATGAATGATCCACAATTTGCAACTCAACTATCAAATTATAACTCAAGTATTGAAACAATACTAGACTGTATTACAATTTAAAGATTCAAACTTTTAAACACCAAGAATATATTTTTCGTCAATTGTTGTTATTGTACGAATAAGGTTGCAAGTCCTTATAAAGGCACAACAACTTCTTTATGGGCTTTGGCTGAAAACAAATATTGTAATATATTGGATCCCTTGAATATCTCCATGAAAGTAGGCCAAGATATAATCCATAAAGATAAGACAGATAGAAAAATATTCCTCCATATTTTTCGCAAGTTATAAACCACAAAACCTGAATAAGGCGGGCTTAAAAACAAGAAACAAAAAATCTGAAAAACACGTTCAGATCAGAAGGCAGATGTTTAGACATCTGCTTTGACATAATTCAAAATCAGTTGAGATAATTTACTTAAAATGTCAAGACATTAAGCAAAACATTACCAACGCAATGTTTTACCAAAATTGCTGTCAACAAAAACTTACACATTTGACACTTTGAAGAGTAAGTTGGTATCTACACCAATAGTAATTGCCTCAGATTGGTCACTCCCTTTTAAGATAATGTGTGATGCAAGTGACATTGCAGTACAGGCGGTGTTAGGATAGAGAAGAGAAAATATCTTACATGTGGTTTATTATGCTAATCATGTGTTGAATCTTGCTCAGATGAATTACGCAGCCACTGAAAAAGAGTTGCTAGCAGTTGTTTATGCTTTTGACAAGTTCTTGTCTTACCTACTAGGTTCTAAAGTAATTGTTTATACAGACCGTGCTTCTTTGAAGTATCTTTTTGCCAAACAAGAATCAAAGCCAAGGTTGCTAAGATGGATACTACTTCTTCAAAAATTTGAGATGTAAATCTAGGATAAATACGGATATGAAAATACAATTGCTGATCACTTATCTCGAATATCCCCAATTGAAGAAACAGGAGAGAGACACCCCATGAAGGATGAGTTAACCGATGAACACATCATTTCTTTGACCGATTCCCTATGGTTTGCTGACTACACGAACTATTTGGCAGGTGGTGTTATACCGGATGACTTTGATTACAACAAGAAGAAAAAGTTTTTGTATAATTGCAGGTTGTATCTGTGAGACAATCCATTCCTTTACAAAAAGGAGGTGGATGGGTTAGTCTGAAGATGTGTTCCAAAAGAAGAGAAAAAATACATCCTTGAGGCATGTCACAACTTAGAGTATGGAGGATATTTTAGTAGAGACAAAACTGCAACAAAGGTCCTCCAATTAGGGATATATTGGACAACTTTGTTTAGAGATGCTTATTTTGTAGTGAAGTAGTGTGACAGGTATCAACAGACAGGTAACATTTCCAAAAGAAATCAAATTCTCTAGAATTCCATGTTGGAAGTTGAACTCTTTGATGTATGAGGCATATATTTCATGGGACCTTTTCCACCATCTTTAGGAAAGAATTACGTCTTAGTGGCGGTAGACTATGTTTCAAAGGGGTAGAAGCGGAAACATTACCAACTAGTGATGCTAAAATGGTAGTGAATTTCCTAAAGAACTGTATATTCCCAAGGTTTGGGGTACCAAGATCATTGATTAGTGATGAAGGAACCCATTTCTTAAATAAATTGATGGAAAACATGTTTAAGAAGTATAATGTGAAGCACAAGATTTCCACTATGTATCATCCTCAAACGAGCGGGCAAGTTTAAGTCTCGAATAGGAAAATCAAGCAAATTCTTGAAAAGATTGTAAGTGCTTCTCGGAAAACCTGGTCAACCAAACTGGAGGATGCTCTGTGGGCATACAAAACTACGTTAAAAAAACCAATAGGTATGTCTCCTTATCAGTTAGTCTATGGAAAAGCATGTCATTTACGGCTTGAATTATAACACAAAGTGTTTTGGGTTCCAAATTCTTGAATTATGATCTTACAAAAGCTGGTGAATCCCGAATTCTTCAACTTCATGAGTTAGAAGAATTTAGGAATCGAGCTTATGAGAATGCCAAATTTTACAAAGAACAAACCAAAAAAAGGGCATGATCAAAAGATTTAGAAAAAAGAATTTTGGGAGGGACAATTGGTCTTGCTATTTAATTTCAGGTTGAAGTTGTTCTCTGGAAAGCTTAGGTGTAAATGGTTTGGACCTTTTGTGGTTAACAAACTGTTCCCTCATGAAGCAATAGAACTGAGAAATCAGAAAACAATGCCACTTTTAAGGTTAACGGTCACTACAAGGGACAATGAAATGGTCAAGTAGAAGATGTGAGGCTAGAAGGATATCCAGGTAATCCGTCAAGCTATGGACGTTAAAAAGCGCTTCTTGGGAGGCAACCTAAGGGAGGTAAAAGTGTTTTGTTTGAGTTTGTGATTTTATTTCTTTAATTTGAGTCTTGTCATATCAGAGTCGGGCAAGTAAGCAGAACATGCAGAACATAGAAAAAGAAGCCAATTTTTTTTCGAAAAAATGCATGTTTTGCCTATATGCAGATAGACCCATGTCATATGCGTATGGGGCTGCAAAAATGACCCTCAATGTTGGATCTTGTATCATACGCATAATCTAAGTAGGCCATACGTGTAAGCTAGACCATACATATATGATACGTGTATTGAAAGCCATATGCTCCCATATGAGACCTGAAAGATTTTAGTTGAAAAATCCCCCTGGGCATACACGTATCGCAACAATCATTTTTGGCCTTACGTGTATCATACGTGATCTGGGATTTTTCACTGAAAAATGGCTCTTCCCGTATGCTAATGATACACGTATGGCATCTTGAAACGCGTATGATACGCGTAAGCTCTTTGTGTTCGCCTATTTATAGTTTTTTCTTCATTTTTTAGTCTTTTACATGTTTTCTTGTACGTGAAACCTTCGTAACACCTTGTATTCTCTATGTTTTGTGCTTTTTCCTTTGAATCCTTGAAGGTCACACTCTAATCTCTCACCTCACTAAAAAAATTACCTCCTCCTCTTATGATTCCAACAGATTCAAGTTCGATTTTCATGCTGACAAATTTAAAAGCATACAAAACAGAAACATTATTGAAGAAAGGGCTTGGAAATTGGAACTAAATTAGTTGGAAGAATTTCATGAAGTGCTCGTGCAAAACAATATCACTCAATTGAATGACCAAATGAGATCAGTGGCTCGTGACCTTGTTATGGAATTTTATTCCAATACTTTTAGGACTCAAGCGGAAAATGCTAACCCTGATGTTGAGTTGGTATCTTGGGTCTGCGGTGTGATCAGTGGATCTGGAACTGACTGTTTAACGCTGGTTCGCGAAATGTCGCAGAAGCAAGAGTCGCCACCGTCTTTTATTTTCTCCAACATGGACAGGACAAAAGCACAGCAAAATTCCTTATGAGATAGTTTCTCGGTTCGGGAGGTAGATTTATAGAAAGGGAAGGTGTTAGCACCCTTTCTATCCATGGTTATCCATGGGCTATTAGATACTTGCTCATTGTGTTTTCAAAAGTGGTTTGCTTTTCAAAGTGTGTGTGGGTTCGAAAAAGTTTCGTTTAAAGATTTCAGAATGACTCTTGTATCTGTCCTCAAGAGTGTTTGAAAAATTGTTTTGAAAGCTTTTTAAAAGTGTCAGTGTGAAAAGATTTTGTTTTGTTTTTTGAATAGAGCAAGTATCCATGAGTCGTCTACCTACCCTAAGGAATTAGGCTGTGTAAATTTCCTTAAGGTAGTGCCATCCCACCATTGAGAGATAGGTAGCACCACCGTTGGAGGTGTTCGGGTCAATTTGTTTGTTAGGGACAGTGTGGTCACCAGAGCAACAGTAGGACACCTTAGAAGCTACCCTTATGCCATTGATCCTTTTTTAATTCCGAGGCAACCGTTTCGAGGCAACTGGATCATGTTATGGACATAAGGACTTACTAAAACGTCCTATACTCGACGCCCACGTTTCGAGGGCAAGGCAACAGTGAGGCGTACCCTAAGAGTGGTGTGTGAATTTGTGTGTCATTTTCATGTTAAGTTTATCTTTGACCATGGCATGGTGATTTACGCTTGTTTTTAATTTAGGCCATACGTTCTTTCATGCAATTATAATTTAAAAGTGCGGAAATTTAAATGCGGAAAGATAAATCCTACGCTATTACAAGGCGCGGGTCTATACATCGCCAAATTACAAAGACCCGTTTTTGATAAAGATGCGGAAAGTAAAGACGGAAAGATAAACCTAATTACTATTACATCTGAGAAACAGTTACATAATGATCGAAAGAAATAATGCGTGAAAAGAATTAAAATTAGGACGTCCGAGGGTTTTGACCCTTTGCATGAAATTAAATTAAATTAAAGTCCAATTAATTATTTAATTAAAGAAAAGAAAGTGTTTTAGTATTTTTTTGTATTTATGAAAAATAAAGAACAAGAATTAAAAGGAAAACCTAAATCTAGATTATTTTAATTATTAATGAAAATATTAAAGTTAACCTAATTTACTAGTTAATTAATTTATTTACATGTTTATTTACAAAATTAATGATAATTAATAATAATGATAAATAATGATGATTAATAATTTATTTAAGAAAAAGATGAATATGTCAAAAAAAAATTCTAGATACTTTTTACTTATTAAGAAAAAGATTAAAGTTTAAAAACCTAAATTAAACTAAGTTAATTGTTAGAGTTTATTTACAAAAAATAGGTTAGTGATGAAATTAATAATAATTAAATATATTTGTATTTTTGATTTTTCTGTTTTTATTATAGAAAATTATTTTATGGTGAATTAAAGAAAATAATTAAAAAAACAACTAAAAGAATTAAGAAAGAAAATCAAATAAAAATAAAGAATGTGCAAACCATGGGGGTGTCTGACCCAATTTGGAGGTGAGTTGAAGTGATTTTTGGCCCAAGAATGCAAGGCCTTTTTGACTTTCTATGCCTGCGTACATGTGGTTGACTGAGTGTGTATCATGGATTGCATATTCTGGCCATTGGATTGATCTTCCAGATTATGTGGCAAGCTAGCATGTGAAGGTGTATGGTGGTCTTTGAAGGAGACGCTGCATGGAAATATGTTAAAGACAAAATTATGAAATATGAGAGGGGACCTGGGAATCGAACCCAGGTCCCAATACCTACCAGGCGTATGTGCCACCACTAAGCCATTCACGCGTCTTTGTTTATATAATGGAATATAAATAATATATATGAAAAGAAAGCCATTATGCTGGATGTTAAAAAAACCGCGCCAAGTTTGAATTATCCAACCACATCAAGCCACGCTAGCATCTTCTTCGTTTGACTGAAAATATAAAATAGATAGCGGGGGTTTTAAACCCCCACTAAATGGAACCTGCAAAAAATAACGAATACGCCCGTGGTCAACATAAATTGAGCGCGAGTTCATCAACAATTTCGTCTGGTTGCAACGAGTTTAAGGGCATAGGTTTGGTGGCCCAATTTTTCCACATGAAGAAACCCCTAATTCAGAGTTCCTGAAACCCTAAAATACATTAATGGTGAATCACGATACAGGGCTTGATAATTCAATTGGGTTATGTCATTAGCTTCAGAAGGTTCATATTAGTACAAATCATTCAAAAAACATGATTAAAAATGCATGAATCAACATGTGGAATTCAAGAAATTTTGGCAAACCGTGTGATCTGTGTTCTATGATTCTGGGCACGTTTTGATTGCTTCTTGATTGCAAAAGCTTCCTTGATGGTCCAGAAATGTATTGGAATAGCTTTTAGGCTTTGAAACGTGCATTAGCTATATTTTCAGTTTCCAATTTTTTGATGAAACTTTGCAAATTAGTAGGCAGCTTCTATGCAGTATTTCGTGTCTAATGCCTTAGGTTTCAGTTGTACTTAAGTAAGTGAGTAGAATTAGGTCAAGAAAACCAGCCCAAAGTCCATCCATTTATGATTCAAATATTTGATTTTGTTACATCTTTTTTCAAATCTTTTTGCCATGGAAACTTGCCAATTGTGGAAGATTTTGTCTCTTGAGAAGGTACACGAAATATTTAGCTCATAATGGAAGGATTTGCTGCACAAAAAAGATTTAAAACCATTGTTTAGTATTTTTCTCATAATTAAATTTAATTAAATGAATTAATAAGATTAAAAATTCAATTAATTAATTAAAAATAAGAAAATAACTCCCTTTTAGCTTAATGGGTCGTGCATAGCCTTTGGGTAATGATTCATGGAAGAAATTGAGGCCCATTAGCATTTTTGAAGCCTTTTGTGCAAAGTTGACTTTTCAAAATTCCCAAAACTTTCCCAACTTCTACAAGGAATATCTTGCTCAATTTTTAAGTTATGATCATGTTCTTGGACATTTTGGAAAGGTCTTGAAGTCATCTAAGCAATGCCTTTGGTCCCATGTCATTTTCATTTACCAATCTCAAATTATGGTCTTTGACTTAAAGTGCCTTTTTGTTGACTTTTAAAAATGACCTATAATGTTGAAATTGATAACTTTTTGTGAGAGCATTTCTTGTACTTGAAGTGTGAAGATTAGTTGTAGGAAATGTCATTCTCTTCAAAATGAGCTTTGGATTGGATTTTTCTGATAAACCATGTGGAAGTTATGCCCTGGTCAATTTGCAGTTGACTTTTTCAGTTGTCCAAAGATAGAAACTTTTGCATCTTGAGACCTTTTGAGCCATGCTTTGAGAATCATGATCAAGAATTGATCAAATGATGTTTGTGGCTTCAAAATAAGATGTTGACCAAAAATTTTGACTTTTGACTGTCAAATGACCATTTTGCCCCTACAGTTGACTGTGAAGCAATTAGGGTTTTTGACTGTGCAATCTGGTGCTGTGAGTCTTGAAACTTGGCATATGAATGCTTGACAATGTATATAGGCATGTGGGACTTGATTGGACCTTTGAAAACTTCAATTTCTTTTCCAGAACCAAAACCCTAATTTTGACTATGTTAGGAGGCAATTGGACTGTGCCACCTTTGAGAGATTTTGAACCATGATCCTTGGCAAATCTTAAAGAATATGGGAGGGCAAATTTTGGGGTACAACAGTTGCCCCTGTTCAATCTTCTTAGACCTGAGGATGTAGATTGGCTGGCGTGCCTTTCGTAATCCGAAGGTGGAAGATGATTGAACACTAGAGTGCCCAGAAATTTGCACTCACATAGTAGAGTATCAGCAGTACGATGCAGGGAATGGGCTTATAGATGCCATTTGGAGACTGATGAATAGGAGGATGGGCTTATAGATTCCATCTAAGTGTCGATCACGTAAGAGGTTCCTTAGCGAGAATTTGCGTACCTGAGAAAGAAAAATAATTACCTGGCCTGTTACAGGAGTTGATCTTCAAACTCTTTACGTAGATGTGCCCTGGCTAGATACAGGAATCGAATCTTTAAAAACTCTTCAGACGTTCCCTGGAAAGATACAGGAATCGAGTTCAGAGAATAAGTCGTAAACAGATACACCCTGGCAAGATACAGGAATCGGATCTTCGAACTCTTCAGACGTGCCCTGGCAAGATACAAGAATCGAGTCTGGAATTAGTCATCAACAGATACACCCTGGAAAGATACAGGAATCGGATCTTCGAACTCTTCAGACGTGTCCTGGCAAGATACAGGAATCGAGTCTGGTAATGTAGTCGTCAACAGATACACCCTGGCAAGATATAGGAATCGGATCTTCGAACTCTTCAGACGTGCCCTGGCAAGATACAGGAATCGAGTCTGGAATTCAGAAAGGTTGGTGAGTTGTCTCTACTGACAGGTTATCCTCATGGACCAGTGGTCTTTAACGACGAGTGTCTATAACGACGAGTGTCTATAACGACGAGTGTCTATAACGACGAGTGTCTATAACGACGAGTGTCTATAACGACGAGTGTCTATAACGACGAGTGTCTATAACGACGAGTGTCTATAACGACGAGTGTCTATAACGACGAGTGTCTATAACGACGAGTTTCTATAACGACGAGTGTCTATGACGACGAGTGTCTATGACGACGGGTGTCTATGACGACGGGTGTCTATAACGACGGGTGTCTATAACAACGGGTGTCTATAACGACGAGTGTCTATAACGACGAGTGTCTATAACGACGAGTGTCTATAACGACGAGTGTCTATAACGACGAGTGTCTATAACGACGAGTGTCTATAACGACGAGTGTCTATAACGACGAGTGTCTATAACGACGAGTGTCTATAACGACGAGTGTCTATGACGACGGGTGTCTAAAACGACGAGTGTCTATAACGACGAGTGTCTATGACGACGAGTGTCTATGACGACGAGTGTCTATAACGACGAGTGTCTATGACGACGAGTGTCTATGACGACGAGTGTCTATAACGACGAGTGTCTATGACGAAGAGTGTCTATAACGACGAGTGTCTATGACGACGAGTGTCTATAACGACGAGTGTCTAGGACGACGAGTGTCTATAACAACGAGTGTCTATAACGACGAGTGTCTATAACGACGAGTTGTATCAGAGAAATCTTTAGGCATTGATTTAACTGGATTTGTATTCTTTGACTGGGTTGGTCTCTTTTGACTGTATTCATCTACATAGCTGATCTTTTAACTGTATCCTTCCTGAAAGGTAAAGGTCAGTCATATGCAATGCATGATATGGATCAAGCAATAATATTTTTCAACATATGAGATTGTATGATATGATGCGTATATGCATGTATCATGATGTATAATAATGTGATGTTTATGAATGTATCTTCGTCTGGGAAAATAGATCCTTGACGGATGCCGGGAAGTCAAATCCTGGGCTGATGTTGAAGAGTGAGATTCTTCGTTGCCGTTGGGGATGATGATTGCAAGAATACCGGTAGGAGAAGATGACTCCGTTGGGGAATAAACTTGGCGAATAGATTACTCTGCGGGGAGGTAACTCTGTGGGGAAAGAGAGGTACTTTGCTGAGGTTGATGAGGATAACTCCGCTGGAGATACCATTGTTGTGCTCTGTTGGAAGTTTTGATGAACTCCGCTGGGGAATAAGAAGAACTTTGCCGAGGACGATCTTTCTGTGGCTTTTAGCTGAGGATAATCCAGTTATAAGCTCTGGTGGAGAAATAACCTTTGAATAAAACCGGGGAAACGCGTTCGCTCTGCAGGGAGTGAAGGTATCTTGGTCGCATTCTTCAGCTGAACTTACCTTGGCACTTCGGTGGACAGGGCAACCGGATCATTTAGACAACTCATTATTGCCCCAGTTTCTGTTGGAGAAGAAGGTACATGTGAAGGTGTTTGATGACTGCCGTTTGACAAATCTTCTTCTGGTAGGAAAGTGACGAGATACAGGGACATAGTCGTACGCTTCGATCCCTAATTTTTGCCTGGACCGCCCTTTCGGGTTTTCAGTCCACCGAGATACCCATTTTTGCCCAAGCCGCCTTTTCAGGTTTTCGACTTGCCGGGTGTACAAATTTTTTTCATTTCATCCCTTATTTTTGCCTAGGTGTATCAACCTAGCGGGTCTTTGATTGTGCGCAGTATTTTTTCGACTATGTCCACGCTCTCAGAGTGTAGGAAGGTGCCCCTGTTGTTGTGTTGTCATGCCACCAGAAGATCTTCGTTTGATCGTCCAATGCCCCAAGTGACTTAGACGGAGATTTACCCCAGGCTATTTGGCATTTGAGAGATTCTCTGAATCTTGACTTAACTGCCCCAGATGACGGAAAATGATCATGTCATGCCCCTTGTTTGGGAGTGCTTTTGTTCATCCGATATTCGTCGTGCGAGCTTCTATGCTATTCAAACAAATAGTCGTATGCAAACAAAGTTATGTTAAAAATGCAAAGCTTATGTCTGTCTTGAAGTTTTGGGAAAATGCATTTTTCATGAAAACAAGTGAATTTTTTGTAAACTGCGATGTCAACTCGTTATTTTACCGCAAGCCTTAAGGAGTCAGGATACCTTTTGTAACAATATGCTTTCGAACTAACCCATGCTTCAGCTAGGACTTTTTAAGGGTTATAACGTGGACTGGTTCACGGTTTAAGAAACAAAGGATAAATGCTCAAATTATTTGTACCCACCCGTTCTTCGTGATGTTCTTCAAACCTAAGCTCAGTTGATCGTGCGTTAGACCTTGTTTGAGTCTTTGCTTTGATATACTAGTGATGATTCAGATATTGACAGTTTATTCGGAATAGGCAGTCACTTCCTTTTTGTTGAGGGTTTATAAGACCTCTTTCTTTTTTGATTTGATTTCGTTATCCCTGTTTTTTTTTGCCTGAGCTGTTTTCTTTTTGGAATTACAGTCAGCGGGATGCCCCAGTTTTGTAAGTCTCCTTCATAGGTTTTGACTTAATGGGTTTTTTATTTTGAGAAGTAATGACTGCATGTCTTTATGATTGTTCGGAACCATCACTGTCTTTCTTTGTTTTGTAAGGACCTCTTTGGTGTCATTCGTTATGCACTTGGATCAGCTGAGAGAACTACCCTGCCCCAGGTTATGATTAAGGGTTTTAAATTTCGAAAAGAAAAACTCCTACTTCTTTGGCTCAGAGGGGTTGACGAGGGATTATCTTCCTTATAACTCTAGTGTTTTAGGAATTGAAACAATGCCTGTACCTCATCAGCGGGGTCTGTTCAAAAGCATACTGTAGATTATGGTATCGTTTTCGTCATCCTCCCTCAAGAGGCTTAGAATTTTTCAATCGAGAGTTGATCATCACAGAAAAATGAAAGCAATTTTGAATAAAATGAATACGAATAGATTAATTCAAACAGACATATGCGATGCATTAATGGAATAAACAAGTTTGCTATGACATTAATTGTTTGTATAAGCAAAGAAAAATACAACTCGGAAATTCAAATAAAACAAAAGCCTTCAGTGATTTGGCAAAGGAGCAGTGATTATGTTTGGAGTCTCTGGTGCTTCAAACTGAATCTCTTTGGCGTCAATCATGTCTTGAATCTTGTTCTTCAGAGGCCAACAGTTGTCCGTAGTATGCCCCGGGCTATCAGAGTGGTATGCGCACCTCTCATTGGGATGATAGTTAGGAGCGGAGGTGTTTGGATTCCGAAGAGGAGCCCTCAAGGTAATCATCCCTGCCTTCAACAATTGTTGTAGCGCTTGATCCAGTGACATGTTGATCTTGGTGAACTGTCTTTTGGGTGCGACCTCCTTACGTTGATGCCCCTGTCCTTGTTGAGCAGACCTAGGATTAGAGATCCGGGTTGCCCCTACATGTTGATCAAGGCGACCCTTTTTACCATGCACAACATTAGACTCTCTTTTCCCAGTGTAAGGATTTTTGTGAGTATCAGAAGGTGTGGCCTCTTGAATCTTCCCAGCCTTGATACCAGCTTCAATCCTCTCCCCGGTCAAGATCAAATCTGTAAACCCAGCAGAAGAATTACCAATCAGGTGGTTGAAGAATGGATCAGGCAGGGTCCCCAGAAACATGTCCACGAGCTCACGGTCAGTCAAAGGTGGCTGCACCCTTCCAGCCAGGTCTCTCCACTTTTGCGCATGTTCCTTGAATCCTTCACCCGTCCCTAGTGACATACCCTGGAGTTGGGTACGTGTAGGAGCAAGGTCGGAATTATATTGATACTGCTTATAGAACGCAGTAGCCAAGTCTTCCCAGGTACGGATACTGGCTCCATCCAGCTGATAGAACCACTCGAGTTGAGTCCCTGCCAGACTATCCTGAAAGAAGTGAATCCACAATTTCTTGTCGGCCGTGTAGGGATGGATCTTCCTTATGTATGAACGGAGGTGCAACTTAGGACAGGAGGATCCGTCGTACTTTGCAAAGGCAGGTGCCTTGAACTTGTGTGGGATCACCACCCCGGAGGATAGACCTAGATCTTCGAAGTCTAGGTCGAGCACTTTCTGTATCTCCATAGCACTTAGCCGGTCTTCTAGCTGTTTATACCTGTCCTCAGCTGGAGGGTACTGTTCATCATTGTAATCGGTCTCGTTGTCGGAGACCACTGGACTAGGAACCTCTCCCTCTTGGGGACTGTCTTTCCCAACAGACGGGGTAGTCAGCTCAGCTTCATTTTGTGATCCATTCCCAGATTTGCGTCTAGGGTTGAACAGCACAGTCCTCTTCTTCTTCTTCTTCATAAGCAGAGTCTTCAATTCCTGTTGACCTTGGGCTAAGCTCATAACCATCTCTTGGAACTGGGCATTCTGGGCCTGGAGGGCCTTGATAGCTTGTTCATTGGATGATTCAGGATTTATGATGATTGCTGAAATAAATAGCGAAGAAGATAAGTGACCTGTCAAAAGGGTACCTGTGATGCAATGATATATATGATATGCATGCAATGTTTTCAAGGACCTCGCGGGGTAAACAAGAAAATTGTTAGAATCTTGTAGCTTGATTGAGGGAACTTCATGTTGTTGATAGTCCTTCTTCAAGAGTCAAGGCTCACCATATCGAGTGGGTCATAGCCCCCGACAACCTTGGCTAGAGGAAAATAAATCCCCTTTACCCCTTGCTAGACATTTGATTCATCATGACCTGCATCACAAACCCTTGAGATCCTTGAAATGGATTAGTCCTTATGCAGGATGTATGTAATGGTATGATGGTATGATGTTATGCTATGCATGGAGTGATGTAAGTAAACCCTGTTATAAGCCCTGATTAAGGACTGTAAACAAAACCTGCAAGGAACTCATGTGTCAGATAACAAGCATGCAAGTAGTCAAGTTTGAAGGCACACAAGTCACGCAAAAGAGCCCTTAGATTTCAGGCCAGCATGAAGTTTAGGTACTACCCTCTTTCAGTTTCATTGGTTAAGACCTGTCCTAGAAAATAGTAATCGGGTTCTAGAGGATCTCAATATCACTGACTACCCTCAATCGGTCATAACTCCAGCATCGCAATCTTTTCTTGCGGCCAGAACCATCGCGAGAGTTTAGCCTCAATGAGTGTAGCATACTGCTACTGTTCTATGGCCAAGTTGGGTCAATTTAGGGTTCTAAGGTTGGTTGGTGCTTAATGACTCCTCAGAAGACCCATATTCTCCTCGTTGCAACACAAGGGATATCGGTACAGACCAAGGTGCCACACCAACGTAGCCACTGCTTAACCTGTGTCGGTCTACGCCGGACAGGTCCCTCACAGCTTATGCTACCTAAAAGGGTATTCCCCAGATCCGGGTTAGGATCTATGTAACTCCAAAACAAACCCACAATTTTAAAGCAATCAAAGCAAGCAATTGAAAACATAAGTATGATCTAATCCTAAGGTACACCTCACTTATAAAATTCCCCAGCAGAGTTGCCAGTTCTATGATCGGTGGATCTGGAACTGACTGTTTAACGCTGGTTCGCGAAATGTCGCGGAAGCAAGAGTCTCCACCGTCTTTTATTTTCTCCAACATGGACAGGCCAAAAGCACAGCAAAATTCCTTATGAGATAGTTTCTCGGTTCGGGAGGTAGATTTATAGAAAGGGAAGGTGTTATCACCCTTTCTATCCATGGTTATCCATGGGCTCTTAGATACTTGCTCATTGTGTTTTCAAAAGTGGTTTGCTTTTCAAAGTGTGCGTGGGTTTGAAAAAGTTTCGTTTAAAGATTTCAGAATGACTCTTGTATCTGTCCTCAAGAGTGTTTGAAAAATTGTTTTGAAAGCTTTTTAAAAGTGTCAGTGTGAAAAGATTTTGTTTTGTTTTTTGAATAGAGCAAGTATCCATGAGTCGTCTACCTACCCTAAGGAATTAGGCTGTGTAAATTTCCTTAAGGTAGTGCCATCCCACCATTGAGAGATAGGTAGCACCACCGTTGGAGGTGTTCGGGTCAATTTCTTTGTTAGGGACAGTGTGGTCACCAGAGCAACAATAGGACACCTTAGAAGCTACCCTTATGCCATTTATCCTTTTTTAATTCCGAGGAAACCGTTTCGAGGCAACTGGATCATGTTATGGACTTACTAAAACGTCCTATACTCGACGACCACGTTTCGAGGGCAAGGCAACATTGAGGCGTACCCTAAGAGTGGTGTGTGAATTTGTGTGTCATTTTCATGTTAAGTTTATCTTTGACCATGGCATGGTGATCTACGCTTGTTTTTAATTTAGGCCATACGTTCTTTCATGCAATTATAATTTAAAAGTGCGGAAATTTAAATGCGGAAAGATAAATCCTACGCTATTACAAGGCGCGGGTCTATACATCGCCAAATTACAAAGACCCGTTTTTGATAAAGATGCGGAAAGTAAAGACGGAAAGATAAACCTAATTACTATTACATCTGAGAAACAGTTACATAATGATCGAAAGAAATAATGCGTGAAAAGAATTAAAATTAGGACGTCCGAGGGTTTTGACCCTTTGCATGAAATTAAATTAAATTAAAGTCCAATTAATTATTTAATTAAAGAAAAGAAAGTGTTTTAGTATTTTTTTGTATTTATGAAAAATAAAGAACAAGAATTAAAAGGAAACCCTAAATCTAGATTATTTTAATTATTAATGAAAATATTAAAGTTAACCTAATTTACTAGTTAATTAATTAATTTACATGTTTATTTACAAAATTAATGATAATTAATAATAATGATAAATAATGATGATTAATAATTTATTTAAGAAAAAGATGAATATGTCAAAAAAAAATTCTAGATACTTTTTACTTATTAAGAAAAAGATTAAAGTTTAAAAACCTAAATTAAACTAAGTTAATTGTTAGAGTTTATTTACAATAAATAGGTTAGTGATGAAATTAATAATAATTAAATATATTTGTATTTTTGATTTTTCTGTTTTTATTATAGAAAATTATTTTATGGTGAATTAAAGAAAATAATTAAAAAAACAACTAAAAGAATTAAGAAAGAAAATCAAATAAAAATAAAGAATGTGCAAACCATGGGGGTGTCTGACCCAATTTGGAGGTGAGTTGAAGTGATTTTTGGCCCAAGAATGCAAGGCCTTTTTGAATTTCTATGCCTGCGTACATGTGGTTGACTGAGTGTGTATCATGGATTGCATATTCTGGCCATTGGATTGATCTTCCAGATTATGTGGCAAGCTAGCATGTGAAGGTGTATGGTGGTCTTTGAAGGAGACACTGCATGGAAATATGTTAAAGACAAAATTATGAAATATGAGAGGGGACATGGGAATCGAACCCAGGTCCCAATACCTGCCAGGCGTATGTGCCACCACTAAGCCATTCACGCGTCTTTGTTTATATAATGGAATATAAATAATATATATGAAAAGAAAGCCATTATGCTGGATGTTAAAAAAACCACGCCAAGTTTGAATTATCCAACCACATCAAGCCACGCTAGCATCTTCTTCGTTTGCCTGAAAATATAAAATAGATAGCGGGGGTTTTAAACCCCCACTAAATTGAACCTGCAAAAAATAGCGAATACGCCCATGGTCAACATATATTGAGCGTGAGGTCATCAACAGTTTCGTCTGGTTGTAACGAGTTTAAGGGCATAGGTTTGGTGGCCCAATTTTTCCACATGAAGAAACCCCTAATTCAGAGTTCCTGAAACCCTAAAATACATTAATGGTGAATCACGATACAGGGCTTGATAATTCAATTGGGTTATGTCATTAGCTTCAGAAGGTTCATATTAGTACAAATCATTCAAAAAACATGATTAAAAATGCATGAATCAGCATGTGGAATTCAAGAAATTTTGGCAAACCGTGTGATCTGTGTTCTATGATTCTGGGCACGTTTTGATTTCTTCTTGATTGCAAAAGCTTCCTTGATGGTCCAGCAATGTATTGGAATAACTTTTAGGCTTTGAAACGTGCAGTAGCTATGTTTTCAGTTTCCAATTTTTTGATGAAACTTTGCAAATTGGTAGGCAGCTTCTATGCAGTATTTCGTGTCTAATGCCTTAGGTTTCAGTTGTACATAAGTAAGTGAGTAGAATTAGGTCAAGAAAACCAGCCCAAAGTCCATCCATTTATGATTCAAATATTTGATTTTGTTACATCTTTTTTCAAATCTTTTTGCCATGGAAACTTGCCAATTGTGGAAGATTTTGTCTCTTGAGAAGGTACACGAAATATTTAGCTCATAATGGAAGGATTTGCTGCACAAAAAAGATTTAAAACCATTGTTTAGTATTTTTCTCATAATTAAATTTAATTGAATGAATTAATAAGATTAAAAATTCAATTAATTAATTAAAAATAAGAAAATAACTCCCTTTTATCTTAATGGGTCGTGCATAGCCTTTGGGTAATGATTCATGGAAGAAATTGAGGCCCATTAGCATTTTTGAAGCCTTTTGTGCAAAGTTGACTTTTCAAAATTCCCAAAAATTTCCCAACTTCTACAAGGCATATCTTGCTCAATTATTAAGTTATGATAATGTTCTTGGAAATTTTGGAAAGGTCTTGAAGTCCTCTAACCAATGCCTTTGGTCCCATGTCATTTTGATTTACCAATATCAAATTATGGTCTTTGACTTAAAGTGCCTTTTTGTTGACTTTTGAAAATGACCTATAATGTTGAAATTGATAACTTTTTGTGAGACCACTTCTTGGACTTGAAGTGTGAAGATGAGTTGTAGGAAATGTCATTCTCTTCAAAATGAGCTTTGGATGGGATTTTTCTGATAAACCATGTGGAAGTTATGCCCTGGTCAATTTGCAGTTGACTTTTTCAACTGTCCAAAGATAGAAACTTTTGCATCTTGAGACCTTTTGAGCCATGCTTTGAGAATCATGATCAAGAATTGATCAAATGATGTTTGTGGCTTCAAAATAAGATGTTGACCAAAATTTTTGACTTTTGACTGTCAAATGACCATTTTGCCCCTACAGTTGACTGTGAAGCAATTAGGGTTTTTGACTGTGCAATCTGGTGCTGTGAGTCTTAAAACTTGGCATATGAATGCTTGACAATGTATATAGGCATTTGGGACTTGATTGGACCTTTGAAAACTTCAATTTCTTTGCCAGAACCAAAACCCTAATTTTGACTGTGTTAGGAGGCAATTGGACTGTGCCACCTTTGAGAGATTTTGAACCATGATCCTTGGAAAATCTTAAAGAATATGGGAGGGCAAATTTTGGGGTACAACATGTGGAAAGAAAACTGGTTACAATTGGCAGAAGCTTAACAGGATTTTGAAGTGAAAATTTCTTGATCCCAATTTCCTATTTCATTCGATGAAGTTGTCGAACAAGGGAACTTGTCCTTATAGTGACATCCTGAAACTACTAGCTCATCCAGGGAAGAACTGGAAACCTAATGCAAAAACACACCCCACGAAGATGTTGGTTTTCGACATGGCCCTTATCCCAAAAGCATGGGAATTCTTCCTACACCACACTTTGGACACTAACTTAAGTGGGTCAGACCTTATTGTGGAGAGAGCTCTCGTGTTGTACATTCTTCTCATGAAGCAGACTCTCAACATTGGGAAAATTATTGTTGGTGATATGGAAGTCATTGCTCAATCTCAAAAGAAATATTTGGGGCATGCCATAATTATCTGGTTGTTGTGTAAAAAAGTAGGGGTTCCATATATGGACAGAATGATGGTGGTGAAATTGGGAAGATCATTGGATATTACTTGGATAAAGGAGCACACAGTGAGAGAGGATCAATCTATCAGAGGTAGAGCTTCTAGGAAGCCACGAACAGATGAGGCAGGGTCGAGTTTCCCACCGAGGCAGTATGCGTTACAGGAGATTCCCAGAGTTGAGCCTTATAGACCTGATGAGGACTCTCGAGAGAATTTTGACCGGATGAATATGTTTTGTTTTATAGAGGGCTACTATGCATAGACTGGACTTCCAGAACTATATCTGACGCATCAGATGCAAACTTGGGAGGCAACTCAGGGATTCAGAGATAGTTTCTCTAGACCTGCACCAGCCTCTCACTATGGATGCTATCAGCACCCTGGTTTTGAGTCCACATATTAGATTGGACGACCAGTGCAGCAGCTGGTTCCTCAACAGCAGGAGCCTCAACAACATCAGGCTGGGGGTGACTCCTTTCTCTACCTTTTTGCATGGTGCAGTTGACATTGATTTGGAGATCTTGAGATGTTGGACACGAGAAGGGATGGTGACGCACCATAGACTGCAGTTTTATTTTGTTTTTGTTTTTTTAGATTTTTATCTTTTATTTTATTTGAATTTTTTTAGTTGAGTATTTTAGCTCTTTCAGTTTATGTTATTGTTCTTTATTTTGTCATGTCTGTTTGTAATCGCCCATTTTGGGGTTTTGAATGATTAATGAATTTTGTTTCATGTTTTACAATTTCATGGTTTTATTTTCTGAATAAGTGACGAGTTCTAGTTGTCATACCCTAAATTTGCCCTACTGGTATTAATAGTCAATATATTTTATTTAATCATTTTTCTATTAAATTTTGGTGTTACTACAAAGTTGTTTAAAATTATAATGCTAAATTCTTGGAGAAGGGTTTTATTTATCATTTCAATAAAAGGGGTGTGTGTTTCACAAATTATAAAATAGAGTTAATAGCCCATTAAAGTTTTTAGAGGGCCCATTAAAATAGGTTATTGGTTTTAATTTTATTATGGTTGGCTGAAATTAACATTTGTTTTAAATTATTATTATTATTCAATTTTATTATTAATATTTTTTAGGTTGACCTAATGTCAACATATCTTCATACGTACATATTTCATTTTTATTTTCATTATTATTTATTTTTTATTAAAAATTGTTATAATTTTGATTAAGGTCAAAATTAGGGTTTTCAAACCCCATGTCTCAAGTTTCACCCATGTTTTTGGACTCTTTCTCTCTAAGTTATTCAGAAGCTCATAAATCCACTAATTTTGAATCAAATCCGAACCAGGTATTGGATTGAGAAGGTTGTTTAAATCACGAATTTACCACATAATTTTGGCCAAATAAAGAATCGTTACAAACCCTACTTTCTATTTCTAACTAAATCAAATCTTTGATTCAATCAATCTAATTACAATTGCCAACCAATCTAATTTGTAACAGAAATCAAATACAAATTTCCTAATCTATCTAAACCTAATGCCTATAAAAGCATAATTCTTAAACTGAGAAAGGGACCGAAGATCTAAGAAGAGGGGTAAAAGGAGAATTTGAAGAGCGAAGTCTTCAAATATTCAGATCTTGTCGCGAATCCTCCAAAATACTTGTACCTGCAATTGGAAAAAAAGAATGAGATTAGAGGCAAGGAAGAGAAATCAGAGAGGATTATACTACGAGAATTCATGCAGAAGGGTAAACACGAAAGACACTTAGCTTAGGGCCTTGTTAACTGTTGTGTGGTTATTGAAATTTAGCGTTTAATTTGTGAATTTCTTGATAATTCTAGGGTTAGGGTTCATCCTAGGGTTAGGGTTCTTCGTCCTAGGAATCTAAGGGTTCATGTACAAGGGTTCGGGTTCTAAGGGGTATGAATGTTTCTGGGTTTTTGTTGAAGATCCCGATTGAACTTCAACTGGAGATTTGGGTCGTGAGGTGGTTAGTGGGGCGGTTGGAGAGCAACCACCAACAAAGACTATTTTCAGTCGGTGGTGGGTTTGTGGTTATTTGAGAGAAAGTAGAGAGTGGGAAGAGAGCAAGGAGAGGAGAGAGAGAAGGGAGTTATAAAAATGAGTTTTTACAAAGGAAATTTGAATAAATACCTCCCTCCATGCGTGCTTCGATCTATGACGTGTGGCCTCTCGATGGCCACACGATGAGAAGACCATTGACTGGTCCTTCTGAATGCTCGTCCATAATGCACCTGAGTCAATGTTACATCTAAGCCCTCCGTTTGTTATAATTTGGATCAATGATCCAGAAATTTTTGTTGATCCTTTTGATTTGAATCAAACGCTCCCCATGGATACAACACACCATAGCACCATAGATCAACCATACAATGTCCAAACGAGCCAAATAATTAGTTATGGGACTGACCCAATCATATTTACACACGTTATTTACTATACCCAACTGTGATCGGTGGAAATAGAACTGACTGTTTAAAGATGGTTTCACGAAATATCGCGGAAGCAAGAGTCGCCACCGTCTTTTATGTTCTCCAACATGGAAAGGACAAAAGCACAACAAAATTCCTTATGAGAATGTTTCTCAGTTCGGGAGGTAGATTTATAGAAAGGGAAGGTGTTAGCACCCTTTCTATCCGTGGTTATCCACGGGCTCTTAGGTACTTGCTCTTATGTTTTCAAAATTTGTTTGCTTTTCAAGTGTGTGTGGGTTTTGAAAAAGTTTGTTTGAAAACTTCTAGGTAACTCTTGTATCAGTCCTCAAGAGTGTATGAAGTATTGTTTGAAAACTTTTTGAAAGTGTAAGGTGTGAAAAGTATTTTGTTCGTTTTTGAAAAGAGCAAGTACCCATGAGTCATCTACCTACCCTAAGGAATTAAGCTGTGTAAGAGTCCTTTAGATAGTGCTATCCCACCATTGAGAGGTAGGTAGCACCATCGTTGGAGTTGTTCGGGTCAATTCGATTATCGGGACAGTGTGGTCACCGAAGCAATGGTAGGACACCTTAGAAGTAACCCTAATGTCCTAGATCCTTTTATCCGAGGCAACCGTTTCAAGGCAACTGGATCTTTAGACAAAGGGTGACCTCTAAGACGTCCTATACTTGATGACCACGTTTCGAGGCAACCAGTGAGGCGTACCCTAGGGGTGGCATGTGCATGTGTATTGTTTTTCAGTTAATTGTCTTTGTACATGTTATTTGTGAGCTACGGATTGATTTTTGTTTACATACATTCTTTCATGCATTGTTAACAGTTAGGGGTGCGGAAAGTAAATTGCGGAAATATAAATTCTACGCTATTACAAGGCGCGAGTCTACATCGCCAAAAATACAAAGACCCGTTTTGATAAAGTGCGGAAAACAAAGAAAGCAATAAATCTAATTACTATTACATTCTTGGAAGCAGTTACATAATAATCAAAATAAAATAAATGCGCGCGAATAAAAATTAATCGGAAATGTCTTAAGGGTTTTGACCCTTTTGAGAAAGAAATTGAATTTTTTTTTGGTCTTTTTTGTGATTAAATGAAATTAGTAACTAATAATTAAACTAACTAATTAATTTATTAAAAGAAAATATTTTTTTGTATTTTTATGTTTTTTTAATGAAAATAAAATAAAGGAAATAAAATTAAAAGTTAATAAAAACCTAATTCTAAACATATTTTAATTATTAAAAAAAAGAGTTAAAATTGCCTAATTAAAGCTATTTTATTTGTTAATATTTATTTACAAAATAATTACTTAAATGAAATTAATAAAGTATTTTTTTTGGTTTTATTATGAAAAATTAGTTATGAGTTAATTAAATAATAACAGTTAATAAATATAATTAGTAAATAAAAAAAGAAAAGAAAAGAAAAAATGCAAGAACCATGGGAGGTATTGGGCCAGATGGAGGTGTGAATTGTAGTTTCTTGGCCCATTAAGCTCAGGCCTGTATTGACTTTCTGGAATCCAGTGCCTGTTGGTTGACTGGGCGCATGGTGAGGACCATCTCCTGGCCTTCAGATCTATGAGAGAGGCCACTTGGCGCTTGGATCTGTGAGATGTATGGTGTGTTGCTTCACGTTGCCTGCACACAAGTATGTGAGAAAAAATGGAAATAAGCATTTGGGGGACCTGGGAATCGAACCCAGGTCCCATTGTTCACCATCCAAGGCTTTGACCAACTGAGCTGCACGTTCCATTCATTATCAAAATAACACGCAATTATTAAATTAGAAAACAAAAGCATATGCCTGAAAAAAATATAAAAACGCGCGCTTTTTGAAACAACAAATGAGGAGGGGACGCGTCAGCGTCTTCTTCCTTTGATACTGGTTTTTTACCTGCGGATTTTTATCTGCAGGTGGTTTCGCAGGCTTGCTCTGAAAATGCTCCTCAGGCCATGAAAATCCATTTCAAGACCATAGCTGATCTCGTTTCCACCTCCTGAATCCCTTCATGCTTATGATTTGTCTTGATTGTGCCTAGAGAAAGAATGCCTAAAAACAAACAATGCAAACCCTAGATGCGGGTATCATCATACAAAGCCCCAAAATGAATTTGAACAATATGGTTATGTTAGAAATCAAACAAGGAGTATGATTATGCCATTATTTTCCAGAAAAAATGCAAAAATAGAGAAACACGATTTCGTGTACAGGGTGAGTTTGTGATGACTTACAGTGCTTGATATGGAGTCTCAGGGCGTGGTAAAGGTCTCTTTAGTTTTAGGGTATGGCAATGAAGGATCTCACGTGCTTTGTTTTGTCTGAAACTGCCTGCAACCTTGCTTTAGATCTCACACTTTTTTAAACAAATTCTGAGTTTTTGCTCTGCCGTTTTAGGGATGCCTTTTTTCGTCCATGAGGGTGGGAAGGCTTGCATATGTGTATATGAATGAGAATCAATCACAATAAGGAGCCTTGAAGCCTTGCAATGAAGTTTTGATTTCCTCCATAACCACCATTGAACAACTTGCCTTTTTTGCTCCAAATTTGAATTTTTATGCTTGAAATAGGATGTACACGAAATTGGTATGTGTTTCATGATGCATTAAGGCTATTCAAACTCAAAGATATCCCTTAATTAATTTCTTTGATTTTTATTTGAATTTTAAAGATTTAAAATGAATTAAATCAAATAAAATTAAATAAAAATAGAAAAATTAATCTTTAATCTTGAAATAAATCATGGGACACGTGGGTGACATGGAAAAGCAGACTCAAGTGGAAAAAGTGGGCCCTTTTTGTCAAAAAATGAAGTTTCATGGATAGTTGACTTTGGCCATTTCACAAAAATTTCCCAACTTCTCTAATTCATATTTTGCTCAATTTTGAAGCTATGAACATGTTCTTGGACATTTTGGAAAGGTCTTGAAGTCCTCTAACCAATGCCTTTGGTCCCATGTCATTTTGATTTACCAATCTCAAGTTATGGTCTTTGACTTAAAATGCCTTTTTGTTGACTTTTGAAAATGACCTATAATGTTGAAATTGATAACTTTTTGTGAGAGCATTTCTTGGACTTGGAATGTGAAGATGAATTGTAGGAAATGTCATCCCCTTAAAAATGAGCACTGGATGGGATTTTTCTGATGAACCATGAAAAAGTTATGCCTTGGTCAAGTTACAGTTGACTTTTCACCTGTCCCAAAATAGAAACTTTTGACATCTTGATGATTTTTGAGCCATTCTTGTGAAATCATGGTCAAGATTTGACCAAATGATGATTGTGGCTTCAAAATAAGATGTTGACCAAAATTTTTGACTTTTGACTGCCAAATGACCATTTTGCCCCTGCAGTTGACTGTGGAGCAATTAGGGTTTTTGACTGTGCAACTTGATCTTGTGAGCCTTGAAACTTGACATGTAGGTGCTTGACAATGTATATGAGCATATGGGACTTGATTGAGCCCTTGAAAACCTCAACTTCCTTGCAAGAACAAAACCCTAACTTGGACTGGCTTAGGAGGGTGTTTGAACTGTGCAACCCTTGAGTAGACTTGAGATGATGCTTGCCAAAACTTTGAAGAAAATGGGAGGGCAAATTTTGGGGTACAACACCAACATAATTTGCACCCATGCGCCTAATTGGACTTAACAATTTATCTGGGCCAAGCCCGTTATTTTTCGTGCACCCAGACTTACTGCCTTAACATTGTTTACACCCCCTTGATTATTAGGCCTCAAATGAACTCTGGGCTTAAGTCCTTACTATTTTAACCCCCTTGTTTTACTACATTAACTAAGAATACACCCCCCTGTTTTATTTAAATAATTTATTTAATACATTTATATTATTTATTTATTTTGTTTATTTTATTTATTTAAGTTATTTATATCATATATTTATCAATTTTCCTCTCATATCATTTTTTATCATTTGTATTAAAATAATATATTTTTTATTTATCATAAATAATCATGTTGATAAATAAATATTTGTCTATTATTATAAATATTTAATATATTTTTTAATAATAAGAAAATAATTATTTACTGACTATTTTCTAAAATACTAACCCTTTTTTATGATATTCATCAAACATATTTTATCATTCAAACTTATTTTCAAAACTTCGTCATGCATTAAATATAGCTAACCCATCAAACTTAACATCATTTTTCACTAACATAATTTCAAATTCAATATTATTTTCAAAAATGATTATGGATTTGTTTTCTAAATTAACTGCGAACTTCATGTACGACTGTTCTATTTTCAAACCCAAACAAGGTTCAAGGATAACTCGAAAGTATTTAGACAATCCATAAAAAACACTAACCAAACACATACGAACTACGAAATCGGATTCTGATTCTTCGCAAGGAGATATGTAGGCATGCGATTAAAACTAAGGCGAGTTCATAACTAAAAAGTTTAAACTCTTTTCTTAAATATATGGAAATAACAAACTTTTAAGTAGAAATCTTTGAATTACCCCTAAACCTAATAGTGGAGCCCCTTGAGAACAAGAGAGATTAAGGGTGCCTAACACCTTCCCTTCATCTAATCAACTCACAAATTTAGAATCTCTGTACAAATTAGGGTTGCCGATTATTCCCCCGTCCTTAGGATAAAAATTAATGGTGGTGACTGGTTATTTTTTGCCAGTTATGACACTAGCGATAGTGGATGAAAAGATTCACTCAGATAGAATACTTGGTTGTTTCTGAAAATGCCGACACTTCTGAATTACCCCTAAAATGTTGATACTTCTGAAGATGTTTGGATACAACTTTCTTGATATCTACTAATAGAGGTACACTGTGCATCCCAAAATGAGAGGGAAGCTATATCACACTAGCAGTACTATGGAAGCTGTCATTTTTACCCAACATGGTGAGAGCGGAAAAAGCCAAACACAATTTTCATCATGAGAGATAATTCAAGTATGTATCCATCATTCAGAGTTGGCGTAAGTTCTTTTTGAATATCACTACATGATTACACACACTAAGGCACATTATTTGATTTACCCTTGAGCCTTTCAAGCCATCCCTTTTAATTATTATCCCTTGTTCACCCAATTTGAGCCTATATCCCATTGTTTGTATATAGTACCACATCACTATAACCCATATCCCAAACACTTCATATCATGTTCAGAGTGATTGTTGTTGTTTTTGAATATGTGTTTCATTTTAAGTTTAGGGTTGTTGTTGGAATAACAACCTATAAGTTTAGGGTGGCCACACAAAAGCTGAACAAGGTGAGTGCACAAAAAAAATAAAAAATAAAAAAAATAAAAAAGAGATTTTTTTTTGAGATTTCACAGAGAAAATCACTCACTAAAGGAAGACTCAGTTGGATGCAAGAAATATACTCCAAATACTGAGTAGTTTCCCAAAGCTGCAAAAAAAGTGTATTTGAAGATTTCTAATGATGATACTTTGGAATGAACACAATGAAAATAATTATGACACTTAATCTGAACCAAAAACCATGTTTTTCCTTTCCATATCCCACCTTAACCCAAGCCCCGTTACAACCTGAAAGACATCAAAAAGTGTGTATTTTGAGTATGTTGAGATGAAAGAAGAATTTGTTCAAACATATGAGTTAGTATTGCATACTGTGAAATTTTGAGTGAAAACACTTTAACCCCGAGAGGCTTGGTGAGAGTGTGAAATAAGATGACAGATGAAGCAGTACTGCTACGTGGAAGTGTAGCAGAATAATCTGAGGAATCTGAAGGTAAATGCAAGAGCGAGCCCCGAAATATCTTAGAGGTATTATGGTAAGCGTTGAATTTTCAGTTATTTTGGGGGTGACATGATTTTTCATATATCTTGAACATTTATTGAGGACAAACAACAAGCTAAGTTTGGGGTTATGATCAGTCACCATTTGTGTTATAGTTTTTATCACTTATTTGTTATAAATCCAGGTAAACTGTAGGACTTTATTCTTAGTTAGTGGTTGTTTGAGTCAGTTCCAGTCTGGTCAGTGTTTGTCATAGGTTGAGTTTATTTTGGTTATTTTTACGCTTTTGGTATGTGTAGTTGGTTAAATCCAGGTTCAAGAAGTAAGAGGATCATTGAACATACCAAAGCAGCTGAGTAGAGCATGGAAACAGAGGTAAGTCGTGAAAAGATTCTCAAGATTGCCCATACGCGTATCATACGCGTGTGGCCCTGGTCCTTACGCGTAGAATACGCAAGTCAGATGAAAGAAGGAAAAAATCACTTATGCCTATATGGTACCATACACGTATATGGGTGTCTGTAGAAAGCTTCGTGCGTACCATTCACGCATTTTCCCTACGCAGCTCCAAGCCATACATGTATGATACGCGTATGGAGCCCAAAAATTCGGCAAAATCCCATTGCACATCTATTTAATGAGAGGGCGCGATTTTGCAAGAGTTGGACGATTTATAACGGCAAAGAACTTAGTTTAAGGATGAAGAACTCAGATTTATGCTTGGAATCAATATTTTCATGAGCTTTTGCAATTGAAGACCTATTTTTCCATCCATTATCTGTAATGTCTACACTGAATACTATGTTTTATTGAATATTATGAGTAGCTAAACCCCACATTTCTATGGGGTGTCCCTAATTCAGATCTATAATGACTTTGAGTTTCTATTTGAAATGACAATGTTATTTTTCAGTATTAATTTATTCACTTGATGATTTTAATGCCTTCTCTTTAGGACAAATTGAGATTAATGTATGATTAACAATAAGGTTGGATCGTCGTTGATAATGATTTCATGATAATATTTTATAGTAGATATCACCTAGGACTAGGGATACCCTATAGTAACCAGATTATTCTTGATTTAATAATGCTTGATTTCATTAGTGAATTTCTATGGACATAAGAATTAGGATGGATAAGCAAATGTTTTATCACTGAGGACTTAGGAGTAAACACCCTTAAGAACGGGTAACTGATTGTTTAAATTATGTTATTGCAATGTTAATTAAGATTTGTTACATGAGTGAATCACACACCTTCCCTAGCACGTTATTCATATTTGTCGAAATTATTCAACACATCTGTTTACTTTATTCGCAATTAATTTTATAAATTAGTAAATCGAATCCAAATGATAGTTTTTGTTTAATTGAACAAAAATTCAAACTCCATATTGATACGTAGTCCTTGAGATTGACATTTGGGGAACTTTCCTCATTATTACTACAAGGGAAAAACAGTACATTTTCTATTTTAATGATCAAGAGTATATGCATATATAGGTCCGTCTATTTAGCCTATATATATATATATATATATATATATATATATATATATATATATATATATATATATATATATATATATATATATATATATATATATATATATATATATATATATATATATATATATATATATATATATATATATATATATATATATATATATATATATATATATATATATATCTTAAATAGGGTAGGCCATAGGCCCCTGTAGGCCGGCCTGGCCTATTCCAACCCCTAATTACATTAAATGAAATCAAGTGTATTCATATGAGTGATTGATGTTTGACATCCCCAACTGAAACACTAGAAACTTAGGAAACACCTGACAATGGGGTAATGAATCACCCTCAAATGAGGAGTCGCCTCTAACTGAAGGACTCACCTCCCAACTAAGGGAGTCACCCTTAGTTGAGGGCCTCTCCCCAAACTAAGAGAGTCTCCTCTAATTAAATGATCCACCTCCAGCTAATCGACTTGCCCCTAACCATAGAGTTCAATTGAAGGAAACTATAAGCTTAAAATAGTTCACCCTTTATAACTTCTTGTGCTTGAGGGACTTTGTAGTGATATATTTGTGACCCTCCCCCCAAAGGGGCGACATATGTCTTTTTTCGGGTTCATGCCCTATGACGTATCACCCGAAGTATAACTTCACGTAGTTGTGGGCTCGCCCTAAGGGGAACACAGACAAGAAAGTTGATTTAGCCCATAACCACATGTGTGAATTCATGCCCATGGCTCCCTATGAAATATGTAGTCAACAGTTACCCCAATCACAAAGGAGAAGTTACCACTTCTTAGGGGTTCCTTGAATTCAAGATCCATAGGCCTCTATAAATACCCCAACCTTAAAGTTGAGGAGGAAAAACCATAACATACACGGAATACCAAAAGATATAGAGCTTCTCACTTCATATGGGCTTGCTCTTTCTATAGCCAAAAACACCACCGAACAAGGTGTCTCACCACTTTGATCAAGCTCTAAACCACTGAAAAATGATACCTCTGACCACCCCTACAAGCATATGGGTGCCATGCATTATGTATTTTTTGACAAGTACAAAGCTAAAAAATGATTGTGTCCAAATCATAATTTTAAAGTAACACACAAAAAAAAAAACAGCAAAAGAAGAGTGATAAAGCACAAACCCAACAATTTCAGTATGCAAGGCAACCATGTCTCGAGTTAATCAATTTTCTTCTTGATATCTCTTTATGGCATTAACAGACTTTGAGAATCTCGACTAAATTGGAGCTTTGGTACCCAAACACTATAACTAATTAACTATCTATAAGAACTTCGTAACATGACAAATGATTAATTGAAACCCTATTATTATATTTTGAAACAAAGATGTTCATATCCCCATCTTTTTTTATGCTAACACATTTTGGTTTTGTGGTTTCCATTATTATCATACAAAAATGTTGCCAAATCATTCGGTTTAGTGGAATTAAACATAGAAGAATGCAATTTTCTTGAATTTTTATGTAATTGGTGAAGGAAGATGGTGTATATAAAAAGGTTTGTCAGGATCCAAATAATGATGAAAACGTGATAAAATTAAATGGAAGTAAACATTACTAAAAGAGTGAAAATGAAATACCTCAATCCCAAAATTATAATCCAATATTTTTCATCCAGACCAAATACGTAGTGTGAGTTTTATGCATCCTTTAGAAACATTGGATTCATGCAATCATTCATCTTCTTCAATAAGATGAAAAAATTTCTATTCCAGAACCAAAATTGGATGTAGAAGCGATTTAGATATGATAAAGAGGGGGTTGACCTGCAAGTTTAGCACTCCAATGATCAAGTCAGTATGTAAGGGAGAGAGAGAGAGAGAGAGAGAGAGAGAGAGAGAGAGAGAGAGAGAGAGAGAGAGAGAGAGAGAGAGAGAGAGAGAGAGAGAGAGAGAGAGAGTATAAAACTCGTTATTTTTTTGAAGTGAATTATAGAGAGTTATTTGATGCACTTTTAGTTGAGATCTTTGTTAACTTCATAAGGAAAATGATAGTTCTAATAAGATTTTTGGAGTAGTGTTAGAATGGTTGGCAGGGCCGGTATGACCGACCCATAATAGTTGCCCCTCAAGCCCGTTCTTATGCTCGACAAGGAATGTGTTTGTTACTTTAGCTTCGAGCGTCGACAACTTTCACCTTTCAGTTTGGAAGAGCAAAAGAAAATAATTCAATCCTTTAGGGATTCATGCATTTAATTCTCCTTGCTTCAAACGTCTTTTCAAAAATATCATTATTAAGACTCTTGGGAACTGAAACTATTGAGTGTTTCGTATGAGTGATTTGACACATTTGGTGGAGTCTTTTTGAACACTAGAGTATAGTTTTTTGAAGAGACAACACCACTTTCTTTGATTCATTTTCCCAATTCAATAACTATATTCCTCTTTAATGTTTTGACTTCCTTGCATATGAAAAGTTAGTCGATAATGGGTAAGAAATCACACATAAGAGTGCTTACAAATCTCATAAGAGCGCTTCATCTTCCTAGGTGGATTATACTTTCTCTTATGCTATTTGTGTTTTTGCCAACGTAGGAAATCTTGATGACGCCTTTACTGAATTCGGCCCATCTTCCTATTAGGGAGTATTGAGTCCTATCGAAGATGATATGATATACAATAAGTATATATATTTCACCATTCCCTTTTATGAGTGAACTTTGTTAGATGCATGGTTTTATGATTGGTAAAATTTTTGCTAAAACATGGTTCACTGCAAGATATTATGACAGGTGTCTTGACATATTAATCAGACATCACTGAAGACATATGTTCTAACATATGTCATAACATGTTATACCAGAACATCAGTACAATTCAGGTTTTTAAATCTTGGAAGATTTTTTTTTAAATATGAGATTCATAATATTTTAGTTCTCATATGGTCGTAACCAAGCAAGGATATTTTAGGAACATTGTAGAATTGATTTGGTTTCATAAAAAGGATCTTGGAGAAATTTTAGGAAATTTTATTTTTTAGTTCATATTTTTATTGAGAAGATTTTGTAAAAGATTTGTAGGTTGAAGATTGGATTTGTGTGAAGAGTCCAAGCCCATACAACAAGAGTCTTTTTATAATGACTTTCTATATCTAAAAACACTTGGAGAAGGCGTGTGCATGAGATAAGGGTTTAGGGTTTTAGTTTGTTCTTTGTTCATTGTGATCCACTATATTATCTTATGTTATTAGAGTTGGACTGACTTTAGTTTGTTTGTTGTCAATCACTCATGAGCTTTTAAGCAAGAGTGGATTGTGTGTCAAGTTGTCTATTGTTCATTAGTCAAAAGCTTTTAAGCAGAACTTTTTTTTTTACATGAAGGTGACATCCATAAAAGAAGCCCAAGACACCAGCAACATGAGAGTGGATGAAATTTTTTGGTCACTTCAAACATTTAAATTGGTATTAGTGACAAATTTGAAAAGAAGAACAAGAGCACAACTTTTGTTTCCAACACTGAAGATGAAGAGGGCCAATGTGACTTGGATACTAAGGAAGGAACGTCAGATGCCATTGTGTTACTTGGGAGGCAATTCAACAAAGTACTGAAGAGAATGTACAGAAGGGAAAGACCAAATGTCAAGAACATCTCATCTTACATCAGCAAGAACTATGATTTTCAGAGAAAAACCAGAATCGTAGAGAAGTCAAATCAAGATAGGAAGGTGGGATTCTGATAAAGACTCCTATTTTGAAGAAATGTCTTATGATGAACTGAATAATGCTTATAAAAGAGTGAATAAGTATGTCAACTAGGAGAAAAATAGGAGGAGATCATAACTTAGCTGCAAGCTAAAAAGGAAGATTATCTAGCTGATATCTCTGATCTACAGGATGAAGTGACCATGTTAACATTAAAACTTGAGAATATGACTAAGTCCATAAGGATGATGAATAGTGGATCTATCGTGTTGGATGATATACTTCAAGATGTGGAAGGAGGTAGAAGGTCTACTGCTATAGGGTTCAAATATCAGACTTTGAAAAATAAAAAAAACTATGTGATGAAATTTGTTTATGTTGAAGTGAAGGATAAGAGCAAAATGTCTGATCAAATGTTACAACATCCTGCCAGGCATCAGGAAACTAAGATCAAAACCAAAAACCAATCTTGGAAATGTTATCATTGTGGGAATTAGGGTCACATAAAACCATTATGTTACAGACTGTATGGATATCCAAAACATTCATCTCAACCTAGGGTTAATCATGTAAAGATTAAAACTAGAAAGGAATGGAAAGTGAAGAGTGTTGTCACTAGTCTCATAGCTCATACCTCTCTTAGAGCCCCATCTAGAGAACATTGGTATTTTTATAGTGGATGCTTTAGGCATATGACATGAGTGAATAATTTCTTGGTGGGCATAAAAATCACACCACTAGTTATGTCACCTTTGGAGTTGCTGCCAAAGGAGAAATCAAAGAAGTTGGAAGACTAGCATGTGAGGGACCCCCTAAGCTTTATAATTTTCTTTTTATGAAGGGACTTAATGCAAATATGATAAGCATCAGTCAGTTACGTGATCAACGCTTTAAAGTTAATTTCACTAAGTCTGAATGTGTGGTCACTAATGGAGAGAATAAAGTACTGATGAAAAAAGGTAGGTTTAAGGATAATTTCTACTTATGGAAACCTCAAGAAATTACTTGTTCCTCCACATGTATGATGTCCAAGGAAGATGAAGTCAAGTTGTGGCATCAAAAACTTGGTCACTTACATCTGAAAGGTATGAAGAAAATTATGTCTAGAGAAGTTATCAGAGGTATTCCTAAGCTCAAAATTGAGGAAGGAAGAATCTGTGGTGAGTGTCAAATTGGAAAATAGAACAAGATGTCACATCAGAAGATTCAAAACCCGACTACTTCAAAAGTTATGGAACTGCTTCATATGGATTTAATGGGGCCTATGCAATGAGAGAGTCTTGGTGGAAAAGGTATGCTTATGTTGTTATTGATGATTTTTCAAGATTCACTTGGGTGAATAGGACGATGTAAGACCACAAGTTTTTCTTCTTACCTTACCCACTTAAGGTGGCTTCAGTCACTAGTCGTGGCTTTTGGGCAATAAAGTGCACGGAGAACCTGTCGTAGTAATCAGTCCATGACTAAACGTTCTCGTCAGGTAGACCATTAAACCATGGCTCTGCTGGTACAATAAGGATCAGGGAAAATAACTTACAATTAGACGCTTCGTCAGGATTGAAGTAGTCCAGCCACTCGTTGAAGAGTTAGACGTGTTTGTCGGTCTCCCTTTCCGTCATATTCACCCAACTTGGACGAAATCTCCATGGGTTTTGATACTTGCTTCGAAAACCCTAACAAACAGTGAATGCTTCGGTTGCACCTTTATTAGTCGATTTTCTCTTTGAGATGGAGGAAGAGTGTGGCTACCTCAGTCTCTCCTAAAGCTTTAGGGAGAAGTCGACTGGTTCCTGCTCCTATGTAGATCTCTCGACCTGGGAGCTTCACATTTCTTCGCCCTGGTCAGCTCTGTAATGATAATATGAGTCCTTCTTGACGCAACCTCTTGGATTATGTTTCTGTGAGGGGAAGCATTGTGAAAAGTGTAGTTCTTGACAACAATATGAAACCTTTCTTCAAATGCGTGTGAATTTTGGTGCGAACGAGGTTGTACATACTGTTCAACGGTTCGTTTGCACCTTGTAAAATGAGGTTTGTTTATAACACTTGAAAGCTAGCCAATGCTTCTGGTTGCAAGACTGGAGGTGGAATAGGAGGTTCAATATGAGGCACTCCGCCTAGATCAAATCTGGATGCAATGGAATCGCTACTTCAGGATTTGCGATGTCTTGTAGAGGAGGTAGAGACGGTTGATTGATTATTGTTAGAGCATCAGGGGAAGCTTCGCGCGCATCGATGGATCGAGTGACTTTAGAACCAACCATCATTTGGAGTCGTAAAACTAGAGATTTGGAATTTCGAAGAATTGAAATCGAGAGGATATTTGATTGGATCGAATGCAATAAATCTTTGTATTCAATCCTAAATGCTCTTAACTCAGTGACCTGAAATATTATGAAATAAAAAATCGAAGAATAGATCTTATAATAAATTTTAATAATATAATTTTCTATACAGACTCATTTATCACAACCGAGAGGTTGTGAAAAACATATATTTTAGTGATTTAGTTTTCTATACAATCTCTTCTAACAATATTAGCCTCCAAGAATTTACTATCATTAAGTACCCCAAATAGTTGTCTTGATTCAGGACAAAATATGTTATACGAGAATCATTTTTTGTGTTATCAATAATCAATTAGTGGTGACTTCATGTATAAGTTTGATACCTCTTCCAACACCATAAAATATTACATTTCTCCTTCATTAGAATTGAGTCACATCCTTAGAGTTGATTCCCCTTACACTTGCTTTTTGAGATTTAAGTTTTTTTCCTCTCTATTAATCTTGTAACAAAAAAATTTACACAAGTCACATTACACACAATCTAAATCCCAATAAAAGCCACTGGACTAGTAGTAAAAGCATGGGATCTACTACTCATTTGGTGAGATTTTTAAATTTTTTAGCTAGAGTAGAGACAATTTTATGTAGACAATCCCTTAGCTTATTTCCGGGCTTGAATGTAAGTAAAGCTTTAGTCCAAAATTTATCAAACACAACAATTTTCTTAGATTATATTCAAAATTAGAAAGAGTATGTTAAAAGAATACTTATTTAATATATCTATTTAATAATATATTATTTTTAAAAAAAAAAGACATTAGTTCTGTTATGAACTGTACAGTAGAAAATGATGTCTGTTGAATAAATTTGAACGAAAAGAACCTCTAAGAAATCGATAGAATAAAGTGTAAGTTAAGACAAGTCACTGATGAGTGTACTGTGTTAAATTATTATTGATCATGATCTGTTTTGGGGTATAAAGGGACCACCAACACCCAAATTGAAGGACCAAAAAACCCCAACTCAAGTAAAGCAAAATAGATTCTTGATGATAATGAATAATGAGTCATGGTGTGTACGAGTCACAACACAACGTGTTTCATCATGTAATAATAAAGCACAAAAATAACACTTAATTGGGGTTACGGTATTACCGGTTTAATATGTGTGAATAGGTGAATATGAATGCGCAAAATAATGAAAGAACAGGATTAAGATTGTAAGATCCTTTTGTTTGACGGTCATCGGTGTCATTTTCCTTGTCACCAACCATCATTACCTGTTACATCAATCCAACATTCAACAAATGACAAATACACTAATTTTAGTAATCAATTTCTTATAGCTCATTACTTGGACCCCACCTTTCATCGTGCCTATCTACAAATACAGTAATATCTTACTCCCTTCCTAGGCTCTGTTTGCTATGTGAGAAGTTAGAGAGAAAAATTGCTACGTTTCTCTTGTTTGGTTAAATAAAGAAATAAAGAAATATTATCAAATAGAAGTGGGATCCACATAAATTGCAATCTCTCCTCTCTTGAGAAGAAAGCTCAAAAAGAAATGCTATACTTCTGTTATTTCAATTGTACCCTTCATGTTATATTAATGTCTTTGTCACTTTTGAAGTTAAATAACGTCACATGTAAATTTATGACTATTATATTTAATTTATTTTTTAAATTAAAATAAAAAGAAAAAATAATTAATAGTTATATTAAAAAAATTAATTATTATATTTTATTAACTAACAAAGAGTTAAATATTTAAAAATTTAATTGTGTATAATTTTATAAATTAATAAATCAATTTTTAATTTAAACGTATATTAATTCTTTCAAAATATTTAACACTTTTTTTCTTTTTTATTTCTATTATCTTTCTCTTATACTAAACAATACATCAAATATATTCTATTTTTTATATCATTCTCTCTTTTCATACTCTCTATCATTTCTTTCTTTCTTCTCATTTTTAATTCACAACCAAACACACCCTTAAATTAAATCTTTGTTTTTTCTCATGTCCAAAATAGTAGTACTATTATTTTAAGGCTATTTAATTTAGTTTTTAATATATTATAATATCAAATAAATTAGATTAATATGGTAAATATTAAATTAAAAATGAGAAAAGGATGACGTATGATAATATAAATTATTTTTACGCTGTCAACTAATTATAAATATATATTTTATTATATAAATTTTAAATTATTTATATAATTTAACATTTTAAAATATTTTTTTATATCCAGGAAAGTACACTACATTAAACTTTAAAAAAATATTTAAATAAGATAGATAAGAGTATTAAAATAAAACCAATTTATAGTTAAGAAAAATCAATTCAACTAAAATACGGAAATCAATCTTAAAGAAATAAAACTATATGTATTTGAACGTTATTTTATGAATACCCTTAAAATAGTTTCAAATTTTTAAATTGATTCGAAATAAATTATATATAATTGGAAATCAATGATATACGTATGTTCCGTCAAATCACGTTTTTACTTTTAAAATATTTATATGATATAATAAATTTAAAATGGTAAATTCAAAATTTTGATTGATTGTAGTATCTAATATTATTTTACATTATCTGTGTATTATTTAAAACTCTTTAATTATTTAATTATTTTATTAATACAAAAAAATTACTAATAAATTAATATTCATTTGTATTTAATTTATTTTAAAATTATTTATAAATTTAATTAATTTTTTACTTTTTTTATTTGTTTAATACTAATTTATTACTATCAACCGGTAATATTGATTTTCTAAATTTTATTAAAATTTATATTTTTTAGTTTTATAATATTAAATTTTTAATAAAATTAATTTGATTCTAAATAAAAACAAATTCATTTCAAAACTTCTTCAAAATGTAAAGAGTAAACATGATAAAAGTTAGGGGTAGATAATTAGTTGGTTTGCATTAAAATCGAGCAAAAAACTTAAATTCAACTTAAATTGTAGTTTTATTGTTAAGGTTTGATTCTGATTGATAAAATTTTAATTTTTGATAAACTCAATTTAATCGGTTTAACAGGTAAATCGAGTGTGTTTGGTCGGTCAGTATTATTGAAATAAATCTATAAAAATTATTCATCTTTTATAAAATTTATAAATATTTATCTTTTAATTTTTTTATAAAATTTATCAAAATTTTATAATGTTTCATCTTTTATAAATTATGTATCTTATATTTTTATGAATATACAATGTCATAATTAAATTATAAAAAATGGTAATAATTTGATAATATCATGAATCATATTTTTATAATGATTCGACTCTAAAATAATAAAATTAATATAAAATAAATAAATATTTGTTAAATTCGGTCAGATTCAATTTTCAATGAATCCAAAATAATTATCCGAATTCAACTGAATTAACCTTATAATACTCAAATTAAATAATACGAAATTTGACATCCAATCCGATTCAATCTTATTTATTCAAAAAAGACAATAAATCGATCAAATTTATCCAGCCTAATAAAAAATTCCTCAAAATATAAGAACAGATTCCCAATGCATTAGGAGAGAATTGTGAAAGCAAGGAATCGGATGAAATTAGAAACGAAAGAAACAAAAAATGTGAAAGAGAAAGCACAGTTGAGGAGGCAAAGAAAATGAGTGACCAGTCCATAAAATGAGGGAACGAATGAACATTCAGAGGATGAGACAGTAAGTAGTGGAATTGTGGGGACCCAACTGCCTACACTCCAGCGAAGGTAGGTCCCACATCCACTCACATTTTCCATACATCCACTGACCATCACTGTAGCATACAGACAAATTACCACAGGTTTTTTCTTGCTTAGTATGAAACCGTTCAACACAAATACACCCAATTTTTCATTTCTAACGTTATCTCTTTCTGCAACCCAACCTCATTGTACGGCAAATACCAATATATATTCTTTTTTTTGAGGTTTGATTTTTTTTTGTTATATATACCAACCTACCAAAGACTTGTGCCTCCACTACCAACCTCATTTTATATTTTTCACTCTTTCAATACCCTCTCCTTTCTTTAATATCTCATCACTTCAATTCAAGTATTCAAACCATCCTTTCACTCTTACTTATTGTATCAAATGGATCCTTCTTCTCAGGTATGATACATCATTATACATGCATGCGCTTTTGCTTGTTTATGTGTCTTTTATTTTTTGTATAATTTTTTATTTTATGTTTTGAATTTTTAGTAGAATTTAATTATTTTGATTTGCACTCACTGTTGCAGCAAATGGAAAACATGTTGGTATGTTCAAAAGAACAGCAAGAAAACAAACCAAAACCTCAGCCAGAACAAGCTCTGAAATGTCCGAGATGCGATTCAACCAACACCAAATTCTGTTACTACAACAATTACAGTCTCACTCAGCCGAGATATTTCTGCAAATCTTGCAGGAGATATTGGACTAAAGGTGGAACATTGAGGAATGTTCCTGTTGGTGGCGGGTGTAGAAAGAACAAGAGATCATCTTCCTCGAAGAGGGTTCAAGATCAAGCATTTGCGCCTAATCATAACCCGTTTTCAAACATACCACATTTTGATCAATCTAACGAGTTTGCATTAGCATTGGCTAGGCTTCAGAAACAATCATGTGGTGGACAAGTGGGTTATGATGAAAATGAGCTTTCAATGTTGGGAAACAATGGATCAAGCATGAACCATTCGATGAACATAAATCATGGGTTTATGGATGCAATTAGAAGTGGGTTATTCCTTGGAAATGGAATGCATTATAATAGTAATGTTCAAAATATGTATGGTGGTGGGTATGTAAATGGTGACAGTGGAGAAGTGAATAGTGGAAACAACAATTGTGGGGTTAGTGAAGAGATGATCTTTAATTATGATCAAGAAATGAGCAATTGCAATGCTGCCATTAACATGAAGCAAGAACAAAGTGAAAGTAGGGTTTTTGGTGGTTTTCCTTGGCAGATGAATGGAGGAATTGCAAACATGGGTGAAGTTGAACAAGCAAGAGCTAGCTGGAATAATGGTTTCGCCACACCTTCTTGGCAAGGGCTTCTTCATAGTCCTCTAATGTAGAATCAAAAGCTCTTATGGTTCCAAATGTGCCTGCGAATGAAGTGCAGATGAAATTGCTATTGCACACTGTAATTTAAAGGTGGTTCGTATAAATTCGTCTAATGTTTGACTAAATTATATTGGTTTAGAGTTAATTCAATTTTCAATCCCTTTAAGTAGTATTAGGTTGTTAAGAGATTTGATGCATTTCAAAATGGATCAAATATCTTTTTCTACCTTGTTTTGTTCTTTTAATTTCTTCTTTTATTAGGTTTACTAAAATGTTACATTTTTTTGTTGTAAGAAAGGCTTAATGTAATAGTGTTGTTGAATAGAGTAATGAAAATTGAGATATGTTTGTGTGCCACTACCAAAATCAATGAAATTGGACTCAGCCATTTGCATAAATTATGATTTTCTTTGTTTAAATATTGAAGGAATGAGAGCAACGTTTCAAAGATATGTTTGTGTAACCTGACTCTGAGTATTCTAAGTCTGTACAGATAGAATTCCCATTTCAGGAATTTTCAGATTTGAAATATTCTTGGTGGTTTTTCCAAGATATATTCCGATGAGCCATTTGCTAGGTGACAAAATGTTTTGTATAAAGTGGAAAATTAGTCGCCAAATATAATATCATTACTGAAAATGAAAAGAGTATAGTATGAAAATAAAATGAAGGAAAGTAACTGGTGGCTCCTATGACTGTGATAGGACAGTGGATGTGATATGAAGAATTTGCGAGTCCCAATGAATTAGAAATTTCAGTGAAGCGTGAGCGGCAACTTCGGTGAAGAATTTGGCAGACAAGATCCAAGGGAAGATTCTGGCGTGAGAAAACATTCAGTAATTAGTTTCAACATTATAAGACTGTCAGAACTTGTCACAATAATAATACTCCATCCCTTGTTTTTTTCATATCCAAAATCTCTGTGATTTCGATTTTTTTCTCTCCCTACCACTCTTTGAAAATTTATATGTCAAATGCCGTAGTTTGAATAACATGGTTTTAGTAATCGTTCGTCCAATCAAAGGACGATTCTTTTTTAAGGGGTTTTTTCGTTTGGTTGGACGATCCAACGAAGAGGCTGATTTTTGTTTTTGTTTTTTTTTATTTAAATGTTTTAATTTATATATTAATTAATATAATATAATTAAAATAAGTTTTTAGATTTAAAAAAAGATTAATATTATTTTAACAATTATTTAATTAATATTTTAAGTTAATAATTTTTTTATATTATTGTTTATAAATTTTATTTTATATTATTTTATTATTTTTACGCAGATGTTCGGCCATTTATTGGTTGAGTAGTTGAAACCAAAATATCAAAATGTCAAAAAACGTGTTTCAGGTTGTCATGTTTTTGTATTATGTTTGGCCTTTCAATGGGCAGTCATATTAATATTTTATTAATTTTTCATTTTTTATAAATAAGATTGTTTGCTCATTTGTTATCACATCAGTTACCACCAATATCTTCAAGTCACCGTAAAATATGTATGCATTCTTAAATAGCAAGTCTTCGTCATCTTCATTTCCACCGCTTTCAACGTTTCTATTTATGAAAAGAGATGCTCAACTTTTTTCAACAACAAGGTCTTCGATGAAGATAATACTCTAAAATAGACCTTCGAGCATTTTCAAAGGGAATTGAACAAGTGGTTAGAAGGAGACCTTCCTGACACTGAATAAATCCGGAAAAGAGGTAAATTATGGTGTCTGGCCCAAATGGAGTAACTCATTCCTGGATAATTGTGAAAATGACGATGATATCCTTACGATGATGCTAACACCAAAGGATATTATCTTGATGGGTTGTAATCTCCTAGATATGTTGATGTCTTGAGTCGTTTTATTTGTTTATCATGTTGTTATTTTCCGATTATTTTCTATCCTTATGAAGTTGTTGTTTTCTATTGTTGTTCAACCCGGATGTTATTTTTTAAAACTGAAATGAAAGATGAAGTAGAAAGACATGATATTACATTGCTAACATATTGATGAAAACACTATGCATGTCTGTCAGATATTAGACACAAATTGGTCTGTGGTGTGACCTGCTGTGATACGGTGGGAGCACTGACTTGTTTTTGAATTTTATCGCAAATGTTGCAGATAGTTAGAGTCGCCATCGACTTTTCTTTTATCCAATCAAAGGACGATTCTTTTTTAAGGTTTTTTTTTTCGTTTGATTGGACGATCCAATGAAGAGGCTGATTTTTGTTTTTGTTTTTTTATTATTTAAATGTTTTAATTTATATATTAATTAATATAATATAATTAAAATAAGTTTTTAGATTTAAAAAAAGATTAATATTATTTTAACAATTATTTAATTAATATTTTAAGTTAATAATTTTTTTATATTATTGTTTATAAATTTTATTTTATATTATTTTATTATTTTTACGTAGATGTTCGGCCATTTATTGGTTGAGTAGTTGAAACCAAAATATCAAAATGCCAAAAAACGTGTTTCAGGTTGTCATGTTTTTTTAATTATGTTTGGCCATTCACTGGGCGCTCATATCAATATTTTATTAATTTTTCATTTTTTATAAATAAGATTATTTGCTCATTTGTTACCACATCAATTACCACCAATATCTTCAAGTCACTGTAAAATATGTATGCATTCTTAAATAGCAAGTCTTCATCATCTTCATTTCCACCGCTTCCAACGTTTCCATTTATGAAAAGAGATGCTCAACTTTTTTCAACAACAAGGTCTTCGATAAAGATAATACCTAAAATATGCAGACCTTCGAGCATTTTCAAAGGGAATTGAACAAGTGATTAGAAGGAGACCTTCCTGACGCTGAATAAATCCGGAAAATTGAGAGGTAAATTATGGTGTCTGGCCCAAATGGAGTAACTCATTCCTGGATAACTGTGAAAATGACGATGATATTATCTTGATGGGTTGTAATCTCCTAGATATATTGATGTCTTGAGTCGTTTTATTTGTTTATCATGTTGTTATTTTCCGATTGTTTTCTATCCTTATGAAGTTGTTGTTTTCTATTGTTGTTCAACCCGGATGTTGTTTTTTAAAACTGAAATGAAAGATGAAGTAGAAAGACATGATATTACATTGCTAAAATATTGATGAAAACACTATGCATGTCTGTCAGATATTAGACACAAATTGGTCTGCGGTGTGATCTGCTGTGATACGGTGGAAACACTGACTTGTTTTTGAATTTTATCGTAAATGTTGCGGATAGTTAGAGTCGCCACCGACTTTTCTTTTATCCAATAAAGAAAGGGTGAAAAGAACAGGACAAATCTTGAAGATTTTGAGTTTGGGGGGTAGGTTATGAAAAGGGAAGGTGTTAGCACCATTTTCATCTATAGTTATCTACGGGCTCTTAATCACTAGCTCACTTTTGAAATTTACTTTTTGTGTGTGTGTTTGAAAATATTTTGAAAAAATGTCATAGTGAGACAGACTTTGTAATGATTCTTGTATCAATCCTCAAGAATACGTACAAAGTGTTTTTGAAAATATTTTAAAAGTGTTTGTGAAATGTTTTGTTTTTTTGAGTGAGCGATTAAAAGTATCTACCCACTCAAGACCGTTCTTGTACTTTTCCTTCTCCTTTAGATAGTGTTATCCGTACCATTAGTTAGTAAGAAGTCCTATCGTTGGATGTGAAGGGACAGGCGTAGGGTCATCGTATAATCATTGAAGGCAACTGGTAAGGACACATTAGCAATTATCGTAAGGGACTAGATCATTTATCGAAAGGCAACGTCGAAGGATCATCGAGGGACTATGATCTTTGACTCGAGGGACTTTGCTAAAGCGTCCCCACTTTCGAGGGACGTGACTGTTTTTATTCCGAAGGCAACAAGGGAGGTTACCCTAGAGGTGTGAGTGTGAAAATGTATTCAATTCAATTATTTTATCTTTGGATTTAGGGTTTTGCTACCGTTTGTTTTTTTATCTTTCCATACAAACCCTAATTATTAAGCAGTAGCATGAAATATAATAAAGTGCGGAAAAGGCAGAAAATATAAACCTAAACTATTACATCGCTTTGGGGCAGATACATAATAAAGAGTGTGGAAAAGAAATCTTAAGTTATTACACCCAGGAGTAGTTACATAATAATGAAACAAAAGAAAGCGACAATAAAGATTACATTTGCGAGACCTATACAGTCAATCTAAAAATGTAAAATTAAGGTTGAAGGAAAAAGAAATGTTTTTTGATGTTTTTCATGAAAAGAAATTTGGATGATGATTAATTAATTAAACTAAAAAAAATAGTTGATTTTAAAATTGCAAAAAAGGTTGATTGATTAAATTAAAGGGTTAATAAAAAAAACCTAAAAAAATTTAATTAATTTTGGTTAGTAAAAAAGGATTAATTTAAAAATTGATTAAAAAACCTAGAACCTAATTTAATTAGGGTTTGTGAAAGAAAAGGTTTTGTTTTATGGTTAGGTAAAATTAGGATTTAAGGGAGAAATTAAGGAAAAAAGCAAGTTATAAACAAAACAAATATGCCAGGGGTGGGTGTTGAACCCACTCCCTTAGCCTTCCCACCAACAAGGCTTGCCACGGCGTCAGGCGAGCATTCATGTGAGTAGAACAGGAACAAACGCACTACTTGTTAAACCTGCAATAGAACATGAAAATATGAAATAAAATCCCAAAAGGCAGGGATCAAACCCACGCCCTTGTATAGTAATGCTTTAACGCACGTGTCCTTGCCACTGGGGTGGCTGTACATCCGGTGATATAAACGAAACAAATTAAACATAAAATAAACATTATGGCATGGACCGGAGAGGCGCCGAAGCCCTAGCTCCGGTGACTATATTTTTTCAACCTGCAAAATAATGGATGTTACTGATTCCCAGGGACCCTACCCCCTCTAAATTAGGCCTTGCAAACTCAATGGAAGTATTATTTTTGGCTGATTCACGCTGTATTGTGAGATATGGCAAAGATGTCATGAAACGGTATAAACATGGTGGTTCATGGTTCGATCGTCATGAGGCTCACACGATGGGTCTATCTTGCACATAGATACCTCATGAACACATTAGTAAAGTTAGCATGCGTTAAAACACAAAGAAAACAGAAATATAAAATTCATGCAATGATGGAAATTGGTGATGCTTAGTACGAGGGTTTCAGGCCCTTTGGACCATCAAGGATGATCCATTCTTACCCTACAACACTTCATAAGTCGTTTGGGAAGGCTAGTTTGCTTTGAAAGTGGCTGCAACTAGAGTTGGAAGTTTGCCCTAGTTTTGAGAATTTTGGAAGTTTTGGGATAACTTCTTGTGCATGGGTTTTCGTGTGAGGTTATGTCTTAATGAAGAGGATATATAATGCTTGAATTAGGTCAAAATATTGTGGGCTTAGACCTTGTAAGAAAAGCCTTGTCTTTATCTTATTTAATTTTGAATTTAAATTAATAAAAATCAAAATAAATAAAAAATAAAAATTCAAGGGGTGCATGAATAAGTTCTGAGGTTCACTATGAAGTATATAACACGCATGGACCTTGAAATAATATCCCATTAGCCCAAAAATTCAAGTTTGGTCAATTTAGGTTTCATGCATTTTCTCAAAAAAATTCAACTTGTACCAATCATAACGCTCTCAATTTGTATCATTTGAAGGTGATCTTTGACTTTTTGGAAAGCTCAAGATGTCCTCTACAATCTCTATTTTGATCATTTTTTCATTTGAAGATTTTATCTTGATGTAAGTTTCCTTGACAAAAAGTGTCTTTTTGTTGACTTTTGAAATGACCTATAATGTTTTGGCCCATATCTCTCAAATGAAGCATTTTTGGACTTGAGCTTAGAGAGTCATAGTTGTAGAGAATTGAATTTCCTTCAAAATGAGATTTGGTTGAGAAAAATATGATGAAGCATGTGAAAGTTGTGCTTGGTCAAAATTCAGTTGACTTCTCCTTAAGAAAACCCTAATTTAGTAACTTTTGACTTTTGATGAATCTTGAGTTTTTTTATGAGTTATGATCAAACCTTGATCAAATTGTGAATGTAACTTCAAAATATTGATGTTGACCAAAAATATTGAGGTTTGACTGTATGTTGACCACAATTGACTTTTTGTCCAATACAATTGATTTTCACATATCTGAGCAATTGACTGAACAAATTTTTGATGTGAGGCTTGAAACTTGATATGAGGACTCTTTGAAGCATATGAGAAACCATGAAATTCACTTGAGGCATTAAAAGTCAAATTTCCTCTGAGAAAACTAAAACCCTAATTGTAGGCCACTACTTAGGAGGAAAATTTGTCTGATCAAATATTGAGTAGCCTTGAGCAATTGAAAACCCTGGAAGATGTACTAAAGAAAATGGGAGGGAAAATTTTGGGGTACAACACTTGCTTTCTCAAATTCTTCAGGAAGAAACTACAACCATCCTTTTTCTCACCTTCAACTAATGCAAAAGCTATTGGGAAAATGTTATCGTTCTCATCCTATGCCATAACCATCAACAAAGTCCCTTTATACTTACCATACAACCATGTTTTGCAAAAATACACAATAGGCTTGCAATAAGCAAAACAACACAATATGAAGGGTGAGAAAACACTTAAAAGATAGGGGGGGGGGGTTGAATAAGTTTCTCTTTCTCTTTTTCTTAAAGGCTTAACAATAATGGAAAGACACAGTTATTTTTATCTTGGTTCGTTTGAACTGAAACTACTCCAGTCCATCCGCCAAGGTGATTTCGCCTTTCTCAACAAGGACTTAATTCGTTATAATCAAACAGATTACAATCACACAACCAAACTGTTGTGACTAACAATTCAAAGCACAAGTAAACTTACAAGTGACTAACACCACTAAGACTCAAACTAGTCCTAGCCTTCTTGAGAAATCTGACCAAGCTTGGTCTCTCAAGGAACAAATACAAGAATTAAATCTTTACAGATAGTGAAACAAATTGCTTCTTAGAAAGCTATATCACAAACTGTGATTTTTCACTAAGATTAGTTTTACACAAAGTGTTTGTAAAATAATTTGTGAGCAGCAGAATATTTTCACGTAGTTGGGTTTTTGGATTGCAATAAAAGATCTTCTATTTATAGCATGAAGAAAACGACCGTTGCTGCCTTCAAAAGTGGAGAGCAATTAATGTTTGCGTGTTTGCTTGCAGTATTGCATTTTCCAATGAACTAGCATAGACACTTGAGTTCATGTAGCCGTCTTTGCATTAAATGAGCAAATGAAACTTGTCAGATCATGTTTCCTGAAACTTGACAAGACTTGTTAGCTTCTTTATTCTTTCAGAACTAGCTTCACGTCTTGCTTCAGAATATGCTTGCAAATCTTCTTATCAGCGCTTGCTTGCAGAATACTTCGGAATATGGAAACATGGAAACTTGATAAGCTTTAGAAGATGCATTAAATTAGTTTCTTATCAGAGTCAGCATCAGAACTTACGCTAAAACAAATAGTTCTTTCATTAAAGAACTTCTTCATTTATTTTCAGCTCAGCACGTCAAAATGATTTTCTTCTAAGAAAATACTTCTGTCAGAACATTATCTGAAACAAATAAATATGCTAATCAGAGTATCAATTATATAAAATATATTTTATTTTTATCATCAAAACCCTGAGATATGATCAGAACCAATCTTGTTCTAACAATCTCCCCCTTTTTGATGATGACAAAAATATTCAGATTTAGAAATAAAATTGAACAAGAGATAAGAATCTCCCCCTGAAATAAATATTTCTATAAGAAAAACTTCTTGAGAATTTTCATCAGAGCTTTGAAATTTTCTTCTAGGATTTCTTCAGTAGGTCTTTTGAAGATAATGTTCAGTTGAATTAAACTTCCAGAGTTTAGTGATACCTGTAAAATTCTTTTAAACATAGAAAGAAATCTTTGTATTTTGTTAGAATGTTTGAGACTTAGTCCCATAACTGTTAATCAGAGATTAGATCAAAATACTCATTTTCTCCCCCTTTTTGGCATAATAAAAAATTATATAAAAATAATTGAAGAGCGTAAAGGTTTTTAATAAAAAAAGATTCATAGGTACAAAACAGCAAACAAGAAACAGAATGACACTAAGGTTTTCTAGAAACAAGAGCCATAAGAAGATTCTTGATATCATATGCAGATTCCTCTTGTTTCATCATCCAACTTCTGATTTCTTTGTTAGTCTTATCTTGCTTGTCCAAGCGCTCATGAATAGCTTCAATTTCCCTCTTAAGCTCATTCAGAGTATCCATAACAAGTGAAGTAGGAGCAGAGGATGAAGAAGCTTCAGCAGATACAACCTTTGAAGTAGAAACCGTTGAGTCAGAACGAACAAAAGTTGAAAGTAGAGTGCCCAGATCCACCATAAGAGTTGGCACAGGTTCAGGTGCAGCTTTTAGCAGAAGGTTGATTAAACAGAACTATTTCCAGAGGATTTGAATCTTCAGAGGCATCTTCAGACTGATCTTCTGAAATGTCTATTTGATCAGCTGGAGCATTAGCAATCATCAGAGTAGACTTCTTGTCCCAAATATCAGCAGCTTCTGACTGGAAGGCATACAGATGTTTGGAGAAGTTCTCAAGCACCTGAGAATGACACAAGTCTTGCAACTTCAGTGAATCAGCATCTAAGGTTCTTCTGAACGTTTCCCACATCCTTGAAACTCCACAGTAGGAAGAAGGTCAAACCCATTTGCTTTTAGGTTATCAAAATCTACCATCAATTCACTTATAACTTCTAAGCTATCCACTGGAATTAGAGTAGTTCTCTCAGGGATGATGTACTATTCAGATTGGGTGTTTCCAGAAAGAGTAGAGGAGGAAGCCATTTGAGAACTTAGGTTGAGAGAAGAAAAAGGGTTGCAGAGAAAAAATACACTGAGGCAGTTGAATTTTGAAAGAGAAGGTAAAAAGTGAGAAAGGGGTTTTACAAAAGTATTTATATGAAAACTTTTGAGAAAAAGGTTTTAAAAATAAAACTGTAAAAAAGAGTTTTAAAAAAAATTAATTAAAAAGAATCTAATCATTACTAGCATTTAATGATAATGAAAATTGAGGGGAAAGCGTGAGATTTGAGCAAATCATAACAGTTACCTAGGAACGACATCAATAGCTTAGCACGCGTGACCTTTCAGAAACACACCACGTGTTCATCTCCTGAAGGTTGCATGGGACAACTGTTTGATATAATGAACTGCTGAACTATACTTGTAATGAAACGTTAGAACATTTCAGAACTTTATATATAGATTCTGATGTAACTTCTCTTCTAACTTCTGAAGAGTTGTTAATCAGAACATTCATTTCAGAACATTCTGAAGGCAAACACAGAAGATAAATACAATTTTATTCAGGATATAATTCCTTACAAATATTTTTCAAAATGAATTTAAATCTACCTTCTGAAAGGGGTTTGGTAAAAATATCAGCCCATTGATGGTCTGTTTTTACAAAGTTTAAATTTAAAATTACTTTCTGAATATAGTCCCTTATAAAATGATATTTAATTTCTATATGTTTTGCTTTAGAATGAAAAATGAGATTTTTAGAAAGACAAATTGCAGAGGTATTGTCACAGAAGATATGAATCTTACTTTCATAAAGATTAAAATCTTCTAGCTAACTTTTCATCCACATCATCTGAGAACTACATCCAGCAGCAGATATATACTCAACTTCTGTTGTTGAAAGTGCAATTGTTGCTTGCTTCTTGCTGTACCACGAGATAAGATTGTCACCCAGAAACTGGCAGCTTCTAGAGGTGCTCTTTCTTTCAATTCTATCTCCAGCAAAGTCAGCATCATAATAAGCTACTAGTCTGAAATCTTTTGATCTTCTGTAACACAGACCCAGATTAGTAGTACCTTTCAGATACCTCAGAATTCTCTTAACATCAGTTAAGTGAGATTCTCTAGGATCTGATTGGAATATAGCACATAAACATATGCTGAATAATATATCAGGTCTAGATGCAGTTAGATAGAGAAGGGATCCAATCATACCTCTGTAGAGCTTCTGATCTACCTTCATACTTGCCTCATCTTTCCCAGAATGCATGTTGGATGCATTGGTGTCTTAGCATCTTTGCTTTTTGACATCTGAAATTTCTTCATAAGTTCTTTAACATACTTCGTCTGATGTATGTAAGTACCTTCTGGAGTCTGGTTAATTTGTATTCCCAGAAAGAACTTCAATTCTCCCATCATGCTCATCTCAAATTCTGCCTGCATGGTCTCAGCAAATTCTTTTCCAAGGGAGATATTAGAGGTTCCAAAAATAATATCATCAACATAAATTTGACAAATTAAAATGTCATTTTTAAATGTCTTTCTGAATAAAGTTGTGTCCACTTTCCCTTTGGTAAAATCTTTTTCTAACAGAAAATTACTCAAACGTTCATACCAAGCTCTGGGAGCTTGTTTTAAACTGCAAGATGAACTCAATCAATTTTCCAGAAACGATGTATGGGATCTAGTTCCAAGACCTAAAGGATTCAACATTATAGGAACTAAATGGGTTTTCAGAAATAAACTAAATGAGTAAGGAGAGGTGGTAAGAAACAAAGCACGATTGGTTGCACAGGGTTATAATCAACAAGAAGGAATTGATTATAATGAAACCTTTTCCCCAGTCGCCAGGTTAGAATCTATTAGATTATTAATTTCTTTTTCTGTTTAAAATAAAATTTCATTATATCAAATGGATGTTAAAAGTGCATTTTTAAATGGTTATATAGAAGAAGAAGTTTATGTCCATCAACCTCCTGGCTTTAATGACTCAAAGTATCCAGAACATGTTTTTAAATTAAAAAAGTCTTTTGTCTTCCAGAGCTTCATCAATAGAGGTTGGCTCAATCAGAGATACCAATCCAAACAATGATTCTTCATTGATTCTGAGAGAGGATCTTGTTCTGATGGGATCTTCTTTCCTTCCAATAATCACGTCTTCTTTATGAGCTGAAGAGATTCTGGGAAACCTTCTCTTAGTGGGTTGTTCAGAGATTCTGAGATTATCTAGAGCATTATCAAGAGGAGGATCTTCTGAGTCTTCCTTTGCTTCTGATTCTTCCTTTGCTTCTGACTTTTCAGAGTTTGAGAGAAGATCTTATGTACCTACAGAAATATCAATTTGCTTTGGCTGTTGCTGGCCAAGTTTATCATCAAACCTGACTTTGATTGATTCTTCAACAATCATAGTTTCTGTGTTGTATACTCTATAGCCTTTTGAGCGCTCAGAATATCCAAGCAGAAAACACTTTTGTGCTTTAGAATCAAACTTGTTCAGATTATCTTTAGTGTTCAGAATAAAACAAGTACATCCAAAAGGATGGAAATAAGAAATGTTGGGTTTTCTGTTTTTTCACAATTCATAGGGAGTCTTTTCAAGAATAGGTCTTATAGAAATTCTATTCTGAATATAACATGCTGTGTTCACAGCTTCTGCCCAAAAGTGCTTAGCCATATTCATTTCATTGATCATGGTTCTGGCCATTTCTTGTAACGTTCTATTCTTTCGTTCTACAACTCCATTTTGTTGGGGAGTTCTAGGACAAGAGAAATCATGAACAATACCATTTTCTTTAAAATATTTTTCAAAATAATGGTTTTCAAATTCTCCACCATGATCACTTCTGACTTTTATAATTCTAAAATCTTTTTCGTTTTGCACTTGATTACATAAGTCAACAAACACAGAATGTGACTCATCCTTGTGTTTTAAAAACTTAACCCATGTCCATCTGCTTTAGTCATCAACAATGACCAATCCATACTTCTTGCCTCTGATGGATGCAGTTTTAACTGGCCCAAACAGATCAATATGAAGTAGTTCTAATGGCCTAGAGGAAGAAACAATATTTTTTGATTTAAAGGAAGGTTTTGAAAATTTTCCTTTTTGACATGCTTCGCACAGAGCTTCTGAATTGTACTTTAGATTGGGAAGTCCTCTGACTAAATTTAGTTTATTTTATTGAGAGATTTTTCTCAAGCTGACATGTCCCAATCTTCTGTGCCAAACCCATTGCTCATCGCTAACATACAAAAGGCATTTTACATTCTGAGTTTTAAGATCTGACAAATCAATTTTGTAGATGTTGTTCTTTCTCTTTCCAGAAAAGAGGATTGTTCCATCTTTTTGACTAACAGCTCTACAACAATTTTGATTAAAGATAATGTCATAACCGTTGCCACTTAATTGACTTATGAACAGCAGGTTATGCGCTAATCCTTCTACTAATAAAACATTAGAGATAGAAGGAAGGTTACCATTTCCAATGGTTCCAGAACCAATAATCTTTCCTTTCTGATTACCTCTGAAATCTGCGAATCCTTTAAATTCCAGGTTTTGGAACATATGCTTTCTTTCCTCCATGTGTAGAGAGCATCCAGAGTCCAGGTGTTAATACTGGAGTTTCAACCTTGCTGTTAAAAATATCTGCAACATAGATGATTTTGACCTTTGGTACCCATATCTTTCTGGGTCCATGACTGTTAGAGTTTCCAAAATTTTGTTTGAATTTTGGTTTAGTATAAAACGCCTTACCAGCATGTTTTATATCATGTGTTTGCCCAGTGGTGAAGTGAGAATAGAGAGGAGTGCGTTTGATAACCAGATCCTTAACTTTCTTAGGCTGGGATACTTTGCCTTTGTATCCTGTACCTATTCCGTCGTTCCTGCTAACTCCATAGATCATTGAAGTCATTTTGCTTCTATCTATGTTTTTAGCCAGAAACGTCTGAAAGCTTTGATCACATTCCTTTATGATCTTATTAGCATTACTGGGATCCTCTGAGATTATTTCCTTCTGAGAGTTTTGTAAGTCATTTTCTAGTTTTGAAATCTTTTCTTTTAACTCAGAGTTTTCTAATCTCGGATTCTCAGTTTCTTCATAGTCAGAAGCAAGATCCTTTTTCAGGTTCCTGAATTTGACTCGAAGCTGCTGATATCTTTCCAGAATTTCACTCAGACTTTCTCCTAGTTCAACTTTAGTAAAAGTAACAGTAAAGTCAGGAAATACCTCTTCAGCGTCTGATTCTGATTCTGACCCTGATTCAGATTCAGAAGATTCAGAGACATATAATAAGTTGTCTGTTTGAGCTATATTGGCTTATTCATCTTCTGATTATGTTCCGTCTTCAGAAGATTCAAAGTTATCTCCTATTCTTTTGGAGTTTCTGAAATTCTTTTGCCCGTGCTTCCGCAACTGATTGATTCTTCTGGATAGAAAGAACAGTTTGTATTCTTCTGACGAGGATTCTCCAGCGTTTTCTGCTTTTGCTTCTGTCTGCAAAATTTTGGTTTCATATTTGTTAGATTTCAGAGCGAGAGACTTACATTGCTTCTGAGGCTCATCATCTTCTAACTCTATCTCATGGCTTCTGAGGGAGCTGACAAGTTCTTCTAGAGATATTATGTTCAGATCTTTTTCCAGTTTGAGAGTCGTGAGCATTGGTCTCCACTGTTTTGGTAAACTTCTGATGATCTTCTTTACATGATCAACAGTTGAATACCCTTTGTCCAGCACCTTTAGCCCTTCCACCATAGTTTGGAATCTATAGAATATTGTTTCAATGGTTTCATCTTCTTCCATTCTGAAGGCTTCATACTTCTGAATGAGCGTAAGAGCCTTGGTTTCTTTTACTTGCATGTTGTCTTCATGCGCCATTCTCAGAGAATCAAACAATTTCTTAGTTGTTTCTCTGTTTGTGATTTTCTCATACTCTGAATATGAGATGACACTCAAGAGAATCGTTCTGGCCTTGTGATGATTTCTGAAGTCTTACTTTTGATGATCTGTCATCCTTTTTCTGTCAATATTGTTTCCTTCCGAGTCTATAGGATGTGTGTAACCATCCAAGACTATATCCCATAAATCACTATCATGACCTAGAAAGAAACTTTCTAGTCTATCTTTCCAATAATCAAAATCTTCTCCATCAAACACTGGAGGTTTGGTGTAGTTATTATTGTTTTGTTCAGTTGCCATCGTGTTTTCTTTCTAGATCTTTTCCTGACACGGTTAAGTGTTGCGCTCAGAGTCAAGCTCTGGTACCAATTGAAGGGTGAGAAAACACTTAGAGGGGGGGGGGGGGGGGTTGAATAAGTTTCTATTTTTCTTTTTCTTAAAGGCTCAACAATAATGGAAAGACACAGTTATTTTTATCCTGGTTCGTTTGAACTCAAACTACTCCAGTCCACTCGCCAAGGTGATTTCGCCTTTCTCAACAAGGACTTAATTCACTATAATTAAACAGATTACAATCACACAACCAAACTGTTGTGACTAACAATTCAAAGCACAAGTAAACTTACAAGTGACTAACACCACTAAGACTCAAACTAGTCCTAGCCTTCTTGAGAAATCTGACCAAGCTTGGTCTCTCAAGGAACAAATACAAGAATTAAATCTTTACAGATAGTGAAACAAATTGCTTCTTAGAAAGCTATATCACAAACTGTGATTTTTCACTAAGATTAGTTTTGCACAAAGTGTTTGTAAAATAATTTGTGAGCAGCAAAATATTTTCACGTAGTTGGGTTTTTGGATTACAATAAAAGATCTTCTATTTATAGCATGAAGAAAATGACCGTTGCTGCCTTCAAAAGTGGAGAGTAATTAATGTTTGCGTGTTTGCTTGCAGTATTGCATTTTCCAATGAACTAGCATAGACACTTGAGTTCATGTAGCCGTCTTTGCATTAAATGAGCAAATGAAACTTGTCAGATCATGTTTCCTGAAACTTGACAAGACTTGTTAGCTTCTTTATTCTTTCAGAACTAGCTTCACGTCTTGCTTCAGAATATGCTTGCAAATCTTCTTATCAGCGCTTGCTTGCAGAATACTTCTGAACATGGAAACATGGAAACTTGCTAAGCTTTAGAAGATGCATTAAATTAGTTTCTTATCAGAGTTAGCAACAGAACTTTCACTAAAACAAATAGTTCTTTCATCAAAGAACTTCTTCATTTATTTTCAACTCAACACGTCAAAATGATTTTCATCTAAGAAAATACTTCTGTCAGAACATTATCTGAAACAAATAAATATGCTCATCAGAGTATCAATTATATAAAATATATTTTATTGTTATCATCAAAACTCTGAGATATGATTAGAACCAATCTTGTTCTAACACAATACACAGTTGAAACAACCAAAAGAGACGATGGAAGATGCTCCTATCACCCAATTGAGTTATGTCGTTTGTAAATGCAGAAAATGTTTACAAATCTATAACGGTATCAGGAAGATAGGTTTTCATTATCAATAACCATTGTGAAAGGTCATTTTAAGACATTTCTCAATTTCCATACAGTGATTATATGGCCTTCATCTTTGTAATCCATGTTTTCCTGTACAATATTATATACCCATATCTTTCAACAATATGGGCGATGATCACCTTTACTTTATGTGAAACGTCACTGTTAACAAGATCCTTGATTCTTGGACTTACAACTTTTGAATAGAGTTTTCTATGCTCCCGCGTCATAGAAGACATTGTGCAAGTGTGTGATCTGCGTAACTTACCAACCACCAATTTTGAGTTCTTCTTACACAACGAAGCTCTGCATTTGAAAACGCATTATTGTTTCCTACATTTGGTTAGAGGTATGTGCAAAGAATCATATAAAGGAGTAAAAAGTATTGGATTATGTGTACTTCTTCAGAACATTTGGGCATTTTGGCATATACCGTTAATTGCTCCTATTAGTCGCTAAATGTCGGCTTATCCCTTTGCCGTCAGGTAAACTTAATTTGTAATTGCACTATTTTATACGCATGTAAATTTAATTAATGACATTTTTTATTTTAAAAATGCAAGGTTTGCTCAAAGAGGCGTGGAGTACGAAAATAATTCATGTGGTTATCTACGTGGATATCGACAGGCATTTAATCACATGCTTCCGGGAAATGTAAGTCATGTAACCATATTATACCTATTTAATTTAATGGATGTGTACTTCCACTCTAACTATTCTATTTTGTGTAACAATTTGAGTGGAGGCCATACACTCAATATCCAGCTATTGTTCGTGATGATAGGCGTTTGTGGAGTGCGAAGACATCGATTATATGTTTTCATATAATTAAAATGCATTTATCGAATCGTGTCAAATTTATGTTTGGGTTTGAACAAGAAATCCCTTCTCAACCAAGATGTCTTAGGTGTTGGTGCACAAGAAAGATAAAAGGAAAAAGGAATATTTACTGATAGCTTAAAAAAATAAGGATTTACAATGAATTACAATAACCTACTCCACTAGGATATTTATACAAACAAATTAAATCTAAAATATATCTTCTACAAAGATATAAGAAGATCTAAGATATATATCTTCTAACAAAGATATAAACAATCTAAAATATATTCCTAAATATAAACTAATATCTAATTAAATCTAAATTAATTCTAACACCATCCCTTAATTTATATTTACCCAAAACTGAAAACACCAATTCCATCCCTTAAACCAAGAAATTGATCAGTTTTGATAGCCTTTGTCAGAATATCTGCCAACTGCTTCTGAGTGCTACAGTGCACAACCTCTATTATTCCATTATGAACTTGATTCCTCAGAAAATGGTACTTGGTCTCAATATGCTTGCTTCTCCCATGCAACACTGGATTCTTGGCAAGATTGATTACAGACTTGTTATCAATCATCAGCTTCAGAGGTTTATTTACCTCAATCTTCAGATCTTTCAGCAAATTCAAAATCCATACAGCTTGACATGCAGTCAGAGCACCTGCAATATATTCAACTTCACAGGTTGACAGAGCAACAACATGTTGCTTCTTGGAACACCAAGAAATAGGACCTCCCAGAAATTTGAATAAGTACCCAGAAGTACTTCTTCTATCAACCCTATCTCCGCACCAATCAGAATCAAAATAACTCAAAAGTTCTGATTCGATCTTTCTTCCAAACGGAAATAACACTCCATATTTCAGAGTTCCATTCACATACCTCAGAATCCTGACTGCAACTTGGTAATGGGACCAATTTGGTTTGCTCATAAATGTGCTGACCATTCCAACTGCATAGCAAATATCAGGTCTGGTATTTTACAAATACCTTAGAGAACCAACCATCTGTTTGAAGGTTGTAGCATCCATATCCTCTCCATCAGAATCAGAATCCAACTTCTGATTCGTATCAGCAGGTGTGATAGAAACCTTGCAATTTTCTAGATAAAATCTCTTCAGAAGCTCTAGTTCATACTTCATCTGATGTAAAATGATTCCTTTCTCAGAGTATATAAATTCCATCCCTAGAAAGAAACTCATTTTTCCAAGATCTGTCATCTCAAACGCATTCATCAGAACTTTCTTGAACTCAACTATCTCTTGATCAGAACTTCCTGTGAGTAATATGTCATCAACATACAAATAGACCAGAATCATATTACCTTCTTAAGTGTGCTGAACATAAACACCATACTCCATCTCACACTTTTGAAACCCTTGTTCCTTGAAAACCGAATCAATCTTCAAGTTCCAAGCTCTGGGCGCTTGCTTCAATCCATACAATGCTTTGTGTAATTTGAACACCATCCCTTCCTGATTCTTTTTCTCAAATCCAGGAGGTTGTGAAACGTACACCTCTTCTTGTAATGGACCATTCAGAAATGCAGATTTTACATCTAAATGCATCATAAGCCAATTCTTATTAGCAGCTATTGCAATCACTAGTCTGATTGTTTCATGTCTCGTTACAGGTGAAAACACTTCAAAGTAATCCATCCCAGGCTTCTGTAGAAAGACTCTTGCTACTAATCTCGCTTTGTGTTTGCCAATTGATCTATCTGGCTTTAGCTTCTGCTTGAAAACCCATCTGACGCTGATGGCTTTCTTGCCTTTTGGATGTTCTGTCAGCATCCAAGTCTTGTTTCTCTCTATAACATCAAGTTCTTCTTTCATGGCCTGTAACCAAACTTGCTGCTTAAGATCCTCTTCCATACTCACAGGTTCAGAGTCTACTAACATTGCACACTAAATAACTTCTCCTTCAGAGTTTACTTCAGTGTCTAGCAACATATCAAACTCTGCAAATCTTCTTGGGATGCTTCTGACTCTTTGTTGCCTCTGAACTTGACCTTCAGAACTTTGGAATCCATAACTTTTCCCTTCAGAAGCACTTGCTTCAAAAATTGGACTTTCCCCAGAACTTTCCCCTTCAGAAGCACTTGATTCAAAAATTGGAATTTCTCTAGAACCTTGATTGTCTTTAGAGTCTTGAAAATTCCCAAGGTTTGAATCATCATCAAAATCAGAGTCCTTACCTTCAGAAATACTATCTTCAAAAGTTGGATCACCTCTGCCTTCACAAGTTCCACTTTCAGAATCATGATCATCGTCAAAGGCTGAATTTCCTTCAGAAGCTCCTCCTTCAGAAGTTCCACTTTCAGAATCATGATTTCTACCAGAATCATGATCATCTTTAGAAGCTTGTCCTCTAGAACCTATGTCTTTATATTTTCCCCTTCTAGAAGCATGATCACCACCAAATTTTGGATCATCATCAAAATCTGGATCAGAATAAGATTCACTATCTGACTCACCTTCAGAGTTTCTAGAGTCATCACCTTCTGACTCTTCTTCAGAAGTAGAATCTTCACAGTTAGATTCACCTTCGGATTATGACTTGTCTTCAGCTTTAGAGTCATCTTCTGACTCTAACTCGTCTTCAGAAACCTCAAATTCTGACTCATCTTCAAAATCTTCAAAGTCATCAACTGATTCTAACTCAGAGTCATATTCTGATTCTGAATAATAAAAAAACACTCCTTCAGAATCAGAATATTCAGAGTCATGTTCTTCTTCCCCTTCAGAATCATAAAATGACAATTTCGCTGGTTCCTCATCAGATTCATAAGCCATAAATAGCACAGGTTCGTCATCTGAATCTCCTCTGGCTACATTTGCTTCTCCTGACTTCCTTTCTTTGTTTGACCAGCAATCTTTGGCATAGTGACCAAAGTTCCTTCAACAGTAACACTGAACATTCTTCTTGTCAGACTTCTCCTTTCCCCTTTGGACATTCTTCTGCCTATCAGAGTTTGAAGCTTCTGACTTTTGACCATCATTAGTTCTCTTTCTGGATTCTGACCAAGTTTGCTTTTGATGCTTCTTACCAGAAGTTACTTTCAGAGCCTGCTGATCTACTTCCCTCTCAGAAGTTCTTGCAGTCATACGCAACTCATGCGCCTCTAGACTACTTTACAGCTCTTCAACTCTCATGGTGCTCAGATCTTTGGAATGTTCAATTGTTACAATGTAATCAAACTAAGAAGTTAAAGATCTCAAGATATTCTCAATAATTACTTGTTCAGATAGAGTTTCTCCACAAGCTTTCATCTCATTAGTGATCAGAATCACTCTAGAGATGTATTCAGAAACCTTCTCGTTGTCCTTCATGTTAAGATTCTCATATTTCTTTCTGAGAGACTGAAGCTTCACCTTCTTCACTGATGCGTCACCACCGTAACATCTGACCAGTGTGTCCCACGCAGCCTTTGCTGTTTCAGAATCAACAATCTTCTCAAACATATTCACATCCACACATTGATGGATGTAGAACAACACTTTCTGATCTTTCTTCCTCGGTACCTTTTGTGCTATCTTCTGGACCTCTGTTGCATCTGCTTCTAACAGATTATAGCCATCAGTAACAAGTTCTAACACATCTTGAGAACCAAATAACACGTGCATCTGGATCTTCCAACGATTCCAGTTTTTGCCATCAAATACTGGAAGCTTGGAATGAATATCTCCGTTTCCGTTCATCTTCTACCTTGTGCAATTTACGCAGAAACTCAATGAAAAATTAATGTTTCCCAAATTCCAGAGTTTCTAACCAGGAGCTCTAGATACCTTTTGTTGGTGCACAAGGAAGATAAAAGGCAAAAGGAATATTTACTGATAGCTTCAAAAAATAAGGATTTACAATGAATTACAATAACCTACTCCACTAGGCTATTTATACACACAAATTAAATCTAAAATATATCTTCTACAAAGATATAAGAAGATCTAAGATATATATCTTCTAACAAAGATATAAAAAATCTAAAAGATATTCCTAAATATAAACTAATATCTAATTAAATCTAAATTAATTATAACATTAGGGAACACCACGAAACAGAAATACAATCCACATGGGGTGTCCATTGGAGATCCATAAACGAACGGGAGAATGAGGAGTGAAATGATAGAATAAATTTGATTATGAATGGGAACCGTTTAAATGGATAATTCAATCATAGAGAGGAATATATTAATTGGTTTATAAATATTCCATTAATCTTTCCCTCTTAACCATAGTTTTTAAACGACCATCTTCAATATGCCTCCTCTTCAACACATCAAACAGGCTTGCCGCCCATTGTCGTACTCCAAATTTGCCCTACCTTTACAATTAAACTTTCAAGATTTAAAAATAAAAGATAATGTTTTAATTAGGGATGGTTCAGCAATATCTGATGGTCCATTCTTAAATCCAAGACAGTCAGGGGCGTGTATTTTAATTGAAGGGAATGGGGCTTTCTAAATCAGAAAGACCCATGTACTCATAAATCCATTCGCGAAGCATGTTGGCCAATGGCCCATGAGGTGAGAATATGGAAATTTATTTCAGAAGAGAGTTAAGTTCTTAATTATTAGGTTAGCCCATTTAAATTTGTTATTGCTAGTAAAAAGGGTGAGATTACGATTAGTGTCATCTTTGTTAGTAAAGAGGAGGCGAATTGACAAAATTTAAAAGCCCATCAGATTTAGTTTGGCCCGTTTATTTTGGGGTTTCAATAACAAAAAAAAGGAGTATAGTTATTAAAGTTACAAGCCTATTGAATTTTTTTAGCCACAACCCATTTAACGTGTTACTGTTTTAGTGTAAGGAAAAAGCGTAATTTTATTTTACTAAAAAATATCTCTTCCAGTATTACTGTTAAAACCATTTGTTTAATTAAGAAATTTATTATAATTAAAAGATTTTATATCAAATATTATTTATATAATCTATTCATTAAGAATTGTTGTTTGTTGGATCAAAATTGTTAGAAGGTTTAAACCCAATTCATTAAAAGCAAGCTGGACAGAAAATGATATAAACGAACAGGCCCAAACTCAAATAAAAGAAATGCTGGAAACATGGTTAAGGCCCAATTCAATTAAAGAAACACAAGGCCCAAAAACGTAAAAACAACTACTGTATCAATTAGATCCAAAATATGCGCATGTTTCTGATAACTATCACTGTACAAATCAAAATATTTCTTTTCCCAGATTTTGTGCAAAAACTAAAACAATATTGAATCAAATCCAAAATAAAATCTTTATTACAGTTAAACAATATAGAATCTTCAAATCGAATCCTTGGAAAAATATTCTACAAGTTCTAAATCAATTATACAGTTTCAAATCTCTAATCTGAGCTAAAATTGTAACTATAATTTCAAAAAAGCCCTAAATCTAAGATGAACAGTTTTGTAACGATAATCAAATACCTAACCCTATAAATACAGAGCAAAAATATGGTACAAGAGGGGTCAAAAAACTACGAATCACAATAGAGATACAATGGAAGAACTTGAAGAACAAACGAAGAACACGGAGAATAAACCTCTGGTTTGTTGAAGAACGAAGAAGACCACGATTAGGGTTTCAATATCTGAAACCATAATCGCATCATTGCCGCCACCTTTTCCATCCTCAAGCTCCGCCGTGACTTGTAAGATCAAAAAGAGAAAGGGGATTAGCCGAATCGTAAACTCAGAAGTCAGAGAACAAGCGAAATCGCGAAGGGGTAAATTGCTTAGCTTTGTCTGATTTGTGCTTTGTTTTTGTTTAAGGGTTACTGGGTTTGTAACAGGGGAGGGATCGATTCACAGCATCGCCATGGTGGTTGATGTTAGGGTTAGAAGGGGTAGGCTAAGGAGAGAGAGAGAGAGAGAGAGAAATGGTAAGGGAAGGCGAAAGAGGAAGAGTGAAAGGGTTACTGTAAAACAAATGAAAATGAAATAAAATATTGTATATTCCATTGCTATCCAATATACATGCACCCATGGTATTATCACGCACCTTCACATCCCATCCATTAGATCCTCAGTGGACGGCCAGAAGGCCTGGTCCATCATAAGTTCCATGCGCCTCGTGCACCCAATCACCCCAGACCCCTCTCAATATTTGTAGTGGGCCTGACCCAATTATTTTTAGCACCCCTTTTTTGCTCGTTTCACTGAACTACCAAACAATTCACACCCTCAGGCTTACTGGGCCTGAATTGAATCCATGCCCTAACTTTTAACACCCCTACCCTTTTACTACTCAATCTAAAATGCACCCCCTGGAAATTAACTTAATTTTTCCTAATTTTCTTTATTATTCTATTTTATTTTCTTTATAAACTTTTACTAATTATTTTTATATTTATTTTATTTCTATTTTAAAATATTATTATTATTAGAAATATGAATTTTTATTTTTATAAATATTATTATTATTCTTATTATCATGTAAAATAATTATTTTATTCAAATTCATGCATTTATTTTCTATATTATTGCATTAAAACATTTTTTTAATCATGCATTAATCAAGAAATTTTGCAATTAATATTATAAAAAAATACATAACAAACATCAAATTCTTTTTTGCAATAAACTAATCTAAACAACTAATTTTTTGCTAAAGGGTTTCAACTTTATTTTGACTAATCGTGCATTTAGTCCAAAATTCCGCAATCTCTACTCCCGGTCAAAATGCGAGGTAATTCAAAATACTTTTGCAACCCCTAAAAAATACAAACCCATACGAACTACGAATTGAGACTATGATTCCTCATAAGAGGATACGTAGGCATACGACTAAAATCGTGGCTAGTTCCCCTATTAATAAAATTAAAACCCCTTCTTACCTAACTATTAAACCTAAACCCAGTATCCTTAAGAATAAGTTAGATGAAAGGTGCCTAATACCTTCCTTTCGTGTAAAGAAGTCCAAAACTTAGAACCTCTGTTTACAAATTAGGGTTTCCTATTAGATTCCATTCCTTAGGATAAAAACTAGTAGTGGCGACTCTCATTTAAAAACCAGTCGCAACACCCATACATCAAAACATTTCCCAAACAGACTCATCACCTTTTCAATCCCAAACATCCTCATTCCCGTAACAAACATACCATTACACTTAAATCATACAACTACATATTTTCTATGCCACCTCATCCCAACGACCAACTCCTCTCCCCCCAATCCCTCAAACAAGCTACTACTACTATCAAGAACAAACCACATTTCGACCACCCTTGTAATACTCTGCAACTCCTCAACCTAACTTTGAGTATTCATACTCCTAGTCTCAACAACATACCATCCACCCATCACCCTCTCAACCTAACTATGACTTTTCATACTCCCAATCTCAACAACAAACCATCAACCTATCATTCTCTCAACCATACTTTAACCACTCTTTATACTTTTAATCTCAACATCAATCATTTACCTCTTATTTTGGGAATTCATACCCCCTGGTCGTATAGATAGTTTCTCAATCTTATTTCGAGAATTTATCTCTGACCCATTTGAAAATTGTTGATGATATTCGTCTGTTTGCGGACTAACCTGGAAGGAACAAATTAGTTTTATGCAATGCCATGATGTATGTAATGCATTGCATAATGATGTTCTAAAAATAAATGAGAGTGTCGTATGCATTTTGTATGCATATGTTATGATGTTTTCTAAATGATATATAAATGTAAGATGTCGCTGATGACAACGGTAGCTTCGTATAACATCTTTGGCCAGGGAAAATAAATTAATGGCTGTTGTTCAGGATGAAGAATATGAATCTTCAATCTTGCCTAGAGCGTCTTCATTGGGGATTCTTTCTTTCTGTTTGAGAATACTCCAGTGGGGACGTCTGACTTCTGCTTGGGGACAGAAGAGATGGATACTCCTATAATGTGTTGGTGTCAACTTTTCTAGGGAGGACAAAGTTTAATGACATCTGACCTGGGAAAAGAACTCTGTCGGGGAATTGTGATAATTAGAGAAATAACCTCTGTTTGGGAAATAAACACTGCTGGGGAATAAATGTTGTCGGGGAAATAAACCCTGCTAAGGAGATAACTCTGTTGGAGAAGAGAATTCTGTCGGGGATTTTACAGTGTTGGAGGAATAAACTCTGCTGGGGAATTAAATTCCTATAAATTGTGCTGAGGGAATCATTTCTAATGGGAATTGGAATTTCATAGGCTGTGCGGAGGAAGTTTCCATTGTATGTTGGGGAAATGATCACACTTCTTTACCTGCTAGGGACCTACTGAGGAAGCTGATCAAGTAAACTGCTGGAAGATGCCTCAATTTCTGTCTGAAGGTATATTAGACTTACTGAGGAATGTATCTTTGTCGATGATGAGTTTGTGAAGGTAGCTCTGTGGAGATTTCTCTGTGGAGATTTGTGGATGAATTGAATGTTATCCCGACTCCTAGAGTCTTTGGTAAATGCTAGTCCTGTTTTTATGCATATATTTGTTAACAATAATCACATTCATATGCATATGCTCATTCAATTTAGTCATTGGATGTTTTTTCAAATAAAGTAGAGAAAGTAAAACAAATTTGAATTTTGAATTATATTTGTATTGAAAGTTTGCCTATAAACAATCAGTTTTGTACAAAGAGACAACATTCCTAGTAGGAAGAAATCGTCATAAAATGAAAAGTAAAGTACAAATAATAATAAGGAAAAACAGCTATGCGGAAGTGATCCCCTCAAGTTTCAACTCTGCTATTGCCCCTATGTCTTCAAGCATCTCATCCCTCGCTGTCAGAAGAAGTTGACTGAATTGATATGTACCATTTGAACTTGACGTTGATAATAAAGTATGTTGTATGGAGGTGATCCAACGGGATATAGTCGTATGCTTTAATCCCTAAATTTTTCCTGGACCGCCCTTTCGGGTTTTCAGTCCATCGGGATACCCTTTTTTGCCCAAGACGTATTTTCAGGTTTTCGACTTGCTGGGTGTACAATCTTTATATATATCCCTAGATTTTGCCTGAAACCTTTTGGTTCACCAGGATGCCCTTATTTTTGCCTAGGCCCGTCCACCTAGCAGTTCTCTTTCATGCGTAGTATCTTTGACTATGTCCGTGTTTACAGGATGCAGGAAATCTTCACCGTCCATGGTGGTCAGTATCATAGCGCCGCCAGAAAATATCCTCTTAATCACAAATGTCCTTTCATATGTGGGAGTCCACTTGCCCCTGGGATTACCTTGTGGTAATATGATGCGTTTTATTACCAAGTCGCCAGCCTGGTATACCTTATGTTTGACTTTCTTGTTAAAGGCCTTGATCTTGCATTTCTAATACATCTGACCATGATAGACAGCCGCAAGCCTTTTTTCGACGATCAAGTTTATCTGGTATAGCCTAGTATGAATCCACTCATCTTCGTCTAAAGATGCATCTTTCATAATCCTTAAAGAAGGAATCTGGAATTCGACCGGTAAGCCAACTTCCATACTATAAACTAGAGAGAAAGGGGTTGTCCCAGTTGATGTCCATAATGAAGTGAGATAGCCATAAAGAGAAAATGGTAACATCTCATGCCAATCTTTATATGTCACCATCATATTTTGCAAAATCTTCTTGATGTTATTGTTGGCGGCTTCCACTATGATATTCATCTTTGGTCGATACAGAGAAGAATTATAGTGCTTAATCTTGAATTGCATGCAGAGTTCTGTGATCATAGTGTTGTTAATATTGGTACTATTGTCTGTGATAATCCTTTCGGGGATGCCATGTTGACAGATAAGGTTATGCTTAATGACTTGGTCTACAACATTCTTGGTAACAGAGGCAAATGAGGCCGCTTCAACCCACTTTGTGAAGTAATCAATGGCTACGAGGATGAAACGATGCCCATTAGAAGCGATAGGCTTAATCTCTCCAATCATATCAATTCCCCATATTGCGAACAACCATGGAGCAGTCAAGACGTTTAGAGGGACCGGAGGCATGTGTACTTTGTCAGCATAAATCTGGCACTTGTGACAAGTTCTAGAATGATGATGGCAATCAGTTTCCATGGTCTACCAATAGTAACCTGCTCTCAGAATCTTCTTAGCCATTGTGTGCCTACTGGAATGAGTACCAAAGATACCTTCGTGCATATCTTCCATAATCTTCTCAGTTTCCTTCTTGTCTATGCAATGAAGCAGAGTCGAATCATGATAGACGCCCCCTTGGGTACTCTTGAGCCTTAGGGTATCTTTTTACTTCGTGAAACTAAGACTTTTCTTCTAGTCCATCAATATCAACTTCGTAGCAATACGTTGGTTCATCTAGCTTTGCAATAGTGATTCGAGGAGCTTCATTGTCCCATCTGACTTTGAACATAGATGACATGGTAGCTAATGCGTCCGCCAACTGATTCTCTTCTCATGGAATATGTTCAAAAGTGATTTCATTGAAGTACATAATTAATGCCAACACATGCTCCCGATCAAGAATGATATTTGGGTGCTACATATCTAATTCTCCCTTAACCTGACTGATCACTAGGGCCGAGTCTCCATGTACATTCAAGAACTTGATCCTCATATCAATAGCAGCCTTGATACCTATGATGCATGCTTCATACTCTGCCATGTTGTTGGTACAGTTAAAACATAATCTGGTGGTGCAGGGCATATGGCAACCTATGGGAGAGACAATCACAACACTAATTCCATTGCCAAGCACGTTGGAAGCTCCATTAAAAACCATAGTCCATCGAGATTCTGATTCAGGTTCTTCATACGGTCCAGGTTCTTCACAATCTGTAACTAGCATGATATTCTGATCCGGGAACTCAAAGTTCATAGATTGATAGTCATCTAGAACTTGATGAGCCAAATGATCTTCCAGAACACTTCTTTGATTTCCTTCTGAGTGGTGTACGGAATATCGTATTCTGTTAAGACCATTTGCCATCTGGCTATCCTTCCGGAGAGAGCGGGTTTCTCGAATATTTATTTTATAGGATCTATCATAGAGATCAACAAAGTGGTATGAGTTAACATAATCTATCTTAGTCGGAAAGCAGCCCATGCCAAAGCACAATATGTTTTCTCGATCAATGAGTATCTTGTTTCACAGTCGGTAAACTTTTTGCTAAGGTAGTATATTGCATGCTCTTTTCGACCAGACTCATCATGTTTCCCCAGTACACACCCTATTGAATTCTCTAACACTATTAGGTACATGATCAAAGGTCTTCCTTCAACTGGTGGCATCATAATTTGAGGTTCATAGAGGTCAAATGAGAAATAAATCTGGAAATATAATTTAATCGTCCTAGGAAACCTCTGACTTCCTTCTCAGTACGGGGAGCTGGCATTTCTTGAATGGCTTTGACCTTGGCGGGATCAACCTCAATACCTTTACCACTGACGACGAAACCTAGGAGTTTACCGGATCTTACCCCAAAGGTACACTTGTTTGGATTCAATCTCAGCTTGTACTTCTTCAATCTCCCAAACCGTTTGTGTAGGTGGTCAAGATGTTCTTCTTTATTTTGAGATCTGGCTATCATGTCATCTATATAAACCTCTATCTCGTGATGTATCAATTCATGGAACAAAGCTACCATAACATGCTGATATGTTGCACCAACGTTCTTTAAACTAAAAGGCATAATGTGATACGGTGGGAGAATTGACTTGGGTGTTTTACGTTTTATCGTAAATGTCGCGGTTAGCAAGAGTCATCACTGACTTTTCTTTTATCCAAAAAGAAAGGTGAAAAAGCATAGGAAAGACCTTTGAGATTGTTTCTTGAGTTCGGGGGGTAGATTATGAAAAGGGAAGGTATTAGCACCCTTTTCATTCATGGTTTTCCATGGGATCTTAGTTACTTGCTAGATCACTTGCTTTTGTTTGAAATTTTGCTTTGTGTTTTTTTTAAAGTATTTTGTAAAGAGGCCATTGTTTAGGAAAACTTTGTAATAATTCTTATTCGTAAGAATGTATACAAAGATGTTGATCTTTTGAAAATGTTTTCAAGTTTGTAAGATGTTTTGAAAGTGTAGGTGTTTGTTTTGAAAATAACAAGGATGTTTTGTTTTGAAATGGAGCAAGTAATTAGGAGCATTCTACCTACTCAAAAGTCTTTCATGTTCATTTCCTCTTTCCTTTGACATCGTTATCTTGCCATTGATTTGGTAAGTAACCATATCTTTGGATGTAAACGGGACGGGCGTGGGTAATCGTATAACCATGATTAGCAATGTTGCAAGATATCTTAGCACTCTCTTTAGGGACTAAGATCATTTTAAAGGCAACATAGATAGCGTCATCGAGGGACTATGATCTTGTATTTTGCTTGTTTTTGCTAAGATGCCTCACATGCGTAACATGACCATTTATAAGGCAACCAAGTGGATTTACCCTAGGGGTGCTTATGTGCAAGTGTATTATTTTTCATGCTTGGTTTTGTCTTTGATTAGTGTTTTCTAATTGATTGGTTTTAGTCTTTCCATACAAACCCTAATTACTAGCATTTGTATATAAAGCGATAAATTGCGGAATTTAAAATTACTACGCTATTACAATACTTGTGGGATGGGGGTGTACAAATTACAAATGGGGATTTCTAGAAAATAAACCTAATTATCTATTACAACCATATTGAATTTGTACAAGAATTGAATAAATAATGTACAAAATGAATAAATATACAATAATGTAAATGTAAAGAAAATGGATGTTTATTTAGATTTTTTTAAGGAAAAGGGTTTTGTTTTAACCTAATTAATTAAAAGAAAAAATAATTAATTAAATTAGTAAAAAGTAAAACCTAAATTTACTAGGAAAAGAATTTAAATAAAACCCCAATCTATTAATTGATTAAAAAAGAAATTAAGTTTATAAGAAGAATATTTTTGGTATTTTTGTCTTAAAAATAATTTATAGTATTATAAAATATTTTTGGTCTTTTTTGGTTTTAAAATAATATATTTTAATTGTGTAAAAGAAAATAACTAAAACCCTAGTTTTTAATTAACTTTACAAACCAATTAGTAAAAATAAATAAAATATGATTAAATAAAATAATTTTTTGTGTAAAAAATAAATAAACTATATCAAAATATAAATCTAATGTTTTTATATTTTTTCTGATTTTTTTAGTATTAGATAAAATATTTAAGAAAACAAATAAATAAAAATGAGAAAAAGAAAATTAAATGAGCCAGGGGTGTGAATAGCCAGCAAGGGGGTCAGCAGTAAGAAAAAAAATATAGCCCAAGGGGATGAGGCCCAGCGCTGCCAAAAAAGTCAGAATGTGTGAAAATTATGAAAAAATCCAAAAGGGTACCTCTGGGGCTCGAACCGAGGTCCCTGTAGTCACAGGCGCGCGTTTCTACCACTGGGGCGGCTATACATCCGTTTATTAATATCAAACCACAAATATATATGGTAAACACGTTCTTGAGGCCAACTTCATCTTCAACCTCACGCCCAGCCTGAACCTTTGTATCTCATTCAATTCTCAACAAAAATGAAAAATGTAAACAGGAAACTTGTGGAAAATTTCCTTACGAATTCAGAAATGCAAAGAAATAAAATTATAGATCAAAGACAAGCATGAACATTAATGTCCCTAATCTGAACCCTAAAAATTTCAGAAACTTAAATCTTAAAATTCTCTAAGCTCAAGCAATATAAATGAAAACTATGGACATGGTTAGCTTTAGGGCAATGATATCTACATTTTTCATTCACAAATAAATCATTAATGATGCTTGTATGAAAAGTTCGAAGTTGAGATAACTTACCTTGCAAGAGGGTATCATGTTTTGAGTTTTAGTAGCTTTTAGTGAGTTCCAATGATTGGATTAGCTTCCTCAAGTTGCCAGGAAGCTAATGTGATCCTTAGCTTGAGCTGAAAGTGCCTGAGGAGTTCTGGAGAAGTCAAGGTGCAAGGTGTTGTTTTTGAAAATGGTGGGTGATGATAGAGGTGTTATAGTGGTGTTGCAGGTGTTGGGATTGTTTGTGTATGTTAGTTAGAAGCTTCTGAAAGTAAAAGGCCAAGAAACGCACGAGCAGATTTAGAGATTGGATTCAAAACTCAAAAATGGCAAGTTTTGAGGTGTTTTTGGTGATTCCGTGTTCTTGGTGTTTTCAGGGCTTAAGCATGCATGGGATTTGTGGAAAATGACTTGTGTATGTATAAGCAAAAGGTCTTGAGTGCTTTGGAGAGTCAGAAGTACAAGTTACAAGCTAATTGTTAGGTTACTTGATTTTGAAGAAAAGTGGGAAAACAAGTTTCAATGTGTAGTACAAGCATGGGCTGAGTGATTGTAAGTGTTGAGATCAACTTCTCTTGAGTTATGGGACTTGTATGATCATAAGAAAGCAATTGCAAGGCTCAAGAACAAGTTTTGTGCAAAAAGCTACTTTATCAAAATGACATTGTGTACTTTCTTCCCAAAATGGATATAAAGGATGGCCTTGCATTGAATTCTTGAATTGAGACCTCTAAAAGCTGTGTAAGCAATTAATTATGGAGTGCCTAACGTGTTTTAGGCCTGCAAAGTAGAGGTTATGCAACATAAGTTTGAATTTTAAATCTTGTTCATCACAAAATGACTTGTAATTCAAGTGTGAAAACCCTAACTTCATCTCTTCGATTCTCCCTACTAAAAAATAATCTCAAGGAGTTCTTGGACATTTTGGAAATCTTGTAATGTGATATACAACCCCTCTTTGAATCACTTTTGAAAATTCCCCTTGGAACTATATGAAAAAGTTCCATGAAGTTAGGTTAAAATCCTGACGAAATTAGGGCAAAATTTCACTAAGTGTTTTGTTTCATGACCATGTGTTCTTAAAATTATAACTTGAGATCCAAAAACTTTTGGAAGGAGTTGTGTAAAGCAATGTTATAGATTTCATGGAGATCTACAACTTTCATGTTGAAAGTTTCTTTTTAATCATCTTGTATCATGGTGAAAAGTTTGCTCAAAGTTGTGAAAAAATAAGATATTTCGAACACTTAGAAAAATTTCCAAGTTTAGAAATTTTAACTTTTCAAAATGAAATCTTGAATTTTTTATTTCTTGATGAATAAGTTTCATATTTTGATATTCTTTGATGAATTGTGATCTTTGACATTTGATTTTGACCAAAAAGTGAAAGTTTGACTTTTCTGTATACAATTGACTTTTGATTAGTTGACTGAAAATTCATCTGTCAATCCATTGGACTTGAGCAATGTTTTGAGCCATGTAATTAGGACAAAATTATTCAATTGGACTCTTGAGATCATGTCTTAAACCAATTTTTCATTTGCTAGGTCAAAAATCATAAATTGCCCTTTCCCAGTCAAAACCCTAATTTTGACCATTTTGCCCTTTTGAAGATTTGATCAAATTTCTTGAGGAATTGTGGTCCAAACTTGATAAAATGATACATATGAGTTTAAAATGTTGACGTGGATAAAAAATTATTAAGTTTGACTGTAAATTGGCCATAGTTGACTTTTCCTCCAATACAATTGATTTTTAGGTCAACTACTCAATTGACTGAGCAAAAGTGTGATCCGAAGCTTGAAACTTGACATGAGTAATCTTGAGGGTCCATAATGATCCATGAAATTTATATGGGGCATTGGGAGTTCAAATATCCTTGTGTAATCTCAAACCCTAATTTTGGACATCAGTGCTTAAGGAGGTGTCTTGAGCTGATCAACCCTAGTGCAGTCTTGAGCCAAAGGAGATCTTGTGAGCAAATTCTTGATAAATGAGAGGGAAAATTTTGGGGTAAATCACATAACCTTGTAGAAGAAAGTTCCCCACTGTGTAACGAAAATATTATTCTCCATGTCTTCAGGTGCCATCTTGATCTGATTATAACTAGAGAACCCATCCATGAAAAAAATACTTTATGCTGAGGGGTGTTGTCAAGCAGAACATCAATATGTGGAAGCGGAAAGTCATATTTGGGGCTTTCCCTATTCAGATCCCTTTAGTCTACATACATATGCACTTTACCATCCTTCTTCGGTACTGGAACCACATTTTCAACCCACTAAAGATAAGACGTAACAGCCAAGAAACCTGCGTTAAACTGCTTCATAACCTCAATTTTGATATTTTCAGACATCTCGGGATGCATACGATGAACCTTCTGCTTTATTGGAGAACAAACTTTTTTCGTCGGTTGATGGTGAACCACAATATTGGTATCAAGCCCTGACATGTCTTTGTATGACCAAGCAAAGATCTCAACATAGTCACATAACATCTGGATTAATCTGTTCTTGACACTGTCTTCTAGATTGGCACATATCTTGACGTCTTTCTTATTCTCTTCGGTACCTAAGTTCACAACCTCGACTTGCTCATCATGCAGTTGTATGGCTCTTTCTTCTTGCATTAAAAACCTAGCAAGCTCTCCAGGTACTTCGCAATCTTCCTCACCTTCGTGCTCGGCTTGGTAGAAATGATATTTGAAGTCATAATTGGCAATAGCAGAATTGTTATCGACAGGATCTAGAGTGGATGTGGATCTACAACTTGTTGTATGGATGTGTGTAAGAACACATAGCTATTTTGAAAGTAATAAAGTAAAAGAATGATATAGAGCGCAAAATTTGAATGTAGACGCCCAATGTTTTATTGAATAAAAATATGTGAATGAAATGACAACCCTAACAAATGGACTATTGCGCCTCGGGTAAGGCACAAGGCTTAAATTTATTGTTTTAAAAAATTACACAGCTAAAACTTGAAAGCAAAAAGAAACAAAAAATAGCATTTACTCCTGAATAAAGGAGATCGGTATAATGTCTTTAGTCTTCTAATTGCTGAGTTTATTGCTGGTGGTGGAAAAAATCCATTTGTCTAGGTCGTAGTCACGATCTTCATCTTCTACCGCGTTGACCTTATTGTTGATGACGCAGAATGGTGGTCTTCCAACACGAGCATGACGAACAACCCTTTGAGCCTTTATAGTGAAACCCAAACCAAATTTTTCATACTTGTACGAAATGTCAGGAAGTTGACCCTAAGTAGTACAACAACCTTCTTATACCACAACTCTGGCGTCTTTCAGATAAGCCATTCTGGGCGGAACCTTGGTAACCTTAGGAATAGTAGAAACATCTTCAGTAATGGTAGTTGTCTGAGAGATAACTTCAAAAGTCTGGCAGGGAGTTTCAATGAATTTCCCGTCTATCTCAACATATTTGAATGAGTTGAAGTAACTTACCATGTACTCTTATTTACCACAAACCGTGACAACCTTTCCTTTCACGGGATATTTCAGCTTTTGATGTAGAGTGGAGGTAACAACACCTACCCTATGAATCCAAGGGCATCCAAGTAAACGGAAATAGGTTGGTCGAATATCCATTACATAGAAGGTAGAGTTGAATACTTGTAAACCTACTCTTATTGGAAGATCCACCTCTTCATGCACCATCCTCTTTGAACCATCAAAGGCTCTCACCACAATATCACTAGGCTTCAGCATGATCCCTTTGCAATCAAGCTTGTCTAGAGCACCCTACAGTAAAATGTTCAGTGAGGAACTCGTGTCCACTAACACATGAGATAAAGTAGTGCCCATGCACTCGATAGAGATATACAGGGACTTGTTATGGTTCCTTCCTTAGGGAGTCAAGTCAGCATCAGAAAAACCTATCCCATTATTAGTGGTCAGGCTAGCAACATAACTTTCAAATTGATCAGCAGAGATTTCTTGCGGTACATGTGCAGATTTTAAGAACTTCACCAAAGCCTGAGCGTGGGCTTCAGAGCACAACAACAGGGATAACATAGATATCTTGGAGGGAGTTTGTCCCAACTGTTCAACAATCTTATAATCGTATTTTTAGATAATTTTTAGTACCTCCTCCAACTCTGGCCTGAAGGTATCTTCAACGGTAACTTCTTTAAGTGCCTCCGTCTGGGCAGGCTCCGTCATTGGCTCTTTGCCCAGAGTCTTAGTAATTGACTCGGTAGCGGCAAGAAGAATTGGTGTGGCGACAGTCTTCAGAGAGATTTCAGGAGAGAAAACCCTTGCACTTCTAGTAACTTTACTGGTCCCCACAATATTTTCAATGTTGGAATCAGTAACTTCAAAACCTTCACTTTCAACAGTCAATGGTTCTTGCTTGACACCATGGTAGTAGACGTCGGCCCCATAATTCCAAGGGACAACCTTGTCAAATGAGTATGGGATTGGTCTGGGTGCGGTGATTATCAGAGGAGTAACTCTAGGTTCAGCCTTAATCTCCACAGGGCCTTTGGCAGTGATCTTGATAGGAGTTTCAAAAATAACAGATACTTTTTCAAGTTCCAAGTTGTGATACGGTGGCAGAACCGACTGTTAATATTGGTTTGCATTTTGTATTCGCAAATGAGCAGTAAGAAAGAGTCGCCATCGAATTTTCATTTACCCAACAAAGGAAAGGGTGAAAAGAACAGAAAAAGACCTTTTTTGAGATTTTATGAGTAAGGGGGGTAAATTATGGAAAGGAAAGGTGTTAGCACCCTTTCCATCCATGGTTTTCCATGGGCTCTTAGGTACTTGCTCATTTTGAAAATTGCTTTCGTGTTTGTGTGTTTTGAAAAGTTTTGTTGGCTTTATGATAACTCTTGTATCAGTCCTCAAGAGTGTGATAAAGCGTTTTTGAAAAGGTTTTAAAAGTGTGGTGTAAAAAGAATTAGTTTTGAGCAAGTACTTAACAACTATCTACCTACTCAAAAATAGCATTTTTCCTCCTTTCCTTTAGATAGTGCTATCCTACTATTAGTGAGTAGGTAGCCCTATCGTTGGATGTTGAGGGACTATCGAAAGGGATATTTACAGTCACAAAGGCAACTGGGCAAGAACTCTTAGTAACTGTCCTAAAGTTCTAAGATTACTTTTTTAACCGAGGCAACAGTCGAGAGGGTCATCGAGGGACTTGTGATCTATTGGACTCAAGGAAAGTCACTAAAATGTTTCAAGAATTGTGACTGTTTCGAAGGCAACCAAAGTGGGAGATACCCTAGGGGTGCGAGTATGCAATAGTGTTCTTTTTTTCCAGGTATTTTTATCTTGATGTTAATGATCTAAGATTGATTGGTTAGTTCTTGACATACACGCCTAATTACTAGCAGTTTATATACAGGCATACAATATAGTGCGAAAAGTGAAACCTACAGCTATTACAAGGCTTCAGGGCAGTTATAATTATATCTAACTGAAATATAAAGTGCGGCAAGTAAAAATCCTAATTATGGCTATTATAATCCATAGGCAAGTACATAATCAGGAAATAAAGTGCGCGCACGATAAAATTACGAACCATAGGCAGATACATAATAATATAAGCGCGTGAATTGAAAATTAGGGTAAAAAAGAAATAGTCGGAAGATAAATGAAAATGTGTCAGTGCAAAAGTGTGAATTGATTAATTAAAGCCTAGGATGTTTAACCTAATTATTGGGAAAAGTCGGGGGAATCGGTGAAACCCTAAATTAATCTAATTAATTGTTATTTTAAAAATTAAATTAAATTAATTAAATTATTTACTAATTAACTTAATTAATTAATTAATTAAAAAATAGAAAATTAAAATAATTAAAGTAAATTAATTAACCTAATTCTAAGGTGATTAGTCTAATGATGCTAATTAGTTAACTAAGTGTATGATTAACCTAAGTTAATTTACTAATTATTTGTTAATTAAATGAAAAATAAGAAAATGGTGTAAAATAGGAAAAAAGGGTAAAAATCTGGAAAACAATGCAAAAACCCCAGCTGGGATTCGAACTGAGGTGTTGAAGGTGGAAAGGGAGCGTTCGTGGCCATCTGATCTGTGTACTGTTGGTGTCAAACATCTCATTCGTTGGATGGTCATATTACATAATGCTTTGACTTTCATTTTCAATGAATTAGCGCGTGGGCCCAGGTGACTTATTGACTGACCAATTAAAAGAGTGGATCATGCCACGCATGCCTTCGCTTGAGTCAAAACCCTAGCGACGCCGGAGTTAACACTCTGGTCGTCTTCTCCGACGGGATTTAATCATCAAACCTGCAAAATAGCCACGTTAAACACAAAATAAGGACCCTACCCCCCTAATTCGAGGGCTGCGAATCCAGTGGTGGTGTCCGTTTGGTATGAAAATCCTTGTACAGGGAGATATGAAGCTTACAATTCATTATGCCCTAGCCATGGAAGATGGCTATTTAGCCATCAAATCTCAGCAACGATTTCCAGGATCTGTTCCTTATCATCATGTTGTCATGTTAATAGGGTTAGAACAAATTGAAACGTGCTATAATTTAAAATACGATAGACAGAAAAATTCTGAAAATATGAGTTATGTATAATGAGTTTCAGCGTGTTATGGCTATGGATGATGATCCATACTTACCTAAGCTTACCTCAGGAACACCAAGGAATGATTATAATGCTTTGAAGTTGGCTGCAAATGTGAATAGGAGGATGCAAGTTTATGGAGAATTTTTTATATTTGAAACCCTAGTGTAAAGACTCTGGATGTGTGTGTGTGTGTGCTTCTGAATGATTGTGTATATGTAGTAGACAAGATTAGGTCAATAAACCCATCCATGAGATCAAATATAATCATGCTCTTAAAGTCATGAAGATTTGATCCAAAATTTCTAAAACAAGAAGATATTTCCCTCCTCTTGCCTTGTGCGTTTTTGACATCTATTTGTGAGCTTTTTGGGCCTCAAACATGACCAAATCTATAGCCTTGCACGCCTTATACATCAATCTTGCATTTATTTAATTTATTTTTGATTTTATTTGGATAAAAATCAACAATAAATAAAATAAAAATCAAACTTATGCATGGCTGAGTTTATAGGTTCTTGGACATGTTACAAATAAGTTTCAAACTTAAAAATATAAGCCCTTTCGGAAAAAAATCCAAGTTAGCTCAATATTTGCTTCATGCCCTTTTCCAAAAATTGGTCAACTTTAGCAATGCACATCTCTCTCAATTTTAACCCTATGAGGGTGTTCTTGGACTTTTTAGAGAGCTTAGGATGGCCTCTAAAAAACCCTTTTAGTTTCATTTCAATTGGATCTTCCATGTTCATGTAAGGAGCTTTGACCCAAAAGGTGTTTTTGTTAACTTTTTGAGAGGACCTATAATGTCTGAGCTTGTATCTTTTAATTGGGGCATTTCTTGAACTTGAGAGATGAAGAGAAGTTGTAGGGGATTGGATTCTCTTCAAGATGAGCTTTGCTGGAAAAATTTAGGATAAAGTATGAGAAAGTTATTACTGGTCAAAGTTTGGTTGACTTTTCATATAGAAACCCTAATTTGCAGTTTTTGACTTTTGATGAATTAGGAGCATTTCTTGAGGAATCATGATCAACCCTTGATCAAATGATGGATATTACTTCAAAATGTTTATGTTGACCAAAAATATTGAGGTTTTACTGTATATAGGCCACAATTGACTTTTGACCTAGTATAGTTGATTTTCAGACATTTGAGCAGTTGACTGAGCAAACTTTTTGTGCAAGGCATGAAATTTGGCATGGATGATCTTGAGGAAATATTAGGGCCATGGAAAACATTTGAGACCCTTGGAGCTCACACATCCTGATGAAAACTGAAACCCTAGTTAGAGGTTTATAGCCTTAGGAGGAGAATTTGTCTGGTCAATTCTTAGTCATCCTAGGGAAAGTTGGGGATCTCAATGGACATGTCTTTAGTAAAATGAGAGGGAAAATTTTGGGGTACAACAGCTGCCCCTGTTCAATCTTCTTAAACCTGAGGATGTAGATTGGCTGGTCTGCCTTTCGTGATCTGAAGGTGGAAGATGATTGAACACTAGAGTGCCCAGAAATTTGCACTCGTCCACAGTAACACTATTGGTGGATAATATCGGGAATGGGCTTATAGATGCCATTTGGAAAAGATGACAAAAGATCGTCAGAGATGGGCTTAAAGATTCCATCCAGAGAATATGACAGAGAGTCGTCGTAGATGGGCTTAAAGATGCCATCTAGAGAACAATGTTTATTTCATGAGACATTCTTTTGTGGGGATTTCTATTCCTGTTTTTGAGGAGGACTCCACTGAGGAATGTTGGTATCTGTTTTGGGAAATAGAGTTCAGGAGATTCAGTTATCTATTACTCTTCTGGGGAGTCATCTCTTGACTGGAGAGATGGAAGTGAACTGCTATCTGGTCAAGACCCAGGCTTCACATCGACTTACTGGGGGATAATAAGGATGACTGCTATCTGGTTGTATTCCTGGCTTTACAGCGACTTACTGGGGGAACATGAAATTAACTTCTATCTGGTCGGACTCCAGGCATTGCAGTTTCTTTAACTGGGTAAGGATCAGGAAATCTTAGTATCGATTTAACTGAACCAGAGAATGATCTTGAATTAAAATTGACTGGAATAGAAATCAGAAAAATCTTAGTGTCGATTTAACCGAACCAGAGAAAGGTCTTGAATTATCTTCAACTGGAATATAAATCAGAAAAATCCTAGTGTCTATTTAACTGAACAAGACGAAGGTCTTGAATCATCTTCAACTGGAATAGAAATCAGAAAAATCTTAGTGTGAATTTAACTGAACCAGAGGAAGCTCTTGAATTACTTTAACTGGAATAGAAATCAGAAAAATCTTAGTGTCGATTTAACTGAACCAAAGAAAGATCTTGAATTATCTTTAACTGAAATAGAAATCAGAAAAATCTTAGTGTCTATTTAACTGAACCGGAGGAAGGTCTTGAATTACTTTAATTGGAATAAAAATCAGAAAAAGCTTAATGTCGATTTAACTGAACCGGAAAAAGGTCTTGAATTATATTCAAATGGAATAGAAATTAGAAAAATCTTAGTGTCGATTTAACTGGACCAGAGGAAGGTTTTGAATTACTTTAACTGGAATAGAAATCAGAAAAATCTTAGTGTCGATTTAACTGAACCAGAAAAAGGTCTTGGATAATATCTTTCTAAGGAAAATACTGAAATAGACCTTCCTCAGACATAGCCTTTGAGAAGACTGCTGGGTCATATAAGTAGTCAACAGTGTTTGTTGATTTGATCTTTCCTGAAAAGGTAAAGTGTTAGTTGTATGCAATGTCATGATGTATAGAATGCATTGTGTAATGACATTCTCAAAATAAATGAGATTATGATGTATGCAACATGTATGCGCATGCCATGATGTATGAATATGGAATGCTGTTGTGGTATTTCTTAGTCTGGGAAAATAAATCCCTGACTGCTGCTGGAGAGTACTGGGAAGCTGAATCCCTGACTACTGTTTGGTAGATGAGGAAAGTGATTCTTTTATTTCTGATGGGGATGATGAACGAAGATGATTTGTTGCGGATTTCCTCTTTCCATTTGAGGATATTCTGTCGGGGAACTTGACTCCTGCTTGAGAATGACTATGTGGGAAAAAAGATGCTCTGTTGGAAGATTTTACCGATGTAGAGAAATAAACTCTATTGGGGGATAAACTTCCGCAGTTAGAGAAATAAACTCTACCGGGGATAAGGCTTTATAAACTGTTCGAGATTATAAATTCTTAGCTGGAGACATGGATTTCAGATCTCTGAGGGAATTTTGCTGGAGGAGGTGATTCCTGCTTGGGGAAGAAGAGATCAAAATTTTGGGTGTTTCCACTCTGTGAGGAACATAGACATCACTAGGCCGTATGCTAAGGAGGTAACGGTGACTTCGTCTCAAGACATCTTTGCCGCTGTACCTGCTGGAAAGAGTAACTGTTGGGATTACAAATGGCTTTTTTAGACTTTTCCCCGTTTCTTAAAGTCATTAGAAACTGTCTTTCTGTTTCTTATGCAAGCATTTGTAAACGGTAATCATATTCAAATGCATATGTCAAAAAATAATCACTGGACGTTTTTGCAAAATAAAACAGAAAAATAGAAAACAAATGGTTTTGTACTTTCAAAGAAATGATTTGCATTGATTTTGAAGTTTGCCTATGTGATCGGTGGAAATAGTACTGACTGTTTTTTAGCTGGTTTTGCGAAATGTCGCGGTAAGCAAGAGTCGCCACCGTCTTTTATGTTCTCCAACATGGAAAGGACAAAAGCACAGCAAAATTCCTTCTTTGAGAATGTTTCTTGGTTCGGGAGGTAGATTTATAGAAAGGGAAGTTGTTAGCATCCTTTCTATCCATGGTTATCCATGGGCTCTTAGGTACTTGCTCTTATGTTTTCAAAAATGTTTGCTTTTCTTGTGTTTGTGGGTTTTGAAAAAGTTTCGTTTTGAAAACTTCTAGGTAACTCTTGTATCAGTCCTCAAGAGTGTATGAAGTATTTGTTTGAAAACTTTTTGAAAGTGTGAGTGCGAAAAGTTGTTTTTGTTTGTTTTGAAAGAGCAAGTACCCAGGAGAAATCTACCTACTCTAAGGAATTAGGCTGTGTAAGAGTCCTTTAAACAGTACTATCCCACTATTGAGAAGTAGGTAGCACCGTCGTTGGAGGTATTCGGGTCAATTCGATTATATAAGGGACATGTGTGGTCACCAAAGCAATAGTAGGACACCTTAGCGGTAACCCTAATGTCCTAGATCCTTTTTTATCCGAGGCAACCGTTTCGAGGAAACTGGATCTTTAGACAGGAGGGCGACCTCTAAAACACCCTATACTTGACGACCACGTCGAGGCAACCAGTGAGGCGTACCCTAGGAGTGGCATGTGCATGTGTGTTATTTTAGTTTATGTTTATCTTTGAACATGCATTTGTGAGCTACATATTGATTTTAATTTAAGAGAAGATCTTGTCATGCATAGCCTATTTTTCATACATCTAGCATTTAATAGTTGCGGAATTTAAATCTAAACTATTACAAGGCGTCGGGTATTTACATCGCCAAAAACAACCCTTGAAATTAAAATGCGGAAAGTAAAATAAAGCGATAAATAATTAAAGTCCTAATTAAAAGCTATTACATTCCGGGAAACAGATACAATAATATGATAAAATGGATCGCGTGCGGGAAATTAAATTGGATGCGAGTTTTTTGGGTTTTGACCCTTTTTTATTAAAGAAAGGATTTTTGTTTATTTTTGAATTAAATGGAATTAAATTAAATGAACAATTAAATTAAATTAAACAATGAAAATATTTTTGGATTTTTGAGTTTTTAAAGAAATAAAATAAATTGAATTAATGCTAATAAAAACCTAATATTCTAAATTGATTTTAAATATTGCAAAAAATATTAAAAGTTAAATCTAATTAAAGCTAAATTGATTAAATTAATTTATTTACAAAAATAAAAGTGATGAAGTTAATTTTAATAAATAAAATATCTTTTGTGTTTTTGATTTTATTAGGAAAAAATGTTAATTGGTTAGTGATTAATAAAAATAATAACGATTAATTAATTAAAGGAACATAATACAAATAGAGAGAGAGTTTAGGAGTATACGAGCCTGATTGGAGGGGTGAAACAGTTATTGGCGTCATGTGTAAACTGTTTTGTTTTGGCCATTTGTGTTTTGGTCATTTGTGTTTTGGCTTTTGGCCATTTGTGTTCTGGCCTCAACGTTCCTTAACCTTCTCAAGATGTCTGCCTCGCCATGTATTGGTGTCATGTGTAAGCTGTTCTGTTTTGGCCATTTGGCTTTTGGCTTTTGACCATTTGTGTTTTGGCCTCAACGTTCCTTAATGAACCTGCATGGGATCCTGTCTAAAATCTGCAGTGTTAAATCTCATGAACACATTAAATAAAATCATAAAATGCAAATAAAGCCAATATATGAAGAAATTTAATGTTTAGGCACAATATGACATGTATGAATGATTATATCCTTTTGATCATGAAGATTAAATCAATCTTACCCTTACTGGAAAAGTAGTGACATGAATGCTTTTATGCCCTTTTGATCATGGAGATCAAGCCAGCCTTACCCTTACTGAAGAAGTAGTGAGATGTTGGTTTGTAACTGAGATGGCTTGTTTGTAGTGAGAGAGGGATTTGTAATAAGGATTTCAAGGTTTTAGGGTTCTTGAAAGAATTTGATATTCTAACAGTGTTGTGACAAAGTTTTTTTCTCTTTTTTTCTCCTCCCTGGTTTGTGTGAAAAGAAGGTGATTATATAATGGAAATTAGGGTAAAGAAAATGGGCTTTGAATGTGCAATTGGGCCTCCAATGTTCACTTGAGTTCGTCATTTTCCAGGCTAAATCGCAGGGACTTAAGTGCAATTTTTGAAGTTTAAATGTGAAAATAAAATGTAGCCGACATAGAGAACTAACTTCTGTCCGAAAATCGGCTCAATCGGATAAACGGTGAATTAGTTATGAATTTTTGAAGTTTCAGCTCAGACAAACTTATTTTGGGCTCCAGTGTCGACTCTGACACGTTCTTCAATAAAAAACTGGTATTGATCGGTGCATAATTTGGTCTTGACTTTTGAAGAAAAGTTGTAGATCTCTGAGTCAGTGACCTTGTGTAAAAATATGAGCCCAATGCGATGAAAATTAACCGAGTTATGAATTTTCGAAGTTTCGGCCCAGATGAAATAATATTCAGCATTCAGGATTTTCAGCGTGTCATGCACTCTGAGCAAAAAACGAAGGACTTTTGAATACCGTTTGAACTCAATACCTTCTGTGAAAATGTAGCCAACTCAATTTGTGAAATTTTGGCGCCGGAACCAGCTCGATATGATGAAAATAGACCCTGTTATGATTTTTTGAACATGACGCAAATAAACTTCTGTCACAAATTTTCTGTACGAAAATACTTGATAAATCCACATTTTTGAAGACCTTCTGATCGAAATTGGCTTCCAGCTGTGAGAGGTGAAAACATAGATAATGTCAAGAAGGAATTTTAGCCACCGGAACGGGTTCAAAACGAGCCACGATCTTCAAGTTATGAATTTTTTAGCGCGTAAAAACTGCACTTTCAGCACACTTTTTCAGCATATTTCTTCGAGAAAACTCACACATTCGGATACCTGCTTTATTTGAACATACGTTAGGACATTAAGGAGCACTTGAGGTCATTTGGATGTAAGGACCTTGATGCAACACAAAACCCTAATTTTGAATTGACTGCCTTAGGAGATGATTTGACTGTCCAACTCTTGAGCCATCTTGAACAACTTGGAGATGATTCTTGACATGTCTTGAGAAATATGGGAGGGCAAATTTTGGGGTACAACAGTTGCCCCTGTTCAATCTTCTTAAACCTGAGGATGTAGATTGGCTTGCGTGCCTTTCTTGATCCGAATGTGGAAGATGATTGAACACTAGAGTGCTCAGAAATTTGCACTCGCATGGTGTAGTATCAGCAATGTGATGGCGGGAATGGGCTTATAGATGCCATTTAGAGATGTGGTGGATAAGAGGACGGGCTTATAGATGCCGTCTGGAGATGTAACAGAATCTTGTCGGGAATGGGCTTATAGATGCCATTTGGAGACTGTTGGTAGGTGGGTGGGCTTATAGATGCCATCTGGATGTGACAGACCCTTGTCGGGAATGGGCTTATAGATGCCATTTGGAAATGCAAGGGATAGTTGAATCTGAGTAAGAAATAGAATAGCTTCCGTGTCTGGAGCATATCTAGTCTGTGTCTAATTGCTGACGTCTGAACGAGTAGTAGAATGACCGCCGTGTCTGGGGTATATCCATACTGCATCTGAATGAGTGACAAAATATTATCCGAATCTGGATCGTATTTGGAATGTCTTTTGAATGAGACTGGACTAAACAATAGAATAGCCTCCGGGTCTGGAGCATCTCTAAGTTGTCTTTAGAAGTTTGAATCTGAATGAGCAATATAATAGCGTCCAGGTCAGGAGCATCTCTAGGCCATCACTGGAGAGGAATCTGAATAGGCAAAAGAATAACATCCAGATATGGAGTATCTCTAAGCCATCTCTGAAAGGAAACTTTGAATAAGCTAAAGAATAGCATCCATGTATGGAGCATTTCCAAGCTATCTCTGAAAAGAAACTTTGAATAAGCAAAAGAATAGCATCCATGTCTGGAGCATTTCCAAGCCATTTCTGGGAAGAAACTCTGAATAAGCGATAGAATAGCATCCGGGTCCGGAGCATCTCTAAGCTATCTGAGAGGGGATCTGAATTAGCAATATAATATCATCTGCATCGGGAGCATCTCTAAGCTATCTCTGAAAGAGAATCTGGAATAAGTATCAGAAAGTATCCATGTCTGGATCGCATCTGAACTATATCTAGAAGGAATCACTGAATAAACAATAGAATAGCATCCGTGGTTGGAGCATCTCTAAGTTATCTCTGAAAAGAAACTCTGAATAAGCAACAGAATAGCATCCGGTTTGGAGCATATCTGGACTATCTCTGAGAAGAAATTTTGAATAGGAAAAAGAATAGCATCCGTGTCCGGAGCATTTCCAAGCCATCTCTGAAGAGAAAATCTGAATAAGCAAAAGAATAGCATCCATCTCTGGAGCATTTCTCAGCTATATCTGAAAGGAAACTCTTGAATAAGCAAAAGAATAGCATCCATCTCTGGAGCATTTCCAAGCCATTTCTGAAGAGGAAATCTGAATAAGTATCAGAATGTAGCCATATCTGGATCGCATTTGAACCATCTCTAGAAGGATATCTGAATAAGCAATAGAATAGCATCCGTGTCCGGAGCATCTCTAAGCTATCTCTAAAATTTCTTTAATGTAGATATGCCCTGGCTAGATACAGGTATCGAATCCATAATCAATCGCTCACAGATATGCCCTGGCTAGATACAGGTATCGAATCTGGAATTGCGACAGTTGATAGTAATCATCTTTGGATTGACCTTTTTCCTGAAAAGGCAAAACATCAGTTGTATGCAATGTCATGATGTATGAAATGCATGATGTCATGATGTTCAAAATGAGATAGTGTCATATGCACTTTATCATGTATGTAAGCAGGATGTATGAAATGTGAAATGTCTATGAATGTATTTTCGTCTAGGAAAATAAATCCTTGACGAATGCCGGGAGCTTGTTGAATCCTGGGCTGATGTTTGAAGAGTAGAGTTCTTCATTTCCGCTGGGGATGATGATTGCAAGAATAAACCGGTAGGAGAAGATGACTCCGTTGGGGAATAAACTTGTTGAAGAGATTACTCTGCGGGGAATTACTCTGTGGGAAGAGATACTTCGCTGAGAATTTGATGATAACTCCGCTGGGGATTCCATTGATAAGTTATGTTGGGGAATTTGATGAACTCTGCTGGGGATAGGAAGAACTTCGCCGAGGACGGTCCTTCCGTTGTAATTAGATGAGGATAACCCAGTTATAGGCTCTGGTGGGGAATAACCTTTGAATATTGTCGAGGAGAGACGTATGTACTCTGCGGGTGATAAGATTCCAGAATCTACTGGGGATAAGCTTCCAGAATCTACTGGGGAGATTGATTCAACTCTCCTGGGGAAACCCTTGGACTGTACTGGGGAGATGGCTCCACTGGGGTGTCTGTATTCCGCCGGGGAACAATCTTATATTAAGACTGCCGGGGATGCTTGCTTAGGAACATCTGTATACTCCGCTGGGGAATATTGAGATCTTCTGGGGATACCCAACTTCCTTAAGGCTGACAGTAGGCTAACTCTGCTTGGGGAGAGTGTTGCTGACTTGCTGGAGATACTGTGCCTTTTCAGGGCTGATTGGGAGACCATCTCTGCTTGGAGAGAGTATTGCTGAGCCTTGTCTTACTCTACGGTGAGTGGAGGTATCTTGGTTGCATTCTTTAGCCGAATAAACCTTGTACCTTGGTGGACAGAGCAACTAGATCATTTAGACAACTCATTATTGCCCAAGCTTCTGCGGGAGAAGGTACCTGTGGATGTCCTGATAACTGCCGATTTGACAAATCTTCTTCTGATAGGCAAGTGACAAGATGCCGGGACATAGTCGTGCGCTGTGATCCCTAAATTTTGCCTGGACCGCCCTTTCGGGTTTTCAGTCCAACGGGATACCCATTTTTGCCCAAGCCGCCTTTTCAGGTTTTCGACTTGCCGGGTGTACAAATTTTTCATTTTTTATCCCTTATTTTTTCCCGAACCCTTTTGGTTCGCCGGGAAGCCCTTATTTTTGCCTAGGTGTGTCAACCTAGCGGGTCTTTGATTATGCGTAGTATTTTTTCGACTATGTCCGTGCTCTTAGGATACAGGAAGTTGTCACTGTCAGTAGTGCAGTGTTACCATACCACCAGAAGATCTTCGTTTGATCGTCCAATACCCCAAGTGATTCAGGCGGAGATTTGCCCTAAGCTGGTTGGCCTTTTGAGAGATTCTCCGAATCTTGACTGGACTGCCCCAGATGATGGACCACGATCATGTCTGCCCCTTGGTTGGGAGTGCTTTTGTTCATCAGATATTCTTCGTGCGAATTTCTCTGCTGTTCGAACAAAAAGTCATATGCAAACAATGTTATTTAAAAAATACAAAGCTTGTGTCTGTCTTGAAGTTTTTTGAAAAATGCATTTTTTCATAAAAGCAAGTGAATTTTTTTTTGTAAACTGTGATGTCAACTTGTTATTTTACCGCAAGCCTTAAGGAGTCAGGATACCTTTCGTAACAGTATGCTTTCGAACTAACCCATGCCTCAGCTAGAACTTTTAAGGGTTGTAACGTGGCATGGTTCACGGTTTAAGAAACAAAGGATAAAGGCTCAAAATATTTGTACCCATCCGTTCTTCGTGATGTTCTTCAAACCTGAACTCAGCTAATCGTGCATTAGACCTTGTTTGAGTCTTTGCCTTGATATTCCGGTGATGGTTCGGATGTTGACAGTTTATTTTGAACGGGCAGTCAGTTCTTTTTTTGTTGAGGGTTTGCAGGACCTCTTCCTTTTTTGATTTCGTTATCCCTGTTTTTTTCCTGAACTGTTTCCTTTTGTGATTACAGTCAGCGGGATGCCCCAGTTTTGTAAGTCTCCTTCATAGGTTTTGACTTATTGGGATTTTATTTCTGAGAGATAATGACTTCCTGTCTTTATGATTATTCAGAACCACTATTGTCTTTTGCTTTGGAAGGACTCCTTTGATGCTATTCGCTGTGCACTTGGATCAACTGAGAGAACTACCATGCCCCAGGTTATGATTAAGGGTTTTAATTTTCGAAAAGAAAAACTCCTACTTCTTTGGCTCAAAGGGGTTGACGAGGGATTATCTTTCTTATAACTCCAGTGTTTAGGAATTGAAACAATGCCTGTACCTCATCAGCGGGGTCTGTTCAAAAGCATACTATAAAGATCGTGGTATCGTTTTCGTCATCCTCCCTCAAGAGGCTTAGAATGTTAGATCAAGAGTTTGAACATCACAAAAAATGAAAGCAATTTGAATATAGTGAAAGCAATTGTATTAATTCAAAACAGACATATGCGATGCATTAATGGAATAAAAGAGTTTGCTATGACATTAATTGTTTGTATAAGCAAAGAAAAATACAACTCGGAAGTTTAAATAAACAAAAGCCTTCAATGATTGGGCAAAGGAGCAGTGATTATGTTTGGAGTCTCTGGTGCTTCAAACTGGACTTCCTTAGCATCAATCATGTCTTGGACTTTGTTCTTCAGAGCCCAACAGTTGTCCGTAGTATGCCCCGGGCTATCAGAATGGTATGCGCACTTTTCGTCGGGATGATAGTTGGGCGCGAAAGTGTTTGGGTTTCGGAGAGGAGCCCTTAAGGTAATCAGCCCTGCCTTCAACATTTGCTGTAGCGCTTGAGCCAGTGTCATGTTGATCTTAGTGAACTGTCTTTTGGGTGCGACCTCCTTACGTTGCTGCCCCTGTCTTTGCTGAGCAGGCATAGGATTGGAGATCTGGGTTGCCCCTACATGTTGATCATGACAGCTCTTTTTACCGTGCACAACATTGGACTCTTTTTTCCCATGATAAGGCTTTTTATGAGCATCAGAAGGCGCAACTTCTTGAATCTTTCCAGCCTTGATACCAGCTTCAATCCTCTCCCCGATCAAGATCAAATCTGTAAACCCAGCAGAAGAATTCCCAATTAGATGGTGGAAGAACGGACCAGACAGGATCCCCAAGAACATCAAGTTCAAGGTCAGTCAAAGGCGGCTGCACCCTTCCAGCCAGGTCTCTCCACTTTTGAGCATATTCTTTGAATCCTTCTCCCGTACCTAGTGACATACCCTGGAGTTGGGTACGCGTAGGAGCGAGGTCGGAATTGTACTGATACTGCTTGTAGAATGCAGTAGCTAAGTCCTCCCAGTTACGAATACTGGCTCCATCCAGCTGATAGAACCATTCGAGTTGAGTCCCTGAAAGACTTTCCTGGAAGAAATGGATCCATAGATTCTTGTCAACAGTGTAAGGTTGGATCTTCCTTACATAGGATCTGAGATGCAGCTTAGGACAGGAAGCCCTGTCGTACTTTGCGAAGGCAGGTGCCTTGAACTTGTGAGGGATCACCACCCCAGAAGACAGACCTAGATCTTTGAAGTCCAGGCCGGGAACCTTCTGTATTTCCATGGCGCTCAAACGGTCTTCCAACTGTTTGTACTTATCCTCAGCAGGAGGGTACTGTTCATCATTATAATTTGTCTCGTTGTCAGAGACCACTGGACTAGGAACCCTTCTCACTTGGGGACTGTTCTTCCCTACAGAGGAAGCAGTCTGATCAGCTTCATTATGTAGTCCATTCCCAGATCTGCGTCTAGGGTTGAACAAAACAGTCCTCTTCTTCTTCTTCTTCTGAATCAGAGTCTTCGATTCCTGTTGACCCTGGGCTAGGCTCATAACCAACTCTTGAAACTGGGCATTCTGGACCTGGAGGGCCTTGATAGCTTATTCATTGGATGATTCAGGATTCATGATGATTGCTGAAATAAACAGTGAAGAAGATAAGTGACCTGTCAAAAGGGTACCTGTAATGCAATGATATGTATGTATGCATGCAATATTTTCAAGGATCTCGCGGGGTAAACAAGAAAATTGTTAGAATTTGAATCCGGTGGCTTGATTGAAGGAACTTCCTGTTGTTGAGAGTCCTTCTTCAAGAGTCAAGGCTCACCATATCAAGTGGGTCATAGCCCCTGACCCAAGTTATCATGTATTGATCTCCAAACAATCTCGGCTAGATGAAAATAAATCCCCTTTGCCCCTTGCTAGACATTTTGGTTTGTCATGACCTGCATCACAAGCCCTTGAGATCCTTAAAATGGATTAGTCCTTATGTAGGATGTATGCAATGGTATGATGTTATGCTATGCATGGAGCGATGTAAGTAGGCCCTGTAATGAGTCCCAATTAAGGACTGTAAACAAAACCTGCAATGAACTCATGTGTCAGATAACAAGCATGCAAGTAGTCAAGTTTTAAGGCACACAAGTCACACCAGAAAGCCCTTAGAGTTTAGGCCAGCATGAAGTTTAGGTACTACCCTCTTTTAGTTTCGTTGGTTAAGACCTGTCCTATCAAAAGTAACCGGGTTCTAGAGGATCTCAATATCACTGACTACCCGCAATCGGTCATAACTCCAGCGTCACAATCTTTTCTTGCGGCCAGAACCATCGCGAGAGTTTAGCCTCAATGAGCGTAGCATACTGCTACTGTTCTATGGCCAAGTTGGGTCAATTTAGGGTTCTAAGGTCGGTTGGTGCTTAATGACTCCTCAGAAGACCCATATTCTCCTCGTTGCAACACAAGGGATATCGGTACAGACCAAGGTGCCACACCAACGTAGCCACTGCTTCACCCGTGTCGGTCTACGCCGGACAGGTCCCTCACAGCTTATGCTACCTAAAAAAGGTATTCCCCAGATCCGGGTTAGGATCTATGAAACTCCAAGACATGCCCACAATATTAAAGCAAACAAATCAAGCAATTGAAAACAAGAGTGGTCTAATCCTAAGGTACACCTCACTTTTATAAGATCCCCAGCAGAGTCGCCAGTTCTGTGATCGGTGGAAATAGAACTGACTGTTTTTTAGCTGGTTTCGCGAAATGTCGCGGTAAGCAAGAGTCGCCACCGTCTTTTATGTTCTCCAACATGGAAAGGACAAAAGCACAGCAAAATTCCTTCTTTGAGAATGTTTCTCGGTTCGGGAGGTAGATTTATAGAAAGGGAAGGTGTTAGCATCCTTTCTATCCATGGTTATCCATGGGCTCTTAGGTACTTGCTCTTATGTTTTCAAAAATGTTTGCTTTTCTTGTGTTTGTGGGTTTTGAAAAAGTTTCATTTTGAAAACTTCTAATTAATTCTTGTATCAGTCCTCAAGAGTGTATGAAGTATTTATTTGACAACTTTTTGAAAGTGTGAGTGCGAAAAGTTGTTTTTGTTTGTTTTGAAAGAGCAAGTACCCAGGAGAAATCTACCTACTCTAAGGAATTAGGCTGTGTAAGAGTCCTTTAAATAGTACTATCTCACTATTGAGAAGTAGGTAGCACCGTCGTTGGAGGTATTCAGGTCAATTCGATTATATAAGGGACATGTGTGGTCACCAAAGCAATAGTAGGACACCTTAGCGGTAACCCTAATGTCCTAGATCCTTTTTTATCCGAGGCAACCGTTTCGAGGAAACTGGATCTTTAGACAGGAGGGCGACCTCTAAAACACCCTATACTTGACGACCACGTCGAGGCAACCAGTGAGGCGTACCCTAGGAGTGGCATGTGCATGTGTGTTGTTTTAGTTTATGTTTATCTTTGAACATGCATTTGTGAGCTACAAATTGATTTTAATTTAAGAGAAGATCTTGTCATGCATAGCCTATTATTCATACATCTAGCAATTAATAGTTGCGGAATTTAAATTGCGGAAATTAAATCTAAACTATTACAAGGCGTCGGGTATTTACATCGCCAAAAACAACCCTTGAAATTAAAATGTGGAAAGTAAAATAAAGCAATAAATAATTAAAGTCCTAATTAAAAGCTATTACATTCCGGGAAACAGATACAATAATATGATAAAATGTATCGCGTGCGGGAAATTAAATTGGATGCGAGTTTTTTGGGTTTTGACCCTTTTTTATTAAAGAAAGGATTTTTGTTTATTTTTGAATTAAATGGAATTAAATTAAATGAACAATTAAATTAAATTAAATAATGAAAATATTTTTGGATTTTTGAGTTTTTAAAGAAATAAAATAAATTGAATTAATGCTAATAAAAACCTAATATTCTAAATTGATTTTAAATATTGCAAAAAATATTAAAAGTTAAATCTAATTAAAGCTAAATTGATTAAATTAATTTATTTACAAAAATAAAAGTGATGAAGTTAATTTTAATAAATAAAATATCTTTTGTGTTTTTGATTTTATTAGGAAAAAATGTTAATTGGTTAGTGATTAATAAAAATAATAACGATTAATTAATTAAAGGAACATAATACAAATAGAGAGAGAGTTTAGGAGTATACGAGCCTGATTGGAGGGGTGAAACAGTTATTGGCGTCATGTGTAAACTGTTTTGTTTTGGCCATTTGTGTTTTGGTCATTTGTGTTTTGGCTTTTGGCCATTTGTGTTCTGGCCTCAACGTTCCTTAACCTTCTCAAGATGTCTGCCTCGCCATGTATTGGTGTCATGTGTAAGCTGTTCTGTTTTGGCCATTTGGCTTTTGGCTTTTGACCATTTGTGTTTTGGCCTCAACGTTCCTTAATGAACCTGCATGGGATCCTGTCTAAAATCTGCAGTGTTAAATCTCATGAACACATTAAATAAAATCATAAAATGCAAATAAAGCCAATATATGAAGAAATTTAATGTTTAGGCACAATATGACATGTATGAATGATTATATCCTTTTGATCATGAAGATTAAATCAATCTTACCCTTACTGGAAAAGTAGTGACATGAATGCTTTTATGCCCTTTTGATCATGGAGATCAAGCCAGCCTTACCCTTACTGAAGAAGTAGTGAGATGTTGGTTTGTAACTGAGATGGCTTGTTTGTAGTGAGAGAGGGATTTGTAATAAGGATTTCAAGGTTTTAGGGTTCTTGAAAGAATTTGATATTCTAACAGTGTTGTGACAAAGTTTTTTTCTCTTTTTTTCTCCTCCCTGGTTTGTGTGAAAAGAAGGTGATTATATAATGGAAATTAGGGTAAAGAAAATGGGCTTTGAATGTGCAATTGGGCCTCCAATGTTCACTTGAGTTCGTCATTTTCCAGGCTAAATCGCAGGGACTTAAGTGCAATTTTTGAAGTTTAAATGTGAAAATAAAATGTAGCCGACATAGAGAACTAACTTCTGTCCGAAAATCGGCTCAATCGGATAAACGGTGAATTAGTTATGAATTTTTGAAGTTTCAGCTCAGACAAACTTATTTTGGGCTCCAGTGTCGACTCTGACACGTTCTTCAATAAAAAACTGGTATTGATCGGTGCATAATTTGGTCTTGACTTTTGAAGAAAAGTTGTAGATCTCTGAGTCAGTGACCTTGTGTAAAAATATGAGCCCAATGCGATGAAAATTAACCGAGTTATGAATTTTCGAAGTTTCGGCCCAGATGAAATAATATTCAGCATTCAGGATTTTCAGCGTGTCATGCACTCTGAGCAAAAAACGAAGGACTTTTGAATACCGTTTGAACTCAATACCTTCTCTGAAAATGTAGCCAACTCAATTTGTGAAATTTTGGCGCCGGAACCAGCTCGATACGATGAAAATAGACCAAGTTATGATTTTCTGAACATGACGCAAATAAACTTCTGTCACAAATTTTCTGTACGAAAATACTTGATAAATCCACATTTTTGAAGACCTTCTGATCGAAATTGGCTTCCAGCTGTGAGAGATGAAAACGTAGATAATGTCAAGAAGGAATTTTAGCCACCGGAACGGGTTCAAAACGAGCCACGATCTTCAAGTTATGAATTTTTTAGCGCGTAAAAACTGCACTTTCAGCACACTTTTTCAGCATATTTCTTCGAGAAAACTCACACATTCGAATACCTTCTTTATTTGAACATACGTTAGGACATTAAGGAGCACTTGAGGTCATTTGGATGTAAGGACCTTGATGCAACACAAAACCCTAATTTTGAATTGACTGCCTTAGGAGATGATTTGACTGTCCAACTCTTGAGCCATCTTGAACAACTTGGAGATGATTCTTGACATGTCTTGAGAAATATGGGAGGGCAAATTTTGGGGTACAACAGGTGCCCCTGTTCAATCTTCTTAAACCTGAGGATGTAGATTGGCTTGCGTGCCTTTCGTGATCCGAATGTGGAAGATGATTGAACACTAGAGTGCTCAGAAATTTGCACTCGCATGGTGTAGTATCAGCAATGTGATGGCGGGAATGGGCTTATAGATGCCATTTAGAGATGTGGTGGATAAGAGGATGGACTTATAGATGCCGTCTGGAGATGTAACAGAATCTTGTCGGGAATGGGCTTATAGATGCCATTTGGAGACTGTTGGTAGGTGGATGGGCTTATAGATGCCATCTGGATGTGACAGACCCTTGTCGGGAATGGGCTTATAGATGCCATTTGGAAATGCAAGGGATGGTTGAATCTGAGTAAGAAATAGAATAGCTTCCGTGTCTGGAGCATATCTAGTCTGTGTCTAATTGCTGACGTCTGAACGAGTAGTAGAATGACCGCCGTGTCTGGGGTATATCCATACTGCATCTGAATGAGTGACAAAATATTATCCGAATCTGGATCGTATTTGGAATGTCTTTTGAATGAATCTTGACTAAACAATAGAATAGCCTCCGGGTCTGGAGCATCTCTAAGTTGTCTTTAGAAGTTTGAATCTGAATGAGCAATAGAATAGCGTCCGGGTCAGGAGCATCTCTAGGCCATCACTGGAGAAGAATCTGAATAGGCAAAAGAATAACATCCAGATATGGAGTATCTCTAAGCCATCTCTGAAAGGAAACTTTGAATAAGCTAAAGAATAGCATCCATGTATGGAGCATTTCCAAGCTATCTCTGAAAAGAAACTTTGAATAAGCAAAAGAATAACATCCATGTCTGGAGCATTTCCAAGCCATTTCTGGGAAGAAACTCTGAATAAGCGATAGAATAGCATCCGGGTCCGGAGCATCTCTAAGCTATCTGAGAGGGGATCTGAATAAGCAATAGAATATCATCCGCATCGGGAGAATCTCTAAGCTATCTCTGAAAGAGAATCTGGAATAAGTATCAGAAAGTAGCCATGTCTGGATCGCATCTGAACTATATCTAGAAGGAATCTCTGAATAAACAATAGAATAGCATCCGTGGTTGGAGCATCTCTAAGTTATCTCTGAAAAGCAACTCTGAATAAGCAACAGAATAGCATCCGGTTTGGAGCATATCTGGACTATCTCTGAGAAGAAACTTTGAATAGGCAAAAGAATAGCATCCGTGTCCGGAGCATTTCCAAGCCATCTCTGAAGAGAAAATCTGAATAAGCAAAAGAATAGCATCCATCTCTGGAGCATTTCCCAGCTATATCTGAAAGGAAACTCTTGAATAAGCGAAAGAATAGCATCCATCTCTGAAGCATTTCCAAGCCATTTCTGAAGAGGAAATCTGAATAAGTATCAGAATGTAGCCATATCTGGATCGCATCTGAACCATCTCTAGAAGGATATCTGAATAAGCAATAGAATAGCATCCGTGTCCGGAGCATCTCTAAGCTATCTCTAAAATTTCTTTAATGTAGATATGCCCTGGCTAGATACAGGTATCGAATCCACAATCAATCGCTCACAGATATGCCCTGGCTAGATACAGGTATCGAATCTGGAATTGCTACAGTTGATAGTAATCATCTTTGGATTGACCTTTTTCCTGAAAAGGCAAAACATCAGTTGTATGCAATGTCATGATGTATGAAATGCATGATGTCATGATGTTCAAAATGAGATAGTGTCATATGCACTTTATCATGTATGTAAGCAGGATGTATGAAATGTGAAATGTCTATGAATGTATTTTCGTCTAGGAAAATAAATCCTTGACGAATGCCGGGAGCTTGTTGAATCCTGGGCTGATGTTTGAAGAGTAGAGTTCTTCATTTCCGCTGGGGATGATGATTGCAAGAATAAACCGGTAGGAGAAGATGACTCTGTTGGGGAATAAACTTGTTGAAGAGATTACTCTGCGGGGAATTACTCTGTGGGAAGAGATACTTCGCTGAGAATTTGATGATAACTCCGCTGGGGATTCCATTGATAAGTTATGTTGGGGAATTTGATGAACTCCACTGGGGATAGGAAGAACTTCGCCGAGGACGGTCCTTCCGTTGTAATTAGATGAGGATAACCCAGTTATAGGCTCTGGTGGGGAATAACCTTTGAATATGGTCGAGGAGAGACGTATGTACTCTGCGGGTGATAAGCTTCCAGAATCTACTGGGGATAAGCTTCCAGAATCTACTGGGGAGATTGATTCAACTCTCCTGGGGAAACCCTTGGACTGTACTGGGGAGATGGCTCCATTGGGGTGTCTGTATTCCGCCGGGGAACAATCTTATATTAAGATTTCCGGGGATGCTTGCTTAAGAACATCTGTATACTCCGCTGGGGAATATTGAGATCTTCTGTGGATACCCAACTTCCTTAAGGCTGACAGTAGGCTAACTCTGCTTGGGGAGAGTGTTGCTGACTTGCTGGAGATACTGTGCCTTTTCAGGGCTGATTGGGAGACCATCTCTGCTTGGAGAGAGTATTGCTGAGCCTTGTCTTACTCTACGGGGAGTGGAGGTATCTTGGTTGCATTCTTCAGCCGAATCTACCTTGTACCTTGGTGGACAGAGCAACTAGATCATTTAGACAACTCGTTATTGCCCCAGCTTCTGCGGGAGAAGGTACCTGTGGAGGTCCTGATAACTGCCGATTTGACAAATCTTCTTCTGATAGGCAAATGACAAGATGCCGGGACATAGTCGTGCGCTGTGATCCCTAAATTTTTCCTGGACCGCCCTTTCGGGTTTTCAGTCCACCGGGATACCCATTTTTGCCCAAGCCGCCTTTTCAGGTTTTCGACTTGCCGGGTGTACAAATTTTTCATTTTTTATCCCTTATTTTTGCCCGAACCCTTTTGGTTCGCCGAGAAGCCCTTATTTTTGCCTAGGTGTGTCAACCTAGAGGGTTTTTGATTATGCATAGTATTTTTTCGACTATGTCCGTGCTCTTAGGATACAGGAAGTTGTCACTGTCAGTAGTGCAGTGTTACCATACCACCAGAAGATCTTCGTATGATCGTCCAATGCCCCAAGTGATTCAGGCGGAGATTTGCCCCAAGCTGGTTGGCCTTTTGAGAGATTCTCCGAATCTTGACTGGACTGCCCCAGATAATGGACCACGATCATGTCTGCCCCTTGGTTGGGAGTGCTTTTGTTCATCAGATATTCTTCGTGCGAATTTCTCTGCTGTTCGAACAAAAAGTCATATGCAAATAATGTTATTTTAAAAATGCAAAGCTTGTGTTTGTCTTGAAGTTTTTTGAAAAATGCATTTTTTCATAAAAGCAAGTGAATTTTTTTTTTGTAAACTGTGATGTCAACTTGTTATTTTACCGCAAGCCTTAAGGAGTCAGGATACCTCTCGTAACAGTATGCTTTCGAACTAACCCATGCCTCAGCTAGGACTTTTAAGGGTTGTAACGTGGCATGGTTCACGGTTTAAGAAACAAAGGATAAAGGCTCAAAATATTTGTACCCATCCGTTCTTCGTTATGTTCTTCAAACCTGAACTCAGCTAATCGTGCATTAGACCTTGTTTGAGTCTTTGCCTTGATATTCCGGTGATGGTTCGGATGTTGACAGTTTATTTTGAACGGGCAGTCAGTTCTTTTTTTGTTGAGGGTTTGCAGGACCTCTTCCTTTTTTGATTTCGTTATCCCTGTTTTTTGCCTGAACTGTTTCCTTTTGTGTTTACAGTCAGCGGGATGCCCCAGTTTTGTAAGTCTCCTTCATAGGTTTTGACTTATTGGGATTTTATTTCTGAGAGATAATGACTGCCAGTCTTTATGATTATTCAGAACCACTATTGTCTTTTGCTTTGGAAGGACTCCTTTGATGCTATTCGCTGTGCACTTGGATCAACTGAGAGAACTACCATGCCCCAGGTTATGATTAAGGGTTTTAATTTTCGAAAAGAAAAACTCCTACTTCTTTGGCTCAAAGGGGTTGACGAGGGATTATCTTCCTTATAACTCCAGTGTTTAGGAATTGAAACAATGCCTGTACCTCATCAGCGGGGTCTGTTCAAAAGCATACTATAAAGACCGTGGTATCGTTTTCGTCATCCTCCCTCAAGAGGCTTAGAATGTTAGATCAAGAGTTTGAACATCACAAAAAATGAAAGCAATTTGAATATAGTGAAAGCAATTGTATTAATTCAAAACAGACATATGCGATGCATTAATGGAATAAAAGAGTTTGCTATGACATTAATTGTTTGTATAAGCAAAGAAAAATACAACTCGGAAGTTCAAATAAACAAAAGCCTTCAATGATTGGGCAAAGGAGCAGTGATTATGTTTGAAGTCTCTGGTGCTTCAAACTGGACTTCCTTAGCATCAATCATGTCTTGGACTTTGTTCTTCAGAGCCCAACAGTTGTCCGTAGTATGCCCCGGGCTATCAGAATGGTATGCGCACTTTTCGTTGGGATGATAGTTGGGCGCGGAAGTGTTTGGGTTTCAGAGAGGAGCCCTTAAGGTAATCAGCACTGCCTTCAACATTTGCTGTAGCGCTTGAGCCAGTGTCATGTTGATCTTAGTGAACTGTCTTTTGGGTGCGACCTCCTTACGTTGCTGCCCCTGTCTTTGCTGAGCAGGCATAGGATTGGAGATCTGGGTTGCCCCTACATGTTGATCATGACAGCTCTTTTTACCGTGCACAACATTGGACTCTTTTTCCCATGATAAGGATTTTTATGAGCATCAGAAGGTGCAACTTCTTGAATCTTTCCAGCCTTGATACCAACTTCAATCCTCTCCCCGGTCAAGATCAAATCTGTAAACCTAGCAGAAGAATTCCCAATCAGATGGTGGAAGAACGGACCATACAGGGTCCCCAAGAACATGGCCACAAGTTCACGGTCAGTCAAAGGCGGCTGCACCCTTCCAGCCAGGTCTCTCCACTTTTGAGCATATTCTTTGAATCCTTCTCCCGTCCCTAGTGACATACCCTGGAGTTGGGTACGCGTAGGAGCGAGGTCGGAATTGTACTGATACTGCTTGTAGAATGCAGTAGCCAAGTCCTCCCAGTTACGAATACTGGCTCCATCCAGCTGATAGAACCATTCGAGTTGAGTCCCTGAAAGACTTTCCTGGAAGAAATGGATCCATAGATTCTTGTCAACAGTGTAAGGTTGGATCTTCCTTACATAGGATCTGAGATGCAGCTTAGGACAGGAAGCCCCGTCGTACTTTGCGAAGGCAGGTGCCTTGAACTTGTGAGGGATCACCACCCCAGAAGACAGACCTAGATCTTTGAAGTCCAGGCCGGGAACCTTCTGTATTTCCATGGCGCTCAAACGGTCTTCCAGCTGTTTGTACTTATCCTCAGCAGGAGGGTACTGTTCATCATTATAATTTGTCTCGTTGTCGGAGACCACTGGACTAGGAACCCTTCTCTCTTGGGGATTGTCCTTCCCTACAGAGGAAGCAGTCTGATCAGCTTCATTATGTAGTCCATTCCCAGATCTGCATCTAGGGTTGAACAAAACAGTCCTCTTCTTCTTCTTCTTCTTCTGAATCAGAGTCTTCGATTCCTGTTGACCCTGGGCTAGGCTCATAACCAACTCTTGAAACTGGGAATTCTGGGCCTGGAGGGCCTTGATAGCTTGTTCATTGGATGATTCAGGATTCATGATGATTGCTGAAATAAACAATGAAGAAGATAAGTGACCTGTCAAAAGGGTACCTGTAATGCAATGATATGTATGTATGCATGCAATGTTTTCAAGGATCTCGCGGGGTAAACAAGAAAATTGTTAGAATTTGAATCCGGTGGCTTGATTGAAGGAACTTCCTTTTGTTGAGAGTCCTTCTTTAAGAGTCAAGGTTCACCATATCAAGTGGGTCATAGCCCCTGACCCAAGTTATCATGTATTGATCTCCAAACAATCTCGACTAGATGAAAATAAATCCCCTTTGCCCCTTGCTAGACATTTTGGTTTGTCATGACCTGCATCACAAGCCCTTGAGATCCTTGAAATGGATTAGTCCTTATGTAGGATGTATGCAATGGTATGATGTTATGCTATGCATGAAGCGATGTAAGTAGGCCCTGTAATGAGTCCCAATTAAGGACTGTAAACAAAACCTGCAATGAACTCATGTGTCAGATAACAAGCATGCAAGTAGTCAAGTTTTAAGGCACACAAGTCACACCAGAAAGCCCTTAGAGTTTAGTCCAGCATGAAGTTTAGGTACTACCCTCTTTCAGTTTCGTTGGTTAAGACCTGTCCTATCAAAAGTAACCGGGTTCTAGAGGATCTCAATATCACTGACTACCCTCAATCGGTCATAATTCCAGCGTCGCAATCTTTTCTTGTGGCCAGAACCATCGCGAGAGTTTAGCCTCAATGAGCGTAGCATACTGCTACTGTTCTATGGCCAAGTTGGGTCAATTTAGGGTTCTAAGGTCGGTTGGTGCTTAATGACTCCTCAGAAGACCCATATTCTCCTCGTTGCAACACAAGGGATATCGGTACAGACCAAGGTGCCACACCAACGTAGCCACTGCTTCACCCGTGTCGGTCTACGCCGGACAGGTCCCTCACAGCTTATGCTACCTAAAAAAGGTATTCCCCAGATCTGGGTTAGGATCTATGAAACTCCAAGACATGCCCACAATATTAAAGCAAACAAATCAAGCAATTGAAAACAAGAGTGGTCTAATCCTAAGGTACACCTCACTTTTATAAGATCCCCAGCAGACTCGCCAGTTCTGTGATCGGTGGAAATAGAACTGACTGTTTTTTAGCTGGTTTCGCGAAATGTCGCGGTAAGCAAGAGTCGCCACCGTCTTTTATGTTCTCTTACATGGAAAGGACAAAAGCACAGCAAAATTCCTTCTTTGAGAATGTTTCTCGGTTCGGGAGGTAGATTTATAGAAAGGGAAGGTGTTAGCATCCTTTCTATCCATGGTTATCCATGGGCTCTTAGGTACTTGCTCTTATGTTTTCAAAAATGTTTGCTTTTCTTGTGTTTGTGGGTTTTGAAAAAGTTTCGTTTTGAAAACTTCTAGGTAACTCTTGTATCAGTCCTCAAGAGTGTATGAAGTATTTGTTTGAAAACTTTTTGAAAGTGTGAGTGCGAAAAGTTGTTTTTGTTTGTTTTGAAAGAGCAAGTACCCAGGAAAAATCTACCTACTCTAAGGAATTAGGCTGTGTAAGAGTCCTTTAAACAGTACTATCCCACTATTGAGAAGTAGGTAGCACCGTCGTTGGAGGTATTCGGGTCAATTCGATTATATAAGGGACATGTGTGGTCACCAAAGCAATAGTAGGACACCTTAGCGGTAACCCTAATGTCCTAGATCCTTTTTTATCCGAGGCAACCTTTTCGAGGAAACTGGATCTTTAGACAGGAGGGCGACCTCTAAAACACCCTATACTTGACGACCACGTCGAGGCAACCAGTGAGGCGTACCCTAGGAGTGGCATGTGCATGTGTGTTGTTTTAGTTTATGTTTATCTTTGAACATGCATTTGTGAGCTACAGATTGATTTTAATTTAAGAGAAGATCTTGTCATGCATAACCTATTATTCATACATCTAGCAGTTAATAGTTGCGGAATTTAAATTGCGGAAATTAAATCTAAACTATTACAAGGCGTCGGGTATTTACATCGCCAAAAACAACTCTTGAAATTAAAATGCGGAAAGTAAAATAAAGCGATAAATAATTAAAGTCCAAATTAAAAGCTATTACATTCCGGGAAACAGATACAATAATATGATAAAATGGATCGCGTGCGGGAAATTAAATTGGATGCGAGTTTTTTGGGTTTTGACCCTTTTTTATTAAAGAAAGGATTTTTGTTTATTTTTGAATTAAATGGAATTAAATTAAATGAACAATTAAATTAAATTAAATAATGAAAATATTTTTGGATTTTTGAGTTTTTAAAGAAATAAAATAAATTGAATTAATGCTAATAAAAACCTAATATTCTAAATTGATTTTAAATATTGCAAAAAATATTAAAAGTTAAATCTAATTAAAGCTAAATTGATTAAATTAATTTATTTACAAAAATAAAAGTGATGAAGTTAATTTTAATAAATAAAATATCTTTTGTATTTTTGATTTTATTAGGAAAAAATGTTAATTGGTTAGTGATTAATAAAAATAATAACGATTAATTAATTAAAGGAACATAATACAAATAGAGAGAGAGTTTAGGAGTATACGAGCCTGATTGGAGGGGTGAAACAGTTATTGGCGTAATGTGTAAACTGTTTTGTTTTGGCCATTTGTGTTTTGGTCATTTGTGTTTTGGCTTTTGGCCATTTGTGTTCTGGCCTCAACGTTCCTTAACCTTCTCAAGATGTCTGCCTCGCCATGTATTGGTGTCATGTGTAAGCTGTTCTGTTTTGGCCATTTGGCTTTTGGCTTTTGGCCATTTGTGTTTTGGCCTCAATGTTCCTTAATGAACCTGCATGGGATCCTGTCTAAAATCTGCAGTGTTGAATCTAATGAACACATTAAATAAAATCATAAAATGCAAATAAAGCCAATATATGAAAAAATTTAATGTTTAGACACAATATGACATGTATGAATGATTATACCCTTTTGATCATGAAGATTAAATCAATCTTACCCTTACTGGAAAAGTAGTGACATGAATGCTTTTATGCCCTTTTGATCATGGAGATCAAGCCAGCCTTACCCTTACTGAAGAAGTAGTGAGATGTTGGTTTGTAACTGAGATGGCTTGTTTGTAGTGAGAGAGGGATTTGTAATAAGGATTTCAAGGTTTTAGGGTTCTTGAAAGAATTTGATATTCTAACAGTGTTGTGGCAAAGTTTTTTTCTCTTTTTTTCTCCTCCCTGGTTTGTGTGAAAAGAAGGTGATTATATAATGGAAATTAGGGTAAAGAAAATGGGCTTTGAATGTGCAATTGGGCCTCCAATGTTCACTTGAGTTCGTCACTTTCCAGGCTAAATCGCAGGGACTTAAGTGTAATTTTTGAAGTTGAAATGTGAAAATAAAATGTAGCCGACATAGAGAACTAACTTCTGTCCGAAAATCGGCTCAATCGGATAAACGGTGAATTAGTTATGAATTTTTGAAGTTTCAGCTCAGACAAACTTATTTTGGGCTCCAGTGTCGACTCTGACACGTTCTTCAATAAAAAACTGGTATTGATCGGTGCATAATTTGGTCTCTACTTTTGAAGAAAAGTTGTAGATCTCTGAGTCAGTGACCTTGTGTAAAAATATGAGCCCAATCCGATAAAAATTGACCGAGTTATGAATTTTCGAAATTTCGGCCCAGATGAAATAATATTCAGCATTCAGGATTTTCAGCGTGTCACACACTCTGAGCAAAAAGCGAAGGCCTTTTGAATACCGTTTGAACTCAATACCTTCTGTGAAAATGTAGTCAACTCAATTTGTGAAATTTTGGCGCCGGAACCAGCTCGATATGATGAAAATAGACCAAGTTATGATTTTCTGAACATGACGCAAATAAACTTCTGTCACAAATTTTCTGTACGAAAATACTTGACAAATCCACATTTTTGAAGACCTTCTGATCGAAATTGGCTTCCAGCCGTGAGAGATGAAAACGTAGATAATGTCAAGAAGGAATTTTAGCCACCGGAACGGGTTCAAAATGAGCCACGATCTTCAAGTTATGAATTTTTTAGCGCGTAAAAACTGCACTTTCAGCACACTTTTCCACCATATTTCTTCGAGAAAACTCACACATTCAGATACCTTCTTTATTTGAACATACGTTAGGACATTAAGGAGAACTTGGGGTCATTTGGAGGTAAGAACCTTGATGCAACACAAAACCCTAATTTTGAATTGACTGCCTTAGGAGATGATTTGACTGTCCAACTCTTGAGCCATCTTGAACAACTTGGAGATGATTCTTGACATGTCTTGAGAAATATGGGAGGGCAAATTTTGGGGTACAACAGCCTATAACAAGCATTTTTGTACAAAGAGACTGACGTTCTAGTAGGAGAACACCATTGTGAAATTGAAAACTATACAAAATAGTGTACAAAGAGAAAAAAGCTATGTGTAATAATCCCATTGATTTCAATTCTGCTATTGCCCTTATGTCTTTGAGCGTCTCATCACTTTGTTACTTGTTTGAAGCTGACTGGTTGATTGGTACCATTTGAGCTTGATAATTGATACTGAAGTCTGGTCACAAGGTGATCCACTGGAAAATAGTTGTACGCTCTAAATCCCTAACTTTTGCCTGGACCGTCCTTTCGGGTTTTCAGTCCACCAAGATACCCCTTTTTGCCCAAGCCTCCTTTTCAAGTTTTCAACTTGCCAGGTGTACATATTTTATTTATTTATCCCTAATTTTTGCCCGAACCCTTTAGGTTCTCCGGGATGCCTTTATTTTTGCCTAGGCCAGTCAACCTAGCGGGTCCTTATTCATGCGTAGTATCTTTTCACTATGTCCGTATTCACAGGGTGAGGAAGGTCGTCACCATCCATGGCGGTTAGAATCATGGCTCCACCGGAAAATATGCTCTTTATTACAAATAGCCCTTCGTACGCGAGAGTCCTCTTTCCATGGGGATCACCTTGTGGCAGGATGGTACGCTTGATTACTAGATCACCCACTTAATATGCCTGACGTCTGACCTTTTTGTTGAAAGCCTCGATCATTCACTTTTGGTACATCTGACCATGACAGATAGCAGTAAGCCTTTTCTCATCAATCAAATTCAGTTGGTCAAGTCGAGTCTGGATCATATCCTCTTCATTCAAACCTGCATCATTCATGATTCTCAAAGAAGGAATCTGGACCTCAATAGGTAGTACAACCTCCATACCATACACTAGAGAATAAGGTGTTTCCCCTGTTAACGTACGTGCTGAGGTGCAGTACCCATGAAGTACAAATGGTAACATCTCATGCCAGTCTTTGTATGTCACCGTCATCTTCTGTATGATTTTCTTAATGTTCTTGTTAGCAGCCTCCACAACGCCATTCATCTTCGGCTGGTAAGGGGAAGAATTATGATGCTGGATCTTAAATTGTTTACATAGTTCGGTGATCATCGTATTATTGAGATTTGTACCATTATCTGTGATAATTCTTTCTGAAACACCATACCGATAGATAAGGTTATGCTTGATGAACCGCGCCATAACATTCTTGGTAACAGTAGCAAAAGAGGCAGCCTCAACCCACTTCGTGAAGTAATCAATGGCCACTAGGATAAAGCGATGCCCATTGGAAGCGGTAGGTCTTATATCTCCGATCATGTCAATTCCCCACATTGCAAAGGGCCTGGGATCCGTCAAGACTTTCAAGGGAACCGAAGGTACATGTACGTTATTAGCATATATCTGGCATTTGTGACAAGTTCGGGAATACTGATAACAATCTGCTTCCATAGTGGACCAGTAATATCTTGCCCGTAGGATCTTTGTAGCCACGGTGTGTCCACTAGAATGGGTGCCAAAGGTACCTTTGTGTAAATCTGCCATAATCCTCTCTGCTTCGCTCTTGGCTATACACCGAAGTAAAATAGAATCATGATTGCGCTTGTAGAGGATTCCATTACTGAGGAAGAACTTCGCGGAGAACCATCTCAGAAACTTCTTATCATTGACAGATGCCCCCTGTTGTACCCCAAAATTTTCCCTCTCATTTATCAAGTATTTTCTCACAAGATCTCCTTTTGTTCAAGACTACACAAGGGTTGATCAGCTTAAGACACCTCCTTAAGCACTGATGACTGAAATTAGGGTTTGAGATTGCACAAGGATAATTGAGCTTTTAATGCCTCATATGACTTTCATGAATCATTATGGACCCCCAAGATTTCTCATGTCAAGTTTCAAGTCTTGGATCACATTTTTGCTCAGTCAATTGAGCAGTTGACCTAAAAATCAGTTGTATTAGGGAAAAAGTCAACTGTGACCAATTTACAGTCAAACTTCATAATTTTTGATCCATATCAACATTGTGAACTCATATATGTCATTTGATCAAGTTTGGACCACAATTCCTCAAGAAATTTGATCAGATCATCAAAAGGGCAAAATGATCAAAATTAGGGTTTTGACTGAGAAATGGCAATTTCTGATTTTTGACCTAGAAAATGGTTAATTGTTTTGAGACATGATCTCAAGGTTTCAATTGCATCATTTTTACCTAATGGCTTGACTCAAAACATTGCTCAAGATCAATTGATTGATAATTGATTTTCAGTCAACTGATCAAAAGCCAACTGTACACTGAAAAGTCAAACTTTGACTTTTTGGTCAAAATCAAGTGTCAAAGATCACAATTCATCAAAACATGTCAAAATATGAAACTTGTTCATTAAGAAATAAAATAGTCAAGATTTCATTTTGAAAAGTCAAAGTTTCCAAACTTAGAAATTTTTCTAAGTGTTGAAAACTTCATATTTTTTCACAACTTTGAGCCAATTTTTCACCATGATGCAAGATGATTCAAAAGAAACTTTCAACATGAAAGTTGTTGATATCCATGATATCTAAAACATTTATTTACACACCTTCTCCTATAAATTCTTGCATCTCAAGTTATTAATCCATGAAGTCATGGTCATGAAACTAAAACACAGTGAAATTTTGAGCATTTTTGGTCAGGATTTTGACCTAACTTCAGACCCAAGTTTCACATAATTCCATTTGGAATTTGCAAAAGTGATTCAAATAGGGGTTATAGAGCATATTACAAGCTTTCCAAAATGTCCAAGAACTCCCTAAGATCATTTGTGAGCAAGGAGAATCGAAGGCCAGAAGTTTGGGTTTCAAGTTGTTTTGCAAGGGAAAATTTATGATGCAACATGAACCAAATCCATAGCCATGCTGCATAATCTAACTTTGCAGGCCTCAAACTTGTTTGTCACGCCATAATTTAATGGTTTACACAACTAATTGTACCCTTATCCAAGAGTTTCAAGCATTATCCAAATTAATTTTCCATTTTAGGGAGAAAGCAATATATCCATTCTTGTAAAGAAAGCTTTATGCACAAAGTCAGCTTCTTGAGCTCCTAATTTGTTTTCTCTGATTACACTCCATCCATAAAGTCAGTGGCATGGTGTTTAAAGTGGCTAACAACTCAATGAACAAAGGTACAATTCATGGAAACTTGTTTTGTCAAAAAAATCACATGTTGAGTTTAAACATGGATTTTGAATTCAGACCAACTTGAGCACTCCAAACCTCTTGCTTATACATAAAGGCACTATATGCAAGCTAACAGAGGGAATTCACAAGCCTAAAAACTCCCTGAGATCAGAATTTGCACACAAACTCCATTTTTGTGTCATTTCTAACTTTGAATTCCAAACTCACATTTCACTCATGCATTCTCACTCAAATTCAATCATAGAGCTTCCATACACCATTTAGAACTCATCCCACACCCTGTTACACGACTGTAACACCATTTGTACCATCTTCCATTTTCAAAAACAGAGCTTTGCACTTGGACTTCTCCAACACGATTCAGTCATCTCCAGTACAAACTAAACATTGCATTAGCGTCCTGGAGGGCCACTGAAGTTATTCTGATCATCACAACACCTTGAGGAGTGCTCAAACTCAGAATACGATTTCCAGTTTTGAGGTAAGTTTCCTTAACTTTGAACTCTCTCTACAAGCATCAATATTAATTCATTTATGAAGGTAAAATGTAAACATCATAGTCCTGAAACTAACCATGTCCTTAGAATTCATTTATGTTGCCTGAGTAGTGAGAATTTTAGAGTTGAATTTTCTGAAAAAATTAGGTCAGATTTGGTACCATTCAAAATTCATGCTCATTTTTTATTTATAGCTTTAGTTATTTATATGACTGAACTCGTGATGAAATTTGGAGCAAGTTTCATGTTTATACTTTTGCAAATGGTTGAGAAATGAAAGAGACAGCAATTTCAAAAAATCACGTTGATTGGTCTGGCACGAGGTTGAAGATGATACAGACCTAGGAATGTGTTTCAAATATATATTCTTGGTTTTGTATTAATAAACGAATGTATAGCCACCCCAGTGGTAGAAGCGCGCGTCTTTGACTATAGGGACCTGGGTTCGAGCCCTATTGGCACCCTTTTATTTGTTTCACATTTATTTGTTTCAGATCCGATGCAATCATGTACAAAGCGCCTATCATGAGCCTCATATCAACACCATTGGATGTTCAGCAATCCAAATCCAACGCTTCATGATGCAAGCTCATGGTACACCCCCAGAAATTAACCACACTTGATCCAAACAGGCGTTGGGTTTTTGCTTTGGGCCCAGTCGGAATGTTGACTATCACCCCCATTTTACTTTCTAATGCAGGCCCATTCATGCATTTTTTTCTTATTTATTTTTCTCTGATTACAAAAACACACATTTGGGCCTAGCTCCCCTTTTACTATTGTTAACCCCCATTTCCATTTTTTAACCCCCTGACTTTAATTTTATATTTTTCTTTTATTCTCTTTTCTTTATTATTATTATTATTATTATTATTATTATTATTATTATTATTATTATTATTATTATTATTATTATTATTATTATTATTATTATTATTATTATTATTATTATTATTATTATTATTAATAATATTATCGTTATTGTCATTAATAAAATCCCAAAAAAATATTTTTATTTTATTATTTATATTTATTTAGTTCATTTTTTCTTCATAAAACAAAAGAATTAAAAAAATTTCCTTTAATAAATTAATTTCATTTTTTTTAAAATACTTAGATAATTATTCTTAATTATTATATATTATTTTCTTGTAAATTAAAATCAATTTAGAACTTAGGTCTTTTATTTAATTAAATTTATTTAATCAAATTCACAAAAAATCCTAAAAATTTAGTTTCTCTTTAAATTAATTTATTTTACTAACTTAATATTAATTTTCTTATTTTTAGTTAATTATTTTATTTTAGTTACCTAGGTCAAAAAATCTTTTCATGAAAACCAAACAAAAAATCACATTTCTTTTTACACTTACATTCTTGCATTTTTATTTATTCAATTCTTGTACAATATTCAATATAGTTGTAATAATTATTTAGATTTAATTTCCCCATTCATAAACTTGTACCCCCATCCCCTAAAGCGTTGTAATAGCGTAGGACATTTAAATTCCGCAATTTAATGCTTTATATACAAATGCTAGTAAATTAAGATTTGTATGGAAAGATAAAATCAAAGCTTAGAAAATCCTAATCAAGACAAATCAAGCATGTAAACCAATACACTTGTACACATACACCCTTAAGGTAAATCCACTTTGTTGCCTTACAAAATGGCCATATTATGTATGTAAGGTGTCTTAGAAAAAGCAATAAAAAAATACAAGATCATAGTCCCTCGATGACGCTATCTATGTTGCCTTTCAAAATGATCTTAGTCCCTAAAGAAAATGCTAAGATATCTTACAACATTGCTAATCATGGCTATACGACGACCCTTGCCCGTCCCTTTTACATCCAAAGATAGGGTTACTTACCAAATCAATGGTAAGATAACAATGTCAAAGGAAAGAGGAAATAAACATGAAAGAATTTTGAGTAGGTAGATCGTTCCTAGTTTCTTGCTCAATTTCAAAACCAAAGCATTCTTGCTATTTTCAAAATAAACACCAATACTTTTAAAACATCTTACAAACTTGAAACATTTTCAAAAGACAAACACTTTGTACGCGTTCTTATAGAAATGAGAGCCATTACAAAGAAAACCCTTTTTCAAAATCACTTTCAAAAAACACACTCCACAAACACCTTTTTGAACTACTTTCAAAACAACACTTTGTATGCGTTCTTATAGAAACGAGAACCATTACAAAGACATTTTCAAAATACTTTCAAAAAACTACAGAAAGCACATTTTTAAACAAAAGCAAGTAATATAGAAAGCAACTAAGAGCCCATGGAAAACCATGGATGAAAAGGGTGCTAATACCTTCCCTTTTCATAATCTACCCCCCGAACTCAAGAAAACATCTCAAAGGTCTTTGCTGTTCTTTTCAGCCTTTATTTTTGGATAAAAGAGAAGTCGGTGGCGACTCTTGCTAAACCGCAACATTTACGATCAAACACAAAACAACCAAGTCAGTTCGCCCACCGCGTTACACCCCCTTAGGGTATTCTTGAGCCTCGAGTTACCTTTTCACTTCATGGAACCAAGGTTTGTCCGCTACTTCTTCAGTATCAATCTCATAGCAGTATGCTGGTTCATCCAATCTCTCAATAGTGATCTGAGGAGCCTCATTGTCCCTTCTGACCTTGAACATGGATGACATGGTAGTTAGCGCGCCCGCTAACTGATTCTCTTCTCGTGGAAAATGTTCAAAGGTGACCTCTTGAAAGTGTGGAAGTAATGTCAGCACTTGTTCTTTGTAAGGGATGAGATTAGGGTGCTTCGTATCCCATTCTCCTTTGATTTGACTTATTACCAAAGCCGAATCCCCGAAAATGCTCAAGAACTTGATCCTTAAGTAAATAGCAGCTTTGAGACCCATGATGCATGCTTCATACTCAGCCATATTGTTGGTACAATTGAAACATAATCTGGTGGTGAAAGGAGTATGACAGCCCTTGGGAGATATGATTACAGCACCGATGCCATTGCCCAGTGCATTGGAAGCTCCGTCAAAAACCATAGTCCATCGGGATCCTTTCTCAGGACCTTCATTCGGTCCAGGTTCTTCAAAGTCAGTCACTAACATAATATTCTCATCCGGGAATTCAAAGTTCATGGATTGGTAGTCATCCACAACTTGATGAGCCAAATGATTAGCTAATACACTTCCCTTGATTACTTTTTGGGTTGTATATTAAATGTCGTATTCGGTCAGGATCATTTGCCATCTCGCTATTCTTTCGGAGAGAATGGGCTTCTCAAAGATGTACTTGATCGAATCCATCTTAGATATCAACAAAGTAGTGTGGGTTAACATGTACTGCCTCAGTCGGCAAGCAGCCCATGCCAAAGTGCAACAAGTTTTCTCAAGCAGTGAGTATCTTGTTTCACAATTGGTAAATTTTTTTCTAAGGTAGTATATTGCATGCTCTTTTCAACCAGACTCGTCATGCTGCCCCAACACACACCCCATTGAATTATCTAACACCGTTAAGTACATTATCAAAGGTCTTCCTTTAATCGGAGGCATCAGAATTGGAGGCTCTTGAAGGTATTCCTTGATTCTATCGAAGGCAGTCTGGCATTCATCATTCCATTTTACCACTTGATCTTTCTTTAGGAGTTTGAAAATTGGCTAACAAGTAGCAGTTAGATGGGAAATGAATCTGGCAATGTAATTTAGGCGTCCCAAGAAACTTCTAACTTCCTTCTTAGTGCGAGGAGCCGACATCTCTTGTATAGCGTTTACCTTTGTAGGGTCTACTTGAATACCCTTGTCACTGACAATGAAGCCTAGGAGTTTACCAGACCTTACCCCAAAGGTGCACTTGTTCGTGTTTAAACTCAGCTTGTACGTCTTCAACCTATCAAACAACTTTTGTAGATGATGAAGGTGCTCTCCCTCAGTTTGAGACTTGGCTATCATGTCATCAACATATACCTCTATCTCATGGTGAATCATGTCATGGAACAAAGCTACCATGGCTCGCTGATAGGTTTCCCCAACATTCTTCAATCCAAATGACATCACTTTGTAACAGAAAGTTCCCCATTGTGTGACAAAGGTTGTCTTCTCCATGTCCTCGGGTGCCATCTTGATCTGATTGTAATAAGAGAAACTGTCCATGAAGGAAAAGATCTTATGTTGCACGGTGTTGTCAACCAGAACGTCAATATGGGGAAGCGGGAAGTCATACTTGGGGCTCACCCTGTTTAAATCTCTATAGTCCACACACATCCGTACCTTGCCATCCTTTTTAGGCACCGGGACTACGTTAGCAACCCATTGGGGATAAGAGGTGACAACTAAGAACCCAATGTTGAACTGTTTCATAACTTCTGCTTTGATCTTCTCCGACATTTCAGGATGCACCGACGAACCTTCTCCTTTACTCGAGGGAAATCTTCTTTAGTTGGTAGACGATGAACCACAATATCAGTGTCTAGCCCTGGCATGTCTTCATATGACCAGACAAAGATCTCAACATAATCATGCAACATCTGTATCAACCGCTGTTTGACACTAAGCTCCAAATTTGCACCTATCTTGACTTCTTTTCTGTTCTCTTTTGTGCCCAAATTCACTGTCTCAATTGACTCTTCATGGGGTTGTATAGCCCTTTCTTTTTGCTGTAACAGTCTGACAAGTTCTCCGGGTACCTCACAATCTTCCTCACCTTTGTCCTTGGCTTGGTTGATCAGATTTTCGAAGCCATAACTGACAATAGTAGAATCGCTATCAATGGGATCCAGAGTGGATATGGATCAACAGTTTGATACGTGAGTGTCTGTAAGAGCATATTTGTAAAGTAAAAAGTAGTAAAGAAAGACAAGGAGCGCAAAATTTGTATGCAAAATGTCCAATGCTTTATTAATGATATATGAGATTGAAACAAGATAACCCTCACAAATAAACTATTGTGCCCCGGGTAAGACACATGGCCACATAGTTTATATTTCTTAATTATTACATATCGGAAAACAAGAAAGACAATTACTTTTGAATAAAAGTAATTGGTACAAAGTCTTTAGCCATCTAGTTACTGGGTCCACCATTGGTAGTAGGAAAGATCCAATTATCCATGTCATAGTCACCATCACTGTCTTCTAAAGCGTTGACCCCATGGTTAATGGTGCGTAGGGGAGGTCCTCCAGCATGAGCACGGCGAACAACCCTTTGAGCCCCTGAAGAGAAACCCAAACCAAACGTATTAGATTTGTATGGAATGTCAGAGAGTTGGCCCCAAATGGTACACCCACCTTCTTCAATAACTGCTTTGACGTCCTTGAGAGAAGCCATTTTCAAGGGAGGCTCGGTGATCTTTGGCATATTGGTAACAGTCTCAGTTGCAGCCATGGTCTGGGGCACCTCTTCGAAGTTCGGACAAGGAGTCTCAATGAACTCACCATCCATTTCCACATACCTGAAAGAGTTCAAGTGACTTACCATGTATTCTTCTTCGCCATATACCGTGACAATCTTTCTTTTTATCGGGTACTTCATCATCTGATGCAGAGTGGACGTGACAACTCCTACCCCATGGATTCAAGGGTGACCCAAGAAACAAGAATAAGATGGTCTGATATCCATCACGTAAAATGTGGAGTCAATGGTCTGAGAACCAACTTTGATGGGGATGTCTACCTCCCCATGCACCATTCTTTTCGAACCATCGAAAGTCCTCACTACAAGGTTGCTGGGCTTCAGGGTCAAACTCTCGCAGTCTAATCTATCCAGAGTCTTCTTGGGCAGCACGTTCAATGATGAACCAATATCTACTATAACATGGGCCAAAGTAGTGCCCCTGCATTCAATGGAGACATGCAGTGCATCATTGTGTTTTCTTCCTCTGGGTGTTAGACCAGCATCAGTAAAACCCAAACCGTTATCAGCCATTAAACTGGCCACACAATCTTCAAATTGGTCAGCGGAGGTTTCTTGTGGCACATTGGCAGGTTTGAGGAATTTCACCGAAGCTTTTGCATGAGCTTTGAAGCACAATAGTAGGGCTAACATTGAAATCTTAGAAGGGGTCTGCCCCAACTGTTCGACCACATTGTAGTCTCTCTTTTTAATTATCTTTAGGATTTCTTCCATTTCCTTCTTGGAAGCCTCTGGAATGGATTCTGAATGTGCCTTCATCTGGACAGGCTCAATCAATATGTCTTTACCCCGAGTCTCGGCCAACTCGGTGATAGGGGTGACAACAGGGGTAATCACAAGAATTGCGGTGGTAGTATCAGCAGGAACAACAGTAGGAATGATCACATGAATAATAATAACTTTTGGAGGATAAATCATAGGGGAGAACACTCTTCCACTTCTTGTTATTTTTCTGCTCCCAACGATGTTGCCAATATCGGGATCAGTATTTCCAGAAACTTGGTCTTCAACAGCAACAGGTCTTGCTTGACGCCATGGTAATAGACTTCATCCCCATAATTCTAGGGAGAAGCTTTGTCCAATGAATATGGTATTGGCCCTGACATAGTGATGATCAGGGGAGCCAACTTTAGAGCAGATGTAATCCTGACGGGTCTTTTGGTGGAGACCCTGGGAGGATTGACGGAAATGGTTATAATCGAAACATCCTTACAAGAAACAGTTGTAATAGGGGTCTTTTCAAATAGAATCTATTTATCATCCATCAGGCGTTGAACACCTACGTTCAACAAATAACAACCAGTCGGTAGAGATAAACATAAGTGGTAATCTTCACCATAACCCGGAATAAATCTGCTTGCAACAAATTCCACTTAACATTCATGAGAGGAGTAACAAGTTCCTCAACAGAAGTAAAAAACGTATCATCGTCAACAACATTAACACCACGGTTGTGCTTGGGCATGGGAGCAGTTATAATATTGGGAATCTCAGGAGCGTCAAATCCAATCTCCTTCGCCTCAATAAGGTCTTGTACCTTGTTTTTCAAAGCCCAACAATCGTTTGTATCATGGCCTGGACTTTCTGAATGGTAAGCACAACGAGCATTTGGGTTGTAGCGAGGAGATGCGGTGTTGGGATTCTTGGGAGCTTCCCTCAAGGTAACCAGATTAGATTTTAGTAGGTGAGGTAAAACTTGAGGCAAAGCCATATTTATCTGGGTGAATCATCTTACAGGTCTTTCTGCTCTAGGCTAATTATTTCGTTGTTGAGTAGCTGCAGGCTTGGATATCATAACGGCCCCTACCGTTGGAAGACGCTAGGTTCTACCCTGATTTCGTTGATTGTAAACAACACTGACCTTTTTTCTCCCACGGAAGGTCTCTTTCCCGCACTTGAAGAGGCATCCTTCTGAATCTTGTCGCTTCTAATCCCAGCTTCCACTCTTTCTCTTGTTAAAATCAACTCAGTAAAGCCAGTTAAGGAGCTTCCAATCAGATGATTGAAAAACAGACCATATAGGGTACCCAAAAACATATCCACTAACTCCCTATCAGACAGGGGGGTTGGACTCTTCCTGCTAAATCCCTCCACTTCTGAGCATAGTCTTTAAAACCCTCGCTCAAACCCATAGACATACTTTGGAGTTGTGTACGGGTGGGAGAAAGGTATGCATTATACTGATACTGCTTGTAGGAAGTAGCAGCCAGGTCTTCCCAGTTATGAATATTGGTCCCCTCTAGATGATAGAACCACTCTAGTTGAGTCCCAGATAGAGTGTCTTGAAAGAAGTGGACCCATAAGTCCTTGTCTGCAGTGTCAGGATGAATCTTCCTCACATAAGATCGGAGATGAATCTTGGAACATGAGACCCCATCATATTTAGTGAATACCAGAACTTTGAACTTCTGTGGGATGACAACCCAGAAACCAAACCCAGCTCTTCAAAGTCCAACCCCGGTACCTTTTGGATTTCCATTGCATTCAGACGATCCTCCAACTGTTTGTATTTTTCATCGGCCGGAGGATACTGATCCTCATTACAGTCAGTCTCATTATTAGATTCCATTGGACTGGGGTCCTCCTCTCTTGTTTCCCCTTCTTGATTGTCTCCTTCTTTTGATTAAGATGCTAGTTCTACAACCTGCCTTAACGGTCCTCTGAACCTCCTTCCCAAATTCACCACACCAGCTGGTTTCTTTGGCTTCTTGGTCTTCTCTTTGACAATCAAGGCTTTCAGTTCCTCTTGCCCCTTGGCCAGAGCCATGATCATTTGTTGAAACTAAGCATTTTGGGTTTGTACATCATTCACTGTTTGTTTGAGAGCCATTTCTTTACTGCTGAAATAAACAACGAAGAAGATGAGAAACCTTATATGAAACTTGTTTATGCAATGATATATATGATATACACATGCAATGATTTCAAGGACCCTATTGGATTCAAGATATTTTAAACAAAACAGGAAACAAAACTCTTTATTAGTACGTTTTTAAAGAAACAAAAGATTACACAAGGATAAACATTGAAAGGAAATTATAAACTCCTAAGTCTCCCATTGGTGCTTCCTCTTGGTGTTGAGGTAGTTGTTGAGATTCCTCTCTTCGTGAAGCTGCTTTGTTAATTCCAGTACCTTCTTCTCACTTGTGTAAAATTGAGCCTCAAAAGTATCTCGTTCTTCCTTGAGCTGGATCCAGGACTTTTGCAACTCTTCGAAGTTGGTTGGCATATTAGGATGGAGAATAATACGGGACTCGCCCCCTTGAACAACATGTTCCAAGATCACCGGTAAGATGGAATCGTATGGCATCATAATACTTTGGGCTCGAGCTCGTACCCATTTGAGGTAAGGTTCCAAAGGGATGGAGTTCTTGCACCCCAAAGTCTTACTATTAGTATTCTTAATAATGTCCCAAGTGCGGATGAACCTTTGACGATAATTTTACAAATCATCTGAGTAGTTGAACACAATACCCTGGATGAGTTTATCCGGTGGACCATCTCTCAGTGCATAGCCAAACTGACGTAGTGCTAGAGAAGGATTGCAGGTGATGCCTCCTCTAATTCCCAGGAGTGGCACATTAGGAAATTCTCTGTAGCGATGAATAAAAAAGATGTCTCCTTGAGAGCGAGGACACCAATGGATGTCGGAGTGAGAGAGAGACATTAGTCTTTGACTCCACCTTAATCCTAAATCATTATGCATTATTGACCAAGGAAGGTGCGAAATAAACCACCTATATAGCAGAGGGGTGAAACACATGAGAGTTCCTCGCTTCTTCAGAGTACGAGTATAGAGAGAATGTAGGATATCCCCGAGCATTGTAGGAATCAGATTATGAGCAAGGAAAATGTTAATGGCATTCACATCTATAAATTGATATGAATTAGGAAACAGGACCAACCCATGGATCAAGAGAGCTAAGACATCTTCGAAGGCATGATAACTCAACATCCAGGAAAATCTGAGCTTTCTTCATCAGAAAATTTGCAAGGAGACCCTTAACTCCACTTCTTTTTTCCCAATTGGACTCAATGTCAGATGGCTTCAAGTGCAAAGCTACGACAACATTTTCAGAAGCTGGGTCTTGTTCTAAACCAGTGAAAGGTACTCGCTACAATATAGGTAAACCAAGTAACTTAGATAATTCTTCCAGTGTAGGCACCAATTGATAATCAGGGAATGTGAAGCAATGGTGCATAGGGTCGAAGAACTGGAATAAGACATCATCAAACCCTCGTTAAATCTGATGTAACCAAATTGAGTAAGTGACCATGTCTTTTGTGGAATGATGAGTCCTTGGGGACTTTCAATACTAATTCCTTGAGGTTGGGAGGAACTTTTGTAAAGTGAATCCGAATGGTTTTTCTATGACATGAATTCATATCCTGTAAAACAGCAAAGAGGTAAATCCAATAGGTCCTTGAAATGATTAGTATATATGAATGTCATGATGTTTTTGATGTCATGATTATGCTTACAATCACAGATAAACACAAGAAAATCACACAATAGACCTTAGGTTCAAAGGCTTGCATGAGGTTTTAAGGTAAGTACCCTCTTTAATGTTCTGTTGGCTCAACCTGTCCTATTAATAGTAACCGGGTTCTATGGAGCCTCAATATCATTGACCTTTTTGTCGGGCATTGTTTCAGTTCAAGCATCGAAGTATTGCGGCCAAGATATCCCGAAAGTCCAGTCTCAATGAGTGTAGTATCGTGTATCAACCAATCTTCGGTCAGAACCAAAGCCGGTTATCTCACTACTTCATAATGGCTAGGGTAAGTCAATTAAAGGTTTTAAAGGTCAGTTAGCGTTTAGTGACATTATGGGGAAGCCTAATGTTATCCTTGACTTACTCAAGTAACATTAGTACAATCCAGAGTATCGCGCTAACGTAGCCACCACTTCGTCTGTATCGGTCTACGCTGTACAACCTCTAGATTTATTGCTACTTACCTAAAAGATGTCTCCAGATCTGGGTATAGGATCTTTACAAGAATACCCCAACAAAACCCTTAAGAGTAAAGCAGTTAAGGAAAACAAAGAGAGCAATTTTAAAATGATTTAGACCCTAAGGTAAACCCCACTTTATTATTATCTCCAACAGAGTCGCCAATTCTGTGATACGGTGGCAGAACTGACTGTTAATACTGGTTTGCATTTTGTATTCACAAATATGCGGTAAGCAAGAGTCGCCACCGACTTTTCTTTTATCCAACAAAGGAAAGGGAAAAAATAACAAAAAAAATACCTTTTTCGATATTTTCTGAGTAAGGGGGGTAGATTATGGAAAGGGAAGGTGTTAACACCCTTTCCATCCGTGGTTTTCCACGGGCTCTTAGGTACTTGCTCATTTTGAAAATTGCTTTCGTGTTTGTGTGTTTTGAAAAGTTTTGTTGGCTTTATGATAACTCTTGTATCAGTCCTCAAGAGTGTGATAAAGTGTTTTTTGAAAATGTTTTGAAAGTGTGGTGTAAAAAGAATTAGTTTTGAGCAAGTACTTAACAACTATCTACCTACTCGAAAAAAACGTTCTTTTCCTCCTTTCCTTTAGATAGTGCTATTCTACTATTAGTGAGTAGGTAGCCCTATCGTTGGATGTTGAGGGACTATCAAAAGGGACATTTACGGTGACTAAGGCAACTGGGCAAGAACTCTTACTAACTGTCCTAAAGTTCTAATATCACTTTTTTAACCGAGGCAACAATTGAGAGGGTTATCGAGGGACTTATGAGAACTCAAGGACAGTCACTAAAAATTCTCACGTTTCGAGAATTGTGACTGTTTCGAAGGCAACCGAAGTGGGAGATATCCTTGGGGTGCGAGTGTGCAATGGTGTGCTTTTTTTCAGGTATTTTTATCTTGATGTTAGTGATCTAAGAATGATTGGTTAGTTCTTTCCATACACACCTAATTACTAGCAGTTTATATACAGGCATATAATATAGTGCAGAAAGTGAAACCTACAGCTATTACAAGGCTTCGAGGCAGTTACAGTTATATCTGACTGAAATGTAAAGTGCGGAAAGTAAAAATCCTAATTAGGGCTATTACAATCCATAGGAAGGTACATAATCAGGAAATAAAGTGCGCGCACGATAAAATTTCAAACCATAGGCAGATACATAATAATATAAGCGCGCGAATTGAAAATCGGGGTAAAAAAGATATAGTCGAAAGATAAATGAAAATGTGTCAGTGCAAAAGTGTGAATTTATTAATTAAAGCCTAGGATGTTTAACCTAATTATCGGGAAAAGTTGGGTGAATCGGTGAAACCCTAAATTAATCTAATTAATTGTTTAAAAAAAAATTAAATTAAATAAATTAAATTATTTACTAATTAACCTAATTAATTAACTAAAAAAATAGAAAGTTAAAATAATTAAAGTAAATTAAGTAACCTAATTATAAGGTGATTAGTCTAATGATGCTAATTAGTTAACTAAGTGTATGATTAACCTAAGTTAATTTACTAATTATTTGTTAATTAAATGAAAAATAAGAAAATGGTGTAAAATAGGAAAAAAGGGTAAAAATCAGGAAAATAATGCAAAAACCCCAGCTGGGATTCGAACTGAGGTGTTGAAGGTGAAAAGGGAGCGTTCGTGGCCATCTCATCTATGCATTGTCGGTGTCAAATAATCTCATTTGTTGGATGATCATATCATACAACGCTTTGACTTTCGTTTTCAATGAATTAACGCGTGGGCCCAGGTGACTTATTGACTGACCAATTAAAAGAGTGGATCATGCCACGCATGCCTTCGCCTGAGTCAAAACCCTAGCGACGCTGGAGTCAACACTCCGGTCGCCTTCTCCGACGGGCTTCAATCATCAAACTTGAAAAATAGCCATGTTAAACGCAAAAGAAGGACCCTACCCCCCTAATTCGAGGGTTGCGAATCCAGTGGTGGTGTCTGTTTGATCTGAAAATCCCTATACAAGTAGATACAAAGCTTGCAGTTCATTATGCCTTAGCCATGGAAGATGTCTATTTAGCCATCAAAGCTCATCAAAGATTGCCCATATCTGTTCCTTATCATCATGTTATCATGTTAATGGGGTTAGAACGAATTGAAAAATGCTATAATTTAAAATATGATAGATTGAAAAATTATGAATATATGAGTTATGTACAATGAGTTTCAGCATGTTATGGCTATGGATGATGATCCATACTTACCTAAGCTTACCTCAGGAACACCAAGGAATGGTTAGAATGCTTTGAAGTTGGCTGCAAATGTGAATACGAGGATCCAAGTTTATGGAGAAATTTTTATATTTGAAACCCTAGTGTAAAGGCTCTAGCTGCGTGTGTGTGTGCTTTTGAATGATTGTGTATATGTAGTAGACAAGATTAGGTCAATAAATCCATCCATGAGATCAAATATAATCATGCTCTTAAAGTCATGAAGATTTGATCCAAAATTTCTAAAACAAGAAGATATTTCCCTCCTCTTGTCTTGTGCGTTTTTTACTGCTATTTGTGAGCTTTTTGGGCCTCCAACATGACCAAATCTCTAGCCTTGCACGCCTTATACATCAATCTTTCATTTATTTAATTTATTTTGATTTTATTTGGATAAAAATCAACAATAAATAAAATAAAAATCAAACTTATGCATGGGTGAGTTTATAGGTTCTTGGACATGTTAGGAATAAGTTTCAAACATAAAAAGATAAGCCCTTTTTGAAAAAATTTAAGTTAGCTCAATATTTGCTTCATGCCCTTTTCCAAAAATTAGTCAACTTTAGCAATGCACATATCTCTCAATTTTAACCCTATGAGGGTGTTCTTGGACTTTTTAGAGAGCTTAGGATGTCCTCTAAAAACCCTCTTAGTTTCATTTACATTGGATCTTCCATGTTCATGTAAGGAGCTTTGACCCAAAAAGTGTGTTTGTTGACTTTTTGAAAGGACCTATAATGTTTGAGCTTGTATCTTTTAACTGGGGCATTTCTTGAACTTGAGAGATGAAGAGAAGTTATTGGGGACTGGATTCTCTTCAAAATGAGCTTTGTTTGAAAACTTTATAATAAAGTATGAGAAAATTATGCCTGGTCAAAGTTTGGTTGAGTTTTCCTATAGAAACCCTAATTTGCAGTTTTTGACTTTTTATGAATTAAGAGCATTTCTTGAGGAATAATGATCAACCCTTGATAAAATGATGGATATTACTTCAAAATGTTGATGTTGACCAAAAATCTTATGGTTTGACTGTATATAGGCCACAATTGACTTTTGACTTAGTACAATTGATTTTAAAACATTTGAGCAGTTGACTGAGCAAACTTGTTGTGCAAGGCATGAAATTTGGCATGGATGATCTTGAGGACATATTAGGGACATGGAAAACATATGAGACCCTTTGAACTCACACATCTTGATGAAAACTGAAACCCTAAATAGAGGTTTATTGCCTTAGGAGGAGAATTTGTCTGGTCAATTCTTAGTCATTCTAGGGCAAGTTGGGGATCTCAATGGACATGTCTTGAGTAAAATGAGAGGGGAAATTTTGGGGTACAACACAAGTCTTGAAACAAATTTTCAATAGAAGGAGTCTTCTGAACTAGAATTATATGGTTATCCATCAGACGTTGAATACCTTCTTTCAGCAGTTTACAACCATTTGGTTGGGTTGTGCAGTAATAGCACCTTTTAATGTAACCAAAAAAAAAACCGCCTGCAACAAATTCTTCTTGATAATCAGGAGAGGAACAGTCAATTCACTTACAGCATAAACATATGAAACATCATCAATAGCATTTATGCCTTTGTCATGCTTAGAAATAGGAGCGGTAATCACATTGAGGGTCTCGGGAGGATCAAATTCAATCTCTTTATTGTTAATCATATCTTGAGTTTGATTTTTCAAAGCCTAACAACTATTTGTGTCGTGTCCGGGGGGACTGTTGGAATAATAGGCGCATCTTACATTAGGATTGTATTTGGGAGAGGAAATGTTGGGATTCTGAGGCAGATCTCTCAATGTTATCAATTCTGATTTCAATAGATGTTGTAATGCCTGAGACAATGGCATGTTAATCTTGATAAATTATCTCCTGGGTGCATCTGACCTACGCTGATTTCCTTGTTGATGTTGTTGCACTAGCGCATGATTAGAAATTAGCACAACTCCCACAGACTGGTTGCAGTCATTTCTAGCACGACCCTCCTGGCCATACACAACATTAATTTCATTTTTTCCATTAAACGTCTTCTTCATAGTACTTGAAGACGCCGCCACTTAAATTTTTCCACTCCTGATTCCACTTTCAACATGTTCCCCTGATAATACCAGCTCGGTGAATCAGGGTGAAGAGCTTTCGATCAGATGATTAAAGAAAGGACCTGCTAAAGTTCCCATAAACATGCCAACCAACTCCCTATCAGACAGAGGAGGTTAAACTCTTCCTTTTAGATATCTCCATTTATGGGCATACTCTTTAAAGCCTTCGTTCGAGCCCATAGTCATACTTTGTAATTGCACATGAGTTGGTGCAAGGTCAGCATTGTATTAGTATTGTTTATAAAAGGCAGCAGTTAAGTCTTCCCAAGTACGAATGTTGGTCCCTTCCAGCTGATAGAACCACTCCAATTGTGTTCTCGACAAGATTTCTTAAAAAAGTGCACCCATAACTTCCTGTCAGAAGTATGGGGTTGAATCTTCCAAACATACCACCTTAAATGAAGCTTTTGACAGCAAACACCATCATACTTCGAAAAGGTAGGGCCTGTAATACGATGGGAGAACTGACTTGGGTGTTTTGCGTTTTATCGCAATTGTTGAGGATAACAAGAGTCACCATCGACTTTTCTTTTATCCAATAAAGGAAAGGGTGAAAAGAACAGGAAATACCTTTTGATAATTTTCTTGAGTTCGGGGGGTAGGTTATGAAAAGGAAAGTTATTAGCGCCCTTTTCATCCGTAGTTATCTACGGGCTCTTAGTTGCTAGCTCACTTTTGAAATGCTTTGTTTGAAATGTGTTTGTGATAGTTTGAAAGTATTTTTGAAAAGTTCATTTGTTTAGGAGAACTTTGTAATGATTCTCATCTCTTTAATAATGTGTACAAAGTGTTGACTTTTGAAAGTATTTCATTTTGAAAGTGTTGGTGTGTTTTGAAAGATGTTGTTTTGAAAATGTTGTGAGCAAGCAACTATGAAGGTTCTACCTACTCAAAAGGGTCTTAGTTCTTTTCCCCCTCCTTTAGATATTGCTATCTTACCATGGATTGATAAGAAGCCCTATCATTGGATGCGAAGGGACGGGCGCGGGTCGTCGTATAGTCATAGAATGCAACCTATGAGTCTCTTTAGCAATTATCGTGAGGGACTAAGATCTTTTTTCCGAATGTAACATCGAAGGGTCATCGAGGGACTACGATCTTTTTTTATCGAGGGTCTTTTCTAAAGCATCCCACATTCAAGGGACATGACTATTTATTCGTAGGCAACAAGCGAGATTACCCTAGAGGTGCGCATGTGAAAAGTGTTTGATTGCATGCATTTTTGTATTTGAGATTAGGGTTTTCTAACGGTTGATTTTATCTTGCCATACACACCCTAATTACTAACAATTATATTAAAGCGGTAAATTGCGGAAATTAAAATCCTACGCTATTACATCACTTGGGGGATGGGGGTACAATTTACAAATGGGGATGAAATACAAGCCTAATTATTACAACCATATTGAATAAATGAATAGCAATAAAAATTATAAAAAGGAAAATAGTGTACAAATAAAGAAAAACAAACTTTATGTATCGAAGCATATCCTTATGCATCGATACATGCCACTTCTTATTTTTGGAAAAACAAAATCAACTCAGTATGGGTCGATACATAATGGTATGTGTCGACTCATTTCTTGTTTGTGTCGACACATTCGTGTTTTGTGTCGACTCATACACATTTTGTCTCTCTGTAATGTGCCTGGATAAAAGCATGCATCGATGCATAAGGCCTTGTATCGACTCATACCCTTTATGTAACTAAAAGGAGTCGACTCATGTGAGTATGCATCGACTCATGGTGTAGTTTTTAACCTTTAGCATTGTTCTATTGTGTGTACATGTCAGTTCTCAACATATAATTGACAAAAATGAAAATCAAGCAACTGGTTAGCTTCAAGGGCAATGATTACTACATTCTATCTTCTCAAGTGATCCAATAATGATGCGTGTATGAAAAATTCAAGGTCAAGAAGACTTACCTTGAGACTGCAATTTGTGTTTTGAGTTTGAACAACTTTCAAGATGCTGTGATAATCAGAATGGCTTCAGTGAACCTCCAGGAAGTTGATCCAACCCTTACTTTGTATTGAGAGTTGCTGAATAACCCCAACCTAGTCAAGTTGTACAATACTATTTTCTTTTTGAGATTGGAAGATGGTTGTATTGGTATTACGTAAATTGTTCTGGTGTTTTAACTATTTCTGTGTGGTGTGAAGTGTTTGGATAGTTAGTTTATGGGAAAGATTGCAAGGTCGAATAGTGGGTTGAGGTTTTGTTTTTGTGAATGAAGATAGAGCTGAAGATGAGCAAAGGTTATCAAAAGTTATGTTTATATTTTTTCAGATTTCTTTCTCTTTCTCTTTCAACAAAAGCCTCTCTAAAAAAACCTCCTAAAAAATCCCCCTTTTGCGTGTTGTGAGACATTTTATTTATAGATGAAATGAACAGTTTGGATATACTGTTTCATTGTTTTTTAGATGTAACTCTTATGTGCTAATTTTGTGCAAATATGGGACTGCTATAGTGTAGGTTTGGATAGGGTTAGAGGCAGCATAACAAGACTGTTTTGTAGCAGTTTTGGAGTGGAGTGGCAGCTTGATGCAGGGTTGGCTTTGCACAGGACATCAGATTGTTTTTTAACATGGTTTTGGGCTAGTGGCAGCTGGCTTGGACTTGGCAGCGTATCTGTTTTTGGTGCTTTTCTGGATAACAACATTTGTAGCATGATACAAGTCTGGTTTTATGGGCAGATTTATGCAGCTTGTAACGAAGACAATGCATATTTGTGTATAGTGTAGCAGTAGAAATGTTTAAGACTAAGCCATTGGATTGACTAGACTTATACAGATCAAAATAAAAATCTCCACCGCGCTTTATTATTTCCAAAGGAATGGGAAAAGAGCGAATAACCCAAAAAGAGGGGGAAATATTCAAGGTAAGGGGGTTGGTTATGCAAAGGAAAGGTATTAGCACCTTAAACATCTACGTACTCCGCAGGAACCTCTTTGTAAAATCTGTATATTTTGGCTATAAAATGTTATGTAAAAAATAGATGGTGGAGGTGAGAAAAGAAGTATTTTTTATGATTTTTTTACACCCTCCGTGGTTGTGAACCTTTAGTGCCTACGTACCACCTTTCGTGCAATAGGGGACCAGGGTACACGTAGTTCACCTTTTTAAAAAGAATTTAAAACACAAGTGTGTTGGTTAATTTTATGAGATAAGACATCATCGTCATTGTCCGTGTGGAAAACATACTTACTACCCACAATCATGAGAAAGGAGAATTTGCATCATCTCAAAGTGGAAGATATTGCTTGGATTTTAAAATCAACAATGCCTCACTCAACATCCAAGTGGAAAATATCTCTCTTCACTATATATTATAGAAGTATAGTTGTTTGCATCACTACAAGGATTGACAAGAGTCCAATCTTTTGAGAAAAGTTTAAGATAAATACCAAGATGGCAAAAGGGTTTGAAATGAGATTAATTGACTTTTAGTCATCTCACAAAAAAATATCAAGGTATTATTAAGTTGATTGGAGTTTATTAATGAAAAAGTTTTGAAAATGCATGGACCTAAGTCCAAGTTTATTATGAAAGTGGTTCAAGTTTAAAAACCAGAAGAGTTTTCAAAAGGAGGAAGAAGATTTTTGAAATTAAAGAAGGTGGGAGGAGGAGAAGAGACCATCCTAAAGCATAAGGTAAAAATCTAGGGATAAGAACCATCTAACCAACAAGAAGCCAATACTTGACATTATGAGTCAAGATAGAATTCCTATTCTTTGGATTGAAACCAAACAAGCAAAGATACTAGACCTCTTGAGAGAACCAAAGTTAAAATGTATTAAGTCTTCACAAAAATTGGGCAGAGTAACGACTGTATACGGGTGAATTCCAGATTACAAACAAAGAATGTAATCACAATAACCTGCACACAAAACAAACAAACAACCCAATGTCTTGAGGTAAACCTCAAGAACTCCAGATAAAACATCAATTAAGGTCACAAGGTTCTCTAACATAGGACGGGGTTTTTAATCCTAAGTCCAAGAAGTCCAATACTCTATAATGCCAAGGATAGTAACCAAATAGTCCAAGAATCATTAAAGCTTTTTATTGTTCATGTTGATTATTAGGTATCTTAAAAAATAAAAGAAAATCTCGAGTGAGCAAGATAAAAAAATGACAAGAATATAAATGCTCAAGTGAGCAAAATAAAAATGGCATGAAATGTAATGCTTAAAGTAAATGGTACATAAAGCGTAAAAATAAAAGAATAAAGTAAAAACAATTTAATAATTAGTTGTTAATTGGATGACCATCTTGAAACTTGAATTTGGAACTCTTAGAGGATTGGTAGAACCAAAGCCTCCACACAACAAGTTCCATTTACTTTTTGTCAAGTATGTCATCAATTTGGAATCCTCAAAAGTATAATTTAATGATCAACGGTGTTTAAGTGATCTGCGTTGACCAAAATTGATGAGGATCTATTAGAGGATTGGTAGAACCAAAGCCTCCACACAATGAATCTCAAGGTTATTGGATCAAAGAGATCAAACTAACATACTTGGACTTGCAAACATAGATTTGGGCAACGAATAATCATTTATTCGAATCAGGACAAAATTTAGCGCTATGTTAAGCAATCGTAAGTTGACTTATATAGAAGTCGCACCTATTTTGAGGCCGGTCAATAACAATCTATGCACCATTTGTTTTGAGACATGATATAGAGACCATACTCCAATAACACTTAGTGCAATAAGAAAGGGATGAGATAAAGAGGGGTGGGAAAGAATATACAAACCACATTTGAATTAAATTTTAATCAAACTATTATTAAAGTCATTCATCCATTTTTATGGAGTTAAACTCAACACCATGGATCCAATGATGTTAACAAATTTCATGATAAAAAATCCAATCCAAGATCAGCCAGAAAATAATCACAAAATAATATTGAATTTAATATATATATATATATATATATATATATATATATATATATATATATATATATATATATATATATATATATATATATATATATATATATATATATATATATATATATATATATATATATATATATATATATATATATATATATATATATATTAAAAAAGGGTTTAAAAATATTTTAAAATAGAAATAAAAGAGAAAAATATCAACTATGCTCAAATTAATCAAGAAATATTAAGTAAGACCATATAAAAATCAGAAATGAACTAAAATATTTTTATAAAATTTTTGGTAATTTTTTAAAGTCAGAAACTATTTTTAAAATTAAAATAAATAAGTAAAATAAACCAAAAATGATAAAAAACAATAAAACCAGAAATAAAAAATAATTGAAGTCACTAATATTTGTCACAATATCATTGGATCATTCCATATTTTTTTCAGAATTTAAAAATACATAAAAGTATTTTTAAAGATTTAAAACAATTAAAATAAAGTTAAAATTTATAAAAAATATCAAAACACAAAATAAAACTGTGAAAAAATAAAAATCAGAAGGAGAAAAATCAAAAATATTTTTCATAATTTTTTAAGATTTTTTGGAGTTTAAAACAATTAAATATAAAAATCAGAAAAGAAAATAAAAACCAAAAAGATGTGGACCAATAGATGAGAGTCAAAACGCGTTAGTAATCAAATCCAAGGGATCTGGCGCGCTGTGAATATCATGGTCATTACTAAATATCACACCGGATCCCACATTTTTAAAATAAAACAACTTAAAATGTGACGCGTTGGATGGAGTCTGACTCACAAAAGTAATCAGATCCAAGGGCACTTGAGGCACGCGCATGGTAAGGCAAGCATATTGTATCCATTTCAAAAAAAAAAATAACGTGGCTTCACGTCATTGGTTGAAGACAGACATGTCATCGTCTTCAACCTCCAGCCATCCCTAAATTGAATCCTTCAAACTGTAAAATTAGCAAACCAGACCAGTACCATTAGATTCGTCTCTTCAAGATGATTCTGATGGTACCATCGCGCCAAATTTATATAAATTGTGAAAGGCCGTGTTTGAAGAAAACCATAAAAAATAGCGAGCATGAAAATCTGGGATATCTCACTAAATTCTCAATGAAATTGCAAACCATAAAGAGCACGAGGATCAGAAGAATACAAGGAGTGGATTAGTCTTTTATTTGAATCAATTTGGCCAAGAAATCTACTTGAACAAAGTAGTGAGAAGTTTCTCTGGAACTGGACTTCTACAGATCAATATAGGTCACAATTCTTGAAGGTAATTGTATGGTTAGCTTAAGTGAAGATCAAGGAAGGTGAATTGAAAGAAAAAATGGATTGAAAAAGGCTTGAACACTGATTTCGAAGTTGCAGAAAAATGAGTTATGGAGCAAGTTTGGCAGGGTGATTTTGGCTGTTCAAGCTTTAGGAAATGAATGAGGGATGACCCTCTATTTATAGGGAATCAAATGGAATGTTCAACGTGTGAAATGATGAAATTTAGAGGGAAATCGTGTGAAGTTGCAAACAAGAAAAGTGTGACTTTTATTTTGATCAAAACTCATCCAAAACGCGCGTTTTTCTATGCTAATCACTTCTAGAAGTTCACTAAACATGTTTAGAAGCAAAAACATGCAGAAACAAAGTGTTTAGAAGCTAAATCAAGGATTTCAAATTCTGACTTTTGAAGAAACTTCATTTTCAAGTTACCAAGTTCAAAACAATGGCATTCTCAGCTCAAGGGGTCTTAGGGCCTGATTCTTGATGCTTTAGAAATATGAGATTACAAGATTTGCAATGGAAATAGAATGAAGTAAAATGAATGTTTGAGCTGAAAGTTGCAATGAGTCAAAGTTGGGAAAAAGAAGTTGACTCTCCATACTTAGAAATATTTCAAGTTTTTTTTCAAAAGTGACCTATAATGTTTTGCATCCAAACATGGCCTTCCACTTGGAATTGGCTCTGGACCAAAAAGATGGAATGAAATAGACCTCTCGAATGACATTTTGAGATTTGAACCATTCAAAATATCCAAAAATTTAGAGTTATGAATTGTTGAAGTTGGCAAAAAAATCATGCAATGACCTATAATCTTTTGTATCCTTAGGGTATCTTCCATCCATTTTCTCACTTTGCAAATAAAAGAAGGAATAAAGTTTATATACTCAATATCATTGTGGAAAAAGAGTGGGCTCAAGGTGATAAAAATTGACCAAGTTATGATCATTTGAAGTCACACATGGGAAATCGGGGGTTCATCTGGAGGACTTGTAATCTTTCTTCATCATCAAGTTTCTTCCACATGAAAACTCCTTGAAAATTTTGAAGTGATTTGTTAATAACCCTTTAAAGAGAAGTATGTCTTTGGAATCACTCAAAAATATCAAAAGATGAGCAAGACATACTTCTTTGAAGTTCAAAACCCTAGCTCCTAGATCAAGAAAATGCTTTGAGGAACTTTGAAAATTTTGAGCAACCTTCTTATACCAACAATTTTGCATTGTAAATAGAAGTTGTTGAGGATGATAATGAGAACTCATAGCAACCAAAACCACTTCCATATCTTGAGCATTGATGGAAATATGTACTTGTGACTAATGGGAATAAGGCCTTGTTCAATCATGACAACTTCTTCAATCAACCCCTTATACTTTTGAATTAATCTTGATAACTTTTAAATGTAGTGACCTAAAATAAACCTTGCCGTGCCATTTATTCCAAAACAACTTCAATGGTGAAGTTTGAATTTCTCAAGCTTTATTGACTAGGGCATGGAAATAAACTCATGAACCAATGGATCAACTTACTAAATGGTGACCAACCAACTTTAACTGAAGGTAGAAGAGAAAATATATCATAGCACCGTCTTTCATTGACGATGAACTACCAACGTTCACCGAAGGTAGCAAAAAGATAACAATCACCAACTTTCACTGATGGTGACCTACCAACTTTCACTGAAGGTAGAGATAAAATATATCATAGCACCACCGATCACTGATGATGAACTACCAACATTCACTGAAGGTAGCAAAAAGATAACAATCAACAACTTTCACTGATGGTGACCTACTGTGATACAGTGGGAGAACTGACTAGATGTTTTGCGTTTCATTCGCACTTGTGCGGTTAGCAAGAGTCGCCACCGACTTTTCTTTTATCCAAAAGGAAAGGTAAAAAAGCACAGGAAAGACCTTTCGAGAATTTTCTCGGGTTCGAGGGGTAAATTATAAAAAGGGAAGGTATTAGCACCCTTTTCATCCATGGTTTTCCATGGGCTCTTAGTTACTCGTTTATATCACTTGCTTTTGTTTGATTGTGTGCTTGTAGTGTGGGTTTTGAAAGTATTTTGGAAAATTTCTTTGTAATGGTTCTCGTCTCTATAAAAACGTATACAAAGTTTTGTTTCGAAAAATGGTTCAAAGATGTGTTTGTGAATCGTGTTTTAAAAAGTATTTTGAAAAGAGGTTTTGCAATGGTTCTCATCTCTATAAGAACGTATACAAAAAGTTTTAACTTTTTGAAAATGTTTTGAAATGGGAGTGTATGTGTAAAAGTTTTTGTCGTGAGCAAACGATTAACTAAGAGCGAATCTATCTACTCGAAAGGTCTTAAGTTATTCTTTTCTTCCTTTTAATGGTGCTATCTTACCATTTATTTGGTAAGAAACCCTACCATTGGATGTGAAGGGACAGGCGTGGGACAATTTTACAATCATTGAAGGCAACTTGTGAGACACTTTAGCAATTTTTGTAAGAGACGAGATCGTTTTAATCGAAGGCAACATCGAGGGTCATCGAGGGACTACAATCTTTGTTTATCGAAGGGTCATTGCTAGAGTGTCTCGTATTCGAGGGATATGATTGTATTTCCGAGGCAACGAGCGAGGTTACCCTAGAGGTGCGCGTGTGAGAAGTGTGTTGGTTTCAAGTTAATTTATTCTTGGATTAGGTCATCTAGCGATTGATTTTTGAATCTTTCCATACATGTCTAATTACTATACAATATATGGAAAACAGTAAATTGCGAGAATTGAAATTCTACGCTGTGATACGGTGGGAGAACTGACTTGAGGTTTTGCGTTTGTGTTCGCAAATGTTTCAGTTTAGCAAGAGTCGCCACCGACTTTTTATTTTATCCTAAGGAAAGGTCAAAAAGCACAGGAAAGACCTTTGAGATATTTTCTTGGGTTCGGGGAGTAGATTATGAAAAGGGAAGGTGCAAGCACCCTTTTCATCCATGGTTATCCATGGGCTCTTAGTTACTTGTTTAGATCACTTGCTTTTGCTTTTCAATTGTTTGAAATGGTGCTTTGTGTGTGGTTTTGAAAGATGTTTTGAAAAGAGGCCATCGTTGTGGCAACCTTTGTAATGATTCTTGTTTGAATGTATACAAAGATGTATTGTCTTTTTGAAAAGATTTCAATGTTTGAAAGTTTGATTTGGGAAATATTTTGAAATTGTGTTGTGAAATGTGTTTTGAAAATAGCATGGGTGTTTTGCAAGTTTTGATCAAGTAACTAAGAGTTGTCTACCCTATTTTACTCAAAGATCTTTCCTATATGTTTTTAACCCTTTTGACAGTGTTGTTTCACCATTGCATTTGGTGAGCAACCTTGTATTAGGATTTTAAACGGGACAGGCGCGGGTCATTGTATAGACCATGATAGCAATTGTGTCAAGTATTTTTGGCAAATTTTCCGAGGGACTTGATCATTTTGTGTAAGCAACTAAGATAGCGTCATCGAGGGACTATGATCTTTTGCTTTGTTTTTGTTTTGCCAAGGTACCCAACATGCATAACATGGCCCATTTTTAAGGCAACAAGTGGATGTAACCCTAAGGGTGCAAGTGTGCATTGTGTATTGATTTTCATGTATTTTTGTCTTTGTATTAGCCAAGCTACTTGTTGATTTTGGATTTTTGCATACAAACCCTAATCTCTAATCATGGCATGATTGGAAGCGTAAATGAGTAAAATAAATCTACCACTATTAAAACAGGATTATGGGGAGGGCGATACAATTTTGAATGGGGAATATTTGGCAAGAAATTAAAATCCTAGTTTTACTATTACATCCCAATTGAATCAAATGACATGGACAATAAATGAATAATATTTAAATAAACAAATTAAATAAATATATAAAATGATATGAATATGTAAAAAGGTTTTTTTTTTGTATTTTTATGTATGTAAAAATATTTAATGTAAAAAGAAAGAAATAAATAAAAGATTAATTTTATTTGGTTAAGGGTAAAACCCTAATTTTCTTTAAGAAAATAAATATATTGGCTATATTATTCAGATATAATAAAATAAAATAGTATATATACAAAAAATAAAATATATTTAGAAAAAGTATTTTTTAAGTATAAATAATAATAAAAATAAAAGTGTAATATTTTTATGTTTTTATTCTAAAGTATATATATATATATATATATATATATATATATATATATATATATATATATATATATATATATATATATATATATATATATATATATATATATATATATTAATTATATTAAATATGTACAATAAATAAAATAAAATATATACAAGTATATAGGAAAAATGATAGTATATGAGAAAAATATTATTTTTATAGGTATGAATAATAAAAATAAAATATATAATATTTCTATAATATTTATAAGTTTTTATTAAATAAAATAAAAGTATATATTCCCTAATAATTATTTTTATGTCTAAAAAATAATAAAAACAATAAAAATAAATGTGAAAATTTTATGAAAATATTTTTGGATATTTTTATGTTTGGAAAATTTAAAACAAAATCAGAAAGTGAAAATAAATATAAAAATACAAAAATGTAAAGAAATTGGGCCAAGGGGGTGCAAAAAGCAAAAGGGGGGGTGTCAATAGTGAGCCAGGACCAAGCCCAGCCCACCACGCTTCATCTTCAACCTCTGTACTTCAAAAACGCGCGTGCCTGATACAAATGCTAGATCCTGCATACGAGCTCTATTGTAAAAACACATAACATCAAAGTTGTAGAGCTTTTCAAGACGAATCCAACCATATAAAAAACTTGTCTTAATTAACTCTCAAAGACCAGAGAGAATTTCTTTGGCCCTAAAATCTAACCTAATTTTTTCAGGATGTTCATGGACCAAATTCTCTTAGCATGCTTAATAAAAATGAAAACTAAGCATATGTACAACTTCATGGCTATGAATACTACATTTCTTATTCACAAACCTAAGTCAAAATGTTCCTAAATAGAGAGATAGGAAGTTGATAAAAACCTGCTTCAGCTGACTTCGTGTAGGGAAATGTGGAGCTTTTCAACAAGGCTTGAGATGTCTGGGAGCTTGCTTGAACTTCACTTGACCTTCTCCAATGTGTAGCTTGCCTTGAATGTACTTGAACAAGCCTACATAACTCAACCTGCACAAGCTCAAAATGAAAATGGAAAACCCTGTAAATGGAGTTACAGTTGGTGTTTAAGGTTTGGGATAGCTTGGATGGATTGAATGGAAGGTGTTTGAACAGGTTTGGGGCAAAACGCACGAGCAAATTGTGCTATGGAAGTCAAGTTGCAAATGCTGCCCTATTTTGCCAATGGAAGGTGATTTTGAGCTATCGGATGTTTGAGGGCTCAAATAGTCATGTTTCTGGTTCAAGGGGATGTGAGAAAGTTGTCTCAAATGCTTGCACCAGTTAGTTTTCACAGATGTTCAAGTTCTAGTGTTTTGGATATCTTTCTTATATTTTAAGCAAACATGAGAAGTGATGTCCAACAGGCCTGTACAGGCTATCCATATGCTTGCATACTTTGACCTTGACCCCTCCAATTTTTGGATTTGATTTACTGCATAAGATATGGACCAATGCTCAAGAAATCAGTTTTGACATAAAGTAAGATTTAAGCAAAAATGGTAATGTTGCTTTTTCTATTTAAGGGTTAATCTTGTGTGCAATGCCCTAATGACCAAAACAATGACTTAGACCAACGGTTTTGCACTTAATTATTGAGTGTGGAATGGTTTTGAGGCCTGTAATCTAGTGCAAAGCAAGCTGGTTTGAATTTGCAATTTGTATCACAATGAATATGCCATGGATGAAAAGTGAGTTTTTGTCAACTTCAAGCCTTCGATTCTCCTTAACCACGAATGTGTTTGGAGAGTTCTGTGACATTTTGGAAAGCTTGCAACATGCTCTACAATACATATTTGAAATTCAATTTGATATTCCAAGTTGAACTATGTGAAAAATGGCCATGAAGATAGGTCAAAATCCTGCCTAAACTAGGGCAAAATTTCACTAAGTTAAAAGTTTTAGGGACCCTTGTTCCAAAAATCATAATTTGAGATACAAGTTTTTTTTGGGAAAACTTTGTGCATAAAAGTTGTAGACTTTGTGGAGGACTACAACTTTCATGTTGGAAGTTTTATTTGGATCCATTTGCATCATGGTGAAAATGTTGGGCAAAGTTAGGAAAAATTACGAAAGTTTCATAACTTAGAAAAATTCTAAGTTATGAAATTTTTCAACTTTAAACCCTAATTTGCAAAAATGGATTTCTTGATGAACAAATTTCATGTTTTGACACATCTTGATGAAAAATGACCCTTGGCACTTGATTTTGACCAAAAAGTCAAAGTTTGACTTTTTAGTGTACAATCAAATTTTTGATTAGTTGACTGAAAAATTTATCTGTCAATCCAATGCAATTGAGGTCTTTTGAACCTTGTGAATAGGTCAAAATGATGCCATTAAGTCCTTGAATCCATTCTTAAACCCAATTTGTCATTGGCTAGGTCAAAAATCAGAAATTGCCCTTGTGCAATCAAAACCCTAAAATGACCATTTTGCCCTTTTGGTGATTTGATCAAATTTCTTATGGAGTTGTGGTCCAAACTTGATCAAATGGTTCATATGAGTCTATAATGTTGATGTGGGTCAAAATTTATGAGGTTTGACTGTAAATTGGCCACAATTGACTTTTTCCCCCAATACAGCTGATTTCTAGGTCAACTGTCCAATTGACTGGGCAAAAATTTGATTCAAGGCTTGAAACTTGGTAGAGGCAATCTTGTAAGTCCAATATGAAGTATGAAATCCATTTTGAGCATTATAAATCCAAAAATCCCTGTGCAAGCTCAAACCCTAAATTAGGTCAATAGTGCAAGGAGATGTCTTGAGCAAAGCAAATACTAGCTGGATCTTGAGTTCAAAGAGCCTTGTGATGAGAAATGTTGATAAAATGAGAGGGAAAATTTTGGGGTACAACAGTTGCCCCTGTTCAATCTTCTTGAACCTGAAGAGTTAGATTGGCGAGTTTGGCCTTTCGTGACTCGAAGGTAAAAGATGATTGGACACTAGAGTGCCCGTAAATTTGCACTCGTCAAAATGTAACTGAGGGTATGGGATTAAAGATGCCATTTGGAGATGGTAGAATCTTGCTGGAAATGGGCTTAAAAGATGCCATCTAAGATTTTTTGTTGAAAATCAGGAGAATGAACGTCAGAATGGTATCCGTGTCTGGAACGTATCTGAGTTGTATCTGGAGATTGGATTCGTATGAGCAAAGGAATGGCGTCCGTGTCTGGAGCGTATCCGAGCTGTAACTATATTTGATTCTTGAATGAATATCAGAACGACTTCCGTGCCTGGAGTGTATCTATATTGTATCTGAAGTTGAGGTCTGTATGAGTAGCAGAATGACTTTCGTGTCTGGAGTGTATCCGTACTATAATTGGGATCTGGACAAGTGACAAAATGACTTCCATGTCTGGAGTGTATCCGTACTGTAACTGGGATCTGGACAAGTGACAGAATGACTTATGTGTCTGGAGTGTATCTGAACTTGAAGTTGATAGTTGAATCTGAATGAGAAATAAAATGGCTTCCGTGTCTGGAGCGTATCTAGTCTGTATCCGATTGCTGAAGTCTGAATGAGTAGTAGAATGACCTCCGTGTCTGGGGTGTATTCATACTGTGTCTGAATAAGAGATCTGAATGAGTAACAGAATGACTTCCATGTCTTGGAGCGTATCTGTACTGTATCTGAAATCTTTGAATATTTGTTAAAGGTAGATTTTAATCTTATCCTGAAAAGAGTAAAATGTTAGCTAAAATACAAAGTTATGTTGCATGATATGTATGGCGCAATAAAAATGTGCTTTATTAATGTTTAGGATATATGAATGTAATGTATGCGCATGTAAGCTGATTAGCCGTCTTGCTGAGGAAAATATATCCTTGATAACTGGAGATAATGAAAACTTTGACCACTGTCGAAGAAAATAAACTCTTGACTGCTGCTGGGGATTCAAAACCTTTGATCGTTGAGAATGAGAAATCCTGGGATCACTGCTGGGGATTGAGAATCCTTGGTGACCTGTGGGGATTAACAAGAGCTTTGATAACTTCTACAGGGAATTGAGAATCCTTTACGACTTTCCTGGGGAATAAGGAAAACTCTGACGATCTCTACTGGGGAATTAAAACCTGGGAGGCTTCAACTGGAGAAATGAGAATCTCCGTTCTGCTGGGAAATAAATCTGTGGGGAGAATGTTTATCCTGTTGGAGAGTTTTCAAAAGCTTGGGTTGTATGCCAATCTATTGAGGAAGCAAGAATGAGAATCTTCATTCAGGCGTTTGGGTCAGGAGGTTGGGTGTATGCCAATCTTTTGGAGTTTTAAGAATGAGAATCTTCAGTCTGTTAAGGGTATCAGGAGGTTAGGAGTATGCCAATCTTCTGAGGTTTTACCCTTGGTTGGGGATAGAACAAAAGTTAACTATTATCTGGTTGATTGCCAGGTTTTAAGATAACTTGCTGGAGGATTTGGAGAAACCGGATGATCTCCACTATGGTTTAGAGGTTGAAGTTTTGGACTCCGTTGGGGAAGAAAGTTTCATCTTCACTGGGGGTTTGTAGTTCAAAATCTTCTGGCTCCGCTGGGGATTGGGAGTTTAGAAACTTAGCTCTGATGGCAGTTTTGAAACATAACTCTGTCGGGGATATGTATTTCAAAGCTTCAACTCTGTTGAGGACCTGGATGATGTACTGCAGGGGATTTCTTCTGGAATAGCATAAAGATGTCTTCCTATACCTTCAACCTATCAGTAATTATCCTTTCTCATTTTGTTTTATTTGTAAGCAGTGATTATATTCAAATGCATATGCTCATTTAATAAATCATTGGACATTTTCAAATAAAACACAAGTGTAAAAAGAAAGAAAAGGCAAACAGATTTATGCACTTTGAAGTATCTTTGTATTAACTTTGTGTAAGTATTTTGTACAAAGGAGACATATATCCTAGTAAGAGAATGTTGTCATAAAAATGAGAAAAATTTATACAAAGAAAGATGGCTATGTGTAACAATTCCATGGGGTTCCCATTCTGCTATAGCCTTCACAACTATGAGTATCTTGTCCATTTGTTGCTTCATTCGCAGATGATTGGATTGATCAGAAGCTTGGAGCTTGTCCGTGAAGATATTATCCTTAAAGTGATCCGACGAGACATAATCATACACTTTAATTCCCTAACTTTTTCCTGGACCGCCTTTTCGGGTTTTCGATCCACCGGGAAACCCTTTTTTTCCCAAGTCGCCCTTTCGGGTTTTCAACTTGCCGGGTGTACAAATTTTTTATTTATCCCTAATTTTTCCTGAATCGCCCTTTCGGGTTTTCGATTCACCGGGATGCCCGTTTTTTCCTAAGTCGCCCTTTCGGGTTTTCAACTTGTCGGGTCATTTATGCATAGTATCTTTTGACTATGTCTGTGTTCGCAGGGTGCGGCAGGTTATCACCGTCCATGGTGGTCAAGATCATTGCTCCACCAGAAAAGATGTTTTTAATCATAAATTATCCTTCGTAAGTAGGAGTCCACTTGCCCTTGGGATCACTTTGCGGCAAGATGATCCGCTTAATTACAAGATCTCTGACTTGATATATCTGACGTCTGACTTTCTTGTTGAAAGCCTTGATCATCCGTTTTTGATACGTCTGACCATGACAAACAACAGTAAGTCGCTTCTCGTTGATCAAGTTAAGTTGATCAAGCCGGGTCTGAATCCAATCGTCTTCACTTAAACCAACATCCTTCATAATTCTCAACGAAGGAATATGAACCTCCATAGGTAAAACAACTTCCATGCCATATACCAAAGAAAAGGGGGTTGCCCCTGTTGAAGTACGCGCCATGGTACGATATCCGTGGAGAGCAAACGGTAACATCTCATGCCAGTCCTTGTAGGTGACTGTCATCTTTTGAATGATCTTCTTGATATTTTTGTTTGCAGCTTCAACAACACCGTTCATCTTTGGCCGATAGGGAGATGAATTGTGATGTTGAATCTTGAACTGCTCGTACAGAGCGGTGATCACAGTGTTATTCAGGTTTGTACCATTGTCCGTAATGATCCTGTCGGGGATACCATACCGGCATATGAGGTTCTGCTTGATGAAGCGGGCAACCACATTCTTTGTAACGGAGGAGAAGGAAGCTGCTTCGACCCACTTGGTAAAGTAATCAATAGCCACCAGGATGAAGCGATGTCCATTGGATGCCGTAGGCTTGATCTCTCCAATCATGTGGATTCCCCACATTGCGAATGGCCAAGGAGCTGTTAGGACATTGAGAGGAACTGGAGGAATATGTACCTTGTCAGCATAGACTTGGAATTTGTGACAAGTACGAGCGTATTGATGATAGTCAGCTTCCATGGTAGACCAGTAGTAGCCTGCCCTTAGAATCTTCTTAGCCATCATATGTCCGCTCAAATGGGTGCCAAATGTGCCACTATGCAGTTCAGTCATGATCTTCTCAGCTTCAACCTTATCCACACAACGAAGCAGAACACAATTATGGCTGCACTTATATAGGATACCATTGCTCAGGAAGAACTTGGCAGCAAATCTCCTTAAGAACTTTTTGTCGTTGACTGAAGCTCCTTCAGGGTATTCTCGAGTCTTGAGATACCTTTTGATTTCATGAAACCAGGGCTGTTCCACTACTTTGGTATTAATCTCATGACAGTGCGCAGGTTCATCCATTCGCTCGATGGTGATTTGGGGAGCCTCATTATCCCAGTTGAGTTTAAACATGGAAGACATTGTAGCTAGATCATCCGCTAGCTGATTTTCTTCTTGCGGGAAGTGCTCGAAGGTAATCTGCTCGAAATGAGGTAACAATGTCAGGACATGTTCTTTGTATGGGATAAGATTAGGATGTTTAATGTCCTACTCTCCTTTGATTTGACTGATAACCAAATCTGAGTCCCCAAATCCAAAGATTTGATTCCTAGGTCAATCGCAGCCTTGAGACCAAAGATACAAGCTTCATACTCGGCCATGTTGTTGGTGCAGCTGAAGTAGAGTCTAGCAGTGAAAGGTGTATGGCAACCTTCTGGAGAAATAAGTACCGCACTGATACCGTTGCCAAGTGAATTTGAAGCACCATCAAAGTACAGGGTCCATCGGGATCCTTGTTCAGGTCCGTCATACGGTTCGTTACCTTCAATGTTGTCCAATGTCATAATGTCTTTTTCGGGTAAGTCGAACTTCATGGATTGGTAATCTTCGACGGCTTGATGAGCTAGATGGTCAGCTAGTACACTCCCTTTTATAGCTTTTTGGGTTGTATACTAGATATCGTACTCAGTCAGGATCATTTTCCATCTAGCGATTCTTCCAGATAAAGCAGGCTTCTCGAAGATGTACTTGATCGAATCCATTTTGGAAATCAACAAAGTGGTATGTGTCAACATATACTGTCTTCACCGGCGAGCAGCCCATACCAAAGCGCAGCAAGTTTTCTCGAGTAGTGAGTAACGAGTCTCACAGTCGGTAAATTTTTTGCTAAGGTAATAAATGGCATGCTCTTTTCGACCAGACTCGTCATGTTGGCCCAATACGCACCCCATTGAATTATCCAAGACAGTCAGATACATGATTAAAGGTCTTCCTTCGACGGGTGGCATCAAGATAGGAGGTTCTAGCAAATACTCCTTGATCTTATCGAAAGCAACTTGACATTCATCGTTCCATTCAACCACCTGATCTTTCTTCAACAACTTGAAGATTGGCTCACAGGTAAATGTTAGGTGAGAGATGAACCTTGCAATATAGTTTAGGCATCCCAAGAAACCTCTAACCACCTTCTCGGTGCGGGGGGCAGGCATTTCTTGTATAACTTTGACTTTAGCAGGATCAACCTCAATGCCTTTGTTACTGATGATGAATCCCAAAAGTTTACCCGACCTGACTCCGAAAGTGCACTTGCTAGGGTTAAGTCTAAGCTTATACTCCTTCAATCTGACAAACAGCTTTTGCAGATGGTCGAGGTGTTCTTCTTCTGTTTGTGAACGGGATATCATGTCGTCTACGTAGACTTCAATTTCATGATGTATCATGTCATGAAATAAAGCTACCATGGCTCGCTGATAGGTTGCCCCGACATTCTTCAGTCCAAATGGCATCACTTTATAGCAGAAGGTACCCCACTGCGTAACAAAAGTAGTCTTCTCCATGTCTTCGAGGGCCATTTTGATCTGGTTGTACCCTGAAAATCCGTCCATGAAAGAGAATACTATGTGTTGAGCTGTATTGTCAACCAAAATGTCAATGTGTGGTAGAGGAAAGTCATCTTTAGGGCTAGCCCTGTTTAAATCTCTGTAGTCCACACACATTCTGACTTTGTCGTCCTTCTTAGGCACGGGAACAATGTTAGCAACCTATTATGGATAGGAAGTAACAGCCAGAAAGCTAGCATTGAACTGCTTTATCACTTCAGCTTTGATCTTTTCAGACATATCGGGCCTCATTCGGCGGACTTTCTGCTTGATTGGTGGAAAATCTTCTCTTGTAGGGAGACGGTGAACCACAATATCTGTATCCAGCCCTGACATGTCTTCCTAGGACCAGGCAAAGATCTCAACAAATTCATTCAACAACTGAACTAAGCACTCTTTGACACTTGGCTCAAGGTTGGCACCCACTTTAACCTCTTTTCTATCTTCGGCAATACCCAAATTGATAGTATCTAACAACTCTTCATGGGGCAGAATAGCCCTTTCTTCTTGTTGCAAAAGTCTAGCCAACTCTCCAGGCACTTCACAGTCTTCATCACCTTCGTACTCGGCATGATTGACCAAATCTTCAAAGTCACTGAAGGCCAAAGCAGAATAGTCACCCATGGAATTCGGAGTGGATGGGTACCTGCATTTTGTGAGTGTGTGTGTGTGTAAGGGATAGCCATCCTTAAACAAAAATAAAATGTAAAAGGAAAGAAAATGAACACAAAAGTTTATAGATGAAAACATCCACGGTTCATTAAAAATAGCATATGAAAATGAAGAATCAAAACCCTTACAAATGTACCTATGTGCCCCGGGAAAGGCACAAGGCAAAAGAGTGTACGAATTGTTTAAAAGTTATTACAGACCTACATAAATGTTCAAAAGATAAATTACTGATTGATGAAAGTAATGGGAACGAAGTCTTTCGCCTCCCAGTTGTTCAGTCCTCCTTCAATGGTTGGAAAGATCCAGTCTTCAAAATTGCTTCCTTCTTCGTCATCTTCTAAAGCATGAATTCCTTGATGAGTGATTTTCAGTGGAGGTTCTCTAGCCCGGGAGCGACGCACAACTTTCTGGCTAGCAGCAGTGAAACCCAATCCGAACTTATCAATCTTGTGAGGAAAATATGGCATTTGACCCCACACTGTACTTCCTCCTTCCTTGATTACAGCCTCCACATCTTTAAGGGATGACATCCGGGACACAGGCTTGGTAATGATGGGAACATCAGTCATTGTCTTGGCTACCGCAACTTCAGGAGAAACCTCTTTAAAGTGTTGGAAAGGTGTTTCTATAAATTCACCATCTAACTCCACGTAGCGGAAAGAGTTAAGGTGGCTTATCATATACTCCTCCTCACCATGAACTGTTATGATTTTACCCTGGACTGGATATTTTAACATCTGGTGTAAAGAAGAAGTGACTGCCCCAGTGTTGTGGATCCATGGCCTTCCCAACAAGCATGAATATGAAGGACGTATGTCCATCACATAAAAAGTAGAGTTGAAAATTTTTGTTCCCACTTTAATTGGAATGTCCACTTCTTCGTGAACCATCCGCTTAGAACCGTCGAAGGCTCTAACAATGATATTACTGGGCTTTAGGGTCAAACCTTCACAGTCCAATCTGTACCAATTCTTTCTTTGGTAGGACATTTAAAGATGAGCCGGTATCAACCAGAACATCGGCAAGTGTGGTCCCCCTGCACTCTACCGAAACATGCAGCGCATCATTATGCTTTCTTCCCTTGGACGTTAGATCAGCGTCAGAAAAGCCCAGACCATTGTCGGCTATAAGGATGGCTACACACTCTTGAAACTGATCCGCAGAACTTTCTTGAGGCACGTGTTCCGTCTTCAAGAATTTGATCAAGGCTTTGGCATGAGCCTCGGAGCAGAGCAATAGAGCTAGCACAAAGATTTTTGAAGGGGTTTTCCCCAGCCGCTCTATGACATCATAGTCGCTCTTCTTAATTATCTTTAAGATTTCCTCCATTTCCTTTTGGGTGGTCTCGGGGATTACCAAAGTCTGAGTCCTCATCCTGACGGGCGCTTCTTCTTGGATCCTCTTACCTTTATCAGCAGAAAGAGCAGAGGGTACAACTTCGGGAGTAACAATTTCTTCAATCACTGGACTTTGCACATATATCTTGACAGGCACAAGAGCACTTGAGGGTCCGAAGACTGCCCGTGGAAGAGAAATCTCCGGAGAGAAGATTCTTTCTCTACGAGTTATCTTACTCGTCCCCGCAATATTTCCTACATCAGGAGTTTCTTCATCGGAATTCTCTTCGGCTGATTCGATCTGCTTGACACCATGGTAGAAGATCTCTCCTCCATAATTCCACGGTATCGTCTTGTTGGACTTATATGGGATAGGCCCCGGCATGGTAATCTTCAGCGGTACAAACTTTGGATCAGGTTTAATCTTAACAGGCCTTTTGCAGGTCTTGGAAAGATTGTCGGAAATGGTGATTATAGCAATGTCATTGATTAGAGTAACAGGAGTAACAGGAGCAACATGAGTAATAGTATCAACAGGAGTTTTCTGAAAGAGGATCTCTTGAGTATCCATCAGGCGTTGGATGCTTGATTTCAACAGCAAACAGTCGGATTGCAAGGTTGAACAAAAGTAACAATCTTTTTCACAGCCCGGGAAAATCCCGACTTTCAACAGATTCATCTTGATCATTGGCAAGGGAGTCATTAAGTCATCAACAGAAGTAACATGAAGGTCTTCTACAATAGCATGGACATTATGACCATGTTTTGGCATAGGAGCGGATATCACATTAGGTTTTTCAGGAGCATCAAACTCTACCTCCTTGGCATCTATCAAATCTTGGATCTTGTTTTTAAGGGCCCAACAGTTGTTGGTGTCATGCCCCACACTGTCCGAATGATATGCACATTTTGCATTTGAATGATAATAGGGAGAAGAGGTATTTGGGTTTTTGGCGCCTCTTTCAAGTTGGTAAGGTTTAACTTTAATAGATGAGGAAGGACCTGAGCTGGTGTCATATTGATCCGAGTGAATTATCGTTGTGGCCTTTCCACCCTACTTTGGTTAGCCCTGGGTTGACTGCTTCGAGGTTGATCGGTTGAAGAGTTCTGAATCATCACAGCCCCCACCGTTGGTCGGTGCTCCGTTCTTCCTTGATTTCTCTGGGAGTAAACAGCAAAAGCTTCTTTCTTGGCTGGGAAGGTTTTCTTGACAGCAGTGGAAGCAGCTGCATCCTTCTGAATTTTACCACTCTTAATGCCAGCTTCGACCCTTTCACCTATCAGTATTAATTCCGTGAACCCTGAAGATGAGCTCCCGATTAAGTGATTAAAGAATGGACCTGACAGGGTCACCAAAAACATATCAACCAGCTCTCTATCCGACAATGGTGGCTGCACCCTTCCAGCCAAATCCCGCCACTTCTGGGCATACTCCTTAAAGCCCTCACTAGAAACCATACTCATACTCTATAGTTGAGTACGACTAGGCGCTAAATCTGCGTTATATTGATATTGTCGATAGAAAGCAGCAGCCAAATCTTCCCAGTTCTGAACATCAGATCTCTCAAGTTGATAGAACCAGTCCAATTGCGTACCCGACAAACTATCTTGAAAAAAATGGACCCATAGATCCTTATCAGAAGAGTGAGGTTGTATCTTCCTGACGTAGGACCGGAGATGCATCTTCGGATAGGACAAACCGTTGTATTTGGCAAATGTAGGCACCTTGAACTTAGGGGGAATGACGATCCCAGCAACCAACCCTAGTTCTTCGAAATCCAACCCAGGAACCCTTTGTACTTCCATTGCCGCCAACCGTTCTTCCAGATTTTTATACTTATCGTCCACAGAAGGATACTTTTGCTCGGAGTAATCTTCCTCCTCTTCTTCTTCTTCCTCTTCAGCTTCAGACTCGGAGGGCATTGTAACTCCTTTACCTTTACCGACGCCTTCGTCAGACGTCGAGGGGAACTCGAGGAACCTTCTTGCTTGGTTCTCAAACCTTCTTCCCATAGTGGCCACACCATCCCTTTTCTTCTTTTTCTCTTGGTCTTTCTCCTTCTCTTTCTCTAACAATGCTTTAAAATCCTCTTGAACCTTTGCCAAGCTTATGAGGAGTTGTTGGAATTGCGAATTCTGTGCTTGTAGATCTTTGACCGTCTGCTCTATATCCATCTTGCTGAAATATACAGCAGAAAGATAAGGAAACCTGGTGTGAAGACCTGTTTATGCATATGATGAATGATATGTTATTCATGTAATGCATTCAAGGATTCAGAAATTCAAATTTGTTGCAAACAAAAAGAACACACGTCATATTAATAAGAAGAAATTTGTTAGTACATAAGTTCCCCATGGGAAAAATATTACAAAATTCTTAATGTAAAAAGACATTGCGCATCCTCATTGGTGCGATGTAGGTGTTAAGAGTCTCTTCTTCATGAAGTCGGCGGGTAAGTTCCAAAACCTTCTTCTCACTGGCATAAAAGCTGGCTTCAAAAGTATTCCGTTCTTCCTTGAGCTGTATCCAACTCTTTTGCAATTCTTCCAATGATGTTGGCATGTCAGGATGTAGGAGGGTGTATGGAACCTCTCCTTCCATAACAGGCTCTTTGATCACGGGGAGAATGTGGGGGTAAGGTATCATAAGACTCTGGGCGCGGGTTCGTACCCACTTGAGATAAGGCTCAAGGGGGATAGAATTCTTGTGCCCCAGTGTCTTACTGTCCACCTTGTTAGGCATCCTCCAAGCTTGGATAAACCTTTGTCGAAGTCCTTGAGCGTCGTTGTCGAAGTCAAAAACCAAGTCAGGAATCAGCATACCATGAGGGCCATCCCTTCGGGCATACCCAAATTGCCTCAAAGCTAAACAGGGGTTGTAGGTAATGCCTCCCCTAATGCCAAGTAGTGGGACATTAGGGAATTCTCCGCAACGATCAATGATGATGACATTTTCTCTGGACCGAGAACACCAATGAACATCAGAATGTGTGAGGGTCATCAACCGTTGTGACCACCTTAAACCCTGCTCATTCTTCAAAACTGATTGGGGAAGGTGAGAAATAAACCACCTTGCTAGAAGAGGAGTACAACACATGAGAACACCTATTTTCCTCATTGTTCATGTGTGAAATGAGTGTAAGATGTCCCCAAGCAATGTAGGCACAAGATTTCGAGATATGAAAATCTTGACAGCATTCACATCTATAAGCTGATCAGGATTTGGAAATAAGACCAACCCATAGATGAGAAGTGCTATAATCTCATCAAAAGCTTGGAGATCTAGAGAATTCCAGCAGTCTTGTGCCTTCTCAAACAGAAAATTTGCCAAGAAACCCTTGACACCACTTCTGGTTTCCCAATGACCTTTGATATCAGATGATTGCAAGTGTAATGCTTGAGCAACATCTTCAGGCTTTGGTTCTCTTTCCGTACCGTTGTAGGGTAGTTGATGGAGAATAGGAATCCCCAGGAGTTGAGAAAATTCCTCCAAAGTAGGTACTAGTTGGTAATCAGGAAATGTAAAGCAATGGTGTAGTGGGTCAAAGAACTGGAAGAGAACTTTCACCATGTCTTCTTCAATGTTGGAGTTGACCAAGTTGAGAAGTCTACCATGTCTTTTAATGAAGGGAGAATTCTCTGGAATTTTGGAAGTAAGCTCCTTGAGTTGAGGAGGGATTCTCACAAGGTTGACTTGAATTGTTTTCCTGCGAAGAGATTCCATGACCTACAAAACAAGAACAAAGATGAAGATCCAAACCCTTGAAATGGTTAATGGATGCATATGATGCTTTATGATGTTCATGATGTATGCACAAGCATATGTACAAGAAAATCACACAAGATCCTAGTTTCAGGCTTGCATGAGGTTTCATAGGTAAGTACCCTCTTGAAGTTAGTTGGCTCAACCTGTGCTATAAATAGTAATCGGGTTCTAAGGAGCTCAATATCACTGGATTATTTTCTGTGTTCATTGTTTCAATTTAGCCACTTAACTGGCGACCGAAATATTCCAAGAAAACAACCCTCAATGAGTGTAGTATCTAGTATCTACCAACTTCGGACTGCACCAAATCCGGTCATCTCACTACCCCTAAAAAAGGCTAAGATGGTCAAGTAAGGTTCTAAGAGTTCATTAGTGCTTCATGACATCACTCAGCGGCTCCGTATTCTCTTTGATTGACTCAAAGGCTACCGATATCCACAAATATGTCACACTAATATAGCTATTGTTTCAACCATGTCGGTATACCCCGCACAATTTCCATAATGTATTGCTATTTACCTATGAATGTTTCCCAATAGAGGATTTCAAACCCAAACAATAGAAGCAAATGTAAAACAATCAAAGCAAACAAAATAAGCATGAAAAAGGTGATCTAAACCCTAAGGTTACTCCACTTTTAGAGATGTCCCTAGCAGAGTCACCAGTTCTGTGATACAGTGGGAGAACTGACTTGAGGTTTTGCGTTTGTATTCGCAAATGTTTCAGTTTAGCAAGAGTCGCCACCGACTTTTTATTTTATCCTAAGGAAAGGTCAAAAAGCACAGGAATGACCTTTGAGATGTTTTCTTGGGTTCGGTGAGTAGATTATGAAAAGGGAAGGTGCAAGCACCCTTTTCATCCATGGTTATCCATGGGCTCTTAGTTACTTGTTTAGATCACTTGCTTTTGCTTTTCAATTGTTTGAAATGGTGCTTTGTGTGTGGTTTTAAAAGATGTTTTGAAAAGAGGCCATCGTTGTGGCAACCTTTGTAATGATTCTTGTTTGAATGTATACAAAGATGTATTGTCTTTTTGAAAAGATTTCAATGTTTGAAAGTTTGATTTTGGAAATATTTTGAAATTGTGTTGTGAAATGTGTTTTGAAAATAGCAAGGATGTTTTGCAAGTTTTGATCAAGTAACTAAGAGTTGTCTACCCTATTTTACTCAAAGATCTTTCCTATATGTTTTTAACCCTTTTGACAGTGTTGTTTCACCGTTGCATTTGGTGAGTAACCTTGTATTAAGATGTTAAACGGGACAGGCGCGGGTCATCGTATAGACCATGATAGCAATTGTGTCAAGTATTTTTGGCAATTTTTCCGAGGGACTTGATCATTTTGTGTAGGCAACTAAGATATCGTCATCGAGGGACTATGATCTTTTGCTTTGTTTTTGTTTTGCCAAAGTACCCAACATGCATAACATGACCCATTTTTAAGGCAACAAGTGGATGTAACCCTAAGGGTGCAAGTGTGCATTGTGTATTGATTTTCATTTATTTTTGTCTTTGTATTAGTCAAGCTACTTGTTGATTTTGGATTTTTGCATACAAACCCTAATCTCTAATCATGGCATAATTGAAAGCATAAATGCGTAAAATAAATCTACCACTATTACAACATTATTATGGGGAGGGGGATACAATTTTGAATGGGGAATATTTGACAAGAAATTAAAATCCTAGTTTTACTATTACATCCAAATTGAATCAAATGGCATGAACAATAAATGAATAATATTTAAATAAACAAATTAAATAAATATATAAAATGATCTGAATATGCAAAAAAGGTTTATTTTTGTTTATTTTTATGTATGTAAAAATATTTAATGTAAAAAGAAAGAAATAAATAAAAGATTAATTTTATTTGATTAAGGGCAAAACCCTAATTTTCTTGAGGAAAATAAATATATTGACTATATTATTCATATATAATAAAATAAAATAGTATATATATACAAAAAATAAAATATATTTAGAAAGAGTATTTTTTAAGTATAAATAATAATAAAAATAAAAGTGTAATATTTTTATGTTTTTATTCTAAAGTATCTAATAAAATAAAAGTATATATATATATATATATATATATATATATATATATATATATATATATATATATATATATATATATATATATATATATATATATATATATATATATATATATATTAATTATATTAAGTATGTACAATAAATAAAATAAAATATATACAAGTATATAGGAAAAATGATAGTATATGAGAAAAATATTATTTTTATAGGTATGAATAATAAAAATAAAATATATAATATTTCTATAATATTTATAAGTTTTTATTAAATAAAATAAAAGTATATATTCCCTAATAATTATTTTTATGTCTAAAAAATAATAAAAATAATAAAAATAAATGTGAAAATTTTATGAAAATATTTATGGATATTTTTAAGTTTGGAAAATATAAAACAAAATCAGAAAGTGAAAATAAATATAAAAATACAAAAATGTAAAGAAATTGGGCCAAGGGGGTGCAAAAAGCAAAAGGGGGGTGTCAATAGTGAGCCAGGACCAAGCCCAGCCCACCACACTTCATCTTCAACCTCTGTACTTCAAAAACGCGCGCGCCTGATACAAATGCTAGATCCTGCATACGAGCTCTATTGTAAAATCACATAACATCAAAGTTGTAGAGTTTTTCAAGACGAATCCAATCATATAAAAAACATGTCTTAACTCTCAAAGACCAGAGAGAATTTCTCTGGCCCTAAAATCTAACCTAATTTTTTCAGGATGTTCATGGATCAAATTCTTTTAGCATGCTTAATAAAAATGAAAACTGAGCATATGTACAACTTCATGGCTAAGAATACTACATTTCTTATTCACAAACCTAAGTCTAAATGTTCCTAAATAGAGAGATAGGAAGTTGATAAAAACCTGTTTCAGATGACTTCGTGTAGGGTAATGTGGAGCTTTTCAACAAGGCTTGAGATGTCTGGGAGCTTGCTTGAACTTCACTTGACCTTCTCCAACGTCTAGCTTGCCTTGAATGTACTTGAACAAGCCTACAAAACTCAACCTGCACAAGCTCAAAATGAAAATGGAAAACCCTGTAAATGGAGTTACAGTTGGTGTTTAAGGTTTGGGATAGCTTGGATGGATTGAATGGAAGGTGTTTGAATAGGTTTGGGGAAAAATGCACGAGCCAATTGTGCTATGGAAGTCAAGTTGTAGATGCTGCCCTATTTTTCCAATGGAAGGTGATTTTGAGCTATGGGATGTTTGAGGGCTCAAATAGTCGTGTTTCTAGTTCAAGGGGATGTGAGAAAGTTATCTCAAATGCTTGCACCAGTTAGTTTTCACAGATGTTCAAGTTCTAGTGTTTTGGATATCTTTCTTGTATTTTAAGCAAACATGAGAAGTGATGTCCAACAGGCCTGTACAGGCTATCCATATGCTTGCATAATTTACCCTTGGCCCCTCCAATTTGTGGATTTTATTTGCTACATAAGATATGGACCAATGCTCAAGAAATCAGTTTTGACATAAAGCAAGATTTAAGCAAAAATGGTAATGTTGCTTTTTCTATTTAAGGGTTAATGTTGTGTGCAATGCCCTAATGACCAAAACAATGCCTTAGACCAATGGTTTTGCACTTAATTATTAAGTGTGGAATGGTTTTGAGGCCTGTAATCTAGTGCAAAGCAACCTGGTTTGAATTTGAAATTTGTATCACAATGAATATGCCATGGATGAAAAGTGAGTTTTTGCCAACTTCAAGCCTTCGATTCTCCTTAACCACAAATGTGTTTAGAGAGTTCTTTGACATTTTGGAAAGCTTTCAACATGCTCTACAATCCATATTTGAAATTCAATTTGAGATTCCAAGTGGAACTATGTGAAAAATGGCCATGAAGATAGGTCAAAATCCTGCCTAAAAACTAGGGCAAAATTTCACTAAGTTAAAAGTTTTAGGGACCCTTGTTCCAAAAATCATAACTTGAGATCCAAGCTTCTTTTGGGAAAACTTTGTGAATCAAAGTTGTAGACTTTATGGAGGACTACAACTTTAATGTTGGAAAGTTTTGTTTGGATCCAATTGCATCATGGTGAAAATGTTGGGCAAAGTTAGGAAAAATTAAGAAAGTTTCATAACTTTGAAAAATTCTAAGTTATGAAATTTTTCAACTTTAAACCCTAATTTGCAAAAATGGATTTCTTGATGAACAAATTTCATGTTTTGACACATCTTGATGAAAAATGACCCTTGGCACTTGATTTTGACCAAAAAGTCAAAGTTTGACTTTTCAGTGTATAGTCAAATTTTTGATTAATTGACTGAAAAATTCATCTGTCAATCCAATGCAATTGAGGTCTTTTGAACCTTGTGAATAGGTCAAGATGATGCCATTGAGTCCTTGAATCCATGCTTGAACCCAATTTGCCATTGTCTAGGTCAAAAATCAGAAATTGCCCTTGTGCAGTCAAAACTCTAAATATGACCATTTTGCCCTTTTGGTGATCTGATCAAATTTCTTGTGGAGTTGTGGTCCAAACTTGATCAAATGGTTCATATGAGTCTATAATGTTGATGTGGGTCAAAATTTATGAGTTTTGACTGTAAATTGGCCACAATTGACTTTTACCCCCAATACAACTGATTTCTAGGTCAACTGTCCAATTGACTGGGCAAAAATTTGATTCAAAGCTTGAAACTTGGTAGAGGAAATCTTATAAGTCCAACATGAAGTATGAAAGCTGTTTTGAGCATTAGAAATCCAAAAATCCTTGTGCAAGCTCAAACCCTAAATTAGGTCAACAGTGCAAGGAGATGTCTTGAGCAGAGCAAACCCTAGCTGGATCTTGAGTTCAAAGAGCCTTGTGATGAGATAGCAATGTCCAAATATCAATCAATACAACCAAATCAAATTTTTATGCGATCTAATATAAAGCTATGACAATTTATGAAATAAAGTCAACAAGATATGAAATGAAATGTATTTACTTGAAAAAGAAAAATAAAACTTATTCTAAAAGAAAATGATTTAAATTAAAATCTTTATTGTTATTTTTTTGTATTTTTATTAATTACACAAATAAATTTTAAAGAAAGAAGACAAACTAGGTTAATTCATTTTAATGTTTTATTAAATGTAGAAAATTAATAAAAATAAAAAGTTTATATAAAAAAGAAAATTAAATGATAAAAATTAAACACTAAAATCTAAATTAATTTAATAAAAAGGTTTTAAGTTATGTTAGTAATATTGTATAATAAAAAGAAAAATAAGAAGAAGAACAAATTAAAAAAAAAAAAGGGCTTAGGGAGTTTTTAAGGATAAGGCCCAAAGTAAAAGGTATCAGTTAGCAAAAACGAGCCAAGGGGGGTGCAAAACGCATGGCAGATGGGCTTAAGGAGTTTGTAACAAAACAAAGCCCAATGCTCCTAAATGGAAAAATTGTTTGATTAGGGAAACAAAAACCAATTAGGGTTCTTACCCCTTTGGTACAACGACGCCGCTCTGTCTCTTTCGTTCTCCCTTCATCTTTTCATCTCTGTTACTATCTCATCCCCTAATCTCATGGCCGAAACACTTTATTAACAACATGATCTCTCCTTACCTCACTGTGATACGCACTTCTGAAATCCCTAAGTTTTTGAAATGAGATTTAAGTCTCAAGGGTTTGACATTGGTTTATCTGATCTTTCCCCCACCCTCTGTTGCCGGAGCGCCTCTCAACCTCACGTCCTTAAACGATTTTCAATGGTTTTCTTGGAAACGGTACGATTCTATTGTTTTTAAAGCTTGAACGATTTTGTTGTTTTTTATCTTGTTCATGTTTTTTTCTTCTGTTAACCTACTGTATTATCCATTGCGATGTAGGAAATGTTATGAGGAAGGAGAAGGATCCATACCTGTTTGGAAATTTCTGTGAAATGAAAAGGAAAGGTGAGCCTGAGAGTAGCGCTCCCTGGTGGCCGGAGGAGTGAGGAAGAAATGAATATTAAGGCGTGGACTTTCGCACCTGTTGGTAACCCTTCTTTTCTTATCCCTGCATTTGAATGGTGATGATACTACTTCTGGTTTTTGTGATTTTTTCGTGATTTGTTGGATGTTGTTTGCTGATGATAATGATTTGATGATGTTGGTTATCTGGGATGTTTGAGGCTTGAATACTGTTTTATTTGATTATGGTTATGGATTCTTGGAGTGTTGGTGTTGGGATGGTTTTGACAGTTTTGGAAGTTTGGTTTGAACTGTTTTACAGGTTTTGGTTGAGTATGTTTTTTTTCTTCTGGTTTTTGCTTTGTTACAGTTTAGCTTTTAACAGGTTTGAAGGTTGATGGTTTGAATATTTGAGATTTACTGTTGGCTTTGTAACAGTTTTGAGGTTTGATTTGGTTTTCTGGTTTTTTGACTTGTTGACAGTTTGGAAAACTTGAGGTTTATCAGTTTTGGACCTTGATAGTTTTTGGACTTTTTGAGTTTGGAAATGGTTTGATGGATAATGGTTTGATGATGGTTGTTACAGTTTGCAGGTTTGGGGATTTTTGTGGTTTGAACTTGTTGGACAGGTTTGAATATTGGTTTGTATGTTTACAGTTTAACAGGTTTGCTTTGGTTTTGAAGTGTTTAATAGGTTTGCTTTGATGGTTTGAGGTTTGAGGATGGATGCTGGGAGTTTTGACACTTTTTGAAAACTTGAAGTTTTTTTGGTTTTTGAAACTATGCTTGATAATTTTTTTCTCTATCTTCTGTTTGAGAATTGTCTACTGTTATATTAGTTGCTTTGGTTTGACAGCTTATTCAAAAAGGGGGGAAAACAAAGAAATTGAATACTTTGGCATATTGTTCTTATGCTTTCTTTGTTGAAGTTTTTGTTTTCTAGCAACTTCCATGCAATTGTGACAGCAGGGCAGCAGAGCTGTGCATCCCTAGGTGACTTCTTTCCTCTCTTCTCTCTCAATGACCCTAAGAGTCAATTTCTCTTTTGCCTTTTTTCTGAAAAGTTTGCAAATAAATGGGAAATGATGAAATGGATTATTGAACAAGCCTCTTGCTTGTTGACTTAGTTTGTCATATTGCTATATTTTCTTTTGTTGATGTTGTCTACTGTTATGTTGCCTCGCTTGTATTTGTATTGCCATATTTTTTGTTTGGTGATGCGCTGCTGTCTAGTTTATGCTGTTTGTTGCAAATTTTGTTTGGCTCAGTTTGCTGCATTCAGTTTGGAATATGTTTGGCTGCTATTTGGGCATCTTGTTTGTTTGGACAACCTTGCTGCATTTGTTCTTGTTTGGATACCTTTGCTTGCATTTCTTGTTTGGATAGCTTGCTTGAATTTCCTATTTCTTCTTTTTGTGAACCAAGAGGAATAATTCTCTTGTGATTTGCAAATAGAGAAAAATAAAAATGTTATGAATTAAAAATAGCCTTCTGATTCCAAATTGCAAACTTTAATGATGAACACTTTTTTCTTTTGAAAATTCTTGCTCATGTCCAATTAATTGTACTAACTATTTTTCTGTCTTTTGTTTTCATGTGAGCATAACTGGATGGTGGCAAAGCAGGGGAAGCAAGAGACTATGTGGCAAGCATGGAAGCAAAGGAAGCTCAGTCAACCTTAGGCCTAGATTCATTTTCTTTCCTTTGTAATTTAGAGAGAAACATTCTTGTATTGTAACCGATAGTTGTACTAATTTATTTTCAAATACGATAAGTTATAAAACCTAAAGCATTTAAATAATAAATTGTTTTGTAACAACGTTTGAAAAATTGGAGAAAGTCTTGTGAAATATTCTGGTGTCCATTGAAATCCTTTACTGTCAATAACTTGTAATTTTCTCTTTTCATCCTAACTAATTCTTAAAGATTCCCAATCAAGATAATTGAAACAAAATGCTCCAATATGGTAACTTAAACTCCCAGTAATCCAATAACTCTGTAATCTTGCAACTGCATTCCAATCAAAACACGCACTGTCTATTCCAATTCCTAAACATGCAAATGTTTTAGAAGACGCAAATCATCTGGTTAACCTTGAAAACAAACACTATTTTTTCAGTAAACTTGAGAAAGCATGAAAATCTGTGAAAGCCAATTGGATCTTTGAGAATTCAATTCTTTTGAGAATTGCCAGAAAAACCCTAATTGCTGGTTTACTGCCACAGGAGAAAATCTGTCTGATCGATTCCTGATCCAACTTGAATATTTGAGAAACCCTAGGGTTGTACTTTCTGTGAAAAATGGGAGGGAAAATGTTGGGGTACAACAACTGCTCCTGTTTAATCTTCTTGAACCTGAAGAGTTAGATCGGCGAGTTTTGTCGTTCATGACTCGAAGATAAAAGATTATTGGACACTAGAGTGCCCATAAATTTGCGCTCGACGAAAGTGTAATTGAGGGAATGGGCTTAAAGATGCCATTTGGAGAGATGTTAGAATTTTGTTGGAGATGGGCTTGCAGATGCCATCCAAGAATGTTTGGTTGTAAATCGACAGAATAAGCATCAGAACGGTGTCTGTATCTGGAACGTATCTGAACTGTATCTGTCCTTGAATCTGAATAAGTGACAGAATGACTTCCGTGTCTGGAGCGTATCTAGACCGTATCTGTAGGATGAAACTGAATAAGCGACAAAATGGCTTCCGTGTCTAGAGCGTATCTGGAACTATATTTGAACTGTATCTTGAAATTAAGTCTGAATGAGTAACAAAATGACTTCCGTGTCTGGAGTGTATTTGTACTTGAAATTAAGTCTGAATGAGTAATAGAATGACTTCCGTGTATGAAGTGTATCTGTACTGTATCTGTACTTGAAATTAAGTCTGAATGAGTAACAAAATGACTTCCGTGTCTGGAGTGTATCTGTAATGTATCTGGATGAGAGATCTGAATGAGTGACAGAATGACTTCTGTGTCTGGAGCGTATCTGGACTGTATTTAAACTGTATCTTGAAATTAAGTCTGAATGAGTAACATAATGACTTCCGTGTCTGGAGTGTATCTGTACTTGAAATTAAGTCTGAATGAGTAACATAATGACTTCTGTGTCTGGAGTGTATCTGTACTTGAAATTAAGTCTGAATGAGTAACAGAATGACTTCCGTGTCTGGAGTGTATCTGTACGGTATCTGGATGAGAGATCTGAATGAGTGATAGAATGGCTTCCGTGTATGGAGTGTATATGGACTATATTTGAATTGTATCTTGAAATTAAGTCTGAATGAGTAACAGAATGGCTTCCGTGTCTGGAGCGTATCTGTACTGTATCTGTATATTTTGAATATTTGTTAAAGATAGTTGTTAATCTTATCCTGAAAAGGGTAACATGTTAGCTCAAACACAGAGTTATGTTTCATGAAATGTATGATGCAATAAATGTGTTTTATTCATGTTTATGATATATGAATGTAATGTATGCGCATGTAAGCTGATTTGCTGTATTGCTGAGGAAAATAAATCCTTGACTGCTGTCGGGGAAAATAAATCCTTGACTGCTGAGGATTCTGTCGTGAGAGTAATGCCATATACTTCTTGAGGAATCTGCTTGGGGAATCCAGAGAATTTTAATGACTTTTACTGGGGATTACTGACGGGAGTCTTTGTTCTGTCGAGAAGCAATAAAAACTCTATGGGGAAAAAGTTTATCCTGTAGTGAAAACTCTGTGGGGAAAAGCTTATTCCATTGGGGAGTTCAGGAGTTTGGGTTGTATGCCAATCTACTGGGGAGTTACCCTAGGTTGGGGAGGAACAAAAGTTAACCGTTATCTGGCTGATTTTCAGGCTTCAGAAAAAACTTGCTGGGGGATATCTGGAGAAACTGGATGATTTCCGCCGTGGGTTGATAGTTCGAAGTTTCGGCTTCGCTGGGGATTGGTGGTTGGTAGTCTCAGCTCCGCTGGGGACCTGTACTTCAAAGTTTTGGCTCCGCTGGGGGATCTTAATGACGTGCTCTAGAGATTGCTCATGGAATAGCCTAAAGACATTTTCCTAATCTTTCTACATGTCAGTAATTGTTCTTTTTCATCATGTTTATTTGTAAACAATAATTATGTTCAAATGCATATGTTCATTAATGAATCATTGGACGTTTTTGCAAATAAAACACGAGTGTAAAGAAAAAGGCAAATAATTTTCTGTACTTTGAAAGAGATATCTTTGTATTTACTTTGAATAAGTGTTTTGTACAAAGGAGACAGACATCCTAGTAAGCGGATGATGTCATAAAAAATGAGAAAAATTTATAGAAAGAAAGATGGCTAAGTGTAAAAATCCCATGGGGTTCCCATTCTGCTATAGCCTCCGTATCTTCGAATATCTTGTCCATTTGTTGCTTCGTCTGGAGATGATTGAGTTGATCAGAAGCCCGGAGCTCGTCTGTGAAGAGATTGTCCTTAAATTGATCCGATGATACATAGTCATACACTTTAATTCCCTAACTTTTGCCTGGACCACCCTTTCGGGTTTTCGATCCACCGGGAAACCCTTTTTTGCCCAAGTCGACCATTCGGGTTTTCAACTTACCGGGTGTATAGATTCTTTTGTTTTATCTCTAATTTTTTCCTGAACCTCCCTTTCTGGTTTTCGATTCACCGGGATGCCCTTGTTTTGCCTAGGTGTGTCAACCTAGCGGGTCATTTATGCGTAGTATCTTTTGACTATGTCTGCGTTCGCAGGGTGCGGCAGATCGTCACCGTCCATGGTGGTTAAGATCATTGACCCACCAGAAAAGATGTTCTTGATTACAAATGGTCCTTCGTAGGTAGGAGTCCATTTTCCCCTGGGATCACTTTGCGGCAAGATGATGCGCTTGATCACAAGATCTCCAACTTGATACACTTGGCATCTGACTTTCTTGTTGAAAGCTTTGATCATCCGTTTTTGATACGTCTGACCATGGCAAACAGTAGTAAGTCTCTTCTCTTCAATTAAGTTTAATTGATCAAGCCGGGTTTAGATCCAATCGTCTTCACTCAAACCAGCATCTTTCATGATTCTCAAAGAGGGAATCTGAACCTCGATAGGTAAAACAGCCTCCATGCCATATACCAAAGAATATGGTGTTGCCCCAGTTGAAGTGTGAGCCGTGGTACGGTACCTGTGGAGAGCAAACAGTAGCATCTGATGCCAGTCCTTGTAGGTGACTATCATTTTTTGTATGATCTTTTTGATATTTTTGTTCGCAGCTTCAACTACACCATTCATCTTTGGCCGGTAAGGAGACGAATTGTGATGTTGAATTTTGAACTTCTCACACAGGGCAGTGATCATAGTATTGTTAAGGTTTGTACCATTATCAGTGATGATCCTTTCGGGGATACCGTACCGACAAATACGGTTTTGCTTGATGAAGCGGGCAACAACATTCTTAGTAGGATGCGAAGGAAGCTACTTCGACCCACTTTGTGAAGTAATTAATGGCCACTAGAATGAAGCGGTGTCCATTGGATGCTGTAGGCTTGATCTCTCCAATCATGTTGATTCCCCACATAGCGAATGGCTAAGGAGCTGTTAAGACATTGAGAGGAACTGGAGGTATATGTACCTTGTCCGTATAGATTTGACATTTGTGACTAGTCCTAGAATGTTGATAGCAGTCAGCTTCCATGGTAAACCAGTAATAGCCTGCCCGTAGGATCTTCTTAGCCATCGTATGCTCGATAGAGTGAGTTCCAAAGGTACCATTGTGCAGTTCAGCCATGATCTGTTCAGCTTCAATCTTGTCCACACAACGGAGAAGAATGCAATCATGATTACGCTTGTATAGGATACCATTGCTCATGAAGAACTTAGTTGAGAATCTCCTTAAGAACTTTTTTTCGTTGACTGAAGCTCCTTCAGGATATTCTTGAGCCTCGAGATACCTTTTGACTTCGTGAAACCAAGGTCGGTCCACTACTTCTTCGGTGTTAATCTCGTGACAGTGTGCAGGTTCGTCCATTCGTTCAATGGTGATCTAGGGAGCCTCATTGTACCAATTAAGTTTAAACATGGATGACATTGTAGCTAGAGCATCTGCTAGCTGATTTTCTTCTCGCGAGAAGTGCTCGAAGGTAATCTGCTTGAAATGTGGCAATAATGTTAAGACATGTTCTTTGTAAGGGATGAGTTTGGGATGTTTAGTGTCCCACTCTCCTTTGATCTGACTGATGACCAAAGCTGAGTCTCCAAAAACACAACCAAAGATTTGATTCCCAGGTTTATAGCAGCCTTGAGACCAAAGATACAAGCTTCATACTCGGCCATGTTGTTGGTACAGTTAAAGCAAAGTCTGGCGGTGAAAGGAGTATGGAAACCTTCTGGAGATATGAGCACAACACCGATACCGTTGCCAAGTGCATTGGAGGCACCCTCAACGTACAAGGTCCATCGGGATCTTTGTTTAGGTCCGTCATATGGTCTGAGATCTTCAATGTTGTCCAATGTCATGATGTCTTCGTCAGGGAAGTCGAACTTCATGGATTGGTAATCTTTGACAACTTGATGAGCCAGATGATCAGCTAGCACACTCCCCTTTATAGCTTTTTGGGTCGTGTACTGTATGTCGTATTCTGTCAGGATCTTCTGCCATCTAGCTATTCTTCCAAATAAAGCAGGCTTCTCAAAGATGTATTTGATCGGATCCATCTTAGATATCAACAAAGTGGTATGAGTCAACATGTACTGCCTTAGCCGGCGAGCAGCCCATACCAAAGCGCAACAAGTTTTCTCGAGCAATGAATATTTTGTTTCACAGTCGGTAAACTTTTTGCTAAGGTAATAAATGGCATGCTCTTTTCGGTCAGACTCGTCATGCTGCCCCAATACGCACCCCATTGAATTCTCTAGGACGGTCAGATACATGATTAGCGGTCTTCCTTCGACGGGTGGCATCAAGATAGGAGGTTTTAGCAAATACTCCTTGATTTTATCGAAAGCAATTTGACAGTCATCATTCTATTTAACTACCTGATCTTTCTTCAACAACTTGAAGATTGGCTCACAGGTAGATGTTAGGTGAGAAATGAACCTTGCAATGTAGTTTATGCGTCCCAAGAAACCTCTGATCTCCTTCTCAGTGCGAGGAGCGGGCATTTCTTGTATAGCTTTGACTTTGGCAGGATCAACCTCGATGCCTTTATTGCTGACAATGAAACCCAAGAGTTTATCGGACCTGACTCCGAAGGTGCACTTGTTAGGGTTTAATCTTAGCTTGTACTCTTTCAACCTGACAAACAACTTTTGCAAGTGGTCGAGGTGTTCTTCTTCTGTTTGTGAACGGGCTATCATGTCATCTACGTAGACCTCTATCTCATGATGTATCATATCATGAAACAAAGCTACCATGGCGCGTTGATAGGTTGCCCCGACATTCTTCAGTCCGAATGGCATCACTTTGTAGCAGAACGTACCCCACTATGTAACGAAAGTAGTTTTCTCTATGTCTTCAGGTGCCATTTTGATCTGGTTGTAACCTGAGAATCCGTCCATGAAAGAAAACACTTTGTGCTGAGCTGTGTTATCAACCAGGATGTCGATGTGTGGTAGTGGAAAATCATCTTTAGGGCTGGCCCTGTTTAAGTCTCTATAATCCACACACATTCTCACTTTTCAGTCCTTCTTAGGCACGGTCATAATGTTAGCAACCCATTATGGATAGGAAGTAATAGCCAGAAATCCAGCATTGAACTGCTTCATAACTTCTGCTTTGATTTTCTCTGACATGTCAGGCCTCATGGGACAGACTTTTTGTTTCACTGGTGGACAATCTTCTCTTGTGGGTAGACGGTGTACCACAATGTCTGTATCAAGTCCTGACATGTCTTCGTATGACCAAGCGAAGATCTCAACATACTCATACAATAGCTGAGTTAAGCGCTCCTTGACACTCGGCTGTAGATTGGAACCCACTCTGATTTCCTTTCTGTCTTCCTCAGTACCCATGTTGATTGTCTCTAACAACTCCTCATGAGGCAAAATTTCTCTTTCTTCTTGTTGTAAAAGTCTAGCCAATTCCCCTAGAACCTCACAATCTTCCTCACCTTCGTATTCGGCTTGGTTAATCAGATATTCAGAGTCACTGAAGGCTATAGCAGAATTGTTACCCATGGGTTCCGGAGTGGAAGGGTACCTGCATTTGTGAGTGTGGATGTGTGTAAGGGTATAGCCACCTTTAAACAAATAAAATGTAAAAAAGAAAGGCAATGAACATAAAAGCTTATATGAAAAACGTCCATGATTCATTAAATAGCATATGAAGATGAAAAATAAGAACCCTTACAAATGGACCGTTGTGCCTCGGGTAAGACACAAGGTTAAAAAAAGTAACGAATTATTTGAGAATTATTACAGATCCAACAAAAATGGAAAAGATAAATTATTGCGGTATGAAAGTAATCGAAACAAAGTCTTTTGCTTCCCAGTTGCACAGTCCTCCTCCAACAGTAGGAAAAATCTAGTCTTCCAGGCTACCATCTTCACCACTGTCCCCTAGTGCATTAATCCCTTGGTGGCTGATCTTCACAGGTGGCCCTCCGGCACGGGAGCGGCACACGGCTTTCTGAGTAGTTAAGGTGAAACCCAAGCCGAATTTGTCTGATTTGAAAGGGATTTCGGGAAGCTTCCCCCAGATAATGGATCCACCTTCTTCCACTACTGCCCTTGCATCTTCGAACGATGACATCCGAGGCACAGGTCTTGTGATCACAGGAGTTGAGGATACCGCTTTGGTTGCTGCTATTTCCTGAGAAACTACTTCAAAGTGTTGGAAAGGGGTCTCTATGAATTCGCCATCTAACTCCACATAACGGAAAGAATTTAGATGACTGATCATGTATTCCTCTTCGCCATGGATAGTTATACTTTTCCCTTGGACAGGGTACTTGAGCATCTGGTGCAAGGTGGAAGTGACAGCTCCGACATTGTGAATCCAGGGGCATCCCAACAGGAAAGAGTAGGAAGGACGGATGTCCATCACGTAGAATGTTGAGTTGAACGTCTGGGTACCCACCTTGATCGGGATTTCCACCTCCCCGTGGACCATCCTTTTAGAGCCATCAAAGGCTCTAACAATTATATTGTTGGGTTTTAGGGTTAAGCCTTCACAATCCAATCTATCCAAGGCTTTCTTTGGCAAGACATTTAAAGACGATCCAATATCAACCAAAACATGAGCTAGGGTGGTCCCCCTACACTCCACCGAGACATGTAGTGCGTTGTTATGCTTTCTCCCTTTGGAGGTCAAGTCTGCATCGGAAAAACCCATGCCATTGTCAACTGTCAGATTGGCTACACACTCCTGGAATTGATCAGCCGAAGTCTCTTGCGGCACGTGCGCTGTCTTCAAAAACTTTACCAAAGCTTTAGCACGTGCCTAAGAGCACAACAGCAAGGCTAAGATAGAGATTTTGGAGGGGGTCTGCCCCAGTTGTTCAACAACATCATAATCACTTTTCTTAATGATCCTCAGAATCTCCTCCATCTCTTTCTGGGATGTTTCAGGAACAATAAGTGATTGAGCCTTCGTCTAGACAGGCTCCCCTTGAACATTCTTTCCTTTTTTCTCAGCAGCGGAAACAGGGATGGGAATTGTATTGTCATTGTTGGCGGGTACACTTGCAGGTGTAAGTACTGGTACAGCTGTAATCTTTGGAACAGGTCCAGAGACTGCCTTTGGTGGCGCAATCTCTAGAGAGAAAACTCTTCCACTATGAGTAATTTTGTTGGTTCCAGCAATGTTACTGATATTGGAATTGTCTTCTTCAGAACTCTCTTCATCAGCATTCTCTTCAATCTGTTTGACACCATGGTAGTAGATTTCTCCACAATAGTTCCATGGTACCATTTTATCGGTTTTGTATGGGGCAGGCTCGGGAATTTTTATCTTCAAAGGAATAGTCACTGGAGCGGATGTAATCCTAACGGGTTTTTTAGGAACCCTGGAAGAATTGGCGTATATGGTTATTATCGAAACTTCTGGAACTAGAATAGGTGAGACAAGACCTTTCTCAAACAAAATTTATTTGTTATCGATCAATTGTTGGATTCCTTTCTTCAACATAGGACAGTCAAATGGGGAGTATAGGCAAGCATGGCAATCTTGGTCATAACCTGGGAACACCCCAGCTCTCAACAAATTTAACTTGATGGTTAGGAGAGGAGTTAATAGTTCATCCATAGTAGAAACCAACATGTCTTCTTCCACAGCACTGGCATTGTGTCCATGCCTGGGCATTGGAGCAGAGATTACATTCGGCTTTTCAGGAGCTTCAAATTCAACTTCTTTTGCGTCGATCAGATCTTGAATCTTGTTCTTTAAGGCCCAACAGTTGTTGGTGTCGTGCTCTGGACTTTCTGAATGGTAAGCACACCTGGCGTTCGGATGGTAGTGTAGAGATGAAGTATTAGCATTTTTAGGGGCCTCTTTCAGCATGGCCAAATTCAACTTCAAGAGATGTGGTAGGACTTGAGCAGGAGTCATGTTAATCTTGGTGAATTGCCTTACAAGCCTCTCCACCCTTTGCTAGTATTCCTCGGCTGATCATTTCTCGGCTGACTGTTTCTTGGATGGTCTGATGCAGACTTCTGAATCATAACGGCCCCCACATTTGGTCGTCGTTCGGTTCTTCCCTGATTTCTCTAGGAATAGACAGCTGACACTTCCTTCTTTCCCGTGAAGGGATTTTTTGCAATAGTTGAGGTAGACACGTCTTTCTGAATCTTCCCGATTCTAATACCGGATTCAACCCTTTCGCCAGTTAGAATCAACTCAGTGAAACCTGCAGAGGAGCTTCCAATCAGGTGATTAAGAAAGGACCTGACAGAGTCCCCAAGAACATGTCCACTAGCTCTCTTTCAGATAAAGGTGGTTGCACCCTTCCATAGCCATACTCTGTAGCTGAGTACGGGTTGGTGCCAAGTCGCTGTTGTATTGATACTGCCTATAGAAGGCGGCTGCCAAATCTTCCCAATTGTGTACATCAGACCTCTCCAACTGGTAGAACCAATCCAGCTGCGTCCCCGATAAGCTGTCCTGGAAAAAGTGGACCCACAAATCTTTGTCAGCAAAATGCAGTTGAATTTTCCTGACATAAGATCGTAGATGCATCTTGGGACAAGACACCCCACCGTACTTGGAAAACAGTGGCACCATAAATTTCGGAGGGATTACAATTCCATATACCAGCCCTAACTCCTCGAAGTCAAGCCCCGATACTCTCTGCACTTCCATAGCTCCTAGACGCTCTTCCAAGTTTTTGTATTTGTCATCGGCCGGTGGATACTGTTGTTCGGAGTAGTCCTCTTCCTCTTCTTCTTCAGCCTCAGAATCTGAAGGCACTGCAGTCTCTTTACCTTTTCCTTCCCCTTCCTCAGAGGTTGATGGAAAATCCAAGGCCCTTCTGGCTTGTCTTTCAGACCTTCTTCCCATGGTAGCCACGCCGACTCGCTTCTTCTTATTCTTCTCTTTTCCTTTTTCTAGCAGAGTCTTGAGCTTCTCCTGCCCCTTAGCCAAGGTCAAGAGTAGCTGTTGAAATTGTGAATTCTGAGCTTGTAAGTCTTTGACCGTTTGTTCAATATCCATCTTGCTGAAATAAGCAGCAGAGACATGAGGAAACTTGGTGTGAAGACCTGTTTATGCATATGATGAATGATATGTATTCATGTAATGCTTTCAAGGATTTAGAAATTCAAATTTGTTTTAAAACAAAAAAAGAAACACACGTCATATTAATAAGATAGAATTTGTTAGTACATTAATGCCCCTTGGGAAAAATAATACAAAATTCTAAGGTAAAAATACATTGTGCATCCTCTTTGGTGCAATGTAGGTGTTGAGAGTCTGCTCTTCATGAAGTAACTGAGTGAGTTATAAAACCTTCTTCTCGCTTGCGTGGAATTGGGCTTCAAAAGTATCGCGTTCTCCCTTGAGCTGTATCCAACTCCTTTGCAGATCTTCGAGTGATGTTGGCATGTCAGGATGTAGGAGGGTGTATGGAACCTCTCCTTCCTTAACTGGCTCTATAATCACTGGGAGAATGGAGGGGTAAGGCATCATAAGAGTTTGGGCGCAGGTTCATACCCACTTGAGGTAAGGCTCAAGGGGGATGGAATTATTATGTCCCAAGGTCTTACTGTCTACCTTGTTTGGAATCCTCCAAGCTCGAATGAACCTTTGTCGGAGTCCTTGATTGTCGTTGTCAAAGTCAAAAACCAAGCCTTGAATCAACATGTCATGTGGCCCATCCCTTCAAGCATAGCCAAACTGTCTTAGAGCAAAGCAGGGGTTGTAGGTGATGCCTCCCCTAATTCCAAGTAGAGGGACATTAGGGAATTCCACACAACGATCGACAATGATAACATTCTCTTTGGATCGAGAACACCAATGAATATCTGAATGTGTGAGAGTCAGCAATTGTTGTGACCACCTCAAGCCTTGCTCATTCTTCAAGACTGATTGGGGAAGATGAGAAATAAACCACCTTTCTAGAAGGGGAGTGCAGCACATGAGAACACCTCTTTTCCTCATTGTTCGAGTGTGAAAAGAGTGTAAGATATCTCCAAGTAATGTAGGCACCGGATTGCGTGACATGAAAATCTTGACAGCACTTACATCTAAGATTCTACCTACTCGAAAAAAGATTGTTCGTTCTTGTTTCCTTTAGACAGCGCTATCCTACTATTAAGGAGTAGGTAGCCCCGTCGTTGGAGTTTGTAAGGGACGTTCGAAAGGGACAAGTACAATCACCAGAGCAATGGGTAGGAAACCTTATTAGTAACCCTAGAGTCTTAAGATCTTTCTGAGGTAACATTTCCGAGGCAACATTTCCGAGGCAACATTCGAATGGGTCATTTTGATCTTTTAGACTGGGGGGCAACCACTAAAATCTCCTATGCTTAATGACTGTTTTACCGAAGGCAACCGAAGTGAGGCAAACCCTAGGAGTGAATATGTGCATGTGAATTTTTTCAGTTAATTTAGTCTTTGCACATTAGGTGATCTACCGTTTTAATTTTCAAATAATCTTTCCATACAATCCTATTAGCCATGCATCTAGACAGTTAAAGATTTGCAGGAATTTAAAGTGCGAGAAAATAAACCTAGCTATTACAAGGCTTCGTGGAAAGGGATTAATTACGTAACCAAAAACCGAGGATTAAACAGTAAATAAAAACCCTAATTTTAAAAGCTACTACAAACCATTGGCAGTTACAAAAATATGAAAAAATAATTAAAATGCGCGCGGCGATTTAAATGCGAGACGGTTAAAAATAACCTAAAAACCCTAATTGAGAAAAAAAATATTTTTGTACATTTTTTGTTTGAGAAAATAATTTAATTGCACATTAATTAAACCCTAATTTCTAATTGTTTTTAATTATGAAAAAAGTAAATTAAATTAACCTAATTTTCTAATTAAATTAAAATAAATATTTTTTATGAAAAAATGATCTTTTGTGATTTTGTGGTTTGTTGATTTTATGATTAATAAAAAAAAGGTAATTAATTTTTGTGGAAAAATAATTAAACAAAAAAATAAAATAAAGGAGATGAATAAAGAAAAGAAAATGGGCCTGTGTTGAGTAGCCAATCTGGGGGGTGCACTATTGAAATTGCTGGGCCCAAGGTTGATAGCCCAGCATACCAGCGCCTGATCTTGTGAGGTCATCTCCTGAAGGTCTACCATACGCTGCTCCTATGTGAGCGTTGAATCTCCCTTGAGGCTAGATCTAATGGCAAGATCTGGAGGCTGCAAGGTTGATACCTATGTATGAGGCACACTAAATCCTGCGTTGGAACGTTAGAAAAATAACCAAAATTGTCTGGACCTGGGATCGAACCCAGGTCCTCATACTCCCCACCAAGCGCTCTTACCACTGGGCCAATCTGCTTTGTTGTGCATAGATTGAAAACAAAATATAATATAACAAAATAAATGAGTTAGTGGGAAACGCACGCGAGATTTAAAATGGTCCACTGATTGGCTGCCACCTACTCTTCTTCTCCAAGGCTCTGTCGTCTTAGACATCCCCTCTATACCCACAGACAACGCCTGTAGCCATAGCCCCTGAAACTTTCAAAATTCACAACACAAACGATAAATGATTTCTAACTATATAGATCAATTCATTTTGATCTCGTGAACATCATGGTACCCTTTTCCATGCCCAATTTAAACTGTAGGATAAACCCCTAAAGTGCACACGCAAACCCTAACAATGGCAAAGGCACATGTATGCGTCAAAACTTTAATTAAACCATTCAGTAAGCTTACAAACATGTCAATGATCACAAATATGTCAATTAAATGTGCTAACAATGCAAGAATTACATTAATCGATTTTGAAAAAATATGCAAACTGTACGAGTTGTAGTGCGCGATTCTGGATGCTTCAGGCCTTGCAAATGCTTGCTACAGGTTCAGTGAGTGCCCAGGGATATGACTTTATCTTTAGAAACGCTCGAAACGGCCTATGGAGAAAGATTGGATCTGCACTTTTCTTTGAAAAATTGGAACTTTGTTCTTCCTTTTCACGCCTGCCAACCCTTATTTTATGCTTTGTTCTTGTTCATTATATACCCTTGAGTGAATTAGGGTTGCAAAACAGATTGAATCTTGAAGTTTTGAGAAGATTTGATTTGGTTCTTTAGCCATATGCAAACTTTCTAAATTGAGCCAAATTATCCCATTTTTGTATCAATCATGCTTGATTCGATTTGGTCTTGATATCTCAGCATAATTTGATTGAGATCCTGTCCAAAAATCATATCAAAACATATCTTTGATATTATTTACCAATGATTTGATTTTATTCAATTTTTAATAAATAAAAAATCAAAATAAAATAAATAATGAAGAAAATAACATGTGAGTTAACATTTGGGTCGTGGATCATGCTACAAGTGAGGTGCAATCATGAAATGTTAAGCCCATTTGGTAAAAAATGCAGTTTTGAGCATATTTGACTTTTGACAATTTTGCAAAAAAGGTCAACTTTGACAAGGCATATCTCCTCCAATATTAACCCTAGAGAGTTATTCTTTTACTTTTTAGAAAGCTTAGGATTATGAAGCTTTGACCCAAAAGGTGTTTTTGTTGACTTTTCAAAAGGACCTATAATGTCGAAATTCATATCTTTTTATGAGTGCATATTTTGAACTTTCGGGCTGAAGATGAGTTGTAGGTAATTTCACCCTCTTCAAAATGAGCCTTGGATGGAAAATTTCTGATAAAGTATGTGGAAGTTATGCTTGGTCAAAGTTTGGTTGACTTTTCCTAAGAAACCCTAATTTAGCAACTTTTGGGTTTTGATGAATTTAGGGCATTTCTTGAAGAATCATGATCAACCCTTGATCAAATGATGGATATCACTTCAAAATATTGATTTTGACCAAAAATATTGAAGTTTGACTGTATGTGGGCCACAATTGACTTTTGACCTAATACATTCGATTCTCAAGCATCTGAGCAGTTAACTGAGCAAAATTCTTTTGCAGTGCTTGAAATTTGACATGGAGGGTCTTGAGAACATATTAGGAACATGGAGAGCATATGAGGTGTTTGGAGTTCACCTATCTTGGTGAAAATGGAAACCCTAATTGGAGACACACTACATTAGGAGAGTGTTTGTCTGGTCAACTCTTGGGCAAACTTGAGCAAATTGAGGATTTCTAGGAGTATGTTTTGAGTAAAATGAGAGGGAAATTTTGGGGTACAACAGCTTCCCCTGTTCAATATTCTTAAACCTGAGGATGTAGATTGTCTCATTTGCCTTTCGTGATCTGAAGGTGGAAGATGATTGAACACTAGAGTGCCCAGAAATTTGCACTCGCATGAAGTGATACTTGATTTATGATATCAGGAATGGGCTTATAGATGTCATTTGGAAGTTGCTAGAGAATTGTCGGAGATGGGCTTAAAGATGCCATCTAATATGTGACGGAGTACCGTCAGAGATGGACTTAAATATGCCATCTAGAGGATATTGATTTCCTGAGATATTCCTCTGATGAGAGTACCTGCTCCTGTCGTTGAGGAGGAATCTGCTGAGGAATGTTGGTATCTGTCTTGGGAGAAATAGAATTTTAGGAGCTTCAGTTATCCGTTAGTCTATTGGGAAATTAACTCCGGGGGTGAACTGCATATCTGGATAGTGTACAGGCTGCATCGCGACTTACCGGGGAAAGGTGAAATTGACCGAAACTGGTCAGGTCCAGGTTTTATCGTGTTGTAAACTGTCGTCTGGAGGTAAGAGAAAAGAAACCTGGATGGTAATGTTATGAGAAGGAACCTGGATAGTAGGGTTACTTCGAAGTGAAAGCCTGGATAGTAGGTGTTGTACCCCAAAATTTTCTCTCTCATTTCTCAAGGAATCACCCTGGATCCTCAGGTTTGCTTCCATCCAATTCCAAGCTTTGAATTACAAATATTTCAAGAAAGTCGCCTGCAAGGGCAAAATGGTCATTTTCACACTAAAAAGTCAAACTTTGGCTTTTGGACCAAAACCAAGTTTCAAGAATCATATTTCATCAAGACATGTTGAAATATGAAGTTTGTTTCATCAATAAAATCAAAATTCAATTTACTTTGGGAAAAGTCAAAATTTTAAATACTTAGAACTTTTCTAAGTGTTTAAGAAGCATGACAAAACTCAGAACTTCTGGCCAGATTTTCACCTTGATGAAAGTTGATTATGGATCAGCCTTTGGCATAAGAGTTATATACCCCCACAAGATCTAGAACGTTGCTGAACAAAGCTTCTCCTAGAAATACTGGGATTTCAAGTTATAACTCCTCAGAGACACGTCCTTGAAACTGAAACACTCAACAAATTCTGGACACTTTCAAGACAGTGTTTGGTCATAACTTCTGGGAAAGTTTTCACAAAGCTTCATCCAGAGTTTCAAGGGTAAATCAAAGAAGGTTATAAAGTGTGATACAAAGCTTCCTGGAAAGTCTAAAAGTTCCTTCAGAACATGCTGGAGCCAGAAGATAAGAGCATCAGAAGATTGGATGCTACGCTGAAGCAGAACTTCTAATCCAAAGTTTGCAAAGGTAAATAAAAGAAGGTTATAAAGCGTACTACAAGCTTACTGGAAAGTCTGGGGGATCCTTCAGAGCATGCTGAGGCAACAAGATACAAAGGTCAGAAGTTGGATGTTTGTTCTAGGTTACGCTGAAGTGGAACTTCTGATCCAGAATTAAGCAACGATGCAAAATCTCACATTGTAGGATTTCTGATCATCATTTAATGCTCATTTAATGCTCATTTAATGCTCACAACCACTTTGAGTCTTTATCCAAAGGATCTCCCCACATGTGGCATAGAAAGTACCTTTGTTATCCTTAAAAGCAACTTTTGTACAGAAATATGTGAGGGCCCATGCGTGTTGTTGTTTTTTTTTTGGTTTACTTTTCCTTAATCCCTGCTTGCTAATCCAGTCTAGGCTAAAAACTGCCAACTATCACACCTTTTTGAACTTGCTTCAAGAACAAGTCAGCATCTAGTGTATGATGTTGGCGCCACGTGACCTCTCCAAACTACAAAAACTTTGCCTATAAATAGAACACCTTTGGCCATTGAAAAGAGGTCAGAATTTTGAGAAAGAAAAGCCTTGAACCCCTGCCAAAATTCCAAGAGTCCAAAAAACTGTAAACACAACATACAAAACCTGTTAACTCTTGATTCCTTGCATTCAAGCTCCATTTATTCTCAAGTATTTCTTGATTAAAACCATCCACACAGTTTCTGATTCACATATTAGAAACTTCCCTAACTTCTGTATTCATACTACCCTACACTCTCCAGCCATCTACTCAAAGAAATCAGAACATCACCTCTTTGTTGTTCCAGAAGTTGAAAACTTCCAGCCTACAGAGTACGTGAAGAAGCTGCTCAGAACATCATCAGAGTTGAGGTTAACTCCGGTTCACAGAACCTATTCCAGCGGCAAGGTAAGCTTCTGCTGACTCTCACCACATTACTTAAGCATTAGCAGATTTGCATGCTCAAAAATACAATGTAGATATCATGTTTCTGATGTTTTACATATTCTGAGATTTCATGCATCTGCCTACCTAAGTAGGGAATAAATCAGTTCAAAACTTCTTGAAGAAATTAGAACTTAGAATTAGGATTAACAAATTCATACTTGCCTCTGATTTTTAGTTCTGATATTTCTTATTTCTGAAACACCATGACACCTGCCATAACTGTCCTATGCATATCTTCTGTTTTGTGTAGAAATGTCTAAGTTGCAGATGTTCTGACTAGCATAGAGAAAGAGACCAAGTTCTGCCAGTGGTATCAGAACTTCTGAAGTCTGCCTTGTTTCCAGTGGTATCAGAACTTCTGAAAACTACTGTGTTCCCAGTGGACTCAGAACTTCTGACTTTACTTATTTTTTCACTAACAGGATTTCTATTTTCAGTACGCCAGAGTCAGAACTTCTGACCTCCTTTAATCAACAATACGTTGATTCTATTTTTCCCTTTTTCTCACTATTTTTGCTATCACTTTCTATTCCATTAATCAAAAAACACCAAAAACATTTCCTTCATGTTTTATTTTATTTCTTAAAAAGAAAAGATCAAAAATATTTTCTTAAAACAAAACAAATTCATTTCACATTTTCTTGTACATTCTTATTCATTCAATGTGGTTGTAATAATAACTTAGGACTTATTTTCACTTGTAATCCCAATTTGTAAATATGTACCCCTATCCCCTAAATATTATAATAGGGTATAACTTTACATTTCTGTAATTTATCGCTTTTGAATGTAAATGTTTGTAATTAGGGTGATATGGCAAGATTCAAAATCAATCGCTAGATAACCCTAATCAAAGACTAAAATGCATGCAATCAAACACACTTGCACACATGCACCACTAGGGTAATATCACTTGTTGCCTTTCAGAAAATAGTCATGTCCCTTGAAATGGGCGTTTTAGCAAAAGACCCTCGATAAATGATCGTAGTCCCTAGATGACCCTCGATGTTGCCTTTGGTAAAACTATTTAGTCCCTAAACGACATTTCTAAAACGTCCCATAAAGTTTCCTTCTATGACTATACAAACGTCCCAACACCCGTCCCTTCACATCCAACGATGGGGCTTCTTACCAAATCAATGGTAAGATAGCAACATCTAAAGGAGAAGGAAAAGCACATTTAAGACCTTTCGAGTAGGTAGATTCTCTCCTAGTTACTCGCTTGCTCACAACAAAACATTTTTACACCCACACTTTCATATTTGAACTATTTTCAAAACAAACACTTTGTATGCATTCATATATAAACGAGAATCATTACAAAGTTACATTTTCAAAATACATTCAAAAACACATTTCACAAACACTTCTTTGAACTATTTTTCGAAACAAACACTTTGTATGAGTTCTTATAGAAACGAGAACCATTACGAAGTTCCATTTTCAAAAATACTTTCAAAACCCACACCACAAGCACATTCAAACAAAAGCAAGTGATCTAGAAAGTAACTAAGAGCCCATGGAAAACCATGGATGAAAAGGGTGCTAATACCTTCCCTTTTCATAATCTACCCCCCGAACTCAAAAACATCTCTAAAGGTCTTTCCTGTGCTTTTTCACCTTTCCTTTTTGGATAAAAGAAAATTCGGTGGCGACTCTTACTAAACCGCAACATTTGCGAACACAAATGCAAAACCTCAAGTCAGTTCTCCCACCGTATCACAGAACTGGCGACTCTGCTGGGGAAATTCCTAAAAAAGTGGGGTTACCTTAGGGATAGATCACATTTAATTGCTTACATTATTTGACTTGTATGCTTTACATTATGGTTCTTTGTTTGGGTTTGAATCCTCTACCCGGATTTGGGATACATTATAGGTAAGTAGCAATACGTTATGGAAACTGTGCAGGGTATACCGACATGGTCTAAGCAATAGCTATGTTAGTGCGACATATTTGTGGATACCGGTAGCCTTTGAGTTAATCAAAGAGAATACGGGGCCGCTGAGTGATGTCATGAAGCACTAATGAACTTCTAGAATCTTTATTTGACCAACTTGGCCTTTAGGATGTAGTGAGATGACCAGCTTTGGTGCAGTCCGAAGTTGGTAGATACTATATACTACACTCATTGAGGTTTGGTTTCTTGGGATATTTCGGTCGCCATTAAAGAGGCTTGAGCTGAAAAAATGACCAAGGAAACAATCCAGTGATAATGAGCTCCTTAGAACCTGGTTACTATTACTAGGACAGGGTTGAGCCAACTAAATTACAAGAGGGTACTTACCTATAAAACTCCATATAAGCCTAAACTAAAGACTTGTTTGCTTTGTTTTGTATATGCATACTTGTACATAACATCATGGACATCATGAACATCACATACATCCACTAACCATTTCAAGGATTTTGAGATTCATCTTTGTTCTTGTTTTGTAGGATATGGATTCACTTCTCAGGAAAACTATTCAAGTCAACCTTGTGAAAATTCCTCCACAACTTAAGGAGCTAGCTTCAAGGATCCCTGAGAACTCTCCGTTCACCGAGAGGAATGGTCGTCTACTCAACTTGGTCACCTCCAACACAGATGAGGATATGATGAAGGTGCTCTTTTAGTTCTTTGATCCTTTGCACCATTGCTTCACATTTCCTAACTATCAACTTGTGCCAACTTTGGAAGAATTCTCCTAACTCTTGAGAATTACCATTATCAATCAGCTACCTTTCAACGGTACAGAAAGAGACCCAAAGCCAGAAGAGATTGCTCAAGTTCTAAATTTGCACTCATCTGTTGTCATAATTCATTGGGAAACTAGGAGTGGTGTCAAAGGCTTCATAGCAAAGTTCCTGTTTGAGAAAGCCCAAAGTTGTTGGAATTCCATAGATTTGCAAGCCTTTTAGGAAATTGTGAACTCATAGATGTGAACGCCATCAAAATCTTCATGTCACACAACCCGGTGCCTACGTTGCTAGGGGATATCCTACACTCTTTTCACACTCGCACAATGAGGAAAAGGTGTGTCCTTATGTGTTGCACTCCTCTCTTGGAAAGATGGTTTATTTCTCATCTTCCCCAACCAATCTTAAAGAATAAGCAAGGTTCAAGGTGGTCACAATGTTTAATGACGCTAAAACATTCAGACATTCATTGGTGCTCCCGATCCAAGGAGAATGTTATCATTGTTGACTGTTATGGAGAATTCCCTAATGTCCCTCTACTTGGCATTATGGGAGGTATCACCTATAACCCTTTCTTAGCCTTGAGACAGTTTGGTTACGCCCGAAGGGATGGCCCGCACGAGATGCTAATTCAAGGTTTGGTATTCGACTACGACAACGACGATCAAGGTCTTCGCCAGAGATTTATCCGAGCTTGGAGGATGCTAAACAAGGTGGATAGCAAGACTTTGGGGCATAAGAATTCCATCTCTCTTGAGCCTTACCTCAAATGGGTACGAACCCATGCTCAAAGTCTTATGATGCCTTACCCCTCTATTCTCCCGGTAATCATTGAGCCTGTCAAGGAGGGAGATGTTCGATACACTATCCTACATCCTGACATGGCCACATATCTTGAAGACCTACAAAGGGATTGGATACAACTCAAAGGAGAGCGAGATACTTCGAAGCCCAATTCTACGCAAGCGAGAAGAAGGTTTTGGAACTCACTAGGATACTTCATGAGGAGCGGACTCTAAATGCCTACATTGCACCAAAGAGGATGCGCACTACTTTTTTATCTTAGAGTTTTGTATTATTTTGTACAAGGGGAATTAATGTACTCAAACTTTATCTTATTAATATAACGTGTGTTTATTTTTGTCTAAAACAAACTTGAATCTTCGAAATCCATGAAAACATTGCATACACACATATCATTCATCATAACATCAACAGGTATTTTGCAACAAGTTTCCTTATCTTCCTACTCTTTATTTCAGTAACATGGATCTCGAACAGACAATGAAAGATCTCCAAACTCAGAACACGCAGTTTCAATAGTTACGCACGACCCTGGCCAAGGGGAAAGAAGAATTGAAGACTCTGCTAGCTGAAGAGAGGATAAAGAAAACAAAAAAGACAACTGGAGTCTTAAACATGGGGAGAAGATTTCATGAGCAGACGAGAAGGACTTTGAATTTTGCAACAGCATCCGGTGAAGGAGAAGGGAAAGGTAAGGAAACAACGGTCCCGTCAGAATCAGAAGAAGAGGAGGAAGAAGAGGAAGACTACTCTGAGGAACAGTATCCTCCAGCTGATGACAAGTACATACATCTTGAAGAGCGGTTGAGTGCAATGGAAGTACAAAAGATGCCAGGCTTAGACTTTGAGGAACTGGGACTAGTGACGGGGATTGTGATTCCTCCGAAATTCAAAGCGCCTACATTTGCCAAATATGATGGAGTGTCATGCCCTAAAATGCATCTCCGGTCATATGTGAGAAAAATCCAACCCCATACCGCTAATAAAGACTTACGGGTGCACTTTTTCCAGGATAGTCTGTCTGGAACACAACTCAACTGGTTTTATCAACTAGAAAGAGCCAATGTCCACAACTGGGAAGATCTTGCCACAACTTTCTACAAGCAATATCAATACAATACCGATTTGGCGCCTACCCATACTCAACTCTAGAGTATGGCCATGGCTTCCAATGATGGTTTTAAGGATTACGCACAAAAATGGAGAGATTAGGCTGGAAGAGTTCAACCCCCTCTATCTGAAAGGGAATTGGTAGACATGTTCTTATGCACCTTGTCTGGTCCCTTTTTCAACCATCTAATCAGAAGTTCATCTGCAAGATTTACTGAACTAATATTAACCGGAGAGAGGGTGGAAGCCGGCATAAAAAGTGGAAAGATTCAGAAGGATTCATCTTCTTCTACAGCTACAAGGAAGCCTTTTATTGGGAAGAAAGAGGTAGATGTTATACATCCGCATAGAAACCGAGAGAGGGCCGAACGCCGACCAATGGTGGGGGTTGTTATGATTCAAAAGCCTACGTCTGATCAACAAAGAAATAATCGACCAAGGATGGAAAGGCCAGTCCGAAAATTCACCAGAATTAACATGACTCCGTCTCAAGTATTACCGCATCTTCTGAGATCCAACTTGGCAACCTTGAAAGAAGCTCTGAAAAACCCCAATACAGCATCTCCTCATTATCACCCCAATGCCCATTGCACACATCACTCTGAAAGTCCTGGTCACGATACTAATAACTGTTGGGCCTTAAAGAACAAAATACAAGACCTCATTGAAGCAAAATAAATTGAGTTTGATGCGCCCGAGAAGCCAAATGTCATTTCTACTCCTATGCCCAAGCATGGTCACAATACCAATGCTATTGAAGAAGATTTGTTTGTTGCTACAGTTGATAAACTCATGACTCCACTTCCGACCATTAAAATAAACTTGTTGAAAGCCTGTGTGTTCCCGGGCTGTAATGAAGGTTTCCATTTCTGCTTGTCCTCACCAACTGATTGCCCTTTGTTGAAAGCAGGCATTCAGCGCCTGATAGATAACAAATAGATTTTGTTTGAAAGTACTCTTGTTTCACCTATTCTTATTGAAGATGTTTCAATCATTACCATTTCCGCCAATTCTTCTAGGGTCTCCACCAAAAGACCCGTTAGAATTACATCGGTTCCGAAAGCAGCTCCTCTAATAATCATAATGCCTGGGCCAATCCCATATGAATCAGACAAAACCATGTCGTGGAATTACGGAGGGGACATTTATTACCATGGCATCAAACAAGACTGTCCGGCCGCCAAAGAGATAAACTCTGAAGAAGAATATTCAGACATCAACAATATTTCTGGAACTAGTAAAATTACCTGAAGCAGTAGGATCTTTTCTCCAAAGGTTACTTCCGTTCCCATAATCATCTCTGCAAGTGCTCCTATTAAGGAAGACGTTACGACCCCTGTTGTTATTCCTACCAACGCTCCTACTGCTGAAACTCGAGGAAAAAGTATTTTTGTCGAGCCTGTCCGGACGAAGGCCCAACCATTGACTGTCCCCGAGATCCTAAAAATTATAAAGAGGAGCGACTACGATGTAGTTGAACAATTTGGACAAACTCCCTCCAAGATCTCCATGATGGAATTACTACTGCGTTCTGAGGCTCATGCGAAAGCCTTGGTGAAATTCCTAAAAACAGCCCATGTGCCTCAAGAGATGTCTGCTGATCAATTTCAAGACTGCGTGGCCAGCTTGACAGCAGATAACAGCCTAGGCTTCTCGGATGCTGTTCTGACACCAAGGGGAAGAAAGCATAATGAGGCGTTGCACGTCTCAATGGAGTGTAGGGGCACAACTCTGGCCCATGTCTTGGTGGACACTGGCTCATCCTTGAATGTATTACCAAAAAAAGCTCTTGACAGACTTGACTGCGAAGGACTGATGTTAAAGACAAGCAACATAGTAGTAAGGGCATTTGATGGCTCGAAGAGAATGGTGCACGGGGAAGTGGATATCCCCATAAATGTTGGGACTCAAACTTTCAATTCAACCTTTTATGTATAGGACATCTGACCTTCGTACTCTTGCCTACTAGGTCGGCCATGGATCCACAACATTGGCGCTGTCACCTCTATATTGCACCAGATGCTGAAGTATCCCGTTCAAGGAAAGATTATTACTGTCCATGGAGAGGAAGAATACATGATCATCCATCTCAATTCCTTCAAAGATGTGGAATTGGACGGCGAATTCATTGAAACTCCATTTCAACACTTCAAAGAGGTCCCCTAAGAGGTAGCAGTGACCAAGACCGTGTCCCAGATTCCCAAGATTACAAGACCGCCACTCCGAATGTCATCTCTGAAGGATGCTAAAGCAGTGGAAGAGGAAGGTGGATGCACCATCTGGGGGCAACTTTCGGATATCCCATATAAGTCTGACAAGTTTGGCTTAGGTTTCACTTCAAGTGCTCAAAAGGCTGTACGTCGTGCCCGTGCTGGAGGGCCACCCTTGAAGATTAGCAACCGTGAGGTCAACGCGGTAGAAGAGGGTGAAGATGATTGCAACTTGGAGGATTGGATCTTTCCGACTGTCAATGGAGGGCTCAACAATTGAGAGGCTAGAGACTTCGTCCCAATAACCTTTATCCTGTAGTAATTTAACGTTACATTTTTGTTGGATCTGTAATATTCAAAAACAATTCGTACTCTTAAAACCTCATGTCTTGCCCAAGGCACAATGGTCCATTTGTAAGGGTTATTATTTCATCTTCATATGACATCAATGAATCATAGACGTTTTTCGCATACAAACTTTTGTGCTCATTGTTTTTCTTTTACATTTTACTTTCTTTCAAAGATAGCTATACCCTTACACACACCCACAATGCAGGTATCCATCCATTCTGGATCCCATGGGTAACGATACTGCTATGGCCTTTTGTGACTATGAGAATCTGATCTACCAAGCCGAAGACGAAGGTGAGGAAGATTGTGAAGTACCAGGGGAGCTTGCCAGACTGTTACAACAAGAGGAAAGAACTATTCAGCCTCACGAGGAACCCGTGGATATAATAAACCTGGGTACCGAAGCAGACAAAAAAGAGGTCAAAGTGGGTACCAATCTGGAACCCAATGTCAAGGAGCATCTGATTCAGTTTCTACATGACTATGTTGAAATCTTCGCCTGGTCATATGAAGACATGTTGGGGCTTGATACAAACATTATGGTACATCGTTTGCCTACGAGAGAAGATTGTCCGCCAGTAAAACAAAAGGTTCGCCACATGAGACCTGATATGTCAGAAAAGATTAAAGTAGAGGTCATGAAGCAATTCAATGCTGGATTCTTGGCTGTCTCTTCCTACCCTCAATGGGTTGCTAACATTGTTTCCATACCTAAAAAAGAAGGCAAAGTATGAATGTGTGTGGACTACAGAGATTTGAATAGGGCGAGCCCTAAAGATGATTTTCCACTCCCCCACATTGATATCCTAGTTAACAATACGGAATAACATAAAGTGTTTTCCTTCATGGACAGATTCTCAGGTTACAACCAAATCAAAATAGCACCTGAGGACATGGAGAAAACAACATTTGACACACAGTGGGGTACATTCTGCTACAAGGTGATGCCATTCAGACTGAAGAATGCTGAGGCAACCTATCAGCGCACCATGGGTGCTTTATTTCATGACATGATACATCATAAAATAGAGGTCTACGTAGACGATATGATAGCCAAATCACAAACAAAAGAAGAGCATCTTGACCACTTACAAAATCTATTTGAGAGACTGAAGAAGTACAAGCTGAGGTTGAACCCAAAGAAGTGTACATTTGGGGTACGATCCGGTAAACTCCTAGGCTTTGTCGTCAGTAACAAAGGTATTGAGGTTGATCCGGCCAAAGTTAAAGCCATACAAGGGATGCATTCTCCTCGTACTGAGAAGGAAGTCATAGGATTCTTGGGACGTTTGAACTATATCGCCAGATTCATTTCTCACCAGACAGCTACTTGTGAGCCAATCTTCAAACTATTGAAGAAAGATCAAGTAGTCAAATGGAATGATGAATGCCAAGTTGATTTTGACAAAATCAAAGAGTACTTACAAGAGCCTCCTGTATTGATGGCACCAGTCGAGGGAAGACCATTGATCATGTAATTGACTGTTTTAGAAAACTCAATGGGGTGTGTATTGGGGCAGCATGACAAGTCTGGCCGAAAAGAACACGTTATTTACTACCTGAGCAAAAAGTTTACCGACTGAAACTAGATATTCACTGCTCGAGAAAACTTGCTGCGCTCTGGCACGGGCTGCTCGCCGGCTAAGACAGTATATGCTAACTCATACTACCTTGTTGATATCTAAAATGGATCAATAAAATACATCTTCGAGAAGCCTTCTCTTTCTGGTAGAATAGCTAGGTGGCAGATGATCTTGACAGAGTATATCATACAATATACTACCCAGAAAGCTATAAAAGGCAGTGTGCTAGCTTATCAACTTGCTCACCAAGATGTAGAAGACTATCACTCCATGAAGTTTGAATTCTCGGATGAAGACATCATGACATTAGACAACTGTGAAGAATTCAGGCCATATAACGAACCTAAACAAGGATCGCGATGGACCCTATTCTTTGATGGAGCCTCCAATTCACTCGAAAATGGTATCGGTGTTGTACTCATATCTCCAGAAGGGTGTCATACTCCTTTTACTACCAGACTTCGCTTCAATTGTACAAACAACATGGCGGAATACGAAGCGTGCATCTTTGATCTCGAAGATGCCATAAACTTGGGGATCAAATAATTAAATGTATTAGGAGACTCAACCTTGGTCATCAGTCAGATCAAATTGGAATGGGACACCAAACACCCTAACCTTATCCCTTACAAAGAACATGTTTTGACATTGCTACCACATTCTGAGAAGATTACCTCCGAGCATTTCTCGCAAGAAGAAAATTAGATAGCAGACACTCTAGCCACAATGTCACCTATGTTTAAACTTAATTGGGATAACGAGGCTCCCTAGATCACCATCAGACGAATGGATGAACCAGCACACTGTCACGAGATTAATACTGAAGAAGTAGTGGACCAGCCTTGGTTTCATGAAGTCAAGAGGTATCTCAAGGCTCAAGAATATACAAAAGGAGCTTCAATCAATGATAAGAAGTTCTTAAGGAGATTCTCGGCTAAATTCTTCCTTAGTAACGACATCCTGTACAAACACAATCATGAATCTGTGTTGCTTTGGTGCGTAGATAAGGTTGAAGCTGAAAGGATCAAGGCTGAATTGCATGAAGGTACTTTTGGCACCCATTCCAGTGGGCATATGATGGCAAAAAAGATCCTATGGGCAGGCTATTATTGGTCCACCATGGAAGCAGGTTTCTATCAACACTCTCGAACCTGTCTTAAGTGTCAAGTTTATGCTGACAAGGTGCACATACCTCTGGTTCCTCTGAACATCTTGACAGCTCCTTGGCCCTTTGCTATGTGGGAGATTAACATGATTGGGGAAATCAAGCCGACAACCTCCAATGGAAATCGCTTCATCCTAGTGGCCATTGATTATTTTACAAAGTGGGTTGAAGCAGCCTCCTTCGCCTCTGTTACCAAGAATGTTGTTGCCCGCTTCATCAAGCAAAACCTTATTTGCCGATACGGTATCCCGGAAAGGATCATCACTGACAATGGTACAAATCTCAACAACACTATGATTACCGCATTATGCGAGCAATTCAAGATTCAGCATCACAATTCTTCTCCCTATCGGCCAAAGATGAATGGTGCTGTCGAAGCGGAAAATAAAAACATTAAAAAGATCATACAAAATATGACAGTCACATACAACGACTGGCATGAGATGTTACCATTTGCTCTCCATGGGTATCGTACCACAACTCGTATATCAACCGGGGAAACACCCTTTTCTTTGGTTTACGGCATGGAAGTTGTCCTGCCTATTGAAGTTCAGATCCCCTCTCTGAGGATTACGAAAGATGCAGGCTTGAACGAAGACGATTGGATCCAGACTCGACTTGATCAATTAAATCTGATTAACGAAAAGAGACTTACTGCTGTTTTCCATGGTCAAATGTATCAAAAACGGATGATCAAGGCTTTCAACAAGAAAGTCAGACGCCAAGTATATCAAGTTGGGGATCTAGTGATCAAACGTATCATCTTGCCACAAAGTAATCCCAGGGGAAAATGGACTCCTACCTATGAAGGACCATTTGTAATAAAAACATTTTCTCTGGCGGGGAAATGATCTTGACCACCATGGATGGAGACGACCTGCCACACCCTGCGAACGCAGACATAGTCAAAAGATACTACGCATAAGAGACCTGCTAGTTTGACATACCTAGGAAAAACAAGGGCAACCCGGCGAACCAAAAAGGTTCGGGAAAAAATTAGGGATAAATCAAAAATCTGTACACCCGGCAAGTTGAAAACTCGAAAGGGAGACTTAGGCAAAAAAGGATTTCCCGGTGGACTGAAAACCCAAAAGGGAGGTCCAGGAAAAAGTTCGGGAATTAAAGCGTATGACTATGTCTCGTCGGATCACTTTGTGGACAATCTTTGGCTTCCACTGACAAACTCAGAGGCTCTGATCAATCCAGTAATCTTCAGACAAAGCAAAAATAGACAAGATACTCGAAGATACAAAGGCTATAGCAGAATGGAAACCCCATGGGATTTTTATACACATAGCTGTCTTTTCTTTGTATCAAAATTTCCATTTTTTCGACAACATTCTCTTACTGGAATGTTTGTCCCCTTGTACAAAAAAAAATATTTATTCAAAGTCATTACAAAGATATCCCTTTGAAAGTGAAAAAACTATTTGTCTTTTTCTTTACGCTTGTGTTTTGTTTGCAAAAGCGTCCAATGATTTATTGTTGAACATGTGCATTTGACCATAATTATTGTTTACAAATAAACAAAATGAGAAAAGAAATTATTGATAGGTTGAAAGGATAGGAAAATATCTCTAGACCATTCCATAATTACTCCCCATAGAGTTTTCCATATTCCCCAGCGGAACAAAACTCCCAGTTATCAATCCCCATAAAAAGTCATCAAATTCCTCGGGACTCCCCAACAGATCTTACAAGAAGTACATGGCATTGCCCTCACAACAGAATTTACTTCTCTCAACAAAAGTTCATCAGTATTTCAACTTCAAGACATGAAGACTCACATATCCTCAATAGCATTCAGGGATTTGTTTTCCTCAATCCGACAGCAATACAGCAAATCAGCTCACATACGTATACATTGCACTCATATATCATAAACATTGATAAAGCAAATACATTGCATCATACATTCCATACAACATAACTTTGTATTTTAGCTAACATTTTACCCTTTTAAGGATAAGATTAACAACTACCATTAATAATATGCAATATTGATACAGTTCAGATACGCATTAGATACGAATGCCATCCTGATACTCATTCAGATTCAAACTTTGATACATTTCAGATACGCTCCAGATACGGATGCCATCCTGATACACATTCAGATTCAACCTTTTGATATAGTTCAGATACGCACCAGATATGGATTCCATCCTAATACTCATTCAATTTCAACCTTTTCATACAGTTCAGATACGCTCCAGATACAGATGCCATCCTGATACTCATTCATAATCAACCTTTTGATACAGTTCAGATACGCTCTAGATACGAATGCCATTCTGATACTCATTCAAATTCAAATTTTGATACAGTTCAGATACGCTCCAGATACGGATGCCATCTTGACACTCATTCAGATTCAACCTTTTGATACAGTTCAGATACACACCAGATACGTATTCCATCCTGATACTCGTTCAAAATCAACCTTTTGATAAAGTTCAGATACACCCCAGATACGGAAGCCATCCTGATACTCATTCAGAATCAACCTTTTGATACAGTTCAGATACGCTCCAGATACGGATGCCATTCTGATACTCATTTAGATTCAACCTTTGATACAGTTCAGATAAGCTCCAGATGCGGATGCCATCCTGATAATCATTCAGATTCAACCTTTTGATACAGTTCAGATACACACCACATACAGATGCCACCCTGATACTCATTCAATTTCAACATTTGATACAGTTCAAATACGCTCCAGATACGGATGCCATTCTGATACTCATTCAGATTCTACCTTTGCTATAGTTCAGATACGCTCCAGATACGGATTCCATCCTGATACTCATTCAGATTCAACCTTTTGATACAGTTCAAATACGCACCAGATACAGATGCCATCCTGATACTCATTCAATTTCACCTTTTTGATACAGTTCCGATACACTCCAAATACGGATGCCATCCAGATACTCATTCAATTTCACCTTTTGATACAGTTCAGATACGCACCAGATACTGATGCCATCCTGATACTCATTCAGATTCAACCTTTGATACAGTTAAGATACGCTCCAGATACGGATGCTATTCTGATACTCATTCAGATTCAACCTTTTGATACAGTATAGATACACACCAGATACAGATGCCATCCTGATACTCATTCAAATTCAACGTTTGATACAGTTCAGATACGCTCCAGATACGGATGCCATCCTGATACTCATTCCAAAACACCTTTTGATACAGTTCGGATACACTCCAGATACAGATGCCATCCTTATACTCATTCAATTTCCCCTTTTTTATATAGTTCAGATACACTCCAAATACGGATGCCATCCTGATACTCATTCAATTTCACCTTTTTGATACAGTTCATATATGCTCCAGATACAGATGCCATCTTGATACTCATTCAATTTCAACCTTTTGATACAGTTCTGATACGCTCCAGATACGGATGCCATCCTGATACTCATTCAGATTCAACCTTTTGATAAAGTTCAGATACACTCCAAATACGGATGCCATCCTGATACTCATTTAATTTCAACCTTTTGATACAATTTAGGTACTCCCCAGATACGGATGCCATCCTGATACTCATTCAGATTCAACCTTTTGATACAATTCAGATACGCTCCAGACACGGATGCCATTATGATACACATTCTTTCAACTTACAAATTACAACACAAACAATCACTTTTGGATGGCATCTTCAAGCCCATCTCTAAAAAGATTCTATCATCTCTACAAATGGCATCTTTAAGCCTATTCCTCCTATCATCGCATCGCCGAGTGAAAATTTCTGGACACTCTAGTGTCCAATCATCTTCCACCTTCAGGTCACGAATGGCAAAACTCGCCAATCTAACTCTTCAGGTTTAAGAAGATTGAACAGGGGCAACTATTGTACCCCAAAATTTGCCCTCTCATTTCTCAAGGAATCACCCTGGATCCTCAGGTTTGCTTCCATCCAATTCCAAGCTTTGAATTACAAATTTTTCAAGAAAGTCGCCTGCAAGGGCAAAATGGTCATTTTCACACTAAAAAGTCAAACTTTGGATTTTGGACCAAAACCAAGTTTCAAGAATCATATTTCATTAAGACATGTTGAAATATGAAGTTTATTCATCAAGAAAATCAAAAGTCAATTTACTTTGGGAAAAGTCAAAATTTTAAATACTTAGAACTTTTCTAAGTTTTTAAGAAGCATGACAAAACTCAGAACTTCTGGCCAAATTTTCACCTTGATGAAAGTTGATTTTGGATCAGCCTCTGACACAAGAGTTATAGACCCCCACAAGATCTAGAACGTTGCTGAACAAAGCTTCTCCTAGAAATGCTGGGATTTCAAGTTATAACTCCTCAGAGACACGTCCTTGAAATTGAAACACTCAGCAAATTTTGGACACTTTCAAGAAAGAGTTTGGTCAGAACTTCTGGGCAAGTTTTCACAAAGCTTCATCCAGAGTTTGCAAGGGTAAATCAAAAAAGGTTATAAAGTGTGATACAAAGCTTCCTGGAAAGTCTGAAAGCTCCTTCATAACATGCTGGAGCCAGAAGATAAGAGGATCAGAAGATTGGATGCTACGCTGAATCAGAACTTCTAATCCATAGTTTGCAAAGGTAAATCAAAGAAGGTTACAAAGCATACTGGAAAGTTTGGGGGATCCTTTAGAGCATGCTGAGGCAACAAAATACAAAGATCAGAAGTTGGATGTTTGTTCTAGGTTACGCTGAAGTGGAACTTCTGATCCAGAATTAAGCAACGATGCAAAATCTCACATTGCAGGATTTCTGATCATCATTTAATGCTCATGTGATGCTAATTTAATGCTCACAACCACTTTTGAGTCTTTATCCAAAGGATCTCCCCACGTGTGGCATAGAAAGTTCTTTTTCTATCCTTAAAAGCAACTTTTGTAAAGAAATATGTGAGGGCCCATGCGTGCTGTTTTTTTTCCTTAATCATTGCTTGCTAATCCAGTCTAGGCTAAAAACTGCCAACTATCACACTTTTTTGAACTTGCTTCAAGAACAAGTCAGCATCTAGCGTATGATATTAGCGCCACTTGACCTCTCCAAAATACAAAACCTTTGCCTATAAATAGAACACCTTTGGCCATTGAAAAGAGGTCGGAATTTTAAGAAAGAAAAGCCTTGAACCCCAGCCAAAATTTCAAGAGTCCAAAAAACTATAAACACAACATATAAAACTTGTTAACTCTTAATTCCTTGCATTCAAACTCCATTTGTTCTCAAGTGTTTCTTGATTAAAACCATCCATACAGTTTCTGATTCACATATTAGAAACTTCCCTAACTTCTGTATTCATACTACCCTACACTCTCCATCCATATACTCAAAGAAATCAGAACATCACCTCTTTAATGTTCCAGAAGTTGAAAACTTCCATCCTACTGAGTACGTGAAGAAGCTGCTCAGAACATCATCAAAGTTGACGTTAACTCCGGTTCACGGAACCTCTTCCAACGGCAAGGTAAGCTTCTACTGACTCTCACCATATTACTTAAGCATTACCAGATTTTCATGTTCAAAAATACAATGTAGATGTCATGTTTCTGATGTTGTACATATTCTGAGATTTCATGCATCTGCTTGCCTAAGTAGGGAATAAATCAGTTCAGAACTTCTTGAAGAAATTATAACTTAGAATTAGGATTATCAAATTCATACTTGCCTCTGATTTATAGTTCTGATATTTCTTATTTCTGAAACACTATGACACCTGCCATAACTGTCCTATGCATATCTTCTGTTTTGTGGAGAAATGTCTAAGTTGCAGATGTTCTGACTAGCATAGAGAAAGAGACCAAGTTCTACCAGTGGTATCAGAACTTCTGAAGTCTGCCTTGTTGCTAGTGGTATCAGAACTTCTGAAAACTACTGTGTTCCCAGTGGACTCAGAACTTCTGACTTTACCTATTTTTTCACTAACAGGATTTCTATTTTGCAGTACGCCAGAGTCAGAACTTCTGACCTCCTTTAATTAGCAATACACTGATTCTATTTTTCCTTTTTTTTCCACTATTTTTGCTATCACTTTCTATTCCATTAATCAACAAACACCAAAAACATTTCCTTCATGTTTTATTTTATTTCTTAAAAACAAAAGATCAAAAATATTTTCTTAAAACAAAACAAGTTCATTTCACATTTTATTGTACATTCTTATTCATTCAATATGGTTGTAATAGTAACTTAGGACTTATTTTCACTTGCAATCCCCATTTGTAAATATGTACTCTCATCCCCTAAATATTGTAATAGCGTAGGACTTTACATTTCTGCAATTTATCGCTTTTGAATGTAAATGTTAGTAATTAGGGTGTGTATGGCAAGATTCAAAATCAATCGCTATATAACCTTAATAAAAGACTAAAATGCATGCAATCAAACACACTTGCTTACATGCACCCCTAGGGTAATCTCACTTGTTGCCTTTCGGAAAATAGTCATGTCCCTCAAACATGGGCGTTTTAGTAAAAGACCCTCGATAAAAGATCGTAGTCCCTCGATGACCCTCGATTTTGCCTTCGGTAAAATGATTTAGTCCCTAAATAACATTGTTAAAACGTCCCATAAAGTTGCCTTCTATGACTATACAAAAGTCCCAACACCCGTCCCTTCACATCCAACGATGGGGCTTCTTACCAAATCAATGGTAAGATAGCAACATCTAAAGGAGAAGGAAAAGCATATTTAAGACCTTTCGAGTAGGTAGATTCGCTCCTAGTTACTCGCTTGCTCACAACAAAACATTTTTACACCCACACTTTCATCTTTGAACTATTTTCGAAACAAACACTTTGTATGCGTTCTTATAGAAACGAGAATCATTACAAAGTTACATTTTCAAAATACTTTCAAAAACACATTTCACAAACACTTCTTTGAACTATTTTTCGAAATAAACACTTTGTATGCGTTCTTATAGAAACGAGAACCATTACGAAGTTCTATTTTCAAAAATACTTTCAAAACCCACACCACAAGCACATTCAAACAAAAGCAAGTGATGTAGCAAGTAACTAAGAGCCCATGGAAAACCATGGATGAAAAGGGTGCTAATACCTTCCCTTTTCATAATCTACCCCCCGAACTCAAAAACATCTCTAAAGGTTTTTCCTGTGCTTTTTCACCTTTCCTTTTTGGATAAAAGAAAAGTCGGTGGCGACTCTTGCTAAACCGTAACATTTGCGAACACAAACGCAAAACCTCAAGTCAGTTCTCCCACCGTATCACAGTAGAGCTGTGAGAAGGAACCTGGATAGTAAGGTTACTTCGAAATGAAAGCCTGGATAGTAGTGTTGTGAGAAGGAACCTGGGTCGTAGGGTTACTTCGATATGAAAGCCTGGATAGTAGGGCTGTGAGAAGGAACCTGGTTCGTGGGGTTACTTCGATATGAAAGCATGGATAGTAAGGATATGAGAAGGAACCTGGATAGTAGGGTTACTTCGAAATGAAAGCCTGGATAGTAGGGCTATGAGAAGGAACCTGGGTCATAGGGTTTCTTTGATATGAAAGCCTGGATAGTAGGGCTGTGAGAAGGAATCTGGATAGTAGGGTTACTTCGAAATGAAAGCCTGGATAGTAGGGCTGTGAGAAGAGACCTAGATAGTAGGGTTACTTCGATATGGAATCTTGGATAGTAGGGCTGTGAGAAGGAACCTGGGTCGTAGGGTTTCTTTGATATGAAATCCTGGATAGTAGGGCTGTGAGAAGGAGCCCGGATAATAGGGTTACTTCGAAATGAAAGCCTGGATAGTAGGGCTGTGAGAAGGAACCTGGGTCTTAGGGTTTCTTTGATATGACAGCCTGGATAGTAGGACTGTGAGAAGGAACCTGGGTCATAGGGTTACTTCGATATGAAAGCCTGAATAGTAAGGCTGTGAGAAGGAACCTGGATAGTAGGGTTACTTCGAAATGAAAGCCTAGATAGTAGGGCTGTAAGAAGGAACCTGGGTCGTAGGTTTACTTCGATATGAAATCCTGGATAGTAGGGATGTTAGAAGGAACTTGGGTCGTAGGGTTACTTCGATATGAAAGCCTGGATAGTAGGGCTGTGAGAAGGAACCTGGATAGTTGGGTTACTTCGAAGTGATAACGTAGATTAGTTGACCCGTTTGGTTTCGAGAACTGAGTTTCTGTTAGTCGTCTGTAGATGTGACTTGCATAACTGCTAAATTTGTTGAAGTTATTCCTCTTTTTCTTGAAAGATATCAGGGTTAGTTATATGCAATGCATGAAATGCAGGGTGAGATGATGTTCTCAAAATAAATTAGATTATACTGTATATGATATGTATGTGTATGTCATGATGTATGTTCATGAAATGCTATCGGGGTATGCTCGCCTCCGGGAAAATAAATCCCTGATAGTTGCTGGAGATTTATAAATATTTTGTTGGGAGGAGATGCTGCTTGAGAATATACTCTACGGGGAATGAACTTAGAAAATGTATTTTTGTAGCTGAAGTGATGATCTCTGTCGGTGATTGAGCCTATGTATCTCGAGAAATAAACTTTGCTTGAGGGATGAGAATTACTGTCTCACCCGCGATTATGAACCTCAGTTGGGGTGGTTATGTCCTATTTTGAGAAAGCTGACATCAATGCCTTTAGATACTTGTACTCTGTGGGGAGTGTATGTACCAATAATTATGTTCCCAAGCTGGATCTATCCCGGTACCTGCTGAGCAGAGTAACTGTAGGGTTTGGCACTTCTTGTTTTTGCCCCTGTTTATGGAATTACGAGTAATTGTATTTTGTTCCTTATGTAAATATTTATGAGCAGTAATCATTTTCAAATGCATATATCAAAAATAAATCATTGGACGTTCTTGTAAAACAAAACAGAAAAATAAAAAATAGATTGAAGTTTCTTGTGAAAATGATTTGTATTAATTTTTGAAGTTGGCCTGTAATAGGCATTTTTGTACAAAGAGGCTGACGCTCTAGTAATAGAATGCCGCAGAAAGATAGAAATTATACAATTTATGTAAAAGAAAGAAAAAACAGCTATGTGGAACAACCTTATTGAGTTCCAACTCTGCTATTGCCTTTATATCTTCAAGCGTCTTATCACTTTGCTACTTGGTCTAAGGTTGATCAGATTGGTTGGTGTCGTCCGAGCTTGATAGTCGATGCCGAAGTCTGGTTGCAAGATGATCCAATGAGACATAGTGGCATGCTTTATATCCCTAACTTTTTCCTGGACCGCCCTTTCAAGTTTTCAGTCCACCGGGATACCCTTTTTTTCCCAAGCCTCCCTTTCGGGTTTTCGACTTCCAGGGTGTACAGATTTTTTCATTTTCATCCCTTACTTTTGCCCGAACCCTTTTGGTTCGTCGGGAAGCCCTTATTTTTTCCTAGGCCGGTCAACCTAGCGGGTCTTTAATTAGGCGTATCTTTTCATTATGTCTGCACTGAAAGGGTGAGGAAGGTCGTCACCATCCATGGTGGTTAGAATCATAGCTCCTCTCGAGAAAATGTTCTTAACCACAAATGGTCCTTCGTACGTGGGGGTCCATTTTCCCATGGGATCACCTTGTGGCAGTATGATGTGTTTTATCACTAGATCCCCGACTTGATATTCTTGACGCCTGACTTTCTTGTTAAAAGCCTTGATCATTCACTTTTGGTACGTCTGACCATGGCAGATAGCAGTAAGTCTCTTTTCATCAATTAGATTTAACTTATCAAGTCGGGTTCAGATCCAGTCGTTTTCGTTCAAACCCGCGTCCTTCATAATCCTGAGAGAAGGTATCTGGACTTCGATGGGTAGGACTTCCTCCATGCCATATACCAGAGAATAGGGTGTTTCCCCTGTCGACGTTCGTGCTGAGGTACGGTACCCATGAAGAGCGAATGGTAACATCTCATACCAGTCTTTGTATGTCACTGTCATCTTCTATACAATCTTCTTGATGTTCTTGTTAGCTCCTTCAACAACGCCATTCATCTTCGGCCGGTAGGGGGAAGAATTATGATGTTGTATCTTAAACTTTTTATAGAGCTCGGTGATCATTGTGTTGTTGAGATTCGTACCATTGTCAGTAATAATTCTCTCTCGCACACCATATCGACAGATCAGATTATGTCGGATAAACCGTGCAATGACGTTTTTGGTTACTGTAGCGAAGGAAGTTGCCTCAACCCACTTCGTGAAGTAATCAATGGCTACTAAGATGAAGTGATGTCCATTGGAAGCGGTGGGCCTGATTTCTCCGATCATGTCGATGCCCCACATTGCGAAGGGCCACGGAGCTGTTAAGACGTTTAAGGGGACCGGAGGCACATGCACCTTATCAGCATAGATTTGGAACTTATGACAAGTTCGAGAGTGCTGATAACAATCAGCTTCCATAGTGGACCAATAATATCCTGCCTGTAGGATCTTAGCCATGGTGTGTCCACTAGAATGGGTTCTGAAGGTGCCTTCATGTAGATCTGTCATGATCCTCTCTGCTTCGCTCTTGTCTACACACCGTAGTAGTGTGGATTCATGGTTGTGTTTATAGAGGATTCCATTACTGAGGAAGAACTTTGCAGTGAACCTTCTCAGAAACTTCTTATTGTTGACAGATGCGCCTTCGGGATACTCTTGAGTCTCGAGATACCTTTTGACTTTGTGAAACCAGGGTTTGTCTGCCACTTCTTCGGTATCGATTTCACAATAGTGTGCTGGTTCATCCAACCTCTCAATGGTAATTTGGGGAGCTTCATTGTCCCACCTAACCTTGAACATAGAAGACATGGTAGCTAGCGCGTCCGCTAACTGGTTCTCCTCTCGTGGGAAATGTTCGAAGGTCACCTCCTCAAAGTGTGGGAGCAATGTCAGTACATACTGTTTGTAAGGAATGAGATTCGGGTGTTTCATATCCCACTCGCCTTTGATCTGACTTATCACCAAAGCGGAATCCCCGAATACATTCAATAACTTGATCCTTAGGTCAATAGTAGCTCGAAGGGCCATGATGCACGCTTCATACTCCGCCATGTTGTTGGTGCAATTGAAACATAATCGGGCAGTGAATAGAGTATGACAGTCCTCGGGAGATATGATTACAATGCCAATGTTGTTACCTAGTGCATTTGAGGCTCCACCAAAATACATAGACCATCGGGATCCCTCCTCAGGCCTTTCATCCGGTCCAGGTTCTTCATAGTCAATCACTAACATAATATTCTCATCCGGGAACTCAAAATTCCAGGACTGGTAGTCATCCACAGCCTGATGAGCCAAATGATCAGCCAATACACTTCCCTTGATTGCTTTTTGGGTTGTGTATTGGATGTCGTATTCGGTTAAGATCATCTGCCATCTTGCTATTCTTCCGGAGAGTGCAGGCTTCTCAAAAATGTACTTGATCGGATCCATCTTCGATATCAAATGGTTAGTATGAGTCAGCATATACTGTCTCAGTCGAGGAGCAGCCCATGCCAAAGCGCAACAAGTTTTCTCGAGAAATGAGTATCGTGTCTCACAGTCGGTAAACTTTTTGCTAAGGTAGTATATTGCGTGCTTTTTTCGGCCAGACTCGTTATGCTGCCCCAGCACACACCCCATTGAATTGTCTAGCACTGTCAAGTATAATATCAAAGGTCTTCCTTCAACTTGAGGCATCAGAATTGGTGGTTCTTGAAGGTATTCCTTGATTCTTTCGAAAGCGGTCTGGCATTCATCATTCCACTTTACCACTTAATCTTTCTTCAAAAGCTTGAAGATTGGCTCACAATTAGCAGTCAGATGTGAAATGAACCTGGCGAAATAATTCAGGCGTCCCAAGAAACCTCTAACTTCCTTCTCTGTACGGGAAGCTGGAATTTCTTGTATAGCCTTTACCTTTGCAGGGTCTACCTGGATGCCTTCATCGTTGACAATGAAACCCAAAAGCTTACCAGACCTTACCTCAAAGGTGCACTTGTTTGGATTCAACCTCAGCTTATATATCTTCAACCTGTCGAACAACTTTTGTAGATGATCAAGGTGCTCTTCCCCGGTTTGAGACCTGGCTATCATGTCATCAACATAAACTTCAATCTCATGGTGAATCATATCATGGAACAAATTGACCATGGTGCGCTGATAAGTTACCCAAGAATTCTTCAACCCAAAAGGCATCACCTTGTAGCAGAAAGTTCCCCACTGCGTGACGAAGGTGGTCTTCTCCATGTCTTCAGGAGCCATCTTGATCTGGTTGTAGCCAGAGATACAATCCATGAAGGAGAATATTTTGTGTTGCATGGTGTTGTCAACCAGAACGTCAATGTGAGGAAGTGGGAAGTCATCCTTGGGGCTTGCCCTATTCAGATCTCTGTAATCCACACACATTCGTACCTTACCGTCCTTCTTAGGTACCGGAACGATATTAGCAACCCAATGTGGATAAGAAGTGACAGCTAAGAATCCTGCGTCAAAATGTTTCATGACCTCTGCCATGATCTTCTCTGACATTTCAGGGCACATACGACGAATCTTCTATTTAACCGGAGGACAGTCTTCTTTAGTCGGCAGGCAGTGTACCACAATATCAGTGTCCAAACCAGGCATGTCTTCATAGGACCAGGCGAAGATCTCAACATAGTCGTGCAACATCTATATCAACCTCTATTTGACGCTAAGCTCCAGATTTGCACCTATTTTAACCTCTTTTCTGTCTTCCTCAGTACCCAAATTCACTGTCTCAACCGGCTCCTCATAAGGCTGTATAGCCCTTTCTTCCTGCTGTAATAGTCTAGCAAGTTCTCCAGGAACCTCACAATCATCCTCACCCTCATCCTCGACTTGGTTGATCAGATTTTTGAAGTCATAACTAGCAATAGCAGAGCTGTTATCAATGGGATCCAGAGTGGATATGGATCTGCAGTATGATACGTGAGTGTGTGTAAGAGGATAGCTGTTTTGATAAAGTGAAAACAAAAAAGAAAAAACAGAGAGCGCAAAATTTGTAAGCAAGAAACGTCCATTGCTTTATTAATCATATATGAAATGACAAATAATAGCCCTCAAAAGCAAAGCCAATGTGCCTCGCGTAAGCCAATGTCCCTAGAGGTCTAGTTACTCTGTCCACCGTTGGTAGTTGGGTAGATCCAGCTGGCGATGTCTGAGTCTTCCTCGCTGTCTTCAATGGTATTAACCCCATGATTACTGATGCGTGTAGGAGTTCCTCCAACCCGAGCGCGTTGAATAGCCCTTTGAGCCCCTGTAGTAAAGCCCAAACCAAATTTGTCAGTTTTGTGAGTGAAATCAGGGAGCTGACCCCAATTGGCACACCCACCTTCTTCAACCACGGCCATGGCATCCTTGAGGGAAGCCATCTTCAGAGGAAGTTTATTGTTGGTAGTAGTTTCAGTCGATGCCAAGATCCGAGGGACCTATTCAAAGTTCTGACAAGGAGTTTCTATGAACTCCTCGTCCATCTCTATGTACCGGAAGGAATTGATGTGGCTCACCATATACTCCTCTTCACCTCGCACAGTGACAATCTTCCCTTTTATCGGATACTTCAACATTTGGTGTAGTATGGAAGTAACTGCCCCAGCCTCATGGATCCAAGGACGACCCAACAAACAAGAATACGGCAGCCTGATGTCCATAACATAGAAGGTGGACCCAAAAGTCTGAGAACCCACTTTGACAGGGATGTCCACCTCCCCGTGCACTATTCTCTTCGACCCATCAAAAGCCCTTACCATAATGTTACTAGTCTTTAAAGTCAAACCCTCACAATCCAACCGATCCAATGCCTTCTTCGGAAGAACATTCAGCAAAGACCCAGTATCTACCAGCACATGAGCCATAGTGGTGCCCCTGCATTCAATCGAGACATGCAGAGCATCATTATGCTTCCGTTCCTTTGGTGTCAAGTCCGCAACTGAAAAACCTAGCCCATTATCAGCAGTCAGGCTGGCCATACAATCTTTGAACTGACCAGCTAAAGTTTCCTGCAGCACATGTGCAGTCTTGTGGAATGCAATCAAAGGCTTCACATGGGCTTCGGAACACAACAGCAAAGACAACATGGATATCTTTGATGGGGTCTGCCCCAGCAGCTCGACCATATTATAGTCTCTCTTAATTATTTTTAGTATTTCCTCTATCTCTTGCTTAGAGGCTTCCACATCAATTTTCCTAGGCGCCTCCGTCCGGGCAGGCTCACCTATAATTTCTTTGCCGTGGGTATTATACGATTAGCTGATAGGGGTGATAACTGGAGTAAGGACAGGATCAGTAGTTGTTGTACCGGCAAGAACAACAGATGGAATGACAATAGGCTTGTTGACAGTCTTACGGAAAATCTCGGGGGAGAAGACCCTTCCACTTTGGGTAACTTTGCTGGTTCCGAAAATGTTACCAATATCAGGATCAACCTCTTCGTCTTTCAAATCTTATTTGATTCCATGATAGTACACATTGGCACCATAATGCCAGAGGACAACTTTGTCCGAGACATATAGGAGATGACCAGGAACAGTGATTATCAGCGAAGCGATTCTTGGAGCAGATGTAATCCTAACAGGTCTTCTCGAGGAGACCTTAGAAGGATTGGCGGAGATGGTTATAATGGTAATGTCTTCAGATGGAACAACGGGAACCAAAGTTTTCTCGAACAAAATTTATTTGCTGTCCATCAGGCGTTGAACATCTGACTTTAGAAAATGGAAACCAGAAGGTAGAAATGAACACATGTGGCAACCTTTACCACAACCCAGAAATAAACTGGCCAACAGAAAATTCTTCTTCACAATCATGAGAGGAGTAGAAACTTCATCCACCAAGGTCATAAATAAGTCGGTATCAATAGTATTAACTCCAGGACCGTGCTTAGGCATGGGAGCAGTTATGACATTGGACTTCTCTGGAGCATCGAACTCAATTTCCTTGGCTTCAAACAGATCTTGTACCTTATTCCTTGGAGCCCAGCATTCATTGGTATCATGGCCAGGACTCTCATAATGATAGGCACACCGAGCATTTGGATTATATTGGGAAGATGTAGTATTTGGATTCTTGGGAGCCTCTTTCAAGGTTGCCAAGTTGGATCTTAGCAGATGAGGTAGAACTTCAGCAAATGTCATGTTGATTCAGGTAAACTGTCGTTGTGGTCTTTCTACTTTTTGTTGATTCTTGCATTGTGGAGTAACTGCAGGCCTAGGTATCATTACGACACTTACTGTCTGACGATGTTCAGCTCTATTTTGGCCCATCGGGCTATAGATGGCACTCACTTCCTTCTTACAAGAAAAAGGCTTCTTTACTGAGCTCGAAGAGGTATCCTTCTGTATCTTGCCGCTCCAAATCCCAGCTTCTACTCTTTCTCCAGTTAAAATCAGCTTGGTGAAACCAGCTAACGAGCTGCCGATCAAATGATTGAAAAATGGACTAGATCGCGTCCCCAGAAACATATCAACCAACTCCCTATCAGACAACGGGGGTTGAACTCTTCCAGCCAAGTCTCTCCATTTATGTGCATAGTCTTTAAAGCCTTCACTTGCACCCATGTACATACTATGGAGTTGAGTAAGAGTAGGAGAAAGGTCGGCGGTTTATTGATACTGCTTATAGAAAGCAGTAGCCAGATCTTCCCAATTTCGGACATTGGCTCTCTCTAGTTGGTAAAACTATTCAAGCTGAGTCCCTGAAATACTATCTTGAAAGAAATGAACCCACAAATTTCTATCAGCGGTGTGGGGCTGGATCTTTCTGACATAAGAGAGGAGATGGAGTTTTGGGCAGGACACCCCATCATACTTTGCAAAAATTGGAGCTTTGAACTTCTGTGGGATGACCACTCCCGACACCAATCCCAATTCTTCGAAATCCATTCCAGGTATCCTCTGAACTTCCATGGCACTCAAACGATCTTCCAACTGCTTGTATCTATCGTCAACAGGAGAATACTCCTCATCATTGTAGTCAGTATCATTGTCAGAAACTTCAGGACTGGGATCCTTCTCCCTTGTCTCTTCTTCTTGATTCTCCCCTTCTTTGGATGAAGTGGTCAGATCGACTTGTCGCTTCAACCGCCCTCCAAATCTTCTTCCCATATTCAGAATACCGGCAGCCTTCTTCTTTTTCTTTTTCTCTTTCAGGATGAGGGCTTTCAGATCCTCCTACCCTTTTTCCAGACTTATGAACATTTGTTGGAACTGGGCATTTTGTGCCTGAAGGTCCTTGATGCTTTGTTTGGAAGACATTTCTGCTGAAATAAACAGCGAAGAAGATGAGAAACCTGTAATGGTACCTGTACATGAAATGCTATGAATGGGATGTGTATGCAATGATTTCAAAGACTTTGGGGAATTTAAATTTGCGAACCAAAATAAAACAAAGATTTTATTAGCTGAATTCAAAGATCAAATGCCTTTTAGGCGTTACAATTACAAACAAATCTAAAACTAGAAAAAAGTCAAAATTCCCATGGATGCTTCCTCTTCGTGCCGAGATAAGTATTAATTCCTTTTTCCTCATGGAGCTGCTTTGTGAGCTCTAAAACCTTCCTCTCTTGAGCATGGAACTAATCCCTGTAAGTATCCCACTCCTTCATCAACTGAATTCAAGACCTCTGTAATTCACCAAGATCAGTGGGCATATAAGGATAGAGAACCGTGTAAGGAGCACCCCCTTCAGTAGTGGGTTCCACAATCATTGGTAAAACGGCCACATAGGGCATCATAAGCTTCTGGCCGCGAGCTCGTACCCATTGGAGGTAAGGTTCCATAGGAATGGAATCCTTTGGCCCCAAAGCCTTGGTGCCAGATCTGTTTACCACGCCCCAAGCTCGTATGAACCTCCGGCGATACTCTTGAACATCATCCTCATAGTTGAATACAATTCCCTCGATAAGTAACTCATGGGGACCATCTCTTCGAGCGTAACCAAATTGCCGCAGATCTAAACAAGGTTTGCAGGCTATACCCCCTCTGATACCGAGTAATGGGACATTAGGGTACTCCCCGCAGTGGTCAATAAAAACAGTGTTTTCCATAGCTCGGGAACACTAGAGAATATCCATGTGAGCGAGTGACATTATCCTTTGCGACCAACCCAAACCTTCTTCATTCTTTAGTACAGACTTAGGGAGGTGAGAAATAAACCACCTCGACAGCAATGGCATGCAACACATAAGAACCCCTCTTCTCTTCATGGTACGAGTATGGAGAGCGTGCAAAATATCTCCGAGCAAGGTAGGCACAGGGTTGCGGGAGAGGACAATATTGATAGAATTCACATCTATGAATGAGTCTGGATTAGGGAATAGGACTAACCCATAGATTAGAAGAGCCAAGACCTCCTCAAAATCCTGAAAATCCATATCATCCCAAAACAGCTGGGCCTTGTCTATCATATGCAAAGCTGAGGCAATGACTTCTGGCTTAGGAACTTTTTCTAGACCTGTGAAGGGAAACTGTTCAAGAATGGGTATATCCAACAGTTGAGAGAATTCTTCCAAGGTAGGCACCAACTGATAGTCTGGAAAGGTGAAGCAGTGGTGTTTGGGATCAAAGAACTGAAAGAGTAAACTCATCATCTTTTCGTCAAAGTTTGAAGTAACCAGGTTGAGAAGTCGACCATGTCTCTTAGTGAACGCAGAAGTTTCGAAAACCTTTGATACTAGCTCTTTGAGTTGGGAAGGTATCTTCACAAAGCTGATTCAGATAGTGTTTCTACGAACGGAAGCCATGATCTGCAAAACAGAACAAAGATAAATTCCCATGGCCTTTGAAATGGTTAGTTCAATACGAATGGATGCTATGTTATGATGCATGATGTCATGATAAACCACAGGTATAACAAACACAGACAAATCACACCAAGTCCTTACGTTTAAGGCCTGCATGAGGTTAAAGGTCATACCCTCTTGAAGTTTAGTTGCTTTCAAACCTGTCTTAAAAAGTAACCGGGTTCTAAAGGATCTCAATATCACTGACCATCCTTTATCAGGAATTGTCTCAGCTCAAGCAATCTTTTCTTACGGCCGAAATATCCCAAAAGTATGATCTCGATGAGTGTAGCATTGAGTATCAACTAATCCTCAGCTCTATACCGAGGCCGGCTATCTCACTACTTTCTAATGGCCAAGTTTGTTCAACTAAGGTTCTAAGGTCCGTTAGTTCTTTAGACACCATGCGGCGGCCCCATATTCTCCTCGTTTCCCCACGAAGGATACCGGTACCAACCAAAGTGGCACACCAACAAAGCCATCGCTTAAACCATATCGGTCAACACCGTAAAGTCTCAACGATCTATTGTTGTTTACCTAATAAGTGCCCCCAGATCCGGATGTAGGATCTACAGTAACCAAAGCAATAACCCTTTAAGAATAAAGAAAACAAACAAGAAAGCAATTTTTGAAATTACCTAGATCCTAAGGTAAAGCCCACTTTATACATTTATCCCCAGTAGAGTCGCCAGTTCTGTGATACGGTGGCAGAACTGACGGTTGATACTGGTTTGCGTTTTTTGTTTGCAAATGTCGCGGTAAGAAAGAGTCGGCGCCTACTTTTATTTTATCCAATCATGGAAACGGAAAAAGAACAGAAAAAACCTTTTTTCGAGATTCCTGAGTACGGGGGGTAAATTATAGAAAGGGAAGGTGTTAGCACCCTTTCTATCCATGGGTTTGCACGAGCTCTTAGGTACTTACTCATCTTTTTAAAATTGCTTGTGTGTGCTTATTTTGGATAGTTTTACTTCGTGATAACCCTTGTATCAGTCCTCAAGGGTGTGACAAAGTTGTTTTCGACAAATGTTTTGCAAGGTGTTTGTGTGAAATTTTTTGTTGAGAAAGTACTTAAGATTCTACCTACTCGAAAAAAGATTGTTCGTTCTCGTTTCCTTTAGAAAACACTATCTTACTATTAAGGAGTAGGTAACCCTGTCGTTGGAGTTTGTAAGGGACGTTCAAAAGGGACAAGTACAGTCACCAGAGCAATGGGTAGGAAACCTTAGTAGTAACCCTAGAGTCTTAAGATCTTTCCGAGGCAACATTTCCGAGGCAACATTTCCGAGGCAACACTCGAATGGGTCATTTTGATCTATTAGACTAGAGGGCAACAACTAAAATATCCTATGCTTAATGACTGTTTTACTGAAGGCAACCGAAGTGAGGCAAACCCTAGGAGTGAATATGTGCATGTGAATTTTTTCAATTAATTTAGTCTTTGCACATTAGGTGATCTACCGTTTTAATTTTCAAACAATCTTTCCATACAATTCTATTAGCCATGCATCTAGACAGTTAAAGATTTGCAGGAATTTAAAGTGCGAGAAAATAAACCTAGCTATTACAAGGCTTCGGGGATAGGGATTAATTACATAACCAAAAACCGGGGATTAAACAGTAAATATAAACCCTAATTTTTAAAGCTATTACAAACCATTAGCAGTTACAAAAATATGAAAAAATAATTAAAATGTGCGCGGCGATTTAAATGTGAGGACGGATAAAAATAACCTAAAAACCCTAATTGAGAAAAAAAATATTTTTGTACATTTTTTATTTGAGAAAAGAATTTAATTGCACATTAATTAAACCCTAATTTCTAATTGTTTGTAATTATGAAAAAAAGTAAATTAAATTAACCTAATTTTCTAATTAAATTAAAATAAATATTTTATGAAAAAATGATCTTTTGTGATTTTGTGGTTTGTTGATTTTATGATTAATAAAAAAAGGTAATTAATTTTTGTGGAAAAATAATTAAACAAAATAGTTAAATAAAGGAGATGAATAAATAAAAGAAAATGGGTTTGTGTTAAGTAGCCAATCTTGGGGGTGCACTATTGAAATTGTTGGGCCCAAGGTTGATAGCCCAGCATACCAGCGCCTGATCCTGTGAGGTCATCTCCTGAAGGTCTACCATACGCTACTCCTATATGAGCGTTGGATCTCCCTTGAGGCTAGATCCAATGGCTAGATCTGGAGGATGCAAGGTTGACACCTAGGTATGAGGCACACTGAATCCTGCGTTGGAACATTAGAAAAATAGCCAAAATTTGATTGAGATCCTGTCCAAAAATCAAATCAAAACATATCTTTGATATTATTTACCAATTATTTGATTTTATTCAATTTTCAATAAATAAAAAATCAAAATAAAATAAATAATGAAGCAAATAACATGTGAGTGAACATTTGGGTCGTGGACCATGCTACAAGTGTGGTGCAATCATGAAATGCTAAGCCCATTTGGTAAAAAATACACTTTTGAGCATATTTGACTTTTGACAATTTTGCAAAAAAGGTCAACTTTGACAAGACATATCTCGTCCAATTTTAACCCTAGAGAGGTGTTATTGGACTTTTTAGAAAGCTTAGGATGTCCCCTAAGCAACCCTTTTGTTCTCATTTCAATTGGGTTTTCCATTTTAATGTATGAAGCTTTGACCCAAAAGGTGTTTTTGTTGACTTTTCAAAAGGACCTATAATGTAGAAATTCATATCTCTTTATGAGTGCATATTTTGAACTTGTGGGATGAATATGAGTTGTAGTGAATTTCGTCCTCTTCAAAATGAGCCTTGTATGGAAAATTTCTGATAAAGTATGTGGAAGTTATTCTTGGTCAAAGTTTGGTTGACTTTTCTTAAGAAACCCTAATTTAACAACTTTTGGGTTTTGATGAATTTAGGGAATTCCTTGAAGAATCATGATTAACCCTTGATAAAATGATGGATATCACTTCAAAACATTGATGTTGACCAAAAACCTTGAAGTTTAACTATATGTGGGCCACAGTTGACTTTTGACCTAATACAGTCGATTCTCAAGCATCTGAGCAGTTGACTGAGCAAATTTCTTGTGCAGTGCTTGAAATTTGACACAGAGGGTCTTGAAAACATATTAGGACCATGGAGAGCATATGAGGTCTTTGGAGTTCACCTATCTTGATGAAAATAGAAACCGTAATTTGAGACACATTGCTTTAGGAGAGAGTTTGTCTGGTCAACTCTTGGGCAAACTTGAGCAAATTAAGGATTTCTAGGAGTATGTATTGAGTAAAATGAGAGGGAAAATTTTGGGGTACAACAGTCGGTTTATTTCCGGGTTGTGGTGAAGGTTGCCACATGTGTTCATTTTTGCCTTCTGGTTACCATTTGCTGAAGTCGGGTGTTCAGCGCTTGATGGATATCAAAGAAATTTTGTTCGAGAAAACTTTGATTCCTGTTGTTCCATTTGAAGATGTTGTTATTATAACCATTTTCGCAAATCCTTCCAAGGTCTCCTCGAGAAGACCAGTTAGGATTACATCTGTTCCAAGAGTCGCTCCGCTAATAATCATTGTTCCTGGTCCCGTCCCGTATGCCTCAGACAAAGTTGTCCCCTGGCATTATGGTGCCGATATGTACTATCATGGCATCAAACAAGATCTGAAAAATGAATAGGCCGATCCTAATGTCAGTAACATTGTCGGGACCAACAAGGTTACCCGAAGTGGAAGGGATTTCTCTCCCCGAGATTTCCTCGAAGACTGTTAATAGGCATGTTGCTATTCCATCTGTTGTTCCTACTACTACTCCTGTTCTTACTCCAATTATTACCCCGGCCGGCGAGTCATCTGGTACCCTAGGCAAAGAAGTTATAGGTGAGCCTGCCCAGATGGAGGCGCCTAGAAAAATTGTCGTGGAAGCCTGTAAGCAAGAGATAGAGGAAATTCTGAAAATAATCAAAAAGATCGACTACAATATGGTCGAGCAACTAGGGCAGACTCCCTCCAAGATATCCATGTTATCCCTGTTGTTGTGATCTGAGGCCTATGCGAAGGCTTTGATTGCATTCCTCAAGACTACGCATGTGCCGCAAGAGACCTCAGTTGATCAATTCAAAGATTGTGTGGCCATCCTGACTGTTGACAATGGGCTAGGTTTTTTAGATGGAGACTTGACACCGAAGAGGAGGAAGCATAATGATGCTATGCATGTATTGATTGAATGCAGGGGTGATACCACGAAAACGTATCCCTTTTTAGGCCTAATTTACACAAGTTATTTGTACGTTTTTATCGAATAATATGCATCAGGAAGGTATTTTTATTTGTTTTCAGGTAGATTATATTTTCCAAGGCATAAGATGGTAAATAAGCTAAAAGGAGCAAAACAAGCTAAGAAATGGCAAGAAGAAAGAAGAAAAATGACATTCTGCTAAGAAACTCACACCAGAAGACGTTACGAGCGCAATGCTTAGTGTTACGAACGTAACGCCTAGCGCACACTGTTACGAGCGTAAAGTAACGCGTTACGAACGTAACAAAGGGCCTAGCTGTTATGAACGTAATGAATTCCATTACGAATGTAACACTAAAAAAACCCAGTTTATGCAGTAAGCCATGAAGCAGCCCACACTAAGTCAACACGACCTCATTCCATCAGTTGATAATTTAGCGCACGTACTGAAATAATGGAACATGAGAGTTACAAGAGAGATCCTATATATATGTTGAAGATTTCACTTTGAAAGGGTCGGATAATTTGTTTCAGAACCATAATTTCTTTCTACATTGTTTTACTGTGTTTTCTTGCTTTTGAACCATCACTTTCCTTTCAAGCCTCTGTAATTTTCCAGTTCCCTAAAGTGTTAATTCTTCACATCGAAGGATTAACACACACTTAGCTCTATATTTCAATTAATTGTATCGCAAAAGCTACTGTATGAATTCAAGATTACCACGGCAATATAAACTACAGGTTTTTTCTGCAATTCGATCTTTGTTGTTTATATGCTATGTTGATTATTTTCATGAACTGTATTTTACGTTGCATGTTTGCTAAATACATTATGTCTGGCTAATTTTGTATGTACCGGTATGTGACTCTTAAGCACCGAAGGAATTCGGTGATAACTTGGCTAAAATCTTTTATAAATAATTTCTGGTTTCCAATTTCCATATTTAATTTAACTACCCTTGTCACGAGAGTGAAAGGATATTTAACACGATTTTGCCACGAGAGTGGGAAATTAATTAAGGCAAGAACCTACATGCGAGAGCTGGGGTTCGACCCAGATAGTGGTAATGAAACATTAATTTTTAAATACACGAGAGTGTTTTAACAAATTAATTAAACTCGAGTTGTTTTCAAAAAGTGTTATTAAATTTAAAGTGCATCCACTAGGTTTAGTAGCATGACTTATTTCATGAACACGAGAGTGTATGTCTCAGGTTTTTAAACAATTCGTTTTTACCGAAATACTTTATATTCTAAGTGATTCACCGAGTTCCCGAAGTCCGACTATCACATATCGGTATAACTATTACTATTGCTTTTAATTAAAACCTTTTCCCCATAAAACCAATTATTCAATTCTTAGTTAAACATTTGTAACATTAGATCATACGCGATTGATCCTCAGTCTCTGTGGGTTCGATAATCATTTAAAACTAGAACGACTAAACTGTATACTTGCAGTTAGTATCCCGATAGACTCATAAAGTCCCGATCAAGTTTTTGGCACCGTTGTCAGGGACTGATTAGTCAATTAAGTACGATTCTCCTGTTGCACATTTAGACTAGGCAACAGAAACCCTTTTTCGATTGTATGCCAAGGACTCGCTCACAAGGCGAACCTCTTGGAAAATCGACGGACGAACCTGAACGCATCCCTTCTGTTAGACGTGCAGTCAGAGATTACTGTTTAAATCATGCTATTCCTTTACTGAAACCCGAAATCAAGATTGATTCCGAAACAAATTCTAATTCTTCCTCTGAAACCAAAACCAATCCAGAAGTAGACATGGCCGAAGAACGAAGGACCCATCGACTGAAGGAGTACGCAGCTCCATCACAACAAGAACCCCACAATAGCATTGCTGCTCCAGTAATTAATCGAAACGATTTTGAGTTAAAACCGTCGTTGATATCAGTTATCCAACAATGCCAATTCTCTAGAAATCCTACCGAGGATCCAAATGAACATCTTACGAAATTCGTTCAATTTGCCGACACAGTCATAGAAAATTGTGTTAGTAAAGATGCAATAAGATTACGTCTTTTTCCTTTTTCGCTAAGAGATAGAGCTTGGGCTTGGTTGTAATCCTTGCCGTCAAATTCCGTCACTACGTGGGAAGGACTTAAGACTTTATTCTTAGCACAATACTTTCCCCCAAGCAAGACTGCTGCATTAAGAGCTCAAATCAACGGATTTAGGAAGAAGGATACTGAATCGCTATTCGATGCATGGGAACGCTACAAAGATATGATGCGAATGTTCCCACATCACTGATTAGAAAACTGGCTGATTATCCATACATTTTACAATGGACTCTTGTACAACACAAGACTCTCTATAGATTCCTCCGCAGGTGGTACACTGATGGACAAGCCTTACAACGAAGCTAACCAACTCATTGAAAATATGCCTCAAAACCACTATCAATGGGGAGGAGAAAGAACACCTGTGGAGAAAACTCCAGCAAAAAGTGGGATGTACGAGATTAGTAGCCTAGATAAAGTTAATGCTAAGGTAGATGCTCTTACCCAAAAGATAGAAAGCTTGACCTTACCTCCTGCGGCCACCGTGGCTGCCGTAACCCCAAACTGCGAAGTTTATGGAGTTCCTGGTCATGTTGGAACCGAATGTCAAATCCTAGCAGGAATATCAGTTGATCAGGTGAATTACGCTCAAGGTAATCCTTATGCTAATACCTATAATCCTAGTTGGAAAAACCATCCTATCTTCTCGTACAAGAATAATAACTCTTTATATGCACCTGGCCAAGCACCCGTTGTACCTCCAGGCTATCAAAAACCCGCTGCTAATGTTCCTAACATTCCTAGGAAGTGTAACCTTGAAATCCTAATGGAAAACTTCATTGCTACTCAAGCTCAACAAAATAAAGAATTCCTCAATACAAACGTTCACAACGGTGAACAATTGAAGCAATTAGAAAATAAGGTAGATGCCATAGCAACTCACAATAAAATGTTAGAAACCCAAATCTCCCAAGTAGCACAACACCAAGCTAGTTCCGCCGCACCTGCTGGTACGTTTCCTGGACAACCAAAACCCAATCCTAAAGGACATGCTAATGCTATCACATTACGAAATGGGACAACACTTGATGGACCGGTAGATCCTAGACTCCAAAACCTGATCATGTATCAAAAACCTGAAAAGGAAGCAGAGAAATCGAAGGAACAATCTGAGAATGTAGAGGAAGACGCAAACAAGAGCGGAGAGGTTTCAGATAAACCTTACATACCTCCACCGCCATATAAACCACCAATTCCATACCCTCAAAGACTTACAAAATCCAAAAACGAGGGACAATTCAAGAAATTCGTAGAACTTCTGAAACAACTAAACGTCACTATTCTGTTTACAGAAGCTATAACTCAAATGCCATCATATGCTAAGTTCCTAAAGGAAATACTGTCTAATAAGAAACAAATTGTTGTAAACGAAACCGTTATGCTAACTGCCGAATGTAGCGCCATAATTCAAAATAACATGCCTCCAAAGCTAAAGGATCTTGGTAGTTTCTCCATACCATGTGTAATTGGAAAATCTGTCATAGACAAAGCTCTATGAGATTTAGGAGCAAGTGTTAGTCTAATACCCTTATCTATTTGCGAGAAGCTTAAACTAGGTGACATGAGACCTACCAAGATGTCCTTACAACTAGCCGACAGATCAGTCAAATTCCCTGTTGGTATGCTAGAAAACATTCTTGTCCGAATAGGACAATTTTACATACCTACTGACTTTATAATAATGGACATAAAGGAAGATTCAAATATTCCCATCATATTAGGAAGGCCATTCTTAGCCACTGCAGGAGCCATTATCGACGTTAAGAAAGGAAAGCTTACCTTCGAGGTAGGAGAATCGGTAGCACAACATACCCAAACAGGATGGAGAATGTGTATCGATTACAGAAAACTAAACAAAGCTACGCGCAAGGACCATTTCCCATTACCATTCATAGATCAAATGCTCGAGCGCTTAGCTAAACATTCCCACTTCTGCTATCTTGACGGATACTGAGGATTCTTTCAAATTCCCATTCATCCTGATGATCAAGAGAAAACTACGTTCACATGCCCCTATGGTACCTTTGCAAACCGAAGAATGCCATTTGGACTATGTAACTCACCTGTATCTTTTCAACGATGCATGATGGTGATTTTCGCAGACTTTTTGGACGGAATTATGGAAGTATTCATGGACGATTTTTCTGTCTGCGGAGAAAGTTTTGACGGATGTTTATCAAATCTTGAGTTGGTACTAAAATGCTGTGTAAATGTCAACCTAGTGCTCAACTTGGAAAAATGTCATTTCATGGTGAGACAAGGAATTGTGTTGGGTCACATTGTATCAAACAGAGGGATTGAAGTCGATAAAGCAAAAATCGAAATTATCAAAAACCTTCAACCACCCAAAACAATTAGAGAAATAAGAAGTTTTCTAGGACACGCTGGGTTTTACCGACGTTTTATAAAAGATTTCTCTAAAATCACTAAGCCACCAACTAAACGATTGATGAAAGACGCTGAGTTTATTTTCGACGATAAATGCTTAAACGCATTTGAGACTGATCGTGGGAGTTGTACTTATGTATCCAATGATTCGGACTGCAAGTGCACAGTCTTGTCGAGTAGTTTTAAAAGATATCGAACCACAGAGACTGATGAATTGATCTACCGTTTTCTATTGTTACTATGTAAATCTAAAGCTAATGAATATTTGATTTGGGTTGTAGGGAAACTAATCGCTAAATTAAGTTGTATTTTAATAATCGATGAGCTTAATTACCAGTATGCAATAGTCTTACCTCGGGAACTAGCGACCTGTCGGGCGTCTTTATATTTTCAAAACAGTTTTCAGTAAAACCAATCTAGTTTAAAAACCCTCGTCTCACACTGTCGTTTTGTTGATCTAGGCTATGCAGTTAATTCCTAATATACGCTTCCGCCATCCCGTAGGAGTTAAAAACACTTTTTGGAAACTAAACAAAATCTTAATTAACTTTAAAGTGCTTCAGCTGTATTTTAAGCCAATGCCTAATTACTACTGTCCAGTTAAAAGATCTCAAACTTCCGCTTTGTTCACCCTAACCTCTATCTGTTTTTTACTTCCGTAACAAAACAATTTAATGATTTGAAAAATAGTAACTTAGGCCAGAAAAGAAAGTTTTGTAGTAAAAATAGTCCCGACTAAGTTACTCGTTCCCTCGGTTGATTGACTTTACATACCGGTATAAGATTTCTAGCCTGACATAATATTAAACCAAATCGTAGAATAATATAAAGGACAAAAACAAATAAACATAATTATATTAATTAATAAGCAATAAGAATTTGTAAACATAAACCTGGTAATAACTCTGAAGACAGAAGCACTCCTGCACAAATTGTAGGCTTTGCTTCGATCGAAGAATATATTTAACCGTACAGAAGAAAATAATGCTGAAAGAATAATGCTGGGAAAAAATAACTGGGAAAAGAAAATAATGTTGAAAATAATATAATGCTGAAAATAATATTCTGCTGAAAATAATATCTGCTTAATAAAATCTCTAAACTTTCTCGCCAAAAAAAAGCAGAACCCTTTCTACTGTGGTCTCAGGCTCTATTTATAGTGCTTGCTTGATTCGTTGCTCTCGAAAATGAAGGAACGGTTCACTTTTCTTCCTTGAGAAATAATAGGCCATTTAATTGTCATGTTCGTTGCTCTTTTGACTGAGTGGGTGAGAGAATGTAGGAACTCGTTGGATTAACCTTTGAACGTGTTTCTGTCCGTTGGATGAGGAGAAAGTGGGGTGACAGGCTGTGACGTTCGTCACACGCAAGTGACTATCGTCACTTGGTCTTCATGGAGCGTGACGTTCGTCACGTCCCCTTGACGGTCGTCAGGGCTTGGTTGCTTGTGGGCCACGTGCTCACACTTGTAATGGGCTTTTGGGCTGGTTTCTTCTCCTTAGGCTCTTTTACTACTTTTTGCACCCTTTTTTCTTCATTTCTTCAAAAGTGTTCGGCTCAGTGCATATCTGCAAAAATAGAAAAATACCTGCATAATACTTATAAAATAATTTAATTCAAACTAAAGTATGAGAAATATTTGGTGTATATCAAGCCAGAAATATCACATATTTATGTGTCATCAGAGACACTTAAAGAAGCATTAATTTCAGAACCTATAATGCAACCTCCTGATTGGAACACACCATTTGAAATAATGTGAGACGCGAGCGATTATGATGTAGGCGCATTCCTAGGACAACGTAAGGATAAAAAGCTTCACGCTATTTACTACGCAAGCAGAACACTTGATCCCGCACAAATGAATTGCGCCACTATGGAAAAGGAACTCTTAGCTGTTGTATTCGCGTTGGAATAATTTCGTTCCTACTTAGTAGGTGCCAAAATTGTTATTTACACGGATCATGCTGCGATCCGATACTTGCTAAGTAAGAAAGACGCCAAACCAAGACTACTCAGATGGATCTTACTCCTACAAGAGTTTGACTTGGAAATAAAAGAAAAAAGGGGAACTGAAAACGTAGTAGCAGACCATTTATCAAGATTGGGTGGAATCCAAACCGAGAGTGTTCCCATAAACAAAGATTTCCCATATGAACGCCTTATTGCTCAACTGGAGACAGCTCCTACCAACAGTTTAGAACAATGCGATGAACATTTAACAACTGCGATAGTAGAAGCTATCTGTACCAACACCACATTACCATGGTACGCTGATTTTGTTAACTACTTAGCCGTCGGCGTTCTACCACCCGATTTAACGTACCAACGGCGAAAGAAATTCTTCCATGATCTTAGACAATACTTTTGGGATGAACCACTACTCTTTAAAAGAGGCGCTGATGGTATCTACCGTCGCTGTGTTCCTAACGATGAAGTGGACAACGTCATTTCTCATTGCCATTCCGCCCCTTATGGTGGACATGCTAGAACTTTAAAAACTTGTGCAAAAATACTACAAGCTGGTCTTTTTTGGCCCACTTTATGGAAAGACGTCCACGTAGCAATTATGAACTACGATAGATGTCAGCGCACAGGAAATATATCTAGACGTGACGAAATGCCGCAAAAAGGGATTCTCGAAGTTGAAATTTTCGATGTATGGGGAATTGATTTCATGGGACTGTTTCCCGCATCCTTTTGAAATAAGTATATACTGGTAGCTGTTGATTATGTATCAAAATGGATTGAAGTCGTCGCTGCACCCACAAACGATACACGGGTGGTACTTAAATTATTCAAGAATGTTATCTTCCCACGATTCGATATACCAAGATTAGTAATTAGTGATGGTGGTTCCCATTTTATCTCTAGAATTTTCGAAAAACTACTTTCAAAATAAGGCGTTAAACGTCGCATAGCCACACCATACCATCCTCAAACAAGTGGACAAGTGGAAGTGGTAAATACGGAAATTAAACAAATCCTTTAGAAAACCGTAGCCACATCTAGAAAGGATTGGTCCTCCAAGCTAAATGATGTTCTTTGGGCATATAAGACAGTTTTTAAAACCCCTATAGGAACAACTCCGTTTAAATTAGTTTATGGAAAATATTGTCATTTGCCAGTAGAACTAGAACATAAAGCTTATTGGGCTATTAAAACTCTTAACTTAAATTACACGACTGCTGGCGAGAAACGAATATTAGATATCCATGAATTAGAAGAATTGCATTTATACGCTTATGAAAATGCTAGAATCTATAAGGAGAGAACAAAAGTATGGCATGATAAGCGTATCTCGAGGAAAGAATTTAAGGAAGGAAACATTTTACTCCTATTCAACTCTAGACTGAAACTCTTTCCGGGTAAATTACGTTCCAGGTGGTCAGGACCATTCGAAATTAATAAAGGTTTCCCCATTGGTGCGATAGAAATTAAAGGAAATTCCATAGAACCATTTATAGTCAATGGCCAGCGTTTAAAGCATTATTTTAACGTCGAAAATCTAAACTATTCGGTTTATCTGAAATTAAGTGAGCCACCTACCCTGATACCTAACTGAATAGGTATTGTCTGTCGAGCCATCGACATGAAACAAAAGTGCTTCATGGGAGGCAACCCATGTTTACATTTAATTGTTTTTGTTGTTTTGATAAGCTTTTTATTATTTTTTTTTACTTTGTTTTAACCTTTCAATTTTTATGTTGCATCCTTTATTTCTTTTTATTTGAACTTTTTTTGATTAACTTCGGCATTTTAACCTGAAAATACTAACTTAGTTTTTCATACATTTATTAAATATTTTCAGGGTAATTCATTAGCTTTATTTTTTTAGCTCCATGGCACGTATGAACTACATGAACATAACCCTGAGAGGTAGTCATCAGAGAAGGCGTTTTGAGGATCTAGTTGAGCTAGAGATGTGTCCAACCATTTATGTTGATGACCATGCAATGAATGCCTTAGGCATTTGTGAGAGCGTTATGTATCTGCTTAACCAAATAGGTTGGGACGTTGCTCCAATTCGGAGACGTTATTGTACCTACCGTAAGCTGACCCTTGAGTTTTTAAGCACACTAAGCTATCTCCCAAACCATGGGTTAGGTTTCAACCGCGGGCTGATCACCTTCAGAATGTTTAATATGGACTACCGCTACAATCATAGGGAGTTTGCCAATCTGTTACGATTCCCTAATGGCCCTGATGTTTTCACCTTGACCCAAGAAGACCTAATGCTAGATCATGACCTTGATTACTTCTAGGGTAGTATTGCTGGAAACAACCGTCCTAAGCCCAATGATCTTTACTCGGAGTCCATCCATAACCCTGCTATTAGGTACTTCCACAAAATCATTACCCACACCCTCTTCGGAAAAGAGCAGAATGTTACAGTTGTGTCACGTGATGAGCTTTTCATCATGTATTATGCTTCGCAGAATCGTCCAGTTAATGGTGCGGTAAGCAAGAGTCGCCACTATCTTTTATGTTCTCCAACATGGAAAGGACAAAAGCACAGCAAAATTCCTTTTCGAGAATGTTTCTCGGTTCGGGAGGTAGATTTATAGAAAGGGAAGGTGTTAGCACCCTTTCTATCCGTGGTTATCCACAAGCTCTTAGGTACTTACTCACTATGTTTTCAAAAATTGTTTGCTTTTCTTGTGTATGTGGGTTTTGAAAAAGTTTAGTTTGAGAAACTTCTAGGTAACTCTTGTATCAGTCCTCAAGAGTGTATGAAGTATTTGTTTGAAAACTTTTTAAAAGTGTGAGTGCGAAAAGATGTTTTTGTTTTTTTGAAAGAGTAAGTACCCAGGAGAAATCTACCTACTCTAAGGAATTAAGCTGTGTAAGGGTCCTTTAGACAGTACTATCCCACTATTGAGAAGTAGGTAGCACCGTCGTTGGAGTTATTTGGGTCAATTCGATTAAGGGACATGTGTGGTCACCAAAGCAATAGTAGGACGCCTTAGTGGTAACCCTAATGTCCTAGATCCTTTTTATCCGAGGAAACCGTTTCGAGGCAACTGGATCTTTAGACAGGAGGGAGACCTCTAAAACACCCTATACTTGACGACCACCTTGAGGCAACCGAGTGAGGCGTACCCTAGGAGTGGCATGTGCACGTGTGTCAAATTCGGTTAAGATTATCTTGTACATGTTATTTGTGAGCTACGAATTGGTTTTATTTGTCATACAAGTCTTGTCATGCATAATTAACAGTTAAGAGTGCGGAAAATAAATTGCGGAAAGTTAAATCTACGCTATTACAAGGCGCGGGTCTATACATCGCCAAAAACAAAACCCGTTTGGAAAATAAATGCGAGAAAATGAAAGAAAGCGGTAAAAGACCTAATTAACTATTACATCCTTGGAAACAGTTACATCAATATGATCAAATAAATAAATTGAAAATAAATATGCGCGCGAAAGAATTGAATCGGGACGTCCTTAGGGTTTTGACCCTTTTTGAGAAAAGAATTGAAATTGGTCCTTTTTTGCAATTAAATTAAATATTAAACCTAATTTACTAATTAATTAATTATTTACAAGAAAAAGTATTTTTTGTGTTTTTTAATGTTTTAATAAAAATAAAAAGAAATTAAAAGTCAAGAAAACCCTAGTTCTACATTTATTTTATTTATTATGAAAAAAGATTAAAGTTAACCTAATTTAACTAAATTAATTAATTTACATTTTATTTATAAAAATAATAATTAATAGTAGAAATAATAAATAATAAAAATATTTACATCTTTTGATTATCTGAATTTATTATAAAATTAATTTGTTAGTTAATAATAATAATAATAATAATTAAAAGAATTAAAAAGGAAAAGAAAATAAGAAAAAGAATAGTAAACCAGGGGGTGCTGGGCCCTTAGGAGGTGATTTAGCAATCTGAGCCCATTAAGATATCAAGCCTGTTTGACCTTTGCAATCAACTATACCAGCGTTGACTGAGGATCATCCTTTGGCCTTTGGATCTGTCTTTTGAGACACTTGGCGTTTGAATGAGTGGGGATACATGGTGGATATCATTGGGAATCCTGCATGCAATCACGTTAAACAAAATGTGAAACAATTATTTGGGGGACCTGGGAATCGAACCCAGGTCCCAATGATTCACAGCCAGATCACCAACCACTGAGCCAACCTGCACGCGTTTGTATGTATAATGCTAAACAAATATATTATTAATAATCAATCAACATGCTGGAAATCATGAAAGCGCGCGTTTTATTTGAATTATCCAATCACGTGCTTACAACTATTGTCTTCTTCCTTGTGCCTGCAAAAAGAACAAATGGATAGCGGGGGTTTTTAACCCCCATAAAATAGCATGACCAAAAATAGCGATTAGGCGTAGAAGCTATATAAATAGGGCGCGAGGGTTGGGTTTGATTCGTCTGGCCTTGACGAATTCAATCATAGGCGTTGTAGGTTCTAATTTTACCGGACCTGAAAATCCCTAATTTAGGAACTCATGAACCCTAGAATCCTTCATTGGCAACCTGCGTTTCAGGGAATCTCAATGCAATTATCTTATACCAAAAGCTTCGTACAGTCCTTATGAACACAAAACAATCAACAAGTGATGTTAAATATGCATGAATCAAAGTATATGATTTTGGAAAAATTGTTCAAACCGTGGGTCTGTGTAGAGCGTTTTCTTGAGCTTTGGCACGCGAGTTTGATTGCAATAGGTTCCTTACACCTCCAGCAATGTATTGGAAACAATGAAAGGCTTTGAATCGTGCTGGAATGTTGAGAACAGTTTTGAGTTTTTTTTATATTTTTTCAATATGCTTATGGTGTTTTTGCAGCAATTTGCACGTCCAAGGCTTTAGGTTTAGCTTATGCACTTATATTGGAAGGGAATTAGGTTAACTTCTGGCCAAGAAATCCATTGCATTATGGTTTCAATCTTTGATTGGAAATCAAATAATTTTCAATCTTTTTGATTGAGAAAACTTGCCAAAATTGGATATTCTTGTCTCTTTGATTGGCACACGAAATCTCCAGCTCATATTGGTCATATTTGCTTCATGAAAAGATTTGAAAACCATATCTTCATATTTTCCTACATTTTAAATCAATTAAATGAATTAATATTAATAAAAATTTAATTAATTAATTAAAAATAAGAAAATAAATCAATTTAAGCTCAATGGGTCGTGCATAGGCTTTGGATAAAGTTTCAAGAAGGAATTTGAGGCCCATTAGCAAAAATGATGTGTTTTGAGCAATGTTGACTTTTGCAAATTCACAAAAATTTCCCAACTTCTCCAATGCATATCTTGCTCAATTTTGATCATATGAACATGTTCTTTGACATTTTGGAAAGGTCTTGAAGTCCTCTAACCAATGCCTTTGGTCCCATGTCATTTGGATTTACCAATATCAAGTTATGGTCTTTGACTTAAAGTGCCTTTTTGTTGACTTTTGAAATTGACCTATAATGTAGAAATTGATAACTTTTTGTGAGAGCATTTCTTGGACTTGGAATGTGAAGATGAGTTGTAGGAAATGTCATCCCCTTCAAAATGAGCATTGGATGGGATTTTTCTGATGAACCATGAAAAAGTTATGCCTTGGTCAAATTACAGTTGACTTTTCAATTTTCCAAAAATAGCAACTTTTGCATCTTTGATGATTTTTGAGCCATGCTTGTGGAATCATGATCAAGACTTGATCAAATGATGATTGTGAGCTCAAAACAAGATGTTGACCAAAAATTCTGACTCTTGACTGTAAAATGACCATTTTACCCCTACAGTTGATTGTGAACCAAATAGGGCTTTTGACTGTGCAATTTGATGCTGTGAGACTTGAGACTTGACATGTAGATGCTTGACAATATGTATAGGCCTATGGGACTTGATTGAGCCATTGAAAACCTCAAATTCTTTGCAAGAACCAAAACCCTAATTTTGACTGGCTTAGGAGGCATTTGGACTGTGCAACCCTTGAGCAATCTTGAACCATCTGAAGATGATTCTTGATAAATCTTGAAGAATATGGGAGGGAAAATTTTGGGGTACAACAGTTTCCCCTGTTCAATCTTCTTAAACCTGAGGATGTAGATTGGCTTGCGTGCCTTTCGTGATCCGAAGGTGGAAGATGATTGAACACTAGAGTGCCCAGAAATTTGCACTCGCATAGTGGAGTATTAGCATTGTGATGTCAGGAATGGGCTTACAGATGCCATTTGGAGAGATGATGGATAGGAGGATGGGCTTATAGATGCCATCTATAGATATGACAGAATCTTGTCGGGGGATGGGCTTATAGATGCCATCTGGAGATTGTTGATAGGTAGTTTGAGAGAGCGACAGAATGATATCCGAATCTGGATCGTATCTGAACTGTATTTGGGATCTGGATAAGTGACAGAATGACTTCCGTATCTTGAGTATATCTGCACTTGAAGTTGATAGTTGAGTCTGAATGCGAAATAGAATGGCTTCCGTGTCTGGAGCATATCTAGTCTGTATCTAATTACTGACGTCTGAACGAGTAGTAGAATGACCGCCGTGTCTGGGGTATATCCATACTGCATCTAAATGAGTGGCAGAATGTCATCCGTGTCTGGATCGTATCTGGACTGTCTCTTGAATGAATCTGAAATAAACAATAGAATAGTATCCGGGTCTGGAGCATCTCTAAGTTATCTTTAGAAGTTTGAATCTGAATAAGCAGTAGAATAACATCCGGGTCAGGAGCATCTCTAAGCTATATCTGAAAGGAACTCTGGAATAAGTATCAGAAAGTCGCCATGCCTGGGTCGCAACTGAACTATCTCTAGAAGGAATCTCTGAATAAGCAATAGAATAGCATCCGGATCTGGAGCATCTCTAGGCCATCTCTGGAGAGAAATCTGAATAAGCAGTAGAATAACATCCGGGTCAGGAGCATCTCTAAGCTATATCTGAAAGGAAATCTGAATAAGCAAAAGAATAGCATCCGGATCTGGAGCATTTCCAAGCCATTTCTGAAAGGAAATCTGAAATAAGTATCAGAAGGTCGCCATGTCTGGGTCGCCTCTGAACTATCTCTAGAAGGAAATCTGAATAAGAAATAGAATAGCGTCCATATCTGGAGCATTTCCAAGCCATTTATGAAAAGAAACTCTGAATAAACAAAAGAACAACATCCATATCTGGAGCATTTCTAAGCTATCTCTGAGAAGAAACTTTGAATAAGCAAAAGAACAGCATCCAAATATGGAGCATTTCTAAGCTATCTCTGAAATCTCTTTAATGTAGATATGCCCTGGCTAGATATAGGTATCGAATCCACAATCAATCTCTCACAGATATGCCCTGGCTAGATACAGGTATCGAATCTTGAATTAGTCGTCTACAGATGTGCCCTGGCTGGATACAGGTATCGAATCTCTAAACTCTTCATGCAGATATGCCCTGGCTAGATACAGGTATCGAATCCACAATCAATCGCTCACAGATATTCCCTGGCTAGATACAGGTATCGAATCTGGAATTAGTCGTCTACAGATGTGCCCTGGCTGGATACATGTATCGAATCTCTAAACTCTTCATGCAGATATGCCCTGGCTAGATACAGGTATCGAATCCACAATCAATCGCTCACAGATATGCCCTGGCTAGATACAGGTATCAAATCTGGAACTACGACAGTTGATAGTAATCATCTTTGGATTAACCTTTTTCCCGAAAAGGCAAAACATCAGTTGTATGCAATGTCATGATGTACGAGATGCATGATGTCACAATGTTCAAAATGAGATGGTGTCGTATGCACTTTATCATGTATGTAAGCAGGATGTATAAAATATGAAATGTTTATGAATGTATTTTCGTCAGGGAAAATAAATCCTTGACGAATGCCGGGAGCTTGTTGAATCCTGGGCTGATATTTAAAGAGTAGAGTTCTTCGTTTCCGCTGGGGACAATGATTGTAAGAATAAACCTGCAGGAGAAGATGACTCCGTTGGGGAATAAACTTGGCGAAGAGATTACTCTGCGAGGAATTACTCTGTGGGAAGAGATACTGCACTGAGAATTTGATGATAACTCCGCTGGGGATTCTGTTGATGAGCTTTGTTGGGGAATTTGATGAACTTCGCTTGGGATAGGAAGAACTTTGCCGAGGACGATCTTTCCGTGGTAATTAGCTGAGGATAACCCAGTTATAAGCTTTGGTGGGGAATAACCTTCTGGATAAAGTCGGGGCGAGATGTCCGTATTCTGCAAGGGGATAAGCTTCCAGAATCTACTGGGGATAAGCTTCCAGAATCTACTGGGGAGATGGTTCAACTCTCCTGGGGAAACTTTTGGACTATACTGGGGAGATGATTCCACTGGGGTGTCTGGTATTCCGCCGGGGAACAATCTTATATTAAGACTGCCGGGGATGCTTGCTTAGGAACATCTGTATACTCCACTGGGGAATATTGAGATCTTCTGGGGATACCCAACTTCCTTAAGGTTGACAGTGGACTAACTCTGCTTGGGAAGAGTATTATTGACTTGCTGGAGATATTGTGCCTTTTCAGGGCTGGCGGGAGGCCCACTCTGCTTGAGGAGAGTACTGCTGAGTCTGGTCTTACTCTATGGGGAGTGGAGGTATCTTGGTTACTTTCTTCAGCCGAACCTACCTTGGTACCTGGAGGACAGAGCAGTTTGTACAGTTCGGACAATTCTTATTGCCCCAGTTTCTGCGGGAGAAGATACCTGTAGAGGTGCTTGATGACTGCCGATTGACAAATCTTCTGGTAGGCAGGTGACGAGATGACGGGACATAGTCGTACGCTTTTGATCCCTAACTTTTGCCTGGACCACCCTTTCGGGTTTTCAGTCCACCGGGATACCCATTTTTGCCCAAGCCGCCTTTTTAGGTTTTCGACTTGCCGGGTGTACAAGTTTTTTCATTTTCATCCCTCATTTTGCCTGAACCCTTTTGGTTCGCCGGGAAGCCCTTATTTTTGCCTAGGTGTGTCAACCTAGCGGGTCTTTGATTATGCGCAGTATTTTTTCGACTATGTCCATGCTCTCAGGATGTAGGGAGTTGTCACTGTTGGTAGCATTGTATTGCCATGTTACCAGAAGATGCTTGATCGTGCAAGATTCATTGCCAGAATTCATGTCCAACGTCCCAAGTGATTCAGATGGAGATTTGCCCCAGGCTACTTGACCTTTTGAGAAATTCTCTGAATCTTGACTTAACTGCCCCAGATGACGGACAATGATCATGTCTGCCCCTTGGTTGGAAGTGATTTTGTCCATTAGATATTCTTTCGTGCGAACTCCTATGCTGTTTGAACAAATAGTCATATGCAAACAATTTTATTTTAAGAATGCAAAGCTTATGTCTGTTTCGAAGTTTTTTGAAAATGCATTTTTCAGTAAAACAAGCAAATTTTGTAAAATGTGATGTCAACTCAAGATTTTACAACGAGCCTTAAGGAGTCAGGATACCTTTTGTAACAGTATGATTTCGAACTAACCCATGCTTCAGCTAGGACTTTTTAAGGGTTATAACGTGGCCTGGTTCACGGTTTAAGAAACAAAGGATAAAGGCTCAAAGTATTTGTACCCACCCGCTCTTCGTGATGTTCTTCAAACCTAAACTCAGTTGATCGTGCGTTAGACCTTGTTTGAGTCTTTGTCCTGATATTCCAATGATGGTTCGGATATTGACAGTTTATTTTGAACAGGCAGTCATTTCTTTTTGTGTTGAGGGTTTGTAGGACCTCTTTCTTTTTTTGATTTTGTTATCCCTGTTTTTTTGCCTGAACTGTTTCTTTTTGTGATTACAGTCAGCGGGATGCCCCAGTTTTGTAAGTCTCCTTCATAGGTTTTGACTTAATGGGCTTTTATTTTTTTGAGAGATAATGACTTCCTATCTTTATGATTATTCGGAACCATCACTGTCTTCAATTTTGTAAGGACTTCTTTGGTGCCGTTCGTTGTGCACTTGGATCAACTGAGAGAACTACCCCGCCCCAGGTTATGATTAAGGGTTTTAATTTTCGAAAAGAAAAACTCCAACTTCTTTGGCTCAGAGGGGTTGACTAGGGATTATCTTCCTTATAACTCCACTGTTTAGGATTTGAAACAATGCATGTACCTCATCAACGGGGTCTGTTCAAAAGCATACTGTAAAGATTGTGGTATCGTTTTCGTCATCCTCCCTCAAGAGGCTTAGAGTTTTTTAATTGAGAGTTGATCATCACAAAAAAATGAAAGCAATTTTGAATATAATGAATACGAATAGATTAATTCAAACAGACATATGCGATGCATTAATGGAATAAACAAGTTTGCTATGACATTAATTGTTTGTATAAGCAAAGAAAAATACAACTCGGAAATTCAAATAAAACAAAAGCCTTCAATGATTTGGCAAAGGAGAAGTGATTATGTTTGGAGTCTCTGGTGCTTCAAACTGGATTTCTTTGGCCTCAATCATGTCTTTGACCTTGTTCTTTAGAGACCAGCAGTTATCCGTAGTAAGCCCCGGGCTATCAGAATGGTATGCGCACCTTTCATTGGGATGATAGTTAGGATTGGAAGTGTTTGGATTCCGAAGAGGAGCCCTTAATGTAATCAGCCCTGCCTTCAACATTTGCTGTAGCGCTTGATCCAGTGACATGTTGATCTTAGTGAACTGTCTCTTGGGTGCGACCTCCTTACGTTGATGTCCCTGTCTTTGCTGAGCAGGCATAGGATTGGAGATCTGGGTTGCCCCTACCTGTTGATCATGATGACTCTTTTTACCATGCACAACATTTGACTCCTTTTTCCCATGGTAAGGTTTTTTATGAGCATCAGAAGGTGCAGCTTCTTGAATCTTTCCAGCCTTGATACCAGCTTCAACCCTCTCCCCGGTCAAGATCAAATCTGTAAACCCAGCAGAAGAATTCCTAATCAGATGGTGGAAGAAAGGACCAGACAGGGTCCCTAAGAACATATCAACAAGCTCACGGTCGGTCAGAGGTGGTTACACCCTTCCAGCAAGGTCTCTCCACTTTTGCGCATATTCCTTGAATCCTTCACCCGTCCCTAGTGACATACCCTGGAGTTGGGTACGCGTAGGAGCGAGGTCGGAATTGTACTGATACTGCTTGTAGAATGCAGTAGCCAAGTCCTCCCAGTTATGAATGCTAGCTCCATCCAGCTGATAGAACCATTCGAGTTGAGTCCCTGAAAGGCTGTCCTGAAAGAAGTGAATCCACAAATTCTTGTCAACCGTGTAGGGCTGGATCTTCCTTACGTATGAACGGAGGTGCAGCTTAGGACAGGAAGCTCCGTCGTACTTTGCAAAGGCAGGTGCTTTGAACTTATGAGGAATGACTACCCCAGAGGATAGACCTAGATCTTCGAAGTCCAGGCCGGGCACTTTTTGTATCTCCATAGCACTTAACCGGTCTTCGAGCTGTTTGTACTTGTCCTCAGCAGGAGGGTACTGTTCATCATTATAATTTGTCTCGTTGTCGGAGACCATGGGACTAGGAACCCTTCCCCCTTGGGGACTATCCTTCCCTACAGAGGAAGTAGCCAGATCAGCCTCGTTCTGCAGTGTATTCCCAGATCTGCTTCCAGGGTTGAACAAAATAGTCCTCTTCTTCTTCTTCTTCCTCTCTTTCAGAATCAAAGTTTTCAAGTCCTGTTGACCCTGGGCTAGGCTCATAACCAACTCCTGGAACTGGGCATTCTGGGCCTGGAGGGCCTGGATAGCTTGTTCAGTGGATGGTGCAGGATACATGCTGATTGCTGAAATAAACAGCGAAGAAGATAAGAGACCTGTAAAAAGGATAACGGTTATGCCATGATGTGTATGATATGCATGTGATGTTTTCAAGGATCTCGCGGGGTAAACAAGAAACTGGTTAGAATTTGAATTTTGTAGCTTGATTGAAGGAACTTCATGTTGTTGAGAATCCTTCTTCAAGAGTCAAGGCTCACCATATCGAGTGGGTCATAGCCCCTGACTCAAGTTATCCTGTTTTAATCTCCAAACAAACTTGGCTAGAGGAAAATAAATCCCCTTTGCCCCTTGCTAGACCTTTGGTTCATCATGACCTGCATCACAAGCCCTTGAGATCCTTGAAATGGGTTAGTCCTTATGCAGGATGTATGCAATGGTATGATGGTATGATGTTATGCTATACATGGAGTGGTGTAAGTAAACCCTGTTATGAGCCCAGATTAAGGATTGTAAACAAAACCTGCAAGGAACTCATGTGTCAGATAACAAGAACATGCAAGTAGTCAGGTTTGAAGGAACACAAGTCACACAAAAGAGCCCTTAGATTTTAGGCCAGCATGAAGTTTAGGTACTACCCTCTTTCAGTTTCGTTGGTTAAGACCTGTCCTAAAAAATAGTAACCGGATTCTAGAGGATCTCAATATCACTGACTACCCTCAATCGGTCATAAATCCAACATCGCAATCTTTTTTTGCAGCCAGAACCATCGCGAGAGTTTAGCCTCAATGAGTGTAGCATACTGCTACTGTTCTATGGCCAAGTTTGGTCAATTTAGGGTTCTAAGGCCGGTTGGTGCTTAATGACTCCTCAGAAGACCGATATTCTCCTCATTCCAACACAAGGGATATCGGTACAGACCAAGGTGTCACACCAACGTAGCCACTGCTTCACCCGTGTCGGTCTACGCCGGACAGGTCCCTCACAGATTATGCTACCTAAAGGGTATTCCCCAGATCCAGGTTAGGATCTATGAAACTCCGATGCAAGCCCACAAATATAAAAGCAATCAAGGCATACAATTGAAAACATAAGAGTGGTCTAATCCTAAGGTACACCTCACTTATAAGTAGTCCCCAGCAGAGTCGCCAGTTCTGTGATCGGTGGAAATAGAACTGACAATTTTTTAAGCTGGTTCACGAAATGTCGCGGTAAGCAAGAGTCGCCACCGTCTTTTATGTTCTCCAACATGGAAAGGACAAAAGCACAGCAAAATTCCTTTTCGAGAATGTTTCTCGGTTCGGGAGGTAGATTTATAGAAAGGGAAGGTGTTAGCACCCTTTCTATCCGTGGTTATCCACGGGCTCTGAGGTACTTGCTCACTATGTTTTCAAAAATTGTTTGCTTTTCTTTTGTATGTGGGTTTTGAAAAAGTTTAGTTTGAGAAACTTCTAGGTAACTCTTGTATCAGTCCTCAAGAGTGTATGAAGTATTTGTTTGAAAACTTTTTGAAAGTGTGAGTGCGAAAAGATGTTTTTGTTTTTTTGAAAGAGCAAGTACCCAGGAGAAATCTACCTACTCTAAGGAATTAAGCTGCGTAAGGGTCCTTTAGACAGTACTATCCCACTATTGAGAAGTAGGTAGCACCGTCGTTGGAGTTATTTGGGTCAATTCGATAAAGGGACATGTGTGGTAACCAAAGCAATAGTAGGACACCTTAGCGGTAACCCTAATGTCCTAGATCCTTTTTATCCGAGGCAACCGTTTCGAGGCAACTGGATCTTTAGACAGGAGGGCGACCTCTAAAACACCTTATACTTGACGACCACCTCGAGGCAACCGACTGAGGCGTACCCTAGGAGTGGCATGTGCACGTGTGTCAGATTCGGTTAAGATTATCTTGTACATGTTATTTGTGAGCTACGGATTGGTTTTATTTGTCATACAAGTCTTGTCATGCATAATTAACAGTTAAGAGTGCAGAAAATAAATTGCGGAAAGGTAAATCTACGCTATTACAAGGCGCAGGTCTATACATCGCCAAAAACAAAACCCGTTTGGAAAATAAATGCGAGAAAAGTAAAGAAAGAGGTAAAAGACCTAATTAACTATTACATCCTCGGAAACAGTTACATCAATATGATCAAATAAATAAATTGAAAATAAATATGCGCGCGAAAGAATTGAATCGGGACGTCCTTAGGGTTTTGACCCTTTTTGAGAAAAGAATTGAAATTGGTCCTTTTTTGCAATTAAATTAAATATTAAACCTAATTTACTAATTAATTAATTATTTACAAGAAAAAGTATTTTTTGTGTTTTTTAATGTTTTGATAAAAATAAAAAGAAATTAAAAGTCAAGAAAACCCTAGTTCTACATTTATTTTAATTATTATGAAAAAAGATTAAAGTTAACCTAATTTAACTAAATTAATTAATTTACATTTTATTTATAAAAATAATAATTAATAGTAGAAATAATAAATAATAAAAATATTTACATCTTTTGATTATCTGAATTTATTATAAAAATAATTTGTTAGTTAATAATAATAATAATAATAATAATAATAATAACTAAAAGAATTAAAAAGGAAAAGAAAATAAGAAAAAGAATAGTAAACCAGGGAGTGCTGGGCCCTTAGGAGGTGAATTAGCAATCTGAGCCCATTAAGATATCAAGCCTGTTTGACCTTTGCAATCAACTATACCAGCGTTGACTGAGGATCATGGTAAGGATCATCCTTTGGCCTTTGGATCTATCTTTTGAGACACTTGGCGTTTGGATGAGTTGGGATACATGGTGGACATCATTGGGAATCCTGCATGCAATCACGTTAAACAAAATGTGAAACAATTATTTGGGGGACCTGGGAATCGAACCCAGGTCCCAATGATTCACAGCCAGATCACCAACCACTGAGCCAACCTGCACGCGTTTGTATGTATAATGCTAAACAAATATATTATTAATAATCAATCAACATGCTGGAAATCATGAAAGCACGCGTTTTATTTGAATTATCCAATCACGTGCTTACAACTATTGTCTTCTTCCTTGTGCCTGCAAAAAGAACAAATGGATAGCGGGGGTTTTTAACTCTCACAAAATAGCATGACCAAAAATAGCGATTAGGCGTAGAAGCTATATAAATAGGGCGCGAGGGTTGGGTTTGATTCGTCTGGCCTTGACGAATTCAATCATAGGCGTTGGAGGTTCTAATTTTATCGGACCTGAAAAGCCCTAATTTAGGAACTCATGAACCCTAGAATCCTTCAATGGCAACCTGCGTTTCAGGGCATCTCAATGCAATTATCTTATACCAAAAGCTTCGTACAGTCCTTATGAACACAAAAAAATCAACAAGCGATGTTAAATATGCATGAATCAAAGTATATGATTTTAGAAAAATTATTCAAACCGTGGGTCTGTGTAGAGCGTTTTCTTGAGCTTTGGCACGCGAATTAGATTGCAATAGGTTCCTTACACCTCCAGCAATGTATTGGAAACAATGAAAGGCTTTGAATCGTGCTGGAATGTTGAGAATAGTTTTGAGTTTTTTTGATATTTTTTCAATATACTTATGGTGTTTTTGCAGCAATTTGCACGTCCAAGGCTTTAGGTTTAGCTTATGCACTTATATTGGAAGGGAATTAGGTTAACTTCTGGCCAAGAAATCCATTGCATTATGGTTTCAATATTTGATTGGAAATCAAATAATTTTCAATCTTTTTGATTGAGAAAAACTTTCCAAAATTGGATATTCTTGTCTCTTTGATTGGCACACGAAATCTCCAGCTCATATTGGTCATATTTGCTTCATGAAAAGATTTGAAAACCATATCTTCATATTTTCCTACATTTTAAATCAATTAAATGAATTAATATTAATAAAAATTCAATTAATTAATTAAAAATAAGAAAATAAATCAATTTAAGCTCAATGGGTCGTGCATAGGCTTTGGATAAAGTTTCAAGAAGGAATTTGAGGCCATTAGCAAAAATGATGTGTTTTGAGCAAAGTTGACTTTTGCAAATTCACAAAAATTTCCCAACTTCCCCAATGCATATCTTGCTCAATTTTGATCATATGAACATGTTCTTAGACATTTTGGAAAGGTATTGAAGTCCTCTAACCAATGCCTTTGGTCCCATGTCATTTGGATTTACCAATCTCAAGTTATGGTCTTTGACTTAAAGTGCCTTTTTGTTGACTTTTGAAATTGACCTATAATGTAGAAATTGATAACTTTTTGTGAGAGCATTTCTTGGACTTGGAATGTGAATATGAGTTGTAGGAAATGTCATCCCCTTAAAAATGAGCATTGGATGGGATTTTTCTGATGAACCATGAAAAAGTTATGCCTTGGTCAAATTACAGTTGACTTTTCAACTATCCAAAAATAGCAACTTTTGCATCTTTGATGATTTTTGAGCCATGCTTGCGGAATCATGATCAAGACTTGATCAAATGATGATTGTGAGCTCAAAACAATATGTTGACCAAAAATTCTGACTCTTGACTGTAAAATGACCATTTTACCCCTAAAGTTGATTGTGACCCAAATAGGGCTTTTGACTGTGCAATTTGATGCTGTGAGACTTGAGACTTGACATGTAGATGCTTGACAATATTTATAGGCCTATGGGACTTGATTGAGACATTGAAAACCTCAAATTCTTTGCAAGAACCAAAACCCTAATTTTGACTGGCTTAGGAGGCATTTGGACTTTGCAACCCTTGAGCAATCTTGAACCATCCGAAGATGATTCTTGATAAATCTTGAAGAATATGGGAGGGAAAATTTTGGGGTACAACAGAGCGCATTATCCAAACAGAGAATGCACCAATCCTCATAGGTGGGTTAGTTACTATGATCTCCAATGTTATTGGACTTCAAAGACCTATGTTAGGAACAAATCCGCACTATGGGATTCAGCCAATGAATATTGAGTTTTGCTTTAACACTAGCTTCATAGGAAACCTTGGGCCGAATGAATCTGAGCTGCTGATTAACTATGAAACTGTTCACCAGTTTGTACTCCCAGATCCTATTACTAGTGTCCATAACAGAGCAAATTGGCTTTTTAATCTCCACCATCCTCCTACAACGCCTTCGACTCCATCCACTGTTAAAATTTATGAAGTCCCAAATGCCCCTCCAGCTGCTGCAGAATCCGATCCTGAAACACCACCTGGATACCACCAATTTCCTGACCCATGGGATCAGCCTGTAGAGTCCACTGAGTCTACCTTCCCAGTTCCTTAGACACCACCACCACCTCCTGTCACACTCGACTCTTTGAATACTGAAATAACCGGCATGCGGGGTGAGCTTACCTCTTTACGTGCGGATCTCCATGGTTTTATGGATTTGGTAACTGAACAATTGGATTTCATTCACCAATATTTGTTCTCTACTCATCGTGGCTAGGAGTTGCCGTAGTTATGTTAATGTGTTCCGTTTCTTGCATTTGTGTACACAGTGAGGTCATTGTTTCGTCTAAGTGTGGGGGAGGAACCTTAGTTTTAGTTTTTTTTTATTCCATGCATTTAGTTATTGTTTATTCAAAATTGTTACAGTTTTTGTTTGTTTCAAATTCTAAACAATTCTATTAGTTAATTATATTTCATTTATTTATCATTAGTTTCCATTTTACAGTCATTATTTTTTTCCTGCTATTACGAGCTATTACTGTTACTGTTTAGTGCTAATATTGCTACTTTACGCTACTGTTACAATATTCAATTATGTTGTTATGTGTTTTATCTTCCCTAATAATAACAAGTGCAGCTAATGATTCTAAGGAAAATGGCACGATAATGAATATGAAAAATTTGAGTCTGTTTGATTCTTAGCTATTTTCCCATAAAAAGGGGTGTTACGAACACAACACCATTGTACGAAGGTAACAATCCCTTTTGTGTTACGAACGTAATGCCCCTGCATTGCGAACGTAACATGGCTCCTCTTTGTTACAAAACAGAAACAGAGGCATATTGTTTCATTTTTCTTTCCCCTCTCATTTTTCCAAACGCGCACTGTAAACCCTCTCATTCCCATTTTTCAAACTTCTTGCATTAAGAGCATTCATTCCAATTTAAGAGCAACCCACATTTACATCCTATAAAGAGCTTAACATAGTTCCATCCCATTCCATTCGAACACTCTCTGCAAAATCTCTCCCTTACCACTTTCACAGTAGAACCTTGCTTCAGTCAACAAATTATCAATGGAGAATAGAGAGGCTGACATGGCTGGAATTGTTTTTAGGAATCAAGACAATGGACACCAAAGGGAGCAATATTTAAAGTTTCACCGTAGGGGAGTCTTGGCCACGAGATATCCCGACAACGATTGTCTCAACAAATTGGGAATATTTGATGGAGTGCATTGGCTGCTCCGTCTCTCTGGCCTCTCATTCGTATGCATGCAACATCACCCGACGTACCCTAAGCTGACGCTCAAGTTCCTTAGTTCGTTTTTGTATTCAACACCGAGTGAAGACACCATGTTCATCACGGGCACCGCATCTTTCCGTATGTTCAACATCGAATATACGTTAGACCAAAAAAGAATCACGGAGCTACTCAAATTTTCAATTAAGGAAGACGAATCTGAGACGGTGCACCACAAGGCCTCTGCTACCGAATATTGGGTCGTTGTTTTGTTCGAATTGTGGAAGAAAATCACCAAAGTCTCGACAGGAAATTGGGATGAGTGTCTGGCTTCTCACATTCACAACCCCACCACTAGGTACTACTTCAAGATTCTCTCCAACACCATTTTTGGATGAGCTAATAGCAACAAAGTCAACTCAAAGGAGGTATTTTTCCTTCATTGCTGCTTAGCTGGGAAAACCAAGGTAAATGCTACTCTGTTCCTTCTACTTCATATTGAGTCCCTTTGTGCAAGGGGACAGCAACCATTTTTGATCGGAGGACTGATAACCATATTAGCTCATGGGCTTAATTTGCAAAGCCAACTGGAGAATCTTGATGCTCTACCGCCTCTTTTCATTGATTTGGATAACTGCAAATACATGCGTTTGATTAGGAACCGAGATGATGGCAGGTATAATTTGATGGTGAAGAACACGATTGTTCCAAGTGTGATTATGCCGGATAGGTTTCTCACAAATATGGCGAATATGGATGAGTGGATTTATGATTTAAATTCCCCTAAACCCGAACGAGCTTCTCAGATGAATCAAAATCCTTAACTTGTTGATGAGGTAGAAGAAGAAATGGATGTACAGCAGCAGACAACACCTCAACAGGATATACCAAGCACTTCTACTAGGCGCAGAAGAAGGCCTTGTTGCCCGACTACTGAAGACCTTTATGAGGCAATGATGGATCAAAACCAAAGGATGACAGATATGAATGCTCAGCTTACCCTCCAATCCCAACAGGCCACTGATATCCAAGCTCAGCAAACTGCAATAATGCAACTCATGCAACAGATGCAGCAACAACAAATTGAACAAGGAGCTAGGCATTAGGCTCATATGGATACTTTGACGACAAAAATGGGTGGTTTGATTGTACGCATGGACGATTTTCAAGAGATCCTGGGCCATCTTGGATTTCCTGGCTTTGATGGGCAGAGAAGAGGTCGTGGAAGAGCCAGAGGGAGAGGGCATGAATGAAGATATCTCCTCCCATCCTTACCTCTTTTACCTTATTTCGAAACATTGAGGACAATGTTAGATTTAAGTGTGGGGGAGGAAACTCTATCATTTTATTTCGCTTTCTAGATTAGATTTAATTTTTCGCATCGTTTTTCCTTTCTTGTACTTTCCCTTCAACAAAACAACTTCATGTACAATTAATTCCTTAATTTCTAAGTTCTTTTTCGTGCATTATTGGATTTCCCCAAACTTTACAATTCTTGAGCCATAACGAAAAATATACGATTATCACACAATGCAATGTTTCTAAACGGCTAGCTAAAACCAAATATTCAATTCAGTTTAGGTCACTTGAGGAAGTTTAACAAAATCGTTACGGTTTTTGATATTTTAGAACTCCACCTTATGCGATGCCATTTTGGGTACTTATTATACCGCCAACCGCAAATTTTACTTTAAATTATCCCCTAGTAGTTTATCTAGCCGTCAGCACCGTAAAAACATAAACTACGTAAGGAACCGATGAATATAAGTGAATGATCCGAAAGAGATGTTGATAAAATAGCAATCTTTGTCGTGAAATGCCCAAAGTAAGTTAGGTGACCCTCACTCAGTCATTTAGCCCAAAGGATGTAATTCTCACAAGATAAAAGAAAACATATTGTAAATCGGTTTAGAAGTATCTGGTGCTGAGCTTGGTAGGGCGGACTACGGACCGATCCCCCGCAATTTACAATTAAGTTATAAAAAGAAGGGGGTTACCACTTCTAAGTGCCAGATCCCCAAGAATCAACGGATCATAGTTGCTAACCGATTACTTTGCTATGCGCGTGTGGAGATAAAGGGCTTAATGTCATTGCGCTTGAATGAACACGGGTGAAATTTAGTTTAAAGGGTTGATTGGTGTTATAACAACATGACTCGGAACGGTTTGCACAATTGGAGTACTCTAATGTCGTCACCGTACCTCTTTTGCGTCTAAATCTCTTGGCCTAATCAAAATTTACAAACTAGCTAGTTTGCGAACATCATCGCGTGTGTTTAATTCGTCGTTTTTATAAACCGCCTTATCTTTTGGCCTGAGGACAAGCAAAGGTTCAAGTGTAGCGGAGTTTGATAACACGAAAACGTATCGCTTTTTAGGCCTAATTTACACGGGTTATTTGTACGTTTTTATCGAATAATATGCATCACGAAGGTATTTTTATTTGTTTTCAGGTAGATTATATTTTTCAAGGCAAATAAGCTAAAAGGAGCAAAACAAGCTAAGAAATGGCAAGAAGAAAGAAGAAAAATGACATTCTGCTAAGAAACTCACACCAGAAGACGTTACGAGCGTAACGCTTAGTGTTACGAACGTAAAACCTAGCGCACACTGTTGCGAGCATAACGTAACGCGTTACGAACGTAACAAAGGGCCTAGCTGTTACAAACATAATGAATTCCATTATGAACGTAACACTCAAAAAAACTCAGTTTATGCAGTAAGCCACGAAGCAGCCCACACGAAGTCCACACGACCTCATTCCATCAGTTGAGAATTTAGCGCACGTACTGAAATAATGGAACATGACAGTTACAAGAGAAAGCCTATATATATGTTGAAGATTTCACTTTGAAAGGGTCGGAGAATTTATTTCAGAACCATAATTTCTTTCTGCATTGTTTTACTGTGTTTTCTTGCTTTTGAACCATCATTTTCCTTTCAAGCCTCTGTAATTTTCCAGTTCCCTAAAGTGTTAATTCTTCCCATAGAAGGATTAACACACACTTAGTTATATATTTCAATTAATTGTATCACAAAAGCTACTGTACGAATTCAAGATTACCACGACAATATAAGCTACAGGTTTTTTATGCAATTCGATCTTTGTTGTTTATATGCTATGTTGATTATTTTCATGAAATGTATTTTACGTTTCATGTTTGCTAAATACATTATGTCTGGCTAATTTTGTTTGTACCGGTATGTGACTCTTAAGCACCGAAGGAATTCGGTGATAACTTGGCTAAAATCTTTTATAAATATATTCTGGTTTCCAATTTCCATATTTAATTTAACTTCCCTTGTCACGAGAGTGAAAGGATATTTAACACGATTTTTCCACGAGAGTGGGAAATTAATTAAGGCAAGAACCTGCGAGAGCTGGGGTTCGACCCAGATAGTGGTAACGAAACATTTATTTTTAAATACAAGAGAGTGTTTTAACAAATTAATTAAACTCGAGTTGTTTTCAAAAAGTGTTATTAAATTTAAAATGCATCCACTAGTTTTAGTAGCATGACTTATTTCATGAACACGAGAGTGTATGTCTCAGGTTTTTAAACAATTCGTTTTTACCGAAATACTTTATATGCCAAGTGATTCACCGAGTTCCCGAAGTCCGACTATCACATATCGGTATAACTATTACTATTGCTTTTAATTAAAACCTTTTTCCCCTAAAACCAATTATTCATCGCTTAGTTAAACATTTGTAACATTAAATCATACACGATTGATCCCCAGTCTCTGTGGGTTCGATAATCATTTAAAACTAGAACGACTAAATTGTATACTTGTAGTTAGTATCCCGATAGACTCATAAATTCCCGATCAAGGGGCACCACTGTGGCTCATGTGCTGGTAGATACTGGGTCTTCACTGAATGTTCTGCCTAAGAAGGCATTGGATCGGTTGAATTGCGAGGGATTGAATTTAAAACCTAGTAACATTATGGTGAGGGCTTTTGATGGGTTGAAGAGAATGGTGCATGGGGAAGTGGACATCCCCGTCAAAATAGGTTCCCATACTTTTGAGTCCACTTTCTATGTAATGAACATCCGGCCGTCATACTCTTGTTTGTTGGGTCGTCCTTGGATCCACGAAGCTGGGCCATCCAAGTAGACCCTACAAAGGTAAAGGCCATACAAGAAATGCCAGCTCCCCGTACAGAGAAGGAAGTTAGAGGTTTCTTGGGACGCTTGAATTATATCGCCAGGTTCATTTCACATCTGACTACTACTTGTGAGCCCATCTTCAAGCTTCTGAAGAAAGATCAAGTGGTAAAGTGGAATGATGAATGCCAGACTGCTTTTGAAAGAATCAAAGAATACCTTCAAGAACCACCAATTCTGATGCCTCCGGTTGAAGGAAGACCTTTGATATTGTACTTAACAGTGTTAGACAATTCAATGGGGTGTGTGTTGGGGTAGCATGATGAGTCTGGTCGAAAAGAGCACGCAATATACTACCTTAGCAAAAAGTTTACCGACTGTGAGACACGATACTCACTGCTCGAGAAAACTTGTTGTGCTTTGGCATGGGATGCTCGCCGACTAAGACAGTATATGCTGACCCACACTACTTTGTTGACATCCAAGATGGATCGGATCAAATACATCTTCGAGAAACCCCTCTCTCCGGAAGAATAGCAAGATGGAAGATGATCTTAACTGAGTACGATATAGAATATATAACCCAGAAAGAAATCAAGGGGAGTGTGTTGGATGACAATTTGACTCATCAGGCCGTGGATGACTACCAGTCCATGAATTTTGAGTTCCCATATAAAAATATTATGCTGGTGACTGACTATGAAGAACCCGGACTGGATGAAGGACCCTAGGAGGGATCCCGATGGACTATTGGTGGTGTAATCATATCTCCCGAGGGATGTCATACCCCTTTCACTACTCAACTATATTTCAACTGCACTAATAACATGGCGGAGTATGAAGCTTGTAACATGGGTCTCAAGGCCGCTATTGACCTCAGGATCAAATTCTTGGATGTTTTTGGGGATTCAGCCTTGGTAATAAGTCAGATCAAAGGCAAATGGGATACGAAGCATCCGAATCTCATCCCATACAAAGAACTCATACTGAAATTGCTCCAACACTTTGAGGAAGTAACTTCTGAACATTTCCCGCGAGAGAAGAACCAGTTAGCGGACGCGCTAGCTGTAACACCCCGATTTGATTAAATAATATTTATATTATTAATTTCCAAAATTATCAAATTATATCTATTTTGAGAAATATATTCATTTGATATCGATTAAAATATTAATTCGATTATATGAAATAAATATATTTATATTGTTGAAATATTATTTTGAATAAGATTAATTTGGTGTGTAATAATATTTGGCTTTGTTTGATTAATTGGTATAATTGAATTAATATGACTAATTGATATTTATTACTATCTTGGGCTATAATTTGAATTAATTATGTTGGGGCCAAATTAGAATTATAGAAAGTTGGAGGGATAGAAGTTAGTAGTAGAAAAGTTTGTTTTATAAAATAGAGAAAGAATAGTTGGTAAGAGGTGGGAAAAAAAGAAAAGAGGAAAAGAGAGAAGAAGAAGAGAAAGAGAAGGAGAGCCTTGGAGAAGAGGAAGAAACAAGAACATCAAAGGCTAGGGTTTGGATTGGGTAAAAGATCATGAAGCTTTGAAAGAACACTTTGAGGTAAGGGGTTTGGTCATTCTTTTACTATGAATAAAGTTGTGATATATTCTATATGAGTTAGGGTTTGTAGGGATGATGGATTCTTGATGCCATGGTTGTTGTGATGATGAAACATGAATGGGTATTAGTTAGGATGAAATAAGAACCATGAAATGTGGGTTTTGGTGGAAACCCTATTTGTGCCCTATTTTGCAAAACCATAGAAATGAGGAAATGATGGCATGAGATGAATGGAATTGATTGGTGTTTTGATGTGGTATTGATCCTATTGTATGCCTTAGATCATCGCTATATGGTAGGAATTCGATTTAGATGGTTTTAGGATGTTTGGGGATGATTAGGAATGGATTGGGATGATTTTGGGAAGCATAAAAACGTGAAAAATGGTGTTGCAGAGTCATCAACACGGGCCGTGTTGATGCACACGGGCACCCGTGTTGATGCTCGGGTAGGTTTTTCCCAAAAATCATTTCGGCTATAACTTTTGAACCGTAACTCCGATTTAGGCGCCGTTTGATGCGTTGGAAAGCTAGTGAAATTTTCTATATGATTATGAGGAATTAGGTAGCTTTAAGAGCTTAATTTAATAAGTGATTATTGGAGAAAGTGTTTATGTTTATAGGTGAATTTGATTGTTATGTATTTTAGTGAAGTGTTTGGTGATGTTTGGTGTACTAAATGAATGATCTTGTGAGTTATACATCAAATGCAAAATGCATTATGTTTTGATATGGTTTGAATGATTGGGTATGACAACATGTATGCTTATGTTTAATATGCATGTTTGTATGAAAATGATGATGCTACATGATGATATGGGAGGCTTGTGATGAATTGTTCATGACTAAATGATTTTTGTTGATAATGACTTTATGTTGAAATATACTTTCCGATTTGGAATTGTTGATAGTTGATGGTTTATGTTTTGGTTGAGTAAGTAATCTTGTTTGTATACATTTTACTTGACGTTGAGATTGATAAATTATATGTATGCATGCATGTACAATAGTTGATGTTCCATTGGTTGGATTTGATGGCATGTGTATGTTAAGATCATTGTGAGTCTTAATTGCATGCATTGGTTATATTGTACATTGCATGGCATGGTGGTCTTGAAATAGAGACGGTGGAACTTTGGGTCTACATTATCTAGACGGTGACCCTATTGTGGGAAAAGACGTAGTGACCTTGATCCGGAAGGGAAACATAGGTGGTGGAACTTTGGGTCCACAATATCTAGACGGTGACCCTATTGTGGGAAAAGACGTAGTGACCTTGATCCGGAAGGGAAACATAGGTGGTGGAACTTTTGGTCCACAATATCTAGACGGTGACCCTATTGTGGGAAAAGACGTAGTGACCTTGATCCGGAAGGGAAACATAGGTGGTGGAACTTTTGGTCCACAATATCTAGACGGTGACCCTATTGTGGGAAAAGACGTAGTGACCTTGATCCGGAAGGGAAACATAGGTGGTGGAACCTTGGGTCCACGAGTCGGTACCGCATTTGCATACGTTGAGTCGTGTTGTGAGTCACATGTATAATTGTGCATGATATGTATGTGTGTTGATGTGTTTGATTTTGTGCCAATATTGTTGTTGTTTGAATTATGTTATGTGCCAAGGATGTGAGTATTCGGATAATCGGTTTACATGGTTAATGTGTTGGAAATGGATTCCTTGAGTAAGGATGCTACATGTGATAAAATGAACATGATCATTATGTATTGCTTTATTTATTGCCATTTCGTTTACTTAAACTTACATGTTATATGATTATTGGAATTCTTACCCTTTTGTTGGCCAATGCTTTTGATGACATTGTGCAGGTACCGAGGACGGTAGCGCGAGGCGCTAGCTAACGGATGCATTGGATTGCAATCTGTTTTATTTTGATTAGAGTCGAGTCGATGCTCTGGTAGTAACACATGGGGGGGGGGATTTATTTAGTGTCGAACTCGATTATTTTGTATTTGGATTATGATGTATATAATCCTTATTCGTGTATATGATGTGAAATTATGAAACTCCGTTGCGTTTGCACGAGAGAATGAAGTAAATATTTATAGTATGTTTGTTTTGTGTTGGAATGCTTATACTTTCAAACATACCCTGTCTGTTTTTCCTTAAAAACTTTGGAATGCGATGTGTGTTGTGGCATCCCTTCCGTGAAATTTTATTTCTCTGATTTTAATCTTTACCTTTAATTTGGGTATTTAGAAGGGGTGTTACAATAGTGGTATCAGAGCAGGTCGGTCTATCGGCCAGGTTGTTTATGTGTTTAATCCCTTTTAGTACGCGACATGTGTGTGAAATACTGTCGGTACTTGTTTGTTTCCTTTTCATTGTCTGCAGAGGTACGTGTGATATAAGTGGGGGAGAAGTTTCTTCTCTGAAGTTTTGTGCAAGAGGTTGGTTCAGTATACCGCCGATTGTGGGATGTAAGTATTGTCGAGCAGTTGATGCTTCAAGCATGGTTATGTTTAAATACCTTGAGGGGTAAGATTGAAGATGCTGTTGTGGTTTGGTAACGATGGTTAATGCCACCTCATGATTGTCGACTGTCTACTGACAAATTGAGGGACTGATCATCCTTAATCTCTTGTTGATAGTAGTCGGGAATTATGTTGTTTGGGATAGACTTGTCTTGCCAACTTAATAGTGTGTGAAGCAGATGAGTTGGCACAAGGAAGTGCATGGTTACTTGAGTTATGGGCGAATTTGGAATTTGGTGAGAAATAAGATTTTTGGCAAGCGAGCTTCTTGTTGTGATTCTTCCGAAACCTTTTGTTGAAATGTGAGTGAATTACCGCTGTAGTGCGAGGTGAAGTTTTGATGGATTTAGTTTCTGGAACTAGTTGGGATTCGAAGTATCCTTAAGGGATGTTTGTTTCTAAATTAGAGTTGAAGAGTCAACTTGAATATTGGTTTTAGTAGAGTTTGTTTGTTCGAGTGGTTCGCCGTGGAGTGCGCCGATTGTGTTGTTCGAGAAGAGCAAAGGTTACCTAAGTTGGTGTGTCGTTTGTAGTCAAGGAATGAAGCGAATGTTTAGGACGAGTGTCTGCTTCAGAGGATTGATATTTAAGTGAAGCAGTTATTTGGAGTTTATGTGTTTAGTGAGATCGTTTTGAAGTCTGGCTGCCTATGGGTTAGTGTGAGGGTTGAAGATGTTCAGGTAATGCTTTTCAAGATAGTGTATGGTCCGGGCGAGTATAAGCTGATGTCATTAGTGTGACTAATGCGTCAGGTAAGATTTTGAAATGTTCCAACAGTACTCTCATGAGTAGCTGAAGAGTTGAAGCAACTTAGACGGCAATATTTTGGACAGTTCCGCGAAGATCTATTTTGGGTCTTGTCAAAGACTTTAAGGGGCTAATTCATAGTTTAGAAGTTCTTTTGTTTTGGATGGTTAACTTTGTGAGTTTGATAGAAGATATTTTTATGAGTTGGTATTGATTGTGAGTATTTTGACCCGAAATGGTTGAGTCACTAATTGGACTTCGCAATGGGAAGCGAATTTGTTTTAGCCGGTGAAAAGTTTAGCGAATGCCTTGATTTTGGTTTCGTTTTGTACTGAAGAACCTGGTGCGACGTGTTGTGATATTTTGTTTTGGACGTAAGATGTATTTCGACATAGAATTGGAAAAGTGTATTACTACCTTGGAACGATTTGATTTTTCTTATGGAAAATTATCGGATGCGGGGGTTAGAGTTTGATGCAGTTATGCTCATTGGAACCTTATAGGTACAGATGTTAACGACAAGGAGATTGGAATTATTGAAGACAATTCAAGTTGAGTATGATCTATAAAGAGACTTCGTCTGTTGTTGAGTTTATTAAGTTGATATTGAGGATAACCCAAGAATATCTTATTTGAGATTTATTATTTTGAAAGAATGTTGCATGTTTGTTTTGAGACGCTTGTTGAGATTAAACTCAGAAGGTTATTAAGGATTCGTTCACTACTACCATATGGATTTCGCCGGATACTAATGGTCGCGGTGGATTATTAGATTACGACTAAAATAAGTCTTGGCGGTAAGGAATTTGGTGATGGTTTGGTAACCACAGGTACTTAAAGATGATTGATGTTTTATAGTGGAAGATGTTCTATTTGTGACTGAAGTCGGTCGCGACGGTGTTTATGTTGGATTCCATAGAAATTGATGTTATGGTTCTAAGTCCAAACTATGTTGTAATTTCAGGAGTATGAGACGAAATTGATGAGTAGAGTCCTTGAGAGAGTGTTTTGGTTTGGATTACCACTTTAGAAGATTGAAAGATATGAGAGATGTTTCGAATAAGAAACCAGTGTATTAATCGTTGCGACGATGTGAGGATAGTGATTACGTAATTAAACTTTGGGAATTGAATTGTTATAAGGGAAGACTTCGTGGAAGTCAAGTGTATACATCGAAGTTTCACAAGTGAAATATTTGGACAGTATTTGAAGAGGTCAAACTATGTCGTGTATTTTAGAGGATCAACGGACGTTGATCAATCGAGAATGAAAGAGTGATTCTTCGAGTTGATGAAGCTGATGTTGCGAGGTGTCTTGATGGGTGTACGCTTTGAACGTATCCATTTTGGGTGATTGGGAAGTTAAGGATTAACCAAGTTGTTTTACGGTTGGCATCTTATGCATAAAGTGACACAACATGGTTTAGGTATCGAGCATTGGGTTTTAGCGAGTATGCGGGATTGTTGGATTTGGGCTAGTGAGTTATAGTCACAAGTCGTCAGTATACGTCCTAGGATGAGTGGTGTGTCGCAGTTCAGTTATGTTTGGGTAACTTGGTATTGTTCAAGGGTGGTACGTTGGTAATCTACAAGGACGATGTGACCTTGTGATTTTCTGGAATGAGAGCGATAACTGCAAGTGTAATTCTTGAGTTCGTACTTATGCGTGAATGATGGCATCTTTTCGTGTTTGCGTAGCACGCGTGGTTTTATCCTTTCTGATTGTTTCAGTTTTGGTTTGTATAACCATTTTGTTGTTTTTGTTTTAGCGATGGTGTCAGTGTTGTGTCTTAGGACTTTATGTTCCTACCTTTGATGACTCGTTTCCGAGGCGTCGGTTCGAGTGTATGACTAATTCTATGGTTGAGACGTTAGGATGGTATCGATCTTGTTTATTTAGTTCTCGAGCTAACCGGTGTGTCTGCGACTTGTTTAGTTGTTGGGTGTTAGTTGATTGTCGAGTGCATTGTATGGGCTTCGCATCTCGGCATGGTTGTTCTTGTCTAAACGTTATGGCTAGGGAGATGCCCTTGTGTTAGGTGTATTTTGTATGTTGTTTAATTTACGCAAGGATTGGGTGGACGAATGCGTAGGCATGTCCCGATTTGTTCGTTTTGGTCAAAATTTTCGAGGCCGAAAATCTTTTAAGTGGGGGAGAGTTGTAACACCCCGATTTGATTAAATAATACTTATATTATTAATTTCCAAAATTATCAAATTATATCTATTTTGAGAAATATATTCATTTGATATCGATTAAAATATTAATTCGATTATATGAAATAAATATATTTATATTGTTGAAATATTATTTTGAATAAGATTAATTTGGTGTGTAATAATATTTGGCTTTGTTTGATTAATTGGTATAATTGAATTAATATGACTAATTGATATTTATTACTATCTTGGGCTATAATTTGAATTAATTATGTTGGGGCCAAATTAGAATTATAGAAAGTTGGAGGGATAGAAGTTAGTAGTAGAAAAGTTTGTTTTATAAAATAGAGAAAGAATAGTTGGTAAGAGGTGGGAAAAAAAGAAAAGAGGAAAAGAGAGAAGAAGAAGAGAAAGAGAAGGAGAGCCTTGGAGAAGAGGAAGAAACAAGAACATCAAAGGCTAGGGTTTGGATTGGGTAAAAGATCATGAAGCTTTGAAAGAACACTTTGAGGTAAGGGGTTTGGTCATTCTTTTACTATGAATAAAGTTGTGATATATTCTATATGAGTTAGGGTTTGTAGGGATGATGGATTCTTGATGCCATGGTTGTTGTGATGATGAAACATGAATGGGTATTAGTTAGGATGAAATAAGAACCATGAAATGTGGGTTTTGGTGGAAACCCTATTTGTGCCCTATTTTGCAAAACCATAGAAATGAGGAAATGATGGCATGAGATGAATGGAATTGATTGGTGTTTTGATGTGGTATTGATCCTATTGTATGCCTTAGATCATCGCTATATGGTAGGAATTCGATTTAGATGGTTTTAGGATGTTTGGGGATGATTAGGAATGGATTGGGATGATTTTGGGAAGCATAAAAACGTGAAAAATGGTGTTGCAGAGTCATCAACACGGGCCGTGTTGATGCACACGGGCACCCGTGTTGATGCTCGGGTAGGTTTTTCCCAAAAATCATTTCGGCTATAACTTTTGAACCGTAACTCCGATTTAGGCGCCGTTTGATGCGTTGGAAAGCTAGTGAAATTTTCTATATGATTATGAGGAATTAGGTAGCTTTAAGAGCTTAATTTAATAAGTGATTATTGGAGAAAGTGTTTATGTTTATAGGTGAATTTGATTGTTATGTATTTTAGTGAAGTGTTTGGTGATGTTTGGTGTACTAAATGAATGATCTTGTGAGTTATACATCAAATGAAAAATGCATTATGTTTTGATATGGTTTGAATGATTGGGTATGACAACATGTATGCTTATGTTTAATATGCATGTTTGTATGAAAATGATGATGCTACATGATGATATGGGAGGCTTGTGATGAATTGTTCATGACTAAATGATTTTTGTTGATAATGACTTTATGTTGAAATATACTTTCCGATTTGGAATTGTTGATAGTTGATGGTTTATGTTTTGGTTGAGTAAGTAATCTTGTTTGTATACATTTTACTTGACGTTGAGATTGATAAATTATATGTATGCATGCATGTACAATAGTTGATGTTCCATTGGTTGGATTTGATGGCATGTGTATGTTAAGATCATTGTGAGTCTTAATTGCATGCATTGGTTATATTGTACATTGCATGGCATGGTGGTCTTGAAACAGAGACGGTGGAACTTTGGGTCCACATTATCTAGACGGTGACCCTATTGTGGGAAAAGACGTAGTGACCTTGATCCGGAAGGGAAACATAGGTGGTGGAACTTTGGGTCCACAATATCTAGATGGTGACCCTATTGTGGGAAAAGACGTAGTGACCTTGATCCGGAAGGGAAACATAGGTGGTGGAACTTTGGGTCCACAATATCTAGACGGTGACCCTATTGTGGGAAAAGACGTAGTGACCTTGATCCGGAAGGGAAACATAGGTGGTGGAACTTTGGGTCCACAATATCTAGACGGTGACCCTATTGTGGGAAAAGACGTAGTGACCTTGATCCGGAAGGGAAACATAGGTGGTGGAACATTGGGTCCACAATATCTAGACGATGACCCTATTGTGGGAAAAGACGTAGTGACCTTGATCCGGAATGGAAACATAGGTGGTGGAACCTTGGGTCCACGAGTCGGTACCGCATTTGCATACGTTGAGTCGTGTTGTGAGTCACATGTATAATTGTGCATGATATGTATGTGTGCTGATGTGTTTGATTTTGTGCCAATATTGTTGTTGTTTGAATTATGTTATGTGCCAAGGATGTGAGTATTCGGATAATCGGTTTACATGGTTAATGTGTTGGAAATGGATTCCTTGTGTAAGGATGCTACAGGTGATAAAATGAACATGATCATTATGTATTGCTTTATTTATTGCCATTTCGTTTACTTAAACTTACATGTTATATGATTATTGGAATTCTTACCCTTTTGTTGGCCAATGCTTTTGATGGCATTGTGCAGGTACCGAGGACGGTAGCGCGAGGCGCTAGCTAACGGATGCATTGGATTGCAATCTGTTTTATTTTGATTAGAGTCTAGTCGATGCTCTGGTAGTAACACATGGGGGGGGATTTATTTAGTGTCGAACTCGATTATTTTGTATTTGGATTATGATGTATATAATCCTTATTCGTGTATATGATGTGAAATTATGAAACTCCGTTGCGTTTGCACGAGAGAATGAAGTAAATATTTATAGTATGTTTGTTTTGTGTTGGAATGCTTATACTTTCAAACATACCCTGTCTGTTTTTCCTTAAAAACTTTGGAATGCGATGTGTGTTGTGGCATCCCTTCCGTGCAATTTTATTTCTCTGATTTTAATCTTTACCTTTAATTTGGGTATTTAGAAGGGGTGTTACACTAGCTACCATGTCTTCTATGTTCAAAGTTAGGTGGGACAATGAAGCTCCCCAAATCACCATTGAGAGTGGATGAACCAGTACACTATTGTGAGATTGATACCAATGACGTGGCAGACAAACCCTAGTTTCACGAAGTCAAAAGGTATCTCAAGGCTCAAGAGTATCCCGAAGGGGCATCTATCAATGACAAGAAGTTTCTGAGAAGGTTTGCTGCGAAATTCTCCCTCAGTAATGGAATCCTCTACAAGCGTAATCATGACTCTACCTTACTGCGGTGTGTAGACAAGAGCGAAGCAGAGAGGATTATGATAGATCTACATGAAGGAACCTTCATAACCCATTCCAGTGGACACACCATGGCTAAGAAGATCCTATGGGAAGGATATTACTGGTCCACTATGGAAGCCGATTGTTATCAGCACTCTCGAACTTGTCATAAGTGCCAAATCTACGCTGATAAGGTGCATGTGCCTTCGGTCCCTTTAAACGTCTTGACAGCTCCGTGGCCCTTTGCAATGTGGGGCATCGACATGAGAGGATAAATCAGGCCTACCGCTTCCAATGGGCATCGCTTCATCCTGGTAGCCATTGATTACTTCACGAAGTGGGTTGAGGCAACCTCTTTTTCTACGGTAACCAAGAACATTGTGGCGCGGTTTATCCGACATAATCTGATCTGTCAATATGGTGTGCCAGAGAGAATTATTACTGACAATGGTACGAATCTCAACAACACAATGATCACCAATCTTTGTAAACAATTCAAGTTACAGCATCATAATTCTTCTCCTTACCGGCCGAAGATGAACGGTGCTGTTGAAGCGGCTAACAAAAACATCAAGAAAATTGTACAGAAGATGACAGTGACATACAAAGACTGGCATGATATGTTACTATTTTCTCTTCATGGATACCGTACCTCAGCGCAAACGTCAACAAGGGAAACACCCTACTCTTTGGTATATGGCATGAAAGCAGTCCTACCCATCGAATTCCAAATACCTTCTCTCAGGATTATGAAGGATGCAGGTTTGAACGAAGACAACTGGATCCAAACCCGACTTGATCAGCTAAATCTAATCGATGAGAAGAGGCTTATTGCTATCTGCCATGGTCAGACGTATCAAAAGTGAATGATCAAGGCTTTTAACAAGAAAGTAAGACGTCAAGAATATCAAGTCGAGGATCTAGTGATCAAGCATATCATACTGCCGCATGGTGATCCGAGGGGCAAATGGACTCCCACATATGAAGGGCCATTTGTGGTTAAGAAAATTTTCTCGGGTGGAGCTATGATTCTAACTACCATGGACGGTGACGACCTTCCTCACCCCGTCAATGCCTACATAGTGAAAACATACTACGCCTAATCAAAAGACCCGCTAGGTTGACTGGCCTAGGAAAAAATAAGGGCTTCCCGGTGAACCAAAAGGGTTCGGGCAAAAATAAGGGATGAAAATGAAAAATCTGTACACCCGGCAAGCCGAAAACCTGAAAGGGCGGCTTAGGCAAAAAAGGATATCCCGGTGGACTGAAAACCCGAAAGGGCAGTCTAGGAAAAAGCTAGGGATATAAAGCGTATCACTATGTCTCATTGGATCATCTTGTAACCAGACTTCAGTATCGATTATCAAGCTCGGACGTCACCAATCCACCTAATCAACTTCGGACGAACAACAAAGTGATGAGACTCTCGAAGATATAGGGGCAAAAGCAGAGTTGGAACTCAATGGGATTGTTTCACATAGATGTTTTCTTTTACACAAATTTGTATAGCTTATATTTTACAACGGTGTTCTCTTACTAGAACGTCATCCTCCTTGTACAAAAACGCATATTACATGCCTACTCCAAAAATCAATACAAAATCATTTTCACAAGAAACTTCGAGTTGTTTTTCTTTTTCTGTTTTGTTTTGCAAGAACAGTCAATGGTTTAATTTTGAAATATGCACCTGAATAATTGATGCTCATAAATAGTTACATAAGAAACAAAAATACAATTACTCGTAATTCCAGAAGCAGGGGAAAAAACAAGAAGTGTCAAACCCGAAAGTTACTCTGCCCAGCAGGTGCTTGGACAGAAACAAATTTGGAGCACAATCATCAGTACATACACTCCCCATAGGGTAAAAGTATTCAAAAGAATTGATGTCGGCTTTCCTGAAACAGGAAGTAATCTCCCCAGCCAGGGTCATTCAGAAACCTGACAGCTATATCCCCCAGCCGAATTTCATAATCACGGGCGGGTCAATAAATTTCATCCCCCAAGCAGAGTTTATTTATCTGGATGCAGAAGCTCAATCCCCGACAGGGCTCACTACTTCAGCTATAGAAATTCACTTTCTAAGTTTATTCCCCTTAGAGTTTATTCTCAAGCAGAATCTCTTCCTAACAGAATATTCATAAATCTCCAGCAGCAGTCAGAGATTTATTTTCCCAGACTCGGACATACTCTGATAGCATTTCATGTACATACATCATGACATGCACACGCATATCATATACATCATAATCTCATTTATTTTGAGAACATCATCCCACCGTGCATTTCATGCATCGCATATAATTAACCCTGATATCTTTTTAGGAAAGACGACTGGCTTCAGCAAACGGGTCAACTAATCACTATCGCTTTAAAGCATCTCTACTATCCAGGTTCCTTCTCACAGCCCTACTATCTAGGCTCTCATCCTGAAGTACCCCTACTATCCAGGTTCCTTCTCACAACCCTACTATCCAGGCTATCATCCCGAAGAAACCCTACTATCCAGGTTCCTTCTCACAGCCTTACCATCCAGGCTCTCATCCCGAAGTAACCCTACTATCCAGGTTCCTTCTCACAGCCCTACTATCTAAGCTCTCATCCCGAAGTAACCATACTATCCAGGTTCCTTCTCAAAGCCCTACTATCCAGGCTCTCATCTCGAGGTAACCTTACTATCCAGGTTCCTTCTCTCTTATATCTAGACAATAGTTTACAACACTGTAAGACCTGGACCTGACCAAATACGATTGATTTCACATTTCCCCAGTAAGTCACTATGTAGCCTGGACCTTGACCGGATATGCAGTTTACTCCCAACCTCCTCAATCAGAAGTTAATTCCCCAGTAGAGTAGTGGAGAACCGAAACTCCTATACTCTATCTCCCAGGACATAAATCAACATTCCCCGGTAAAGTCCTCCTCAATGACAGGTACAAGAATTCTCGTAAAGGAATCTCTTATGCAACCGATATCTTTTCTGGATGGCATCTTTAAGCCCATCTCCGATAATTCTCTATCGACTTCCAAATGGCATCTGTAATCCCATTCCCGATATCACCAGTCAGTATTACTTCATGCGAGTGCAAATTTTTGGGCACTTTAGTGTTCAATCCTCTTCTACCTTCAGATTACAAAAGGCAGACTGACCAATCTAAATACTCAGGTTTAAGAAGATTGAACAGGGGTAGTTGTTGTACCCCAAATTTTTTCCTCCCATTTTACTCAATATATGCTCATTAAGACCCTTAACTTGCTCAAGGATGCTCAAGAGTTGACCAGACAAACTCTCTCCTAAAGCAATGAACCTCCAACTAGGGTTTCCATTTTCATCAAGAAGGGTGAGCTCCAAAGGCCTCATATGCTCTCCATAGTCCTAATATATCCTCAAGACCCTCCATGTCAAATTTCAAGCTTTGCACAAGAAGTTTGCTCAGTCAATTGCTCAGATGCTGGAGAATCGACTGTATGAGGTCAAAAGTCAATTGTGGCCCACATACAATCAAACTTCAATATTTTTGGTCAATATCAACATTTTGAAGTGATATTCATCATTTTATCAAGGGTTGGTCATGATTCCTCAGGGAATGCTCCTAATTCATCAAAACTCAAAAGTTGCTAAATTAGGGTTTCTTAGGAAAAGTCAACCAAACTTTGACCAAGCATAACTTTCTCATACTTTATCAGAAATTTATCATCCAAGGCTCATTTTGAAGGGAATCTAATTTCCTATAACTCATCTTCATCCCTCAAGTTCAAAAAATTCACTCATAAAAAGATATGGATTTCTACATTATAGATCCTTTTGAAAAGTCAACAAAAACACCTTTTGGGTCAAAGCTTCTTACATGAAAATGGATGACCCAATTGAATTGAGACCAAAAGGTTTGTTTAGGGGACATCCTAAGCTTTCTAAAAAGTCCAAGAACACCTATCTAGGGTTAAAATTGAAAGAGTTATGCATTATCAAAGTTGACCCTTCTTGGAAAATTGCCAAAAGTCAAATGTGCTCAAAAATACATTTTTGGCCAAAAGGGCCTAGCATTTTAGGATTGTATCTTGTTAAGGAAATGGTCCACGACCCAAGTCAGCAACCACATCTTATTTGCTCCATTTATTTATTTTATTATGATTTTTATTTATTAAAAATCACATTAAAAGAAATAAATAACAAAAAATACCAAAAATTGTTGTGAAGATCTAATTTTGATGGAAATCAAATCTAATTATGTTGGCCAAATAAGATCAAAACGAATCAAGGTAATTTGAGGCAAAAAGAGCATGATTTGCATGGTTATGGAAAGATATCATATGGCAAGAAAATCTCCTTCAATCTCCATAATCCCAAAGGATTTTGTTCGTTTTTGTTACCCTAATGTACCATACTACATATAGTGAACAAAAACAAGGCAAGAGAAGATGTTTTGCAGTCGTGAAAATAGAGAAACAAAGTTCAAATTTTGTTCAAAAACTGTGAGACGTATCTTCTTCCACAGACCAATTCAAGGCGTGCTGAAGCTTCCAATCATTTTCTGGACCTCTCTTGGAGCCAACACGATCAATTGCAAGTGTCAAAACACCTAGAATCACCTGGCAACACTCATATAGTTTTCTTCTTTTTTTGAAATCGATTACGTTAATCCTTGCATCTTAAGCATGTTTGAATGATACATTTATGATTGTTAACGTATTTGCAACATGTTTGAATGGTTTAATTGATGTTTTGATAAATATACTGACGAGTGCCATGGCTAGGGTTTGAGAAGCCATTTTGGGACTTCTCTGTACAGGTGAAATTGTTCCAGTAAACTAATGCTATGATGATCGTGAGACCCAGATGAATTGATTGGCATAATTAGAATTGATTTATTGTGCATCATATGAATTTTTGAAGCTTGCAGGTGTATAGCTATGGAGTTTTACCCATAGGTATAGATATGAGATCTAAAACGATGGACAGGGAAGAAGATGGTGACTTGTCACCACCCAACTGGCCCATTTGAATTTCGCGCGTGTTTCCAGCTCATCCACTCTGTTTCACATATTTCATTTTAATGTTATCATCTTAACAACAAAGCAGCGTAGAACAGATGGCAGGGCAAGCGTGGAACGAGCGGAAGGAGATAACATCTCATCATCGAGATATCAATTGGGGACCTCGTACTGACTTCATTGGGGAGGCGAACACCACATCAAACATGGGAATCCAAGTTACGTTCTTCACTAGGGAAACCAGAGATACGTTCTTCAATATTGAGAGTACGTATTGCACCAACTTCTCCGGGGAAAAAGTTTGAAACCTCATGGGGATAACAACTTGGGGATTTAAGAAGTCAAACATTATAGCAAGAAATCAATCTTATGGGGATTTTAAATCAAACCCAACACTTGACAGGTGAAAACCCAAAAACTGACAAATGCCTCAACACTTCTTAGAAACATTTCCCTTGCCTGAATATCGGGCAATCAAATAAAATGCAAGTACTGCCGAAAGGGAAATGCTTCGCAAATGAGTCCAACTCTGCATGCACGGGGAGAAAAGACTTTTATCAAATAAGTGAAGCCTTCACTAGGGAATATTGGGTTGAGTCTTCATATCATGCAAACTTATCCCAACAAAAGATGCCCTAGGATAGCCTTCCTGGGGAATCAAGAAGTTAACATTATAGAAAGAGGTCAAACTCATGGGGATTTTAGATTAAACCCAACATTGGGCAAGTGAAAACCCAAGAGTTGACAACTGACTCAACACTTCTTAGAAAATATACTGCCCTAGTCTAGTTTCCTGGGAAATAATTACCAACAATAATGCCAATACTGCAGAAAGAGCGACATTTCGCAAATAGTTCCATATCAGCACACCAAGGGAACAAGACCTTTCATCATATGAGGGAAGACTTTGCTGGGGAATCTGGGATAGAGGCCTTAGACCATGCAAACCCAAAAATCAAAAATGAACCAAGACCTGACTGGGGACAATGGGATCACAAACCCAATATGCACCTCACACTGATTGGTATCGTCTTCAATATACAACAAACATGCGCATACCAGTGAAAACGATTTGAGAAAACCTTCCTGGGGAAACAAAACTTCCCAAAATTACTGGAGCTCATCCCTTCCTGGGATCACCACTTTTGTTTTCCTCTTGAAATCTAAAGTAAAAGTAAATTGTAAATTATTTTTGAAAAACAATTTTGTTATTTAATCTTTTTGCATTGAAAATTATTACCAATAATAAATGAAGTCTTTGTAAGCTGAATAAAAATAAGAAATATAAAGAATTGGGTAAAAGCTCAAATTTTATTGATAGGATGGTAGTCTGCGAATGGAGAGGCTCCACAAATGATTACAAAGTTCGAAAAAAGGTAATACATAATGGAAAATATACATTGAGATACAATGACCACTATTCCCTCTAACAACTTTGAAATTCTGAGAAGCATCTTCTATTGAAGTATGGTGAGGAACCAATAAAATTGTTGCTTCAATGATCAAGTCTTGTCTGATGCTGTTACTTGCCACGAAAGTCCATAACTTTTGCCTAAGCTGCCCTTGCGGGTTTTCAACTTAGCGGGAAATTTTATTCTGTTTATGTCTCTAATTTTTGCCTAGACCACCCTTTCGGGTTTTCAGCCTATCGAGACGCTCTTTTTTGCCTAAGCCACCCTTTCGGGTTTTCAACTTAGCTAGCTGTTCTTTTATTTCTTTAGGCAAAGTATTTCTTGACTGCATCAGCATTCATGTGACGTGGGAATGCCTCTCCATCCATAGTTTCAAGAATTAATGCACCGCCAGAGAAGGCTTTCTTGACAACATATGGGCCTTCAAAATTAGGAGTCCACTTTCCCCTAGAATCAGCGTTAAAAGACATGATCTTCCTGAGCACGAGATCACCTTCTCTGAACTCACGAGGTTTGACCTTCTTATGAAAAGCTTTCTTCATTATCTTCTGATATAACTGCCCATGACACAAATCCGTCATTCTCTTCTCTTCGATCAAATCCAATTGGTCAAACCTGTCCTGGACGCATTCAGCCTCTGACAACTTGGTTTCAATTACCACACCCAAAGAGGGAATCTCAACCTTGATTGGGAGAACCACTTCCGTTCCATACACAAGGGAGAACGGGGTTGCTCCTGTTAAAGTGCAGACATATGTCATATATCCATGTAAAGCAAAAGTGAGCATTTCATGCCAATCTTTATAAGTAACAACCATCTTCTGGATGATCTTCTTGATATTATTATTAGCAGCTTCAACAACCCCATTCATCTTTGGCCTGTACGGAGATGAATTGTGATGGACAATCTTGAATTCTTCACAAAGTTCTGTCATCATCTTGTTGTTCAGATTTGAGCCATTGTCAGTGATGATTCTGCTGGGAACACCGTACATACATATGAGATTATTCTTAATGAAGCGTACTACCACCTGTTTAGTAACGTTATCATATGAAGTAGCTTCCACCCATTTGGTGAAGTAATCAATTTATATCAATATAAAACGGTGCCCATTTGAATCTTTGGGTTATATCATTCCAATCATGTCAATATCCCACATAGAGAAAGGCCACGGGGAAGAAATAACTTTGAGAAGTGTCTGAGGCACATGAATCTTGTCCGCATAAATATGGAATTTATGGCACTTCTTTGCAAATTTGTAACAGTCAGATTCCATTGTCAGGCAATAGTAATCTTCCCTTAGCATCTTTTTAGCCATCGAATGCCCATTGGCATGAGTGCCAAATGAACCTTCATGAATCTCATGAATCAACCTGTCTACTTCCTCTCTATCCACGCATCTGAGAAAGACCATGTCATAATTTCTCTTGTACAACACATTTTCATTGAGGAAGAAGCTGCCAGCCAATCTTCTCAATGTCTTTTTATCTTTATTCGATGCACCAATCGGGTATTCCTGAGTCTGGAGAAAATTCTTGATATCATAATACCAAGGTTTCTCATCTGCTACCTCTTCTGTTGTAAACACATGAGCGGGACTATCCAGTCGCCAAACTATAATTCAAGGTATATAACTCCAAGTATTCACTTGATACATAGAAGCCAGAGTTTCCAGAGAATCCGCCATTTGATTTTCGTCTATGGGGATATGATGGAATTCAACTTTATTAAAGAAGGGTAGCAATTTTCTAGCATAATATTTGTAAGGGATCAAGCCGGGGTGACGCGTATCCCACTCTCCTTTAATCTGATTTATTACCAAAGCTGAATCGCCATACACATCTAGAATTTTAATTCTGAGATCAATAGCTTCCTCGAGACCCATGATGCAAGCCTCATATTCTGCCATATTATTAGTACAATCAAATGTAAATCTTGCAGTAAAAGGAATGTGCCATCCATGTGGAGTGACAATCACATCACCAATTCCTTTATCATAAGCACTCACAGCTCTATCAAATATCATCTTCCAGCGAGATTCAGGATCAGGACCTTCCTCAGGAAATGGCTCATCACAATCTTTCACTTTTAGAAACATCACATCCTCATCGGGGAAATCATACTTCACGGACTGATAATCATCAATTGGTTAGTGAGCAAGATAATCTGCCAACACACTGCTTTTAATGGCTTTTTGAGTGTGGTATTTGATGTCATATTCAAATAACAGCATTTGCCAGCGGGCAATTCTCTCAGTAAGAGCAGGCTTTTCAAAAATGTACTTGATTGGATCCATTTTGGAGATCAACCAAGTAGTGTGATTCGACATATACTGCCGCAAACGTTTTGCCGTCCAGGCTAGAGCATAACATGTCTTTTCTAGCATGGAATACCATGACTCACAATTAGTAATTACTGAGATAATAAATGGCGTATTCTTTCTTCCCCATTTCATCTTGTTGTCCCGGAATAAAGCCCATGGAATTATCTAACACTGTCAGATACATAATCAATGGTCTTCCTTCAACAAGAGGGAGCAAGATAGGAGGTTCAAGAAGATATTCTTTAATACTTTCAAATGCCCTTTGGCAGTCATTTGTCCATACACAACCTTGATCTTTATTTAACAACTTAAAGATCGGTTCACACATTGCAGTCATGTGGGAAATGAATATGGAGATATAATTCAAATGCCCGAGGAACCCTCTGACTTGATTTTTAGTTATCGGTGCTGGCATTTCTTGAATGGCTTTGACTTTATCAGGTTCAACTTAAATCCCTCTCTGGATAACAATGAAACCCAAAAATTTCCCTGACCGAACACCGAAGGTACATATTTTTGGATTCAAGCGGAGACGATACTTCCTCAAATGTTGAAACAACTTTAACAAATATTTTACATTCCCCTCTTCAATATGGTATTTAGCAATCATATCATTAACATATACCTTAATTTCCTTGCGCATCAGATCATGGAATAGGGTTGTCATAGCCCTCTGGTACGTTGCGCCAGCGTTCTTCAACCCGAAGGGCATCAATATGTAACATAATGTTCCCCAGGGTGTGATAAACGTTGTTTTTTCTATGTCCTCAAGAGCCATCCTTATTTTATTATACCCGGAAAATCCGTCCATGAATGAGAAAACCTTGAATTTTGATGTGCTATCCACTAACATATCAATGTATGGCAATGGAAAATTATCTTTTGGACTAGCTTTATTTAGATCTTTGTAATCTACGCACATGCGAACTTTTCCGTCTTTCTTAGGTACTAGGACAATATTGGCAATCCATTGAGGGTACACTGATGTCACAAGAAAACCGGAATTAATCTGCTTTAGAACTTCTTCTTTGATCTTAACTGCCATATCTGGGTGAGTTCTTCGCAACTTCTGTTTGATTGGTGGACACTTTGGCTTCAGCGAAAAACGATGCTCTACAATATCTGTATCTAGACCAGGCATATCTTGGTAAGACCAAGAAAAAATATCCATATACTCTTTCAACATCTCAATCAACCTGATCTTTACATCAGGATGTAGCAATGCCCTAATCTTGACTTCATTTGGATCTTCTTCGAAACCCAAATTGATTACTTCCAATGGCTCTTTATATGGATGAGTGGAATTCTCTTCGCGCTCAAGAAACCATGAGACCTCTTCTGGAATCTCATCAAAGTCTTCTTCTTCATCCCCATACACAGGGCATTCAAAGTTGGGAGAGGGTGCAGGGTCATTGTATTCAAAGGGTTTTTTAATTAATTTGCACATATGGTTTATGATTGCTTTTAGAAACTGACACATATAACAAGTGATCATGCAGATTGAATTTCAGTTATTATTTATTTTGAAAGGGGTTTTTATTTATTTATTACCATTTTCAGAAAATAAAGACACAATTTGGGAAACAAAGACAACTTTTATTATTGATTTTAAAAAACAAAGCAAACAGCTAAGCCCATACAATATCAATACTTTCACCTTGGGCAGAGTGAAAGCTTTTCAAAAAGATTAACAACAACAAATTACTTTGAAACATGTATGCAAGAGGGAACATCAATGGTGATCTAGTTCTGAACCCTAACTTCGTGCGTCACATAATTTGGCATTTTTGGCTCTGCTTCGTCTTCCACAATGGCATTAATCCCAGAAACAGTTGGATGAAGTTAACCCCCGCTACGAAAGATGTCTTGATACTTACCTGCAGCATACTTCGGCTTCATGATCTTAAATTTATCATTCTTCACAGAGAACCCCAAGCCAGCTCTATTCTTGTTTACAGGTGGATCAACAATCTTACCCCATACTTCACTATGGCCATTATGCGCAACATGTTAAGCATCCTTAAACGAAGCCATAGAATTCTCATTTCCTCTTATATTATCAATGGATAAAGCTTGGAACTTAGTTCTAACAACAACTTCATTCACCTCCACAATGTTAAAAGAGGACAAATGAGATATCAATAATGCTTGATCTCCATTTATAATTACCACTTTTCCTTCACACACAAACTTCAACTTCTGGTGTAAATTCGAAGTGATAGCTCCAGCCTCATGTATCCACGGTCGTCACAGCAAGCATCTATAAGCGGGTACAATATCCATGACCTAGAAAGTAATCTGAAACAAATGTGGGCCTATATGAATAGGCAAGTTCACTTCACCAATAACAGATTTCCTTGATCCATCAAACGCTTTTACAATAATGCCACTTGGACGCATGGGCGTTCCTTGATATTTCAACTTCATAAGTGTGATCCTCGGTATAACGTTCAATGCGGATCCATTATCAATCAACACATTGGATAATGAATTATTCTTGCAGTTCATAGAGATGTGGAAGGCCAGATTGTGATTCCTTCCTTCATCGGGCAGTTCATTGTTGCAGAAACTCTGGTTATTACATGATGTAATGTTCCCTACCACACTGCTGAATTGGTCTACATGCATATCACTTTCTATGAAAGCTTGGTCCAATACCCTCATCAAAGATTCTCTGTGAGTAGAGGAGTTCATCAGTAAAGCCAAGATAGATGTTTTTGAAGGAGTCTGCAGTAGCTGATCCACAATTTTGTAGTCGCTCATCTTAATTATCTTCAAAATATCACCCACCTCTTTTTCTAGCGTAGCTCCACTAGATTAACCCACTACCTTCTTGGGTTCAACATCTTCAACAACTTTCTTTCCAGCGCTAACATCCCCACGAATGACTGGTGAAAATAAATGACCACTGCGGGTCACTCTGCTAGTCTCAACAATATTTCCAACATGAGGCATTGGCTGGATGGGAACTTCCACACCACCCTCTAAGATAGTAGCATTATATTTGTAGGTTACAGCCTTATCTGACTTGTAGGGGACAGGAGCCGACAAACTAATCACTAATGGAGTAATAGCTGGCTTGCTATGATATTCAACTTCAAAATGGGAGGGTGCACCAAAACAAGGCACAATAACATTCACTCCCTCTTTAACACATTCAATCATTACAGAGTCATCTCTGGAAAACAAATCTTCATCTGAGGAGAAGAACTCATCCGTAGAGGCATACTCATCATCTGACTCTTCCTCAGCCAAATAAACCTCAATCTCATCAACTTCAAGGTAATCATCCCTTTGACCTGTAACCTTGATAGTTCCATTATCTAATTACAACTAAATACCTTTCCATATAATTGAACATCCTAGGGAATCCCGACAGCAAATTCGGCAAGATCCATATTGATGTTTGTTGTACCCAAAATTTGCCCTCCCATTTTACTCAATATATGCTCATTAATACCCTCAACTTGATCAAGGATGCTCAAGAGTTGACCAGGCAAACTCTCTCCTAAAGCAATGAACCTCCAACTAGGGTTTCCATTTTCATCAAGAAAGGTGAGCTCCAAAGGCCTCATATGCTCTCCATAGTCCTAATATGTCCTCAAGACCCTCCATGTCAAATTTCAAGCTTTGCACAAGAAGTTTACTCAGTCAATTTCTCAGATGCTAGAGAATCGACTGTATTAGGTCAAAAGTTAATTGTGGCCCACATACAGTCAAACTTCAATATTTTTGGTCAACATCAACATTTTGAAGTGATATTCATCATTTGATTAAGGGTTGATCATGATTCCTCAGGGAATGCTCTTAATTCATCAAAACTCAAAAGTTGCTAAATTAGGGTTTCTTAGGAAAAGTCAACCAAATTTTGACCAAGCATAACTTTCTCATACTTTATCAGAAATTTCTCATCCAAGGCTCATTTTGAAGGGAATCCAATTTCCTACAACTCATCTTCAGCCATCAAGTTTAAAAAATTCAGTCATGAAAAGATATGGATTTCTACATTATTGGTCCTTTTGAAAAGTCAACAAAAACATATTTTGGGTTAAAGCTTCTTACATGAACATGGAGGACCCAATTGAAATGAGACCAAAAGGGTTGTTTAGGGGACATCCTAAGATTTCTAAAAGGTCCAAGAGCACATCTCTAGGGTTAAAATTGGAAGAGTTACACATTGTCAAAGTTTACCATTTTTGGAAAATTGCCAAAAGTCAAATGTGCTCAAAAATGCATTTTTGGCCAAAAGGGCCTAGCATTTTAGGATTGTATCTTGTTAAGGACATTGTCGATGACCCAAGTCAGCAACCACATCTTATTTTCTCTAATTATTTATTTTATTATGATTTTTATTTATTAAAAATCACATTAAAAGAAATAAATAACAAAAAATACCAAAAAGTTATTGTGAAGATCTGATTTTGATGCAAATCAAATCTAATTATTTTGGCCAAATAAGATCAAAACGAATCAAGGAAATATGAGGCAAAAAGAGCATGATTTGCATGGTTATGGAAAGATATCATATGGCAATAAAATCTAATTTAATCTCCATAATTCCAATGGATTCTGTTTGATTTTGTTACCCTAATGCACCATACTACATATAGTGAACAAAAACAAGGCAAGAGAAGACGTTTTGCAGTCGTGAAAACAGAGAAACAAAGTTCAAATTTTGTTCAAAAATTGTGAGACGTATGTTCTTCCACATACCAATTCAAGGCGTGCTGAAGCTTCCAATCGTTTCCTGGACCTCTCTTGGAGCCAACACGATTAATTTCAAGTGTCAAAACGCCCAGAATCACCCCGCAGCACTCATACGGTTTGCTTCTTTTTTTGAAATCGATTACGTTAATCCTTGTATCTTAAGCATGTTTGAATGATACATTTATGATTGTTAACGTATTTGCAACATGTTTGAATGGTTTAATTAATGTTTTGATGAATATACTGACGAGTGCCATGGCTAGGGTTTGAGAAGCCATTTTGGGGCTTCTCTGTACAGGTGAAATTGTGCCAGGAAACTAATGCTATGATGATCGTGAGACCCAGACGAATTGATTGGCATAGTTAGAATTGATTTATTGTGCATCATATGAATTTTTGAAGCTTGCAGGTGTATAACTATGGAGTTTTGTCCGTAGGTATAGATATGAGATCTAAAACGACGGACAGGGAAGCAGACGGTGACTTGTCACCACCCCACTGGCCCATTTGAATTTTGCACGTGTTTCCAGCTTATCCACTATGTTTCACATATTTTACTTTAATGTTATTATCTTAACAACAAAGCAGCGTAGAACAGATGGCAGGACAAGCGTAGAATGAGCGGAAGGACCTGGGTTCGATCCCAGATCCCAGCATTTTCCTTATTTTCTCAATATACACTTGCAAATTCCATGCGCCTCATGAGCTAGCGTCCATCATGCGCCCCACTGATCTAGCCACTAGATCGTTGCCAGTATAGATCTAACGCTCCAATCAAGGAGAGACCATGGTGCACCTTGCAAGCGTACCAACACAGGATCTGGCACAGGATTGGGCTCAATATCCATTGGGCCTTTGAAAATTCCAGAACACACCCCCCCTGGGTGTTTGCGCAGGCCTAATTTCTTTCTTTTCTTTATTATTTTAATTCTTTTTATTTCATTAATTAATTACGTTTTTTTCAATAACACCAAAAAATCATTATTTTTATTCAATAAAAAAATCATGAAAAAAACATTAAAAATCTTTTTTTCATAAATTTTTTTATTAATTAATTAATTAGATTAAATTAGGGTAATTTAATGTTTTTCTTATTATAATTAAAAATAATTAGATTTAGGGTTTAATTTTATACTTAACCTAATTTTTCCTTAAAAATAAATATTTTCTTAATTTAGATTTTAGGTCGGCTAATTATTTCTCGCATTTAATTTACCGCACGTTTTTAATTTATTTTTTTTCATTATTTGTAATTGCTCCGAGTTTGTAATTGATTTAAATAGGATTTCAATTCCGCATTTTATTTTCAGTCAAAATGATTATGTATCTGCCCAAAGCCATGTAATAGCTAGAACTCTAATTTCTCGCATTTTAATTCCCGCAAATTATAAACTGCCTAGATGTACGTATAAGATTGTATGAAAAGATAAACTTGAATTAAAACAGTAGAAAACCCTAATTGTGCAAAGATAATTAACTGAAAAAATACACTTGCACATGCTCACTCCTAGGGTTTGCCCCACTTGGTTGCCTCGGAAATATTGGTCATGTCCCTCGAACGTAGGGGTACCTTAGCAATGACCCGCGATTCAAAATCTTCATAGAGATCATAGTCCCTACTTGTCCCTCGAATTGCCTACAAATTGATCTTATGACGATAGTCCCTTTGAAATACTAAGGTATCTTTACTTGTTGCCTTCAGAGACCATTCCGTCCCTTCGAATGTCCCTTTTAAACTCCAACGACGGTGCTACCTATTCCTTAATAATAGGATAGTGCTGTCAAAAGGAAAACGAACAGACCTTTTTTCGAGTAGGTAGATTAGTTCCTAGGTACTTGCTCAAACAATTTTTTTCACATAAACACCTTTCAAAACAGTTTTCAAAACAACTTCGTCACCCTCTTGAGGACCGATACAAAGGTTATCACGAAGTAAATTTTTTTTTTCAAAACAAGCACACACAAGCAATTTTAAAAAATGAGCAAAGTACCTAAGAGCCCGTGGAAAACCACAGATAGAAAGGGTGCTAACACCTTCCCTTTCTATAATCTACCCCCCGTACTCAGAAACATCTCGGAAAAAGGTTTTTTCTGTTCTTTTTCCTTTTCCTTTGTTGGATGAAATAAAAGTCGGTGGCGACTCTTGCTTACCGCGACATTTGCGAATACAAAATGTAAAACCAGTATTAACAGTCGGTTCTTCCACCGTATCACAATGTTCTACCTGACCAACCATGTGGCAGAAAGTAGCATGCAATTGTACAAGATCCTCATTCATATATTCCACATCAAAGATTCTGAACTCCCCAGGACATCCAGAAACCATGTTTACTTCCTCTTCATACTCTGCCATAGGCCTGATTATGTGGATGAGGCCCTCATCCATCATCTCCTGCAAATCTGCCTTTATCTTGTCACAACCATGTATATCTATACTACAAATAGCACAACCATCATGGTCACGCGTATAGTAGCTAAATTCACAGAGGTCTGCATGCATTTTCACCAAATCTCCTCTAACCAATTTAATGTTAAAAATCTGAAAGTCGCCTGGACAACCAGCCACCATGTTTACAACATTTTCCCCTCCGTGCTTGGGAAAAAGATTATCTTTCACATTAGGGCCCACATCCTTGAAGGACAAGATACCAGACTTCACCAATTTTTGTACTTCAGTTTTCAAAGGATAGCAGTTCTCAACATTATGCCCTGGTGCTCCCTGATGAAAAGCACATGTTTGGCCTGCTTTGTAATACCAAGGCAATGGTGATGGTACAGCGGGAGGTGGTCGGGTCTGAACCAACTTCTTATGAATTAATTTCGGGAGTAATTCTGTATAGCTCATAGGAATAGGGTCATAACTCTCCCTTCTCTAATTATAACCTTGATTACCCTAATGGGACGGTCTCTGATAAGCAACGGTGGTTGGAGCTACACCAACAATTAGAGTTACTGAGGTGACTTGTTGATGATGCTGATAGTTTCTTCTAGGAGGATTAAACTTCCTCTCTTGTATAACAGCATTTGTATCCCCTTTCCTTATTTTTGGAAAACCCATAAGACAGCTTCTTCGTACTTCAGAAACTTTCACTTTTTGTTAAACGACCCTCTCTTACAGCCTCTTCCAAACGGATACCCATCCCCACCATTTCAGTAAAGTCACTTGGCGCACTCTCTACCATCCTATCATAGTAGAAAGCATCCAGAGTCTTCAAGAAAATCTTAGTCATCTCCTTCTCTTCCATTGGAGGAATCACTTGGGCAGCTACCTCACGCCAACTATGTGCATATGTTTTGAATGATTCCCTGTCTTTCTGGACCATGCCCCTGAGTTGATCACGGTCAGGCGCCATGTCCACATTGTACTTGTAATTTTGGATAAATGCTTCTCCCAAGTCATTGAATGTATGGATATTGACGCATTCCAAACTCATATACCACTTCAGCGCAGCACCTATAAAACTATCCTGAAAAAAGTGAATCAGCAGACGCTGATCATTAGTGTGGGTAGACATTCTCCTTACATACATCACAATATGAGCACGAGGACAAGTGTTTCCCTTGTACTTCTCGAATTCCGAGACTTTAAACTTCACAAGTATGTTAACATTCAGGACCAAGCATAAATTATTCACATTCTATCTGAACAATTCCTTTCCTCTAAGGGCCTTCATCTCCCTCTGCATCTTGTCAAACTGCTCTTGAAAATCATCCATTCTATCATAAATACCCAAGCCTTCACTTGGCGGAGGAAAAGAACGATATATATCATCGTTAGCAAATGGGACCATATTCACCGAAGGAGGCGCAGCAGGAGCAACATGCACCACAGGAGGTCCAGGAGTAACAGTAGTCTGAACAACTGGAGTATATTGAGGACCAAGATTATAACCTTCAGGAACACAGTTCTCTAGAATTACCCATGGATAACCTTGAAGCATGTGGTTTTAAACAAAAGTTGGAGTACCAGACACAAGAACAATCGGAGCTTCAGTAGTAACCCTTGTCTGTTGAGGTTGAACACTCGGTGGCTGATTTTGAGCAGCCACCAAAGATTCCATCAGAGCAGTAAGATTGGCCATGCCGGCCTTTAGAGCAGAAACTTCCTTGCGCAGCTCGCGATTCTCTTATTCTAAGTTGTCCATATTCCTTCTGAAATTAGCCCGAGTGTTGTAGTGGTGAGACAACTTGCTAAACGAAGTAAAGAAGCTTGGTAAGACACTTGGATATGCATCATAAATGCAAGAAATATGTGCAATATGATGCATGATATGCAATGCACGTGATTTATTTTATTATTAATATTTCAAGGGACTTAAATATTTATAGACTCATTGCAAATATCAAAGTAATAAAACATTTGAAATATTGAAATTTTTTATTATAATAACTTCAAAATGGATTACAAGTTTCAATAATCCCAAGTACAAGATGAAAATAAAGTCTAAAACCTAAGAAGTAAAGCTGATGGAGATCACTCTATACGCTGGCGCTTCCCTGTAAACCTGGAAATCTGAGCCTTCAACCTCTGGTTTTCTTCGGCATATCTGGTGGCAACCTCCTTTCAATCACCTGAATCAGGAAGTGAGCAACTAGCAACTGACTGAGGCTTAGGAGAAAATAAACCCCCTTGCATCTCCATCATCACTACAGCCCGACTCTCAAGAATCTCAATCAAGTCGTCTTTCTCCTTCAAGTATGCTCTATAGGAAATTTCTAAAGTTTGGCACTTATTCTTCCAGGCATCTTTTTCCTACTGTATCCTGACCATAGCAAGCTATAGCTCTTCAACATCATCCAATAAGGGAGGAGTGGTCTTCACGAACAAGTCTGGCATAGGTGCTTCTCAGGAATATGACATCTTCACCCGAATAGCTCTCGTTTGGACCCACTAAAGATATGGCTCCAAAGAAACAACCCTCATAGGTCCCAAGTCTTTCCTAATCTTCCTATGAATGTGACGCCAGACCTTCGCAATATGCTCCCTAGCTTCCTTATGGACTTCTCCCTCCTTTAGAAAGAAACTACTCAAATGAATACTATTTGGTTTATCCCTCATCGAATAACCAAGTTATCGTCGTGCCAGAACAAGGTTGTAGTTAATTCCTCCCTTTGTACCAAGAAGAGATACATTGGGGAAACTACCACAGTTATCGATAATATCTACATCATGGTAAGCCCGATGGTACCAAAAAATATCTGAGTGAGTAAGTTCCATGATCTTACGAGCCCAACGGGGTTCCTTCCTGACATCCCAGAAAGCATCAGACTTAGGCATATGAGAAATAAACCACTGGTACAACAGAGGCGTGCAACAGATAATCATCTCCCCATGATAAGAATTCTGAAGATGAATAGAGTAATAAGCATCACCCAACAATGTAGGAACTGGGTTTCCAATCATGCAGATCTTGATAGCATTAACGTCAATAAACTTGTCCACATTAGAAAATAAAAACAACCCGTAAGAAAGTATAGAAAAGATGGCCTCAAAAGAGATTGTACTCTTCATCCTAGAAATGTAACAAGCTTTCTCCAATAAGAACTGAGCTGGTAATCCTCTAATCCCTCCTTTAGTAGTCATATGGGCTCCAACCTCAGACTTCCCCAGATGGATCAAAGCAGCAATCTCATGTGGTTTTGGCTCACCGTTCAAACTAGTAAAAGGAACACGATTGGTAATAAGTAAATCCAACAGATAAGAATACTCCTTTAGTGTAGGCATCAATTGATAATCAGGGAAAGTAAAGCAATGATACATCGAATCATAGAACTGGACCAAGGTCGAGAGAATACCCTCCTTCATCCTAAGCTTCATGAGAGGAGTGATGGATCCATACTTCTTCCGAAAATATACAGAACACTCAATATCGGGAATTAAACTTATCAACTCATCTATCTTGGGATCTTTGAAACTGTATTTTCTGGTCTTTCTTTTTCCAGAATCCATGGTCAAAAAGTACCTGAGATATTCACAAATGGTCAACTTTTAAGTCCCTTGGAATAAAATTTCTTCAAAAGATGCTTATGAGTGCATGGATGCATGATGCAACAATCACACACAATATCACAAACATAGGGTTCATAGGTTCAACGTCACGAGCATGAGGTCAAAGGTAGTACCCATAAGGTATGGTATAAAAGTTATCACCTGCCGAACAAGGTTCTAGAGGTTCCCAGAGTCTACATCCTTCCTTCGGATATTACCAACTTCTCGATTAACTCGGTAATTAGTAATATTATCAAGAAAAACTCATCTGAGCGTAGTATCGCGTGACAAATATTTCCGGATTACTCTATCATAGCTTCTGCACTACACCTAAAAGGCCAAGATGGGTTAGGTATTCTACGATCCTCAACTTCAGTAGGCTCCCAGGTCGAAAGCAGTACGTCTTCCCGATTACTCGGTAAATGACACTACAGTCAAAGGGTCATCCACTGAGTTGGGGATCTCATGCCTCCTTTTTTGGGATTACTCCCTCAATTTGGGATCTCATGCCTCCTTTTTAGGGATTACTCCCGGGTATAGGACTTATAAGTAATCACCAAGCACCCTGAAAACCAGGAAAATCCAGATAAACATATATACAACATATAACACATAAACAACAATAGTACATATACATATATAAACAAATGTAGGTTTAACCCACTTAGGGATGGACCAGCAAGAGGTCAATCTGTCCCTAGGGAAGTCTCCATTTTTTCTGTAGCGGTAGAAATGTTTAAGACTAAGACATTGGATTGACTAGACTTATACAAATCAAAACAAAAGTCACCACCGTGCTTTATTGTTTCCAAAGGAATGGGAAAATAGCGAATAACTCAAAAAGAGGGGGAAAGATTCAAGGTAAGGGGGTTGGTTATGCAAAGGAAAGGTATTAGCACCCTAAACATCTACGGTACTCCACAGGAACCTCTTTGTAAAATCTGTATATTTTGGTTATAAAATATTGTATAAAAATAGATGGTGGAGGTGAGAAAAGAAGTATTATTTTTAATGATTTTTTGCACCCGTCGTGGTTGCGAACCTTTAGTGCCTACGTACCACCTTTCATGCAATAGGAGATCAGGGTACACGTAGTTCACCTTTTTTAAAAATTTTAAAACACAAGTGTGTTGGTTAATTTTATGATATAAGACATCATCGTCATTATCCATGTGGAAAACATACTTACTACCCACAATCATGAGAAAGTAGAATTTTCATCATTTCAAAGTGGAGGATATGGCTTGGATTTTAAAATCAACCATGCCTCACTCAACACCCAAGTGGAAAGTATCTCTCTTCACTACATATTGTAGAAGTATAGTTGTTTGCATCACTACAAAGATTGACAAGAGTCCAATCTTTCGATAAAAGTTTAAGATAAACCCAAAGAGGGAAAAAGGGTTTGAAATGAGATTAATTGACTTTTAGTCTTCTTACAAAAAAGTCAAGGTATTATTAAGTTGATTGGAGTTTATTTATGAAAAAAATTTGAAAATGCATGAACCTAAGTCTAAGTTTATTATGAAAGTGGTTCAATTTTAAAAACAAGAAGAGTTTTCAAAAGGAGGAAGAATATTTTTGAAATTAAAGAAGGTGGGAGGAGAAGAAGAGACTATCCTAAAGCATAAGGTAAAATGCTAGGGATAAGAACCATCTAACCAACAAGAAGCCAATACTTGACATTATGAGTCAAGATAGAATTCCCATTCTTTGGATTGAAACCAAACAAGCAAAGATACTAGACCACTTGAGAGAACTAAACTTCAAATGTATTAAGTCTTCACAAAAATTGGGAAGAGTAACGGTTGTATACGGGTGAACTCCAGATTACAAACAAAGAATGTAATCACAATAACCTGCACACAAAACAAACAAATAACCCAATGTCTTGAGGTAAACCTCAAGAACTCCAGACAAAACATTAATTAAGTTCACAAGGTTCTCCAACATAGGCCGAAGTTTCTAATTCTAAGTCCAAGAAGTCCAATACTCCCTAATGCCAAGGATAGTAACCAAATAGTCCAAGAATGATTAAAGCTTTTTATGGTTCATGTTGATTATTAGGTATCTTAAAAAAGAAAAGAAAAGCTCAAGTGAGCAAGATAAAAAAATGATAAGAATATAAATGCTCAAGTGAGAAAAATAAAAATGGCATGAAATGTAATGCTTAAAGTACATGGTACATAAAGCATAAAAATAAAAGCATAAAGTAAAAACAATTTAATAATTAGTGGTTAGTTGGATGACCATCTTGAAACTTGCATTTGGAACTCATTAGAGGATTGGTAGAACCAAAGCCTCCACACAACAAGTTGCATTTGCTTTTTGTCAAGTATGTCATCTATTTGGAATCCTCAAAAGTACCATTTAATGATCAAGGATGTTTAAGTGATTCGCGTCGACCAAAATTGATGAGGATCCATTAGAGGATTGGTAGAACCAAATCCTCCGTACAATGAATCTCAAGGTTATTGGATCAAAGAGATCAAATTAACATACTTGGGCTTGCAAACATAGGTTTGGGCCAAGAATGATCATTTATTCGAATCGGGACAAAATTTAGCGCTATGTTAAGCAATCATAAGTGGACTTATATAGAAATTCCACCTATTTTGAGGTCGGTCAATAGCAATCTATGCATCATTTGTTTTGAGACATGATATAGAGACCATGCTCCAATAACACTTAGTGCAATAAGAAAGGGATGAGATGAAGAGGGGTGGGAACGAATATACAAACCATATTTGAATTAAATTTTAATCAAACTATTATTAAAATCATTCATCCATGGATCCAATGATGTTAATAAAGTTCATGATCAAAAATCTAATCCAAGATCAGCCAAAAAATAATCACAAAATAATATTGCATTTAATATTGCATTTAATATATATATATATATATATATATATATATATATATATATATATATATATATATATATATATATATATATATATATATATATATATATATATATATATATATATATATATATATATATATATATATTAAAAAAAGGTTTAAAAATGTTTTAAAATAGAAATAAAAGAGAAAAATATCAACTATGCTCAAATTAATCAAGAAATATTAAGTAAAACCATAGAAAAATCAGAAATGAACTAAAATATTTTTATAAAATGTTTGGTAATTTTTTAAAGTCAGAAACTATTTTAAAAGTTAAAAGAAATGAGTAAAATAAACCAAAAATGGTAAAAAAATAATAAAGTCAAAAATAAAAAATAATTGAGGTCACCAATATTTGTCACAATATCATTGGATCATTCCATATTTCTTTCAGAATTTAAAAATACATAAAAGTATTTTTAAACATTTAAAACAATTCAAATAAAGTGAAAATTTATAAAAATATATCAAAACACAAAATAAAATTTTGAAAAAATAAAATTCAGAAGGAGAAAATTCAAAAATATTTTTCATAATTTTTTCAGATTTTTTGGACTTAAAATGAACTTTCTATGATTTTTTGAAGTTTAAAATAATTAAATATAAAAATCAGAAAAGAAAATAAAAAACAAAAAGATGTGGACCAATGGATGAAAGTCAAAACGCGTTAGTAATCAAATCCAAGGGATCTGGCGTGCTGTGCATATCATGGTCATTACTAAATATTACACCGGATCTAACATTTTTAAAATTAAACAACTTAAAATGTGGCGCGTTGGATGGAGTCAGACTCACAAAAGTAATCAGATCCAAGGGCTCCTGAGGCACGCGCATGGTAAGACAAGCATATTGTATCCATTTCAAAAAAAAATGTGGCTTCATGTCATTGGTTGAAGACGAACATGTCATCATCTTCAACCTCCAGCCATCCCCAAATTGAATCCTTCAAACTGTAAAATTAGCAAACTAGACCGGTACCATTAGATTTGTCTCTTGAAGATGATTCTAATGGTACCATCACGCCAAATTTATATAAATTGCGCAAGGCTGTGTTTGAAGAAAACCAGAAAAAAAAAATAGCGAGCATGCAAATCTAGGATATCTCACTCAATTCTCAATGAAATTGCAAACCATAAAGAGCACGAGGATCAGAAGAATACAAGGAATGGATTAGTCTTTTATTTGAATCAATTTGGCCAAGAAATATACCTGAAAAAAGTAGTGAGAAGTTCCTCTGAAAATGGACTTCTACAGATCAATATAGGTAACAACTCTTGAAGGTAATTGTATGGTTAGCTTCAGGGAATATCAAGGAAGTTGAATTGATAGAAAAAATGGATTGAAAAAGGCTTGAACACTGATTTTGAAGTTGTAGAAAAATGAGTTATGGAACAAGTTTGGCAGGGTGATTTTGGTTGTTCAAGCTTTAGGAAATGAATGAGGGATGACCCTCTATTTATAAGGAATCAAATGGAATGTTCAAGCGTGTGAAATGATGAGGTTTAGAGGGAAATCGTGTGAAGTTGCAAACAAGAAAAGTGTGACTTTTATTTTGATCAAAACTCATCCAAAACACACGTTTTGCTATGCTAATCACTTCTGGAAGTTTACTAAACATGTTTAGAAGAAAAAGCGCGCAGAAACAAAGTGTTTAGAAGCTAAATCAAGGATTTCAAATTCTGACTTTTGAAGAAACTTCAGTTTCAAGTTACCAAGTTCAAAATAATTGCATTCTCAGCTCAAGGGGTCTTAGGGCCTGATTCTTGATAATTTAGAAATATGAGATTACAAGCTTTGCAAAGGAAAAATAATGGAGTCAAATGGATGTTTGAGCTGAAAGTTGCAATGAGTCAAAGTTGGGAAAAAGAAGTTGACTTTCCATACTTAGAAATATTTCAAGTTTTTATTCAAAAGTGACCTATAATGTTTTACATCCAAACATGGCCTTCCACTTGGAATTTTCTCTTGACTAGAAAAGATGGAATGAAATAGACCTCTTGAATGACATTTTGAGACTCGAACCATTCAAAAAATCCAAAAATTCAGAGAGTTATGAATTGTTGAAGTTGGAAAAAAAATCATGAAATAACCTATAATCTTTTGTATCCTTAGGGCATCTTCCACCCATTTTCTCTATTTGAACATAAAATAAGGAATAAAGTTCATATCCTCAAGATAATTATGGAAAATGAGTGGGCTCAAGGTGATAAAAATTGAACAAGTTATGATCATTTGAAGTCACACATGGGAAATTGGGGGTTCATCTGGAGAACTTGTAATCTTTCTTCATCATCAAGTTTCTTCCACATGAAAACTTCTTGAAAATTTTGAAGTGATTTGTTAATAACCATTTGAAGAGAAGGATGTCTTTGGAATCACTTAAAAATACCAAAAGATGAGCAAGATATACTTCTTTGAAGTTTAAAACCCTAACTCTTAGATCAAGAAAATGCTTTGAGGAACTTTGACAATTTTGAACAACCTTCTTGTACCAACACTTTTTCTTTGTAAATATAAGTTGTTGAGGATGATAATGAGAACTCATAGCAACCAAAACCACTTCCATATCTTGAAAATTGAGAGAAATATGTACTTGTGACTAATGGGAACAAGGCCTTGTTCAATCATGACAACTTCTTAATCAACCCCTTGTACTTTTGAATCAATCTTGATAACTTTGAAATGTAGTGACCCAAAATAAACCTTTCCATGCCATTTCTTCCCAAACAACTTCAATGGTAAGGTTTTAATTTCTCAAGATTTATTGACTAGGGCATGGAAATAAACGCATGAACCTATTGATCAACTTGCTAAGCCACATTGCCTTTACCTACATTATTAACAAGTAAGGCAAACCAACATTGAATTTTATTAATTAAAAGGAAAGTCAAAATAAAACATGCATGATCACAAAATAAAAACAAGTCAAGGTGCTTGGTGATTCCTCAAAGATCAAAGCTATAGATAGGGAGGAGAACCAAAAACCCTAATATGATCTTGTTGTGATTGAATCAATATGGTATGATGAAGGGATATTAGGGGCAAAAATTGGGGTACAAGAGACATCATAGTGGCAAAGTTTAAAGATTGGGTCAAAGGGAAAAGTTCAAACAAGACAAAGTTTAGGATTTGTAAATTGCAATTTTTAACTTAAAAATGCAGCCTTGTTGTTTACTTGAAAGCTTGTAAAAACTTGAATTGTCTTGAATTATGGTGAAAAGATGTCACGAAGTAATGAAATTAACATGTATAAAAAACACATAGAAAAATTTCCTAGTCTTGCAAAGTTTGATTTTTGATGTTCTTGATTTCTCGATGATCAAATTTCATATTTTGAATGTCTTGAAGAAATGTGATCTTTGAAACTCAAATTTGATCAAAATGTCAAAGTTTGACTTTTCAGTGCATAATTGAGTTTTTCAGTGCATAAGTCTAAATGATGTACTTGAACCCTTAAGATCACCAATAAGTCATGTACTGGGTCAAAAGTCAAATATTAGTCATTCTCAGCCAAAACCCTAATTTGGAGTCTCAGTGCTTCGGAGTTGATTTTGCATGATCAATTCCTTGAGAATCCTTGATCATTGGAGATCCTTTGTGAGGAATGTCTTGAAAAAGAAAGGGAAAATTTTTGGGTACAATAGCTGCCTCTGCTCAATCTTCTTAAACCTGGAGAGTTAGATTGGCGGGTCCACCATTCGTGACTTGAAGGTGGAAGGTGATTGAACACTAGAGTGTCCATAAATTTTCACTTGATGATGTGTTGGTTGATTGTATCGGGAATGAGATTAAAGATTCCATTTGGAGAAGTGATGAAGAGTTTTTCAAAGATGGTCTTTGTGATACAGTGGGAGAATTGACTTGTGTTTTGCGTTCGTATTCGCACTTGTGCGGTTGAGCAAGAGTCGCCACCGACTTTTTGTTTTATCCTAAAGGAAAGGTTAAAAAAGCACAGCAAAAAACCTTTTGAGATATTTCGTGGGTCTGGGGGGTAGATTATGAAAAGGGAAGGTATTAGCACCCTTTTCATCCATGGTTATCCATGGGCTCTTAGTTACTTGGTTTTTTTTAGATCACTTGCCTTGATTTTTGATTGCTTGAAAATGGTATGTATGTGTGTGTGTTTTTTAAAATGTTTTTGAAGAGATGCCTTGTCTTAGGCGACCAATGTATTTGACTCGTGTTTGAGTGTTTTACAAAAGTGTGTATCTTTTCGAAAAGATGTTTCAAGTGTTTTTGAGAGTTTGTTTGAAAGTGTTGTGGATTGTGGTTTTTGAAAAGAAGGCAAGTGTTTTTTACAAGTTGATCTCAAGTAACTAAGAGTTTTGTCTACCCTATTGTACTCAAATGTTTTTTGTTATGTTTTAACCCTTTTTAACAATTTTGTTCCACCATTGAATTTGATGGACAATCTTGCGTTTAGGAAGTTTATTCGGGACGGGCGCGGGTCATCGTATGGACCATGGATGCAATGATGCCAAGTATCTTTGGCAATTTGCTTTGAAGGGACTATGATCATTCCGTTTTAGGCAACATTCGAAAGCGTCATCGAGGGACTTATGATCATTTGAATTTATTTTGCCAAAGATACTCGACGTGCGAGCATGGCCCATTTTGGAAGGCAACATGTGGGATTACCCTAGGGGGTGCAAGTGTGATTGTGTATTGATTTCATGTATTTGTCTTGTATTAAGTTATCTAGCGTTTGATTTTATGTACATGCAAACCCTAGGTCTAACCATGGTATAATTGAAAACAGTAAATTGCGAAATGTAAAATCTACGCTATTACAAAGTTAGTATCCGGGAGTGGGGGTACATGTGTATGAATGGGGATGAGACTTATAGTATCCAATAAGTTACAACCAAATCGAATTTGCGATCAAATGTAAATGACAAATATACAAATATAAGATAAACAAATGTGTATAGGGCAATGTGAATGTATTTGTATTGTGTAAGTGTGAGATGTATTGTGTAGGTATGTAATTATTTACAGGTGACAAGGTGAAATTAATGTGTATTAGGGTATTTGTTTTGACCTAAATATGTGTTTAATGAATCTTCGATTTGTATATTTTTAATATGTACAGAAGAAATGTTTTAATTGAATGTTCAAGCTCTAATTAAATTATGTATATAAAAATGATGTTTTAAGAAAAGAAAATATTTCTAAGTTTTAATTATGTATACAAAAAAATATTTTTCATTTGTTATGAATTGAATTATGTATATTAAAAAAGAAATGTATTTTTAATTGTTATGTACAAAAGTATATTTATAAGAAAAAGGTATTTTCAATTATATTGTATGATATGTACAAAATTATATTTAAATTAAATGTTCTAAAATTATGTATATAGGAAATATGCACAAAAAAATATATTTTAATTAAAAGAAAAAAAAGGTTATTTTCAATTTTAATTATATAGTGCAAAAATGTATTTTTATTATTAAAGTATTGTTGTAGAAATTAAGTTAACAAAAAAAAGTATTTTAAAATGTTATAGAGAAAATTTAGTGTTAAGTTATTAATAAAACATTTGTCTAAAAGGGTTAAATTAATTAATTAGTAAGAATTGTATTTGTTTCATAAAAGAAAAGAGTTTAAAATTCTTTTTTTGTTTTTAATGGGCCTGGGCATGCAGAACGGGCAAGGCCCGTTTGGATTCAAAACATTTTAGGGTTTCATTTGGCGTTTTCATTTGGAGACAAAGGCTTTAGGGTTTGTGTACAGCGCGCCGTTCGTATTTTTCTTCTTCGTCTTCTCCGTTCGCTCTTCTGAATCTCTGAGTTTTTTCTCCCGTTTGTCCATGGTCACCGGCACTTCCGACCTCTCCTTCCCTCCAACAACACTTTGGAGCGACAGATTTAAGGTGATTTCATCTTTCTTATTTCATTAGGGTTTATTGATTACTGCATGTTACGATTTTGATTCGTCTCGATTCTAACTTCGTTTTTCTCACATGATTATCTGAGGTATTTTTGAAAGAAAGAAAAAAAAAGAAGTGTTAACCTTGGAGATGGCAGAGGACGGTTGGACGTGCGCTAGGAGGCCGGGACGAGCGGGACGACGGTGAGGATGCTGGGCTTGCGCTTTGGTAACCTTTACCTTTTGCTACTTTAGGGTTTGATGATGATTTTCATTTGCACTGAAAACCCTTTTAATGTTCACTTCTTTATCTCTTCTCTTCGTTGGTTTGCCCCCCGTTGCCGTCGTTGTATGCTTGTTGAAATGTCTTCTATCTTAGTTGCCCTGAACTTGCCTTTGAACGTTTAGCTTTTTGCCTATGATGAAGCCTTCTTCTGAGGCCTTTGAATTGCCTTGAATGCTTCTTTTCCTCTTCTCTTACAGTTGCCCTGAACTTGCCTTCTTGTGTTGCCTTATTCTGCCTGCTTATGTTGCTTATGTTAATTATGTTGATTGCCCAATGATGTGTGCTTACTGAGGGCTCGAGGGTTTTGATTTGGAATGCTTCTTTTCCTCTCCTCTTTCAGTTGCCTTGAGTCTTTGTCGTATGCTTGCTTATGTCACCCTATGATGAACTCAGAGTTCTGAGGGCTTGTATACTTTGGATGCTATGCTTGCGCCATTTCTGATTCTTGGCAAGATTGGCTTGAGGCTTTGTGAAGTTTTTACTTCTCAGTTTTTGCTTCTAGGCTTCAGGCGGGTATGATGCTTGGTTTAGGCTTTGACTTGGTTCTCTTTGTGTTTGAGTTATTGGCAGGGTTGTGGTGTTTGTATATGTTTTATGGTTTATGCAGTATGGTGAGGTTTTTGACAGGTTTTGACTGATGCAGGTTATGGGTTTAAACAGGTTTTGACTGATGCAGGTTATGGGTTTAGACAGGTTTTTGACTGATGCAGGTTATGGGTTTAGACTGGTTTGAATTTGCTTCAGCAGGTTATGTTGGTATGGTTATTCAGGTTTGAGGTTATGAACGATGTAGGCAAGGCTTCAGCAGGTTATGCTTGCAGTAGGTTTATGCTGATGCTTTGGTTGATTGTTGATGGCCTTAGCAGGGTTGAGCCAATGTAGGTTTGTGTGTTGACAGTAGGTAAGGGTTTGTGAGGTTTCAGGCTTGAACTGGCTTCAGGTTGAATGCTTGGGCTTGACAGGTTAATGGTTTATCAGGCCATTGCAGGTTTGTATGGTTATGAGGTTTTTAGGCCATGTATTGCTGGTTTCTGAGCTTTGTGTTCATGCAGGCTGTGGTTAGGCTTCAAGCTTAGCAGTTTGTATATTTTTCTTTGTGCTTTGGTGAAAGTTCTGCCTCCTCTTTTGAACTGTGTTTTGCTCTTTTGTATATCTTTCTATCTATGCCTGCCTAAAGCCTAAAAACCTGCATCTTTTCTCTCTTCTTTCTCTCTCTTTGTACAGTTAAATATTTTATATGTTTTGTGCTGTACTTTTTTCTGAAAGGGTCACTTCAATTGGGAAATGATGAAAATGAGTTGCTTGCATATCATACTTTCTTCTGCCTATTTGATCTCTTCTTGACAGCTTTTGTGCTTTTTGATATCTTTCAAAATCTTCTTCTTTGATAGCTTTGAGTAGCCTTTTGGATAGTTGCTTTATTTTTGGCAGAAAGTTGAGTTTGGACCTTTGGTTTGGACTTGCTGTTTGCTTTGTAACATGCTGTTTGAGATTTGAACTTTATGCAATTTTGACAATTTTGAATTGTGCATTTTTTAAACTTGTGCATTCAATTTTAGCAAATAAACTCGTCCCTCTCTGTGAACCGGGAGAAATCCCGTGATTTGTAGAGAGGGTTCACTGATCCCAATTGGTGGCCCTTAATGATGAATTTCTTCTGCCATTTATTATTTTATCTGCTTTTTGACTTTTCTCCTTTTCTTTTGCAGATGAATATTCGGATGGAGAGGAATAAAGTGAAGCATGAAGAATTAGAAATAAATAGGATAGTTTTCTTTTTATTTAAATTTAAATCAATGTAAAACCAATGTTTGTAATTAAATTCCAAACATCAATTGTACAGTTAATTTAAAGATAAATAAAAGTTTCCATTATCCAATTTAATTCTGTTTTCTCTTTATTGTTTATTTATTATTTAAAACTCTTTGAATTAAAATAATTGAAAAATAAATTTCAATCATTTAATTTAGAATAATAAATAAATAAACAATGCTTTAGCACACTGATCAGTTAAACCTGGTATTTCCAAAGCAAAATGACAGTTAACCGAAACAAACCAAACAGGCGCATTCCCTCTTCACTGATTTTCAACAAACACTGTAAATCCAAACTGCGTATTTCTTTTGACTGACTCAAACAAAACAACGTGAATTCAAACCAACTGCCTCTTTTACTGATTAAATCAAAACAATGCGAATTCAACCCGAATCTCGGAATAATTTGCAAAGTGCTGTGGAATTTTAATCTTTCTGAGAATATGCCCATAAAACCTTAATTCCTGATTAAATGCCAACAAACATTCGCCTGATCACAATTGAGCCAAAATCAACCAAAACCCTAAGCCAACTGTGTGAACTGTTCTAGAGCCATGAAAACCAGTAAAACCCTAATTTTGCTTGACTGACAAGAAAAGTCCGTTTGTCCGATTCTTGAGCCAATCTGAAAAATCAGGAAACGCCTGAAGCTGAGATTTCTTGTGGAAAAATGCGAGGGTAAATTTTGGGGTACAACAGTCTTACAGATGTCATCCAGAGTGATAGAAGAGGTCTGTTGTTTGGAGACTTCACTAGGGAAATAATCTTAACCAGCAGAGGTCTGTTGATTTCCTGTCATTAACTGGAAGAAGTAAATCTAGTCATAAGAGGATTGTAGATTGCATGTCATTAACTGCTAGAAGTGAATTCTAACCAGAAGAGGTCTTTGTTTGATTGATTGATATTTCCTGCAAGGAAGAGGGTTAGTTGCATGCAGATGTATGCATGGCACAACGATGTTCTCAAAATAAATGAGATTTTGTTATATGAATTTGTCATGTATGTAATATGGTATATGAATGTTAAATATTGTTGAAGTGTATCTTTTTCTTGGAGAATAAATCCTTGAAAAATGCTGGAGAGCTTTGAGAAGTTTGATCCTGGACTGCTGTTGGGGATGAAGAGTATGCATATCTTCAGACCTCGTTTAGAATGTTTCCGTTGGGTATTCCAGTTTTGTTGTTTGAGGAAAAATCCACTCGGGAACATTGATTTTGGCTCTTTGCTTGAGGAAACTCTACGAGGAGTGTTGATTTCTGCTTGGGTAATAGAGTTCAAGGTTTTTACATTACTCTACTGGGGAATCATATTTGACCGGGAGAGTGAAATTTAGTTGTTATCTGGTCAAAATCCAGGCTTCATAGAAACTTTCAACTTGCTGGGGGTAATAAAGTTAACTGTTATCTTGTCATATTCCAGGCTCGTAGCAACTTACTGGGGAAGATGAAATTGAATGTTATCTAGTTGGGTTCCATTCTTTGCTGAAAATTACTTGGAAGAATGAAATTTAACTATTATCCGGTCAGATTCCAGGCTTCACAGCAACTTATGAAGTTAAACTGTTATTTGGTCGGATTCCAGGTTTCGCAGAAACTTGCTTAGATGAAATTAACTATTATCTGGTCGGATTCCAGGCTTCGCAGAAGATTGAAATTAAACTGTTATCTGGTCGGATTCTAGGTTTTGCAGAAAATTGAAATTAAACTGTTATCTGGTCAGATTCCAGGCTTTGCAACAATTTACTTGGAAGAATGAAGTTTATTTTATCTTGTCGGATTCTAGACTTCGCACCAAATTAAAGTTAAATTATTATCTAGTTAGATCCTAGGCTTTGAGTAACTTAGATGAAATTAACTGTTATCTAGTCGGATTCCAAGCTTCACAGAAAATTGCTCGGGAGGATGAAAGTTAATTGTTATCTGGTCGGATTCCAGGCTTCATAGAAAATTACTTGGAAGAATGAAGTTTAACTGTTATCTGGTCAGATTCCCTGCTTCGTAGTAACAGATGAAAGAATAAAATTAATTGCTATCTGTTCGGATTCCAGGCTTCAGAGTAATTTGCTTGAAAGGATGAAATTAACTGTTATTTGGTCAGGTTTTAGGCTTCGCAGTAATTTGCTTGAAAGGATGAAATTAACTGTTATCTTGTCGAATTCTAGGGTTCGTGGTAATTTGCTTGAAAGGATGAAATTAACTGTCATCTGGTCGGATTCCAGGCTTTGTAGTAACTTTCTTAGATAGATGAAGTTAATAACTATCTGGTCGGATTCCATGCTTCACAACCACTTACTGAAGTTAAACTATTATCTGGTCGGATTCCAGGCTTCACAGCAACTTAGATGAAGTTAAACTGTTATCTGGTTGGATTCCAGAATTCATAGTAACTTGTTTGAATTGTAACGATTCCATTGGGGATTACAATGACTCTACCGGGGATTAAGGGTTTTGTCCATTGATTTGTAATAGTCTGAGAGGCCAACTCAAGCTGGGGAATTTGTAGTTTGTTGCAGAAATAAACACGGTTAAAGAGAAAATTTTGATGACCTTCTAGGGAAGTGACTTCTTTAGGTAGGACTCTATAAGACTTCTTTCTAAGACCAACTCAGTTGGGGAGAGGGTTTTTGAGAGATTGGAACTCTGGTTAGGGATTGCATGGATCCGTCTCTGTGGGGATAATCTTATTTAAGTATCTCTGTGGGGATATCCTAAATCCTTAAGGAGATGTTTGTTACTATTTTATGCATACATTTGATAATAGTTTAATCATGTTCATATGCATATGTTCATTCAATTTTAGTCATTGGACACTTTTGCACTCGAAACAGAAAAAACAAAAAGTTTGCACTTCAAAGTATTTTTGTATTTGATGTTTGCCTATAAACAAGATTTTTTGTACAAGGGGGAAAAGATCTTAGTAAGAGGGAATATTCGAAAGAATGAAAGGAATACAAAGTGAAAACATAAATAATAGCCATGTGGAAGTGATCTCATTGGGTTCCAAATCCGTTATTTCCCCTACGTCTTCGAACATCATCTCTTGTTGTTTGAAAGAAGTTGATTGAATAGATCTTGGACCATTAAACTTGGACCTTGGTAATAAAGCTGGCTGCAGAGATCCAACGAGACATAGCCGTACGCTTTAATCCCTAACTTTTTCCTGTACCACCCTTTCGGGTTTTAGTCCACCAGGATATCCATTTTTGCCCAAGCCACCCTTTCGGGTTTTCGACTTGCTGGGTGTACAATCTCTTGTGTATATCCCTAACTTTTTCCCGAACCCTTTTGGTTCGCCGAGATGCCATTATTTTTGCCTAGGTATGTCAACCTAGCGGGTCATTCTTTATGCGTAGTATTTTTTGACTATGTCCGCGTTCACAGGATGCGGGAAATCTTCCCCATCCATAGTAGTCAGCATCATGGCACCACCAGAGAAAACTTTCATGACAACAAATGACCCTTTGTAAGTGGGAGTCCATTTTCCCCTGGGATCATCTTGTGGAAGAATTTTGCGCTTTATTACTAAGTCGCCAATCTGATACACTTGAGGCTTGATATTTTTATTGAAAGCCTTAATCATACATTTTTTATACATTTGACCATGACAAACAGAATCTAGTATTTTCTCGTAGATCAAGTTCAATTGATCCAATCTAGTCTGAATCCATTCGTCTTCACCTAAGCTTGCTTCTTTCTTAATCCTTAGAGAAGGAATCTGAACTTCGACAGGCAGGACTGCTTCCATGCCATAGACCAAGGAGAACGGGGTTGCCCCAGTTGATGTTCGTGCCGACGTACAGTAGCCATGAAGAGCGAATGGTAGCATCTCATTCCAGTCTTTGTAGGTTACCACCATATTTTGCATAATCTTCTTTAAGTTTTTATTGACAGCTTCCACTGTTCCATTCATCTTAAGTCTGTACGGAGAAGAGTTGTGATGCTTGACTTTGAACTGCATGCAGAGTTCAGTAATCATAGCATTATTTAGATTGGTTACATTGTCAGTGATGATCCTTTCGGGGATACCATAACGGTAGATGAGGTTATGATTGATAAACCGGGCTACAACGTTCTTTGTGACTAAGGCATATGAGGCAACTTCAACCCATTTGGTGAAGTAGTCAATAGCAACAAGGATGAAACGATGTCCATTGGAAGTAGTGGGTTTGATTTCTCCAATCATGTCAATACCCCACATTGCAAACGTCCATGAAGCATTCATGACATTTAGAGGTATCAGAGGCTCGTGAACTTTGTCGGCATAGATCTCGCACTTATGGCAAGTCCTCGAGTGATGGTGACAATCAGTTTCCATTGTCGACCAATAGTAACCAGCCCTTAGAATCTTCTTGTCCATAGTGTGTCCACTAGAGTGAGTCCCAAAGATACCATCACGCATATCTTCTATGATCCTCTTTACCTCCTTCTTGTCCAAACACTGGAGTAGAGTAGAATCATGGTTGCGCTTGTACATGATTCCATTGCTTAGGAAGAATTTGGCTGAAAATCTTTGCAAAAATTTCTTAACATTGATGGAAGCTCCTTCAGGATACTCTTGTGCTTCAAGATATCTTTTCACCTCATGATACCATAGCTTCTCTTCGTCAGTGTCAAGCTCATAACAGTGCGCAAGTTCATCATATCTTTCAATTGTAATCCTAGGAGCTTCATTGTCCCAATTGACCTTGAACATAGATGACATTGTTGCTAGGGCATCTGCCAGCTAGTTTTCTTCTCTTGGGAAGTGTTCAAAAGTAACCTCCTCAAAGTATGGGATCAAAGTTAGCACAAGATCTTTGTAAGGAATCAAATTAGGATGTTTTGTATCCCACTCTCCCTTAAATTGACTAATTATTAGAGCTGAATCTTTGTATATGTCCAATAACTTGATTCTTAAGTCGATGGCAGCCTTTAGACCCAAGATGCATGGCTCATACTCAGCTATGTTGTTTGTACAGTCGAAGCAAAGTCTAGCAGTGAAATGTTTATGGCAACCTTCGGGGGAACCAATCACATGCCAATTCTGTTGCACAAAACATTAGAAGCCCCATAAAAACCATAGTCCATCAGATCCTTGTTCAGGTCCGTCATACGGTCTAGGCTTTTCGTAGTCAGTTACTAACATGATATTCTCGTCTGGGAATTCAAAGCTCTTGGATTGGTAGTCGTCAACATCTTGATGTGCCAAATGATCTACCAACACACTTCATTTGATTTCTTTTTGTGTAGTGTATTGGATATCATATTCCGTCAAAATCATTTGTCATCTAGCTATTCGTCCGGAGAGAGCTAGCTTTTCGAAGATATACTTGATAGGATCCATCTTAGAAATCAACAAAGTGGTGTGAGTCAACATATATTATCTTAACCGGTGAGAAGCCCATGCCAAAGCGGAACAAGTTTTCTCGAGCAGTGAATATCTGGTTTCATAGGTGGTATACTTTTTGCTAAGGTAGTATATTGTGTGCTCTTTTCTGCCATACTCGTCATGTTGGACCAACACGCACCCCATTGAATTCTATAATACGGTTAAGTACATAATCAGAGGCCTTCCTTCAATTGGAGGCATCAGAATGGGAAGTTCTTATAAATATTCCTTGATCTTGTCAAAGGCTGCTTGGCATTCGTCGTTCCATCTGACTACTAGATCTTTCTTCAAGAGTTTGAAAATTGGCTCACAAGTAGCAGTTAGGTGAGATATGAATCGAGCAATGTAGTTAAGTCGACCCAAGAAACCTCTGACATCCTTTTCAGAGTGAGGAGATGGAATTCCTTATATGGCTTTAACCTTTGCAGGATTAATGTCATTTCCTTTACAACTGACGGCAAACCCTAAGATTTTCCCAAATCTTACCCCAAAGGTGCATTTGTTGGGATTCAGCCTTAACTTTTATTTCTTCAACCTCTCAAACAAATTATTAATATGATCAAGGTGTTGTTCCTAAGTTTGTGATCTTGTAATCATATCATCAACATAGACTTCTATCTCATGATGAATCATGTCATAGAATAGGGCTACCATAGCTCGTTGATAGGTTGCCCATGCATTCTTCAAACTGAAAGGCATGACCTTGTAATAAAAAGTGCCCTACTTTGTGACAAAGGTGGTCTTCTCCATGTCCTTGGGAGTCATATTGATTTAATTGTAGCCGGAGAAGCCATCCATGAAAGAGAAGACTTTGTGTTGATCTGTGTTGTTGACCAAGAAGTCAATGTGCGATAGTGGGAAATAATCCTTGGGGCTTTCCCTATTTAAATCTCTATAGTCTATGCACATATGGACCTTTCATTCCTTCTTTGGTACGGGAACCACATTTTCCACCCATTAGGGATAGGATGTTACTGCCAAAAAACCTACATTGAATTGCTACATTACCTCAGCTTTTATCTTTTCAGACATGTCAGGCCGCATACGACGAACTTTCTACTTGACTGGAGGACAATCTTCCTTTGTTGGTAGACGATGAACTATAATGTCAGTATCAAGCCCCGGCATATCTTCATATGACCAAGCAAACACCTCAACATAGTCATGCAACATCTGGACCAATCTACTTTTGATACCGTTTTCCAAGTTAGCGCCGATCTTGACTTCCCTCTTATCTATCTCAGTACCTAGGTTGATTACTTCAACTGGCTCCTCATGAGGTTGAATGGGTTTCTCTTCTTGCATCAGAAGTCTGGCTAGTTCCCCTGGTATTTCAAAATCTTCTACGCCTTCGTCTTCGGCTTGGTAGATTGGATGTGCAAAATCATAGCTGGCAATAGCAGAGTCATTGGCAATGAGATTCGGAGTGGATGAGGATCTGCAAGTGTGTGTGTGTGTGTGTGTGTGTGCGCATGTAAGATACATGGCTATTTTGAAAATGCAAATAAGAAAAAGAAAGACAATGAGCACAAAATTTGAATGCAAAAGGTCCAATGTTTTTTCATTAATTGATCATATGACATATGAAAATGAACAAACCCTTAACAAATGGACCATGATGACCCGGGTAAGGCACATGGTTTAAAGTCATTATTTGGAATTAAATTACAGACAAAGTTCTTGAATTGACAAATAGTAAGTGGCAATTACTCCTTGATGAATGAGATGGGAATGAAATCCTTGGCACTCCAGTTATCGAGTTCTTCTCCAGCAGTCGGGTAGATCCATTCATCAAAGTCACAGTCATACTCAAAGTCTTCAATAGCATTCACTCCATGATTACCAATGCGAAGAGGTGGTTTTCCTATGCGAGCACGTTTGACCTCCTTTTGAGCTTTGGTAGTGAAACCCAACCCAAACTTGTCTGCTTTGAAAGGAATGTCAGGGAGTTGTCCCCAATTTGTACTACTTCCATCTTTAATCATGGCACGAGCATCTTTAAGGGAAACCATTCTTGGAACAACTTCATCAGCTTTTGGAATGTCATAAGAGATTTTGGTGGTGGCAACCATAGGAGGGACTACTTCGAAGGCTTGACATGGATTTTCTATAAAATCGTTGTCCATATCGACATACTTAAACGAATTCAGGTGGTTAACCATGAACTCTTCTTCACCACAAACAGTAACAATCTTTCCTTTGACTGGATATTTCAACTTTTGGTAAAGGATGGACATCACTGCTCCTGCCCCATGTTTCCAAGGGTGTCCAAGTAAACAAGAGTAAGCGGGATGGATGTACATCACGTAGAAAGTATAATTGAAAACTTGTGAACCAACTTTAATGGGGAGATCAACTTCTTCAAGTACCATCCTCTTGGATCCATGAAAAGCCGTCACAACTATGTGACTTGGTTTTAACACCAAACCTTTGCAATCTAACCGGTCCAAGGTACCTTTGGGTAGAACATTTAGAGAGGAACCAGTATCAACCACGACATGGGCATGGGTAGTTCCTTTGAAATCAATAGAGAAATGCAAAGCTTTGTTATGATTCCTTCCAACTGGTGTCAAGTCAGCATCACAAAACCCCAATCCATTGTCGGCAGTCTGACTCGCCACACAATTTTCAAGTTGATCGACTATGGTCTCTTAAGGAACATGCGCTTTCTTCAAAAATTTGATTAAACCTTGGGCATGAGCATTGAAACAAAGAAACAAAGACATCATATAGATTTTGGAGGGGGTTTTCCCCAACTGCTCTACTATCTTGAAATCACTCTTTTTTATAATCTTCAATATTTCCTCCATTTCTTGGGCGGAAGGTTCCTTAGCAGCAATGTCTTTGGCATGCGCCTCCATCTCAGCAGGCTCAATTACTTTCTCTTTACCCCTAGTGTCAGTACTAGGCCTATCAATGGTATTGAGGACAGGTGTCGTTGTAATAGTTGGAGGTGAAATATTAGGAGAGAAGATGCTCCCCGCCCTTGTCACTTTGCTAGAACCAACAATATTGGTAACGTCATCAGCTTTGACTTTACTAACCCAGGAGTCTTGCTTAATCTTATGATAGTAAACTTCAGCACCGTAATTCCAAGGGACTGCTTTGTCGGAGGAGTAAGTAATCGGTCCAGGAGCAGTAATTATCAAGGGAGAAATTGCTGGTTCGTTGGAAATCTTAATAGGACCTTTTGAAGAGATCCTAATAGGTTTGTTGGATATTGTGATGATGGAAACATCTTCAGCTTTATCGGTCAAACTTTTGATGGACGGAGTTCTTTCAAACAGGATCTCATGAATATTTATCAGGTGTTGAACACCTTCTTTCAGCCATTTGCATCCATTAACTTGTTCGGCGCAACAATTACAGTCTTTCAAAGAGCCAGGGAAACCCCTGCTCTCAGCAAAAAAAATTTAACAATGGCCAGTGGCATAGTCAAATCTTCAACCGAGGAAATAAAAACATTGTCTTCAATTGCATTGACACCTTTGCCATGATTTGGCGTTGGTGCAGTTATAACATTCAGAGTTGTAGGTGAATCGAACTCAATAGTCTTGTCATCGATAAGATCTTGAATCTTGTTTTTTAGAGACCAACATTAATCAGTATCATGCCTAGAGCTATTGGAGTGATAGGCGCATTTGGTGTTAGGATTGTATTTCGGAGATGAAATATTGGGATTTGATGGTGGGTCACGCAATGTTACCAAGTTGTCCTTCAACAGGTTTTGTAAGGCTTGGGACAGTGACATGTTAATCCTTGTGAACTGTCTTCTTGGAACCTCAGACCTTTGATGGTTGGCTTGTTGTGGTTGTCTTTGAGTAGATGGAGGGTTGGAGATTAAAACAACACTAATAGATGGACTATGATCCTTCTTGGTATGGACCCTTGACCCATATACAACATTGTCTTATTTCTTTCCAGTAAAGGGCTTCTTTACAGTGTTTGATGTAGAAGCAGATGCCATGGGAATTTTTCCACTCTTGATACCACTCTCGACCCTTTCACCAGTGAGAATTAACTCAGTGAAACCGGACGATGAGCTCCAAATTAACAAGTTGAAAAATGGTTCAGTCAATGTTCCCATGAACATATCCACCAGCTCCCTATCCATCAGTGGTTGTTGTACTCTACCAGTAAGGTCTCTCCATTTTTGTGCAAATTCTTTAAAACCTTCATTGGAACCCATGGCCATTCCTTGTAATAGGACCCTAGTTGGTGCCAAATCAGCGTTGTACTGATATTGTCGGTAGAAAGCGGTGGCCAGATCTTCCCAAGTATGGATGTTGGAACCTTCCAACTAGTAAAACCATTCTAACTGAGTCCCGGACAAACTCTCTTGAAAGAAGTGTACCTAAAGTTTCTTGTCAGTGGTATGCGGTTTTATTTTGCGGACGTAGGACCTTAAGTGAAGTTTTTGGCATGAAACTCCGTCGTACTTAGAGAAGATTGGAATTTTGAACTTATGGGGGATAACAACCCCAGGAACTAATCCCAAATCACCAAAATACAAGCTAGACACAACTTGAATTTCCACAGCTTTCAACCTATTTTCCAGTTGCTTGTACTTATCCTCAGTCGGTGGATATTGTTCATCAAAGTAATCTTCATCCTCAAAAGCTTGATTTTTTGCAACCCCAAAACGGGTGCTCCTTGCATCTTCATTCTGATTCTCATCCCCCTCGGAGGAGTCTTCTCACTTGAACCTGTCGGACGGGGCCCTTGAATCTCTTTCCCATGTTGATTATGACTTTCTTCTTTGTCTTCTTTTTTGCCACCAGAAGTGACATTAGCTCTTGTTGTCTATTGGACAAGGTGAGCAAAGTTTCTTGAAATTGATAATTTTGTTTTTGCATGTCTTTCACGATCTGCTTGATATCCATCTTACTGAAATAAACAGTAGAAAGATGAGGAAACCCGTGTCGGAAAACCTGCTTATGTCATGATGCATGTGATGCGAATGCAAATGATTTCAAGGACTTTTAAAATTTAAATTTGTTTAGACAAAGAGGGAACAAACATTAATTGCATTAATAAGTTCAAACGGTTACAAGATGCCTCTTGGGCTTACAATGGAAGAAACAAAGAAAATACAAAATAAACTCCTAAAACAAAAAGACTCAAGCGTCCCAGGAGCGTATCATCTTCGGTGCAATTTAGGCATTCAAACTCCGCTCTTCGTGAAGTTGTATCGTGAGTTCTAAAACCTTTATCTCGCTTGCGTAGAACTGGGTTTCAAAGTTATATCACTCCCCTTTGAGTTGAATCCATGATCTTTGCAACTCCTCGAAAGTAGTTGGCATGTCAGGATGGAGAATAGTGTAAGGAACATCTCCCTCGGTAATAGGCTTCATGATGATAGGTAGAATGTCCTCATAAGGCATCACGAGACTTTAAGCGTGAGCTCGCACCCACTTGAGATAAGGCTCCAAAGGAATGGAGTTCTTATGCCCCAATGTCTTGCTATAAGCTTTGTTCACCATGCCCCAAGCTCATACAAATCTTTGACGGTAACCTTGTACATTATTCTCATAGTCAAATGTAATTCCTTGGACAAGTGCATCATGAGGACCATCCCTCCTAGCATACCAAAATTATCGCAAAGCTAAACAAGGATTATAAATGATACCTCCCCTAATTCCAAGGAGAGGGACATTAGGGAATTCCCCACAGCAATCAATGATGGTAACTTCCTCTAAAGATCGAGAGTACCAATGAATATCCCAATGCATGAGTGACATGAACCTAGTAGACTATCTCATGCCTTGCTCATTCTTCAAAACAGACCGAGGTAGGTGCAAAGCAAACCACCTATCCAACAAAGGAGTGCAACACATAATAATTCCCCTTCTCTTCATGGTGCGAGTGTGAAGAGAATGGAAGATATCACCAAGCAAGGTAGGAAACGAGTTACGAGATAGAAAAACTTTAACCGCATTCACATCTATGAGTTGGTCCGGGTTAGGGAACAATACCATCCTATAGATTAGAAGAGCCAACACTTCTTTAAAAGCTTACAAATCCAGAGCCTCCCAAAATTTTTGAGCTTTCTCAAACAGAAACTTGGCTAGAAAACCCTTAACACCACTTCTTGTTTCCCAATTTTCCACAACGTCGGACCGTTGCAAATGTAAAGCTAGAGCAATCTCCTCAGGTCTTGGGTCTTTCTCAATATCGGTGAAGGGTAATTGATCAAGAATAGGCACTCCCAATAGTTGATAAAACTCCTCCATGCTGGACACCAATTGATAATTAGGAAATGTAAAGCAATGGTGTAGAGGGTCAAAGAACTGAAAGAGCACTTTTATCATGTCTTCATCAAGGCTTGAGGTAACCAGATTGAGAAGTTGACCATGTCTTTTGATGAAAGGAGAATTCTCAAGAACCCTTGACGCTAACTCTTTGAGTTGAGGAGGCACTCTTACAAGGTTCATTTGGATAGTATTCCTGTGAGTGAAAGCCATGTCCTACAAAATAAAACAAAGATAAATCTCTAGGTCCTTGAAATGGTTAGTGCAAAATGCCATGGTATGATGTCATGTTGTTATGTGCAAATAACATATACACGCAAATCAAATAAGTCCTTAGGTTTAGGCTTGTGTGGAGTTCATTGGTAAGTACCCTCTTGAAGTTTAATTGGTTCAACATGTCCTAGAAAGTAATCGGGTTCTAGGGAATCTCAATATCACTGATCTTTCTTCATCGGGAATTATTTCAACGTAAGCTTATTTATTGGCGACCAAAATATCCCGAAAGTCTGATCTCAATAAGCATAGTATTGGGTATCTACCAACTTCGACTGCACAAAAGTCAGCTTCTGCCTTACTTCCTAATGGCCAAGTTATTCAATTAAAGGTTCTACGGTCAATTAGTGCTTTATGACACCACACAGCGGCCCCGTATTCTCCTTGAATGGACTCAAGGGATACCGGTACCAACAAATGTGTCACACTAACATATCCATTGCTTCAACCATGTCGGTATACCCTGCATAATCCCCACGATTTATGGCTACTTACCTAATAATGTTCCCCGATCCGGGTGGAGGATCAATAAAAACCCAAACAAGGACCCATAAATGTAAAGCAAACAAATCAAACAATGAAAGCCTTTAAAGGTGATATAGCTCTAAGGTAACCCCACTTTTAAATATAGTCCCCAGCAGAGTCGCCAGTTCTGTAATACGGTGGAAGAACTGACTTGGGTGTTTTGTGTTTTATTGCAATTGTTGCCGATAGCAAGAATCTCCACCGACTTTTCTTTTATCCAATAAAGGAAAGGGTGAAAAGAACAAGAAAGACCTTTTGAGAATTTTCTTAAGTTCGGGGGGTAGGTTATGAAAAGGGAAGGTGTTAGCACCCTTTTCATCCGTAGTTATCTACGGGCTCTTAGTTTCTAGCTTACTTTTGAAATGCTTTGTTTCAAATGTGTTTGTGAATTTGAAAGTACTTTTGAAAGTGTCTTTGTTTAGGAGAACTTTGTAATGATTCTCGTCTCTATAAGAATGTATACAAAGTGTTGACTTTTGAAAATATTTTGTTTTAAAAGTGTTGGTGTGTTTTGAAAGATGTTGTTTTGAAAATGTTGTGAGCAAGCAACTTTGAATGTTCTACCTACTCAAAAAGGTCTTAGTTATTTTCCTCCTCCTTTAGATATTTTTATCTTACCATGGATTGAAAAGAAGCCTTATCATTGGATGTGAAGGGACGGGTGTGGGTCGTCGTATAGTCATAGAAGGCGACCTCTGAGACGTTTTAGCAATTTTCGTGAGGGACTAAGATCGTTTTACTGAAGGAAACGTTGAAGGGTCATCGAGGGACTACAATCTTTTTTATCGAGGGTCTTTGCTAAAGCGTCCCACATTCGAGGGACATGACTATTTATTCGTAGGGAACAAGCGAGATTACCCTAGAGGTGCGCGTGTGAAAAGTGTTTGATTGCATACATTTTTGTCTTTGAGATTAGGTTTTTCTAACGGTTTATTTAGTCTTTCCATACACACCCTAATTACTAACAATTATATTAAAGAGATAAATTGCGGAAATTAAAATCCTACGCTATTACATCACTTTGGGGATGGGGGTATAATTACAAACGGGGATTAAATACAAGCCTAATTATTACAACCATATTGAATAAATGAATAGCAATAAAAAATATAAAATGGAAAATAGTGTACAAAGAAAGAAAAACAAACTTTATGTATCAACACATATCCTTATGCATCGATACATACCACTTCTTGTTTCTGAAAAAACAATCAACTCAGTGTGAGTCGATACATAATGGTATGTGTTGACTCATTTCATGTTTGTGTCGTCACATTCATGTTTTGTATCGACTCATACACCTTTTGTCTCTCTGTATTGTGCCTAGATAACAGTATGCATCGATGCATAAGGCCTTATATCGACTCATACCCTTTTATGTAACTAAAATAAGTCGACTCATGTGAGTTTGCATCGACTCATGCTGCAGTTTTTTGCCTTTAGCATTGTTCTATTGTGTGTACAAGTCAGTTCTCAACATATAATTGATGAAAATGAAAAGCAAGCAAATGGTTAGCTTCAAGGGCAATGATTACTACATTCTATCTTCACAAGTGAACCAACAATGATGCGTGTATCAAAAATTCAAGGTCAAGAAGACCTACCTTGAGACTGCAATTTGTGTTTTGAGTCTGAACAACTTTTATGATGTTGTGATGATCAGAATGGCTTCAGTGAACCTCTAGGAAGTTACTACAACCCTTACTTTGTATTGAGAGCTGCTGAATCACTCCAACCCAGTCTAGTTGTACAATACTGTTTTCTTTTTGAGTTTGGAAGATGGTTGTATTGGTATTACAGAAATTGTTCTGGTGTTTTAACAATTTCTATGTGGTGTGAAGTGTTTGTATAGTTTGTTTACGGGAAAGCTTGCAAGGTGTAATAGTGGGTTGAAGTTTTGTTTTTGTGAATGAAGATAGAGCTGAAGATGAGCAGAGGTTATCAAAAATTCTGTTATATTTTTTCAGATTTCTTTCTCTTTCTCTTTCAACGAAAGCCTCTCTAAAAAAACCTCCTAAAAATCCCCTCTTTGTGTGTTGTGAGACAATTTATTTATAGATGAAATGGACTAAAATTTAGGAGGGAAATAGATAAGTTTTTTGAATTTTTTGGGTATATTATTCCATTTCTTTTTAGATGTAGCTCTTATGTGCTAATTTTGTGCAAATATGGGACTGATATAATGCAGGTTTGGACAGGGTTAGAGGCAACATAGCAGGACTGTTTTGTAGAAGTTTTGGAGTGGAGTGGCAGCTTGGTGCAGGGCTGGCTTTGTATAGGACAACAGACTGTTTTTTAGCATGGTTTTGGGCTAGTAGCAGTTGGCTTGGACTTGGCAGCATATCTATTTTTGGGGCTTTTCTGGACAACAACATTTGTAGCATGATATAAGTCTGGTTTTGTGGGCAGATTTATGCAGCTTGTAACAAAGACAAGGCATATTTGTGGACAACATACTGGTAAAGTTTGAAGATTGAGTCAAAGGGAAAAGTCCAAACTAGAAAAAGTTTAGTATTTCTAACTTGCAATTTTTAACTTAAAAATGCAGCCTTGTTGTTTAGTTGAAAGCTTGTAACAACTTGAATTGTCTTGAATTGTGGTGAAAAGATGTCATGAAGTAATGAAATTAACATGTATAAAAAACACTTAGAAAAATTTCCAAGTGTTGCAATTTTTGATTTTTGATTTTTGATTTTCTTGATTTCTTGATGTTCAAATTTCATATTTTGAATGTCTTGATGAAATGTGATCTTTGAAACTCAAATTTAATCAAAAAGTCAAAGTTTGACTTTTCAGTGCATAATTGATTTTTTCATTGGTTGACCAAATTTATTTTATCAATCCAATGATCTCGGGAGATGAATTGAAATATGTGATTAAGTCAAAATGATGTACTTGAACCCTTGAGATCATGTTTCGAAACAATAAGTCATGTACTGGGTCAAAAGTCAAAGATTGGTCATTCTTAGTAAAAACTCTAATTTGGAGTCTCATTATTTCGGAGATGATTTTGTCTGATCAATTCCTTGAGAATCCTTGAGCATTGGAGATCCTTTGTGAGCAATGTCTTGAAAAAGAGAGGGAAAATTTTGGGGTACAACAGGGAACTTGAATTTATGAGGAATTACAACTCCCGAGATTAAACACAGGTCTTCAAAATCCAGCCAAGGCACTCTCTAGATCTCCATAGCATTGAGATGATCTTCCAGTTGTTTGTATTTGTCATCAGCCGGAGGATACTGTTCATCTGAATAGTCTGCTTCCTCTTTATCAGAACCTTGTTTGTTATTCTCCTTAGCTTCCACACTCTTATCATCTTCCTCTTGGTTATCACCTTTATTTGATGGGACCTCAAAATCTAGAGCCCTCCTGACCGGACCTTTGAATCTTCTACCCATATTAAGGATGACGACTAATTTCTTATTCTTTTTCTTCTTCTCTTTGGTGATGAGGGTCTTCAACTCTTCTTTCTCCTTGGCTAAGTCCAGGAACATTTGTTGAAATTAAGCGTTCTGAGCTTGATGATCTTTGACGCTTTGTTCGAGAGCCATCTTTTACTTAAATAAATAGCAAGGAGATGAGAAAGCATGTCTTGGGGAATACCTATTATGATGATATGTATGACATGCATATGCAATGTTTTCAAGGATCTCGCGGGATAGACAAAAGTGAAATGTTAGAGGTTGAGTCTGGTTGCAACTTTGACTGAAGAACTTTGCGTCTTTGAACGTCCTTCTATGAGAATCAAGCTCATCATTTCGAGTGAATCCTAGCCTTTGACTCAAGGGAACGTACTTCGGTCTTTGAGGGAATTGGGTTAGAGGAAAATAAATCCCCTTGCTAACAATCTGGTTCATGATAAACCTGCATCACAGGTCCCTGAGATCCTTGAAATGGTTAGTAAAAATGTGATGTTTATGATGTCATGATGTCATGTTTGAATAGATAGCAAACACAAATAAAGCACACAAGAGCCTTAGGTTTAAAAGCTTGTATGAGGTTCGTAGGTAAGTACCCTTTCTATAGAAGTTAAGTTGGCTCAACCTGTCCTAAAAATAGTAACCGGGTTCTAGGGATCTCATATCACAGATCTTTCTCGAAGGTTTTATTTTAGTACAACAACTAATTTGCCACAAAAACATCTCGCGAGTCGAATCTCAATGAGTGTAACATCGAGTATCAACCAACTCCGGACTGCACCAAAGCTGGCTATCTCACTACCTTCTAATGGCCAATATGGGTCAACTAAGGTTCTAAAAGTTAGTTAGTGCTTATGACACCACGCGACAGCCTAATGTTATCCTCGACTGACTCAAGGAACATTAGTATAAACCAAAGTTTCACACTAATGTAGCCATCACTTCAACCATATTGATCTACGCCGTACAGTTTCCATGATCTATTGTTACTTACCTAGGGTACCCTAGATCCAGGTGTAGGATCTTTGCAAGAAATTAAACCCAAGTAGCCCTCAATTTTAAAACAAATAAAGCAGACAAGTAAAAGCCATTAAAAGTGATCTAAGACTCTAAGGCAACCCCTTTTTTAAGTACTCCCTAGCAGAGTCACCAGTTCTGTGATACGGTGGGAGAACTGACTTGTTTTTGCATTTTATCACAAATTTTGGGGATAGCTAGAGTCGCCACCGACTTTTCTTTTATCCAATAAGGAAAGGGTGAAAAGAACAAGAAAGACCTTGAAGATTTTGAGTTCGGGGGGTAGGTTATGAAAAGTGAAGGTGTTAGCACCATTTTCATTCGTAGTTATCTACGGGCTCTTAGTCGCTATATCACTTTTTTAATTTTCTTTATGTGTGTGTGTTTGAAAATATTTTGAAAAAATGTCATAGCGAGGCAGACTTTGTAATGATTCTTCTATCAGTCCTCAAGAATGCGTACAAAGTGTTTTTGAAAATATTTTGAAAGTGTTTGTGAAATGTTTTGTTTTTGGGAGCAATCGATTAAAAGTATATATCCACTCAAGGTCGTTCTTGTAATTTTCCTTCTCCTTTATATAGTGCTATATGTACCATTAGTTAGGAGGAAGCCCTATCGTTGGATGTGAAGGGAAATGTGTTGGGTCATCGTACAATCATTGAAGGCAACTGGTAAGGATGCTTTAGTAATTTTTGTAAGGGTCATCGAAGGGCTATGATCTATGATTCGAGGGACTTTGCTAAACCGTACCCACTTTCGAGGGACATGACTATTTTTATTCCGAAGGCAACAAGGGAGGTTACCCTAGAGGTACGAGTGTGAAAATATATTCAATTCAGTTATTTTATCTTCTGATTTATGGTTTTGCTATCGTTTGTTTTATATCTTTTCATACAAACCCTAACTACTAAGCAGTAGCATAAGATAAAATAAAGTGTGGAAAGTAAAGGTAGAAAATATAAACCTAAACTATTACATCACTTTGGGGCAGATACATAATAAACAGTGCGGAAAAGAAATCCTAAGCTATTACATCCAGGAGCAGTTACATAATAATGAAACAAAAGAAAGTGACAAATAAAGATTACATTTGTGAGACCTATACAGTCGATCTAAAAATGTAAAATTAAGGTTGATGGAAAAAGAAATGTTTGTTGATGTTTTTTATAAAAGATATTTGGATGATAATTAATTAATTAAACCTAAAAAACTAGTTGATTTTAAAATTTCAAAAAAAGGTTGATTGATTAAATTAAAGGGTTGATAAAAAAACCTAAAAAAAATTAATTAATTTTGGTTAGTAAAAAAAGATTAATTAAAAATTGATTAAAATCCTAAAACCTGATTTAATTAGGGTTTATGAAAGAAAAGGTTTTGTTTTGTGGTTAGGTGAAATTAGGGTTTAAGGAAGAAATTAAGGAAAAAAACAAGTTATAAATAAAACAAAACAAATATGTTAGGTGTGATACGGTGGGAGAACTGACTTGGGTATTTTGCGTTTGGTTGCAATTGTTGCGGATAGCAAGAGTCGCCACAAACTTTTCTTTTATTCAACAAAGAAAAGGGTGAAAAGAACAGGAAAGACCTTTTGAGAATTTTTCTTGAGTTTAGAGTGTAGGTTATGAAAAGGGAAGGTGTTATCATCCTTTTCATTCGTAGTTATCTATGGGCTCTTAGTTGCTAGCTCACTTTGAAATGTTTTGTTTGAAATGTGTTTGTGATTTGTTTGAAAGTATTTTTGAAAAGTGCCTTCATTTAGGCGAACTTTGTAATGCTTTTCGTCTCTATAAGAATGTATACAAAGTGTTTAATTTTGAAAACATTTCACGGAAAAGTGTTGGTGTTTTTGAAATATCTTTTGTTTTGAAATGCTATGAGCAAGCAACAACGAACATTCTACCTACTCAAAAGAAGTCTTTATTCTTTTCCTCCTCCTTTAGATATTTCTATCTTACCATGGATTGGTAAGAAGCCCTATCATTGGATGTAAAGGGTCACACGTGGGTTGTCGTACAGTCATAGAAAGCAACATTGTAGAATAGCTTAGCAATTTGTTTGTAAGGGTCTAAGATCGTTTACCGAAGGCAACATTTGAAGGGTCGTCGAGGGACTACGATATTGTATTCGAGGGCAATTGCTAAAGTAACCCACATTCGAGGCACATGACTGTTTATCTTTAGGCAATAAGTGAGGTTGGCCCTAGAGGTGCAAGTGTGAAAAGTGTTTGTTTTTCATTTATTTTTGTCCTAAATTAGGGTTTTCTAATCATTGATTTTAAGTCTTGCCATACAAACCCTACATACTAGAAATAATATTGAAAGCGATAAATTGTCAAAAATTAAAGTTCTACGCTATTACATCATTTAGGGATGGGGGTATAGATTTACAAATGAGGGGAAGCAAGTAAATAAAACCTAATTTACTATTACAACCATATTGAATAAGAATAAATAATGTACAAGAGTGTATGATAATATATAAGGTCATAAAGAAAAAGGAATTTGTTTTTGTTTGAGTTTTTGATGAAAAGTTTTTAATTAAGCTAAAAATGGAAAATAAATAATTAGTTCAAATAAGACTAAATCTAAATTGATTTAAGAAAGAAAATTAAATTAATTAAAAAAATAAGTTTTTAGGGTTTTATATGAAATGATTTTATCTTAACTAATCAAACAAAAATGAATAGAAAAATTAATTAAAATCCTAAATTCTAAATTATTTAAATGAAAAAGAAGGTTAAAAATAAAGCCTAAGTCTAAGTTGGTTTAATTAAGAAAATAAATTTATATTAAAAAAATGTTTTTTTTGGTCTTTTTGTTTTAAAATAAATAAAATAAAAGTATACTAAATATATAAATAATAAATATAAAATATTTTTGGTATTTTTAATTAATAAAGATAATAATAATAATAATAATAATAATAATAATAATAATAATAATAATAATAATAATAATAAATGAAAACAAAAGAAATAGAAAAGAAATAAAATATAATAGTATAAGTCAGGGGGGTTCAGAAAGTGGAAATGATGTTTTTAAATAAAAAGATTTTGTTTTGTTAGGCCCAAGTCTGTTTTTTTGTATAATCAGAATAAAAATAAAAAGGGTTATGTGGGCTGTGTGGCTGCTTAGTGATATGGGGGGTGAGAGGAGATAAAGTGACAAGGCCCGCTGCTGAAGCCCAAGAGCCTGCAAAAAAAATGGAAAAACAAAGAATGTGTGAAAAGAAAAACCAAAAGGTCTCGCTGGGGCTCGAACCCAGTACCTCCTTTACTAATGCCTTACGCGCACGCTTGCTGCCACTGGGGTGGCCTGTTTCATATGTTAGTAAATCATGTTACAATAAACTTAAAATAAACTAAGTTCATAGCTTCACTTTATCTTCAACCTCGCACCATAACCAGACATGAATTTAAATCCCGTAACTTCTTCATCTCTCAACCATTTGCAAAAATGTAAACATCAATCTTGCTATAAATTTCATCACGATTCCAGAAATGTAAATAACTAAAATTATAGATCAAAGACGAATGAGAATTTCTAATGGTACCAAATTTTGACCTATATTTTTCAGAGATTTCAAACCTAAAATTCTCACTACTCGAGCAAGATAATGAATTCTAAGGACATGGTCAGCTTTAGGGCAATGATGTCTACATTTTATCTTTGAAAATGGAAAACTAACAATGTCTATATGAAGATTCCAAAAGTCAGAAAACTTACCTCAAAAATGGATTTCTTGTTTTGAGTTTCAGCTTGTTTCAAGGTGATGCAATGATCAGGTTAACTTCATTGAGTCCCTAGGAAGCTAATGTAATGCTTAGCTTGAATGGAGACTGGCTGAAATGGTCTGGAGAAGTTCAACTACAATGCTCTATTTTGGGTTATGGAAGATGAAGAATATGGTGTTACAGTTGGAAAACATGGATTGGGATAGCCTCTATATGTGTATTAGAATCTTTGTGATGGATTAGAAGTGAAAACGCACGAGTGGATTTGAAGATTGAGTTATAAAGTCAGAAAATGATAAGCTTTTTTTGCTTGTGTTGCAATTTATGGTTTGAGGGAGAATGAGAGTGCTTAAGGGCTTTTCCATTCGTGTGTTTTCTTACAATTAACTTGTATAGTTATAAACAAAAGATCTTAGGGCTTGCAGTTGACAGATCTGTGAGATATATAGTTATGGCTTGATTTTGAAGAAAAGTGGAAAAAACAAGTTTCAATGTGTTGTACAAGCAATGTAGAGTGGTTGAACACTTTAAATATGCCTCTTATGACTTACTAAGTTAAGTGTTTGCAGAAGGAGCCATTGAGAGGCTCAAGAAGGGTTGACATTGCATAAAGCTTTGCTTTACAAGAATGGAATGGTACCTTTCTCCTTAAAATGGCAAATTATTTTGGACAATGCTTGAATCAATTAGACAATTGATCAATAATTTATGTAAACATTAAATTAAGGAGTGATTTGCAAGTTAGAATCCTGCAAAGCAAGATTATGCAGCATGGCTTATGGATTTGGTCATGTGTTCATCACAAAATTGACTTGTAATTCAAGTTTGAAACCCTAACTTCATTTCTTCGATTCTCCTAGCTCAAGAATGATCTTATTGATTTCTTGGACATTTTTAAAATATTGGAACATTATCTAAGACATTCATGTTGGACATTTTGACAAAATCCTCTTGGATCTTGGTGAAAATTGGCCAAGAAGTTAGGTCAAAAATCTGCCTAAACTAGGTCAAATTTTCACCGTGTTTTTTAGAAAAAAGTGCATGACTTCATGAATTTATAACTCAAAATACAAGAACTTCTAGGAATTTATCAGTAAAGAAAAGTTGTAGATATGATTAAGATCTACAACTTTCATGTTGAAAGTTTTCTTTGAATCATCTTTCATCTTGGTGAAAAGTTGGCATGAAGTCGTGAAAAATAAGGCTTAAAACACATAAAATTTTCCAAGTCTTCAAAACTTTGACTTTTTCTCATAGACTTTTGACTTTCTTGATTTCTTGATGATAAAGCTTCATATTTTTACATGTCTTGGTGAATCTTGCTATTTGAAACTTAATTTTGACCAAAAAGTCAAAGTTTGACTTTTAGTGTATCAGTTGACTTTTTCATCAGTTGACCAAATTTCAACTATGATCAATTGATCTTGAGAAATGATTTGAGCCATAAAATTAGGTAAAGACATTGTGTTTGAATACTTAAGATCATGCTTCAAACTATTAAGTCATGTATTAGGTCAAAAGTCACTGATCAATCATTCTCAGTCAAAAATCCTAATTTTGACCATTTTACCCCTTTTGATGATTTGAGCATTTTTCTCGAGGAATTATGATCCAAATTTGATCAATTGATGCATATGACTTCAAAGTGTTGATATTGGTTATAAATCTTAAGTTTTGACTGTAAATTGACCATAATTGACTTTTTACTCAATACAATTGATTTTCAATCATCTGATCAATTGATTGAGCAAAATTGTGATTCAAGACTTGAAACTTGATATGAATATTATTGGAGGTCTATAATGATCCATGAAGTCATTTGAGGAATTAGAAGTCCAATTATCCTTGTGAAAATCCAAACTCTAATTTGAGGCATCAGTGTTGAGGAGATGGCTTGACCTAGTCAATACTTGTGCAAGTTTGAACCATTGAAGATATTTGTGAGAAATATCTTGAGAAAAGAGAGGGAAAATTTTAGGGTAAAACAACTTCCCCTATTCAATCTTCTTACACTTGAAGAGTTAGATTGGTGGGTCTGTCATTCGTGACTTAAAGGTGGAAGATGATTGAACACTAGAGTGCCCAGAAATTTGCACTCGCTGATGCCCGAAGTAATTGGTTGATTGTGTCGGAAATGGGTTTAAAGATGCCATTTGGAGAAGTGATAAAGAATTTATTGGAGATGGGATTGCATATGCCATCCAGAGTGACTGTTGTAGAAATTGGAAGAAGTATTAGAATAAATCTTTGGTCAATTTATATTGAAACAATAGATGTCTTTTGCCTGTTTTTAACTAGAATCGATAAATTTAACCAGAAGAGGTATGTTGATTGCCTTCCTTTAACTGGAAGAAGTAAATCTAACCATAAGAGGTATGTCGTTTTCCTGTCTTTAACTGGAAGAAATAAATCTAACCAGAAGAGATCTGTTGATTGCCTATCTTTAACTGGAAGAAATAAATCTAAGCATAAGAGATCCGTTGATTGCCTGTCTTTTACTGGAAGAAGTAAATCTAACCAGAAGAGGTCTATGGTTTTCCTGTATTTAACTGGAAGAAGTAAATCTAACCAGAAGAGGTTTTTCATTTTCCTGTCTTTAACTGGAAGAAGTAAATCTAACCGGAAGAGTTCTGTCGTTTGGTCAATTGATTTTCCCTGGAAGTAAGAGGATTAGTTGCATGCAGATGTATGCATGGCGTAATGATGTTCTCAAAATAAATGAGACTATGTTGTATGCATTTGTCATGCATGTATGAATATTATTGAAATGTATCTTTGTCTAGGAAAATAAATCCTTGACAAATGTTGGGGAATGTTAGGAAGAAAAATCCCGGACTACCGTTGGAGATAAAGAGTATGTGTATCTTCGACTTTGTATAGAGTGTTCCGCTGGGGATTCCTGTCTCGTTGTTTTGAGGATATTCTGCGGGGAATGTTGATTTCTGCTTGAGGGATAGAGTTCAGGAACCTCGGTTGTCCATTACTCTATTGGGGAATTTAATTCTTATTTACCCTTACTGGGGATAAAAGACATGGTTAAACTTTTGTCTTGGAGATGATAATTGACTGGTATCTGGTCGAAACCCAGGCTTTGCAGCAACTTTTTGGGGGAGGATAAAGTTAACTGTTATCTGGTCAAATTCCAAGCTTCGCAGCAACTTACTGGGGAGGATGAAGTTAACTGCTATTTTCTTGGATTCCAGGCTTCGCAACAACTTACTGGGGATAATAACGACTCTGCTGGGGACAAAGGGGTTTTTCTGTTGATATGTAACAGTCTGAGAAAAGACTCGCGTTGGGAAATCTATAGTTTGTTGGGGAAATAAACCCTGTTGAGGAAAATATTTTGAAGACCTTATTGGGGAGATGAATTCTTTTGGGGGAGAACTCCGCAAAGTTTATTTTTTCAGTTAAGACCAACTCAGTTGGGGAGAGGGTTTTCATGAGATTATACCTTGTGGGATAGTCTTATTGAAGCAACTCTGGTGGGATATCCCAAATCCTTAAGGAAATCCTTATTAACTATATTTGTTAATAGTTAATCATGTTCATATGCATATGTTCATTCAATTTTAATCATTGGACGATCTTGCACTCAAAATAGAAAAAACAAAAAGTTTGCACTTCGAAGTATATTTGTATTTATGTTTTGCCTATAAATAGGCGTTTTTTGTACAAGGAGACAAAAATCCTAGTAAGAGGAAATAGTCAAAAGAATGAAAGGAATACAAAGTGAAAACAAAATAATAGCCATGTGGAAGTTATTGTATTGGGTTCCAACTCTGCCATTGCCCCTATGTCTTCGAACATCATCCCTTGTCGTTGAAAGAAGTTTATTTAATTGACCTTATACCATTGAACTTGGACCTTGGTGATAAAGCTGGCTGTAGTGATTTCAAGGGACATACTCATATGCTTTGATCCTTAACTTTTTCCTGGACCGCCCTTTTGGGTTATCAGCCCACCAGGATACCCTTTTTTGCCCAAGCCTCCCTTTCGGGTTTTCGACTTGCCGGGTGTACAATCCTTTGTATATATCCCTAACTTTTTCCCGAACCTCTTTGATTCGCCGGGATGCCCTTATTTTTTCCTAGGTATGTCAACCTAGCAGGTCATTTTTATGCATAGTATTTTTTAACTATGTCCGCATTCACAGGATGCAGGAACTCTTCAACGTCCATAGTAGTTAGCATTATGGCACCGCCAGAGAATACTTTCTTAACAACAAATGGTCCTTCGTAAGTGGGAGTCCATTTTCCCCTGGGATCACCTTGAGGAAGAATGATGCGCGTTATTACCAAATCGCCAGTCTTATACACTCGAGGTTTGATCTTTTTGTTGAAAGCCTTGATCATACGCTTTTGATACATTTTACCATGACAAACAGCAACCAGTCTCTTCCCGTCAATTAATTTCAACTGATCCAACCTAGTCTGAATCCATGCATCTTCTCCGAAGTCTGCTTCTTTCATAATCCTTAAGGAAGGAATCTTAACTTCCACAAGTAAGACAACTTCTATGCCATAGACTAAAGAGAAAGGTGTTGCCCCAGTTGATCTTCGTTCCAAAGTACGGTAGCCATGGAGAGCAAATGGTAGCATCTCATGCCAATCCTTGTAGGTCACCACCATCTTTTGCACAATCTTCTTTATGTTTTTATTGGCAGCTTCTACTGTGCCTTTCATCTTAGGTATGTATGGAGAAGAATTGTGATGCTTGATCATGAACACAGTGCAAAGTTCCATAATCATAGTATTGTTGAGATTGGTTCCGTTATCAGTGATGGTTGTTTCAGGGATGTCTTACCGGCATATGAGGTTATGCTTGATAAACTGGGCTACACCATTCATAGTGACAGAGGCAAATAAAGCAGCTTTGACCCATTTGGTGAAGTAGTCGATGGAAACGAGGATGAAACGATGTCCATTAGAGGAAGTGGGCTTGACCTCTCCAATCATATTAGTGCCCCACATTGCAAATGGCCACGGAGAAGTCATCACATTCAAAGGAATTAGAGGCACATGAACCTTGTCGGCATAGATTTGACACTTATGGAAAGTTCTCGAGTGACGGTGACAATCAGTTTCCATAGTTGACTAATAATAACCAACCCTCAGAATCTTCTTGGCCATAGTGTGCCCGCTAAGGTGAGTTCCAAAGACACCTTCATGCATGTCTTCCATGATCTTCTCTGCCTCTTTCTTGTCAATACAATAGATTAGAGTCAAATCATGGTTGCGCTTATATAAGATCCCATTGCTTAGGAAGAATTTGGCTGAAAAACTTCCCATGAATTTCTTGTTATTAATTGAGGCTCCTTCAGGATACTATTGTGCTTCAAGATATATCCTTACTTCATGATACCAAGGTTTCTCCTCATCAGTGTGCATCTCATAACAGTGTGCCAGTTCATCAAATATTTTGATTGTAGTTCTAGGAGCCTTGTTGTCCCAATTGACCTTGAACATGGATGACATTGTTGCTAAGGCATCTGCTAACTGATTTTATTCCCTTGGGAAGTGTTCAAAGGTGATCTCCTTACAGCATGGGATCAAAGTTAACACAAGCTCTTTGTAGGGAATCAAATTTGGATGCGTAGTATCCCATTCTCCTTTAACTTGACTGATTACTAAAGCTAAGTCTATGTACACGCTTAAGAATTTGATTATTAGATCAATGGCAGCCTTAAGACCCAAGATGCATGCTTCATACTCGGCCATGTTGTTTGTATAGTCGAAGCATAATCTGGCATTGAAAGGTGTATGGCCACCTTCGGGGGAAATAATTACAGCGCCAATTATGTTACCTAAAGCATTGGAAGCTCCATCAAAAACCATAGGTCGTCGAGATCCTTGTTCAGGTCCTTCGTGCAGTTTAGGCTTTTCACAATCAGTTATCAGCATGATATTCTCGTCAGCAAATTCAAAGTTCATGGATTGGTAGTCATCAATAGCTTGATTGGCCAAATGATCCGCCGGTACACTTCATTTGATTACTTTTTGTGTGGTATACTGGATGTCATATTCAGCCAGGATCATTTGCCATCTAGCTATTCGTCTGAAGAGAGTTGGCTTCTCGAAGATATACTTAATAGGGTCCATCTTAGAAATCAATAGAGTGGTGCGAGCCAACATATAATGTCTTAGCCGGTGAACAACCCAAGCCAGAGCACAGCAAGTTTTCTCAAGTAGTGAATATCTTGTTTCACAGTTGGTAAACTTTTTGCTCAGGTAGTATATTGCATGCTCTTTTCGGGCAGACTCTTCATGTTGGCCCAGCACACACCCCATTAAATTCTCTAATACCGTCAAGTACATAACCAGAGGTCTTTCTTCAACTGGAGGCATCAGGATGGGAGATTCTTGCTGATATTCTTTAATTTTATCAAAGTTTACTTGGCAGTCGTCGTTCCATCTGTCTACTTGATCTTTTTCAATAGTTTGAAGATTGGCTCACAAGTAGCAGTTAGGTGAGATATGAACCGCAAATATAGTTGAGTCGACCTAAGAAACCCCTGACTTCCTTCTCAGTACAGGGAGCTGGCATTTCTTGTATATCTTTGACTTTTGTAGGGTCAACCTTAATACCTTTTCCACTGATGATAAACCCTAAGATTTTTCCAGATCTTACCCTGAAGGTGCATTTATTAGGATTCAGCCTTAGTTTGTATTTTTTTCAACCTCTCAAACAACTTGTGAAGATGATCAAGGTGTTGTTCCTCAGTTTGCAACCTTGCAATCATATCATCAACGTACACTTCTATCACATGATGGATCATATCATGAAATAGAGCTACCATAGTTCGTTGATAGGTTTACCCTTGCATTCTTCAAACCGAAAGGCATGACCTTATAGCAGAAAGTACCCCACTGTGTGACAAAGGTTATTTTCTCAATGTCTTCGAGCGCCATCTTGATTTGGTTGTAATCGGAGAATCCATCCATGAAGGAGAAAACTTTGTGTTAAGCCGTGTTGTTGACCAAGACATCAATGTGTGGTAGTGGGAAATCATATTTGGGACTGACCCTACTCAAATATTTGTAGCCTATGCACATACGGACTTTTCCATCTTTCTTCGGTATTGGGACCATATTTGCAACCCATTAGGGATATGATGTCACTGCCAAAAAACCTGTATCAAACTGTTTCATTACCTTAACTTTTATTTTCTCAGACATGTTTGGCCGCATGCGACAAACCTTTTGCTTGACTGGAGGACAATCTTCCTTTATTGGTAGAAGATGGACGACAATGTCAGTATCAAGTCCCGACATATCTACATATGACCAAGAAAACACCTCAATGTAGTCGTGCAACATCTAGACCAATCTTCTTTTGACACCGTCTTCCAAGTTAGTGCCAATCTTGACTTCCCTCTTGTTTGCCTCAGTACCTAGGTTAATCACTTCAATTGGTTCCTCATGTGGTTGAATGGCATTTTCCTCTTGCATCAGAAGTCTGGCTAGTTCCCCAAGCATTTCATAATCTTCTTCGACTTGGTAGATTGGATGTTCAAAGTCATATATGGCAATAGTATACTCGTTGTCAATGAGATCTGGAATAGATAGTAGACTCGTTGTCAATGAGATCTGGAATGGATGTGGATCTGCAAATGTGTGTGTGTGCATGTAAGGTCACATGGCTATTTTGAAAATCCAATAAAGTGAAAGAAAGACAATGAGCGCAAAATTTGAATGCAAAAAAGTCCAATGTTTTTCATTAAATGATCATATGGCATATGAAAATGAACAAACCCTTAACAAATGGACCATGGTTCCCCGGGCATGGCATATGGCTTAAAGTCATTGTTTCAATAAAATTATATACAGAGTTCTTAAATTAATGAAACAGTAAATGATAATTACTCCTTGTTGAAGGAGATTGGAATGAAGTCCTTGGTACGCCAGTTGTTGAGCCCTTCATCAGCAGTCAGGTAGATCCAGTCATCAGTCACAGTCATTGTCAGAGTCTTCAAGAGCATTCACTTCATGATTACTGATGCAAAGAGGTGGTTTCCATGTACAAGCACATCGGACCTCCTTTTGAGCTTTGGCAGTGAAGCCCAAACCACATTTGTCTGAATTGAAAGGGATGTCTTGGAGTTGTCCTGAAATGGTACAACCTCCGTATTCGATCACAGCGTGAGCATCTTTGAGGGAAGCCATCCTAGGCATATCTTTAACAACTTTTGGAACATCAGGAGTAGACTTGGCGGTAGAAACCATGGGAGAGGCCACTTCGAAGGCTTGACAAGGAGAGTCTATGAACTCACCATCCATCTCAACATACTTAAACAAATTCATATGGCTAACCATAAACTCTTCTTCACCACAGATGGTAACGATCTTTCCTTTGACTGGACATTTCAGCTTTTGATGAAGTTTTGAAGTCACTGCTTCTGCCCCATGTATCCAAGGGCGTCCAAGAAGGCAAGAGTAAGCAGGACAGATATCCATCACATAGAAAGTTGAATTGAAAATTTGAGAAACAACTTTGATGGGGAGATCAACTTCCCCATGGACCATCCTTTTTTATCCGTCGAAATCCCTTACCACAATGTCACTTAGCTTCAGCACCAAACCTTCACAATCCAATCGATCTAGGGCACCTTTGGGCAAGACATTCAGAGAGGACCCAATATCCACCAATACATGGGCTAGAGTGGTTCCTTTATATTCAACGGAGACATGCAAAGCTTTATTGTGATTTATTCCGGTGGGAGTTAAATCAGTATCCGAGAACCCTAATCCATTATTGGCAGTCAAACTCGCTACACAATTTTCAAACGGATCGGTCGTACTCTCCTGAGGAACATGCACATTCTTTAAAACTTTTATCAATGCTTGAGCATGTGCATCTGAGTATACTCATAAAGATAGCATAAAAATCTTCGAATGGGTTTTCCCCAACTGCTCTACTATCTTATAATCACTTTTCCTTATAATCTTCAAATCCTCCTCCATTTCTTGAGTAGAGGGTTCCTCGGTAATAATGTCTTTGGCATGCGCTTACATCCTAGTAGGCTCAATCATCTATTCTTTACCCCTAGCATCAGTACTAGGTTTGTCAACAGTAATGCGAACAGGTGTAGTTGTGGTGGTTGGAGGTGAAATATCAGGAGAGAAAATTCTCCCCGTTCTAGTCACGTTTCTAGTCCCAGCAATGTTGGTAATATCAGCAGTCTTCTCTTTATCAATCCAGGAGTCTTGTCTATACCATGGTAGTATACTTCAGCGCCATAATTCCAAGGTATCGCCTTATCGGAAGAATAAGTGACTGGCCCTGGTATGGTAATTATCAATGGAGCTATCTTTGGTTCATTGGAAATCCTAATAGGACCTTTTGAAGTGATCCTAATAGGTTTGTTAGAGATAGTGATAATGGATATGTCTTCAACTTCTTGAAGCATAACTTCAGTCAAACTTTTTACGGATGAAGTTCTTTCGAATAGGATCTCATGGCTGTCCATTAGGTGTTGGACACTTATTTTCAGCCATTCGTAGCCATTGATTTGCACAGCACAACAACAACAATCTTCAAGGCAACCAGGGAAAACCCCAGCTTTCAACAAATTGTTTTTAACAAACTTCAGTAGGGTAGTCAAGACATTAACAGAGGAAACAAAAGCAGTATCTTCAATAGAATTGATACCTTTGCCATGATTTGGCATAGGTACGATGATTACATTCGGAGTTGGAGGAGGATCAAATTCAATGGTATTGTTGTCAATGAGGTCTTAGATCTTGAATTTTAATGCCCAACAATGATCAGTGTCATGTCCGGGACTATTAGAGTGGTAAACACATTTGGTGTTCGGGTTATATTTTGGAGATGAAACATTGGGATTTGAAGGGGGATCACACAATGTTACCAAATTAGCCTTCAACAGGTGTTGTAGGGATTGAGATAGTGACATGTTGATCCTTGTAAATTGTATTCTTGGAATATCAGGTCTTTGGTAGTTAGCTTGTTGTTATGGTCTTTGAGTAGAGGTGATATTCGAGAGCAGATTCTCATTAACAAACTGACGATGGTCCTTCTTGACATGGCCCCTTGGCCCATATACGACATTAGTTTCCTTTTTTCCAGTAAAAGGTTTCTTCACAGTATTTGATGTAGAGGCAGAGGCCATGGGTATCTTTCCACTTCTAATTCCGCTCTCAACCCTTTCACCAGTCAAGATTAACTCAGTGAACCCAGATGATGAGCTCCCAATTAGTATGTCGAAAAATGGCCCAATCAATGTTCCCATGAACATATCTACCAATTCCCTGTCAGTCAATGGTGGTTTTACCCTACCAGCCAGGTCTCTCCATTTCTGCGCATACTCTTTGAAGCCTTCATTGGAACCCATGGTCATTCCTTGTAACTGCACTCTAGTTGGCGCCAGATCGGCATTGTATTGATATTGATGGTAGAAGGCGGTGGCCAAGTCCTCCCATGTATGGATGTTGGAACCTTCTAACTGGTACAACCACTCCAATTGAGTCCCAGAAAGACTCTCTTGAAAGAAGTGCACCCATAACTTCTTATCAGTGGTATGCGGTTGAATTTTACGAACGTAAGATCTCAAGTGAAGCTTCATGCATGAAACGCCATCGTACTATGCAAAAAATGGAATCTTGAATTTATGGGGGATCGCTACCCCAGGAACCAAACCCAAATCACCAAAATCTAGGCCAGGAACAACTTGAATTTCCATAGCCTTCAATTTATCCTCTAGTTGCTTATACTTGTATTTAGCCGGTGGATTTTGTTCGTCAAAATAGTGATCATCCTCGGAGATTAGATTGTTACCACCCCCAGCACGAGCTCCTTGCATCTTCATCCTGATTCTCATCCTCCTCGGAGGGGTCTTCTACCACTTGAACTTGTCAAACGGTGCCCTTGAATCTCTTCCACATGTTGATCAAAGCCTTCTTCTTGGTCTTCTTATTTGCAACCAGAAGTGACATTAGTTCTTGCTGCCCTTTGGCCAAGTTGAGCAAGGTTTCTTGAAATTTAGAATTGTGTGTCTGCAAGTCCTTCATAGTCTGCTCGAGATCAATCTTACTGAAATAAACAGTAGAAAGATGAGGAAACCGGTGTCGAAAAACCTGCTTATGTTATGATGCATGTAATGTGAATGCAAATGTTTTCAAGGACTTTTAAGATTTAAATTTGTTTAAACAAAGAAAGAACAAACATTAATTGTATTAATAATTTCAAATGGTTACAAAAAATTCCTCTTGGGATTACAACGAAAGAAAAACAAACAAAATGAACTAATAAAAAAGGCTTAGGTCTCCTATGGATGCTTCCTCTTTGGAGTAATGTAGGCATTCAGGTTCCGCTCCTCATGGAGTTGCCTTATGAGCTCCAACACTTTCTTCTCGCTTGAGTAGAATTGGGCTTCAAAGGTGTCTCACTCCCTCTTAAGTTGAATCCATGCCTTTGCAATTCCTCGGGAGTGGTAGGCATACCAGGATAAAGAATGGTGTAAGGAACGTCTCCTTCAGCAATAGGCTCCATAATGATTGGTAGGATGGCCACATACGGCATCATGAGGTTTTGAGTGAGAGCATGCACCCACTTGATATAAGGTTCCAAAGGAATGGAGTTCTTATGCCCCAAAGTTTTGCTATCAACCTTGTTCACCATGCCCCAAGCTCGTACAATTCTTTGAAGATAATCTTGGGCATCGTTCTCATAGTCAAACACAATTCCTTGGACAAGCGCGTCATAAGGTCCAGCCTTCCGAGCATACCCAAATTTTCATAGAGCCAAGCAAGGATTATATGTGATACCTCCCCTAATTCCAAGGAGAGGGACATTAGGGGATTCCTCATAACTGTCAATAACGATAACATCCTCCAAAGATCGAGAACACCAATGAATATCTGAATGCGAGAGTGACATCAACCTATTAGACCATCTCATGCCTTGCTCATTCTTCAAAATAGATCGAGGAAGGTGGGAAATAAACCACCTAGCCAATAGAGGATTGAAACACATAAGAAACCCCGTTCTCTTCATGGTCCGAGCGTGAAGAGAATGGGAGATGTCTCCGAGTAAGGTGGGCACCGGGTTACGAGATATAAAAACTTTGACCGCATTAACATCTATGAGTTGGTCCAGGTTAGGAAATAGTACCATCCCATAAATTAGAAGGGCCAAAACTTTTTAAAAAGATTGCAAATCTAGAGCATCCCAAACAATTTGAGCCTTCTCAAACAAAAACTTAGCTAGAAAACCTTTAACACCACTTCTTGTTTCCCAATTTGCCATAACGTCAAACCTTTGCAAATGTAAAGCTAGAGCAATCTCCTCAGGTCTTGGGTCTTTCTCAATACCAGTGAATGGTAATTGATTAAGAATAGGCACTCCTGAGAGTTGAGAAAACTCTTCCATGGTGGGCACTAATTGGTAATCAGGAAATGTGAAACAATGGTGTAAAAGGTCCAAGAACTGAAAGAGCAGTTTCATCATGTCTTCATCAAGGCTTGAGGTAACCAGATTGAGAAATCGACCATGTATTTTGGTGAACAGAGAATTCTCATGAACCCTTGACGCTAACTCTTTGAGTTGAGGAGGCACTCTTAAGAGGTTGATTTGGATAGTATTCATGCGAGTGGAACCATGTCCTACAAAAAAAATAAAGATAAAGCTCTAGGTCCTTGAAATGGTTAGTGAAAATTCTATGGTATGATGTCATGATTTTATGTACAGATAATCATATACAAGCACACAAACAAGCCCTTAGGTTTAGGCTTGCATGGGGTTTATAGGTAAGTACCCTCTTGAAGTTTAATTGGTTCAACCTGTCCTAAAAAGTAACCGGGTTCTAAGGAATATCAATGTCATTGATCTTTCTTCATCGAGAATTGTTTCAGCGTAAGCCTCTATTTTGGCAACGGAAATATCCTGAAATTCCGATATCAATGAGCGTAGTATCGATTATCAACCAACTTCGGACTGCACAATGGCCAAGTTGTTCAATTAAAGGTTCTACGGTCAGTTACTGCTTCATGACACCATACAACGGCCCTGTATTCTCCTTGACTGGACTCAAGGGATACGGGTACCAACAAATGTGTCACACTAACTTAGCCATCGCTTCAACCATGTCAGTATAGCCCACACAGTCCCCACAATCTTTTGTTACTTGCCTAATAATATTCCCTAATCCGGGTAGAGGATCAATACAAGACCCAAACAAGGACCCAAAATGTAAAGCAAACAAGTAAAACAATGAAAGAATTTAAAGGTGATCTAGTCTCTAAGGTAACCCCACTTTTAAGGATGTCCCCTGTAGAGTCTCCACTTCTGTGATACAGTGGGAGAACTGACTTAGGTGTTTTATGTTTGATCGCAATTGTTGCGGATAGCAAGAGTCGCCACCGACTTTTCTTTTATCCAATAAAGTAAAGGGTGAAAAGAACAGGAAAGACCTTTTGAGAACTTTTCTTGAGTCCGGGGGGTAGGTTATGAAAAGGGAAGGTGTTAGTACCCTTGTCATCCGTAGTTATCACTTTGAAATGCTTTGTTTGAAATGTGTTTGTGATTTGTTTGAAAGTATTTTTGAAAAGTTCCTTCGTTTAGGTGAACTTTGTAATGATTATCGTCTCTATAAGAATGTATACAAAGTGTTGACTTTTGAAAATATTTCATGGAAAAGTGTTGGTGTGTTTGAAAGATGTTTTATTTTGAAATGTTGTTATCAAGCAACTACAAATATTCTACCCACTTAAAAGAAGTCTTTATTATTTTCTTCCTACTTTAGATATTGCTATCTTACCATTGACTGGTAAGAAGCTTTATCATTGGATGTAAAGGGACATGCGTGGGCCATCGCACAGTCATAGAAGGCAACATTGTAGAATACCTTAGTAATTTGTTTGGTAAGGGTCTAAGATCGTTTACCGAAGGCAACATTTGAAGGGTCATCGAGGGACTACGATCTTGTATTCGAGGGTCTTTGCTAAAGTATCCCACGTTCGAGGGACATGACTGTTTATCTTTAGGCAACAAGTGAGGTTGGTCCTAGAGGTGCAAGTGTGCAAAGTGTTTATTTTTTCATGCATTTTTGTCTTGAATTAGGGTTTTTTACTCGTTGATTTTATGTCTTGCCATACAAACCATAATTACTAGCAATAATATTGAAAGCGATAAATTGCGAAAATTTAAAGTTCTACATTATTACATCATTTAGGGATGGGGGTATAAATTTACAAATGGAGTGAAGCAAGTAAATAAAACCTAATTTACTATTACAACCATATTGAATAAGAATAAATAATGTACAAGAATGTATGATAATATATAAGGATATAAATAAAAAGGAATTTGTTTGAGTTTGAGTTTTTGATGAAAAGTTTTAATTAAGTTAAAAAAGGAAAATAAATAATTAGTTCAAATAAGACTAAATCTAAATTGATTTAAGAAAGGAAATTAAATTAATTACGAAAATAAGTTTTTTAGGGTTTTATATGAAATGATTTTATCTTAACTAATCAAACTAAAGTGAATAGAAAAATTAATTAAAATCCTAAATTCTAAATTATTTAAATGAAAAAGAAGGTTAAAAATAAAGCCCAAGTCTAATATGGTTTAATTAAGAAAAGAAATTTATATTAAAAAATGTTTTTTTGGTCTTTTTGTTTTAAAAGAAATAAAATAAAAGTATACTAAATATATAAATAATAAATATAAAATATTTTTGGTATTTATAATTAATAAAGATAATAATAATAATAATAATAAATAAAAGAAAAGAAATAAAAAATAAATAAAATATAAGAGTATAAGTCAGGGGGGTTCAGAAAGTGGAAATGATGTTTATAAATAAAAAGATTTTGTTTTGTTAAGCCTAAGTCTGTTTTTTTGTATAATCAGAATAAAAATAAAAAGGGTTATGTGGGTTGCATGACTGTTTAGTGATATGGGGTGAGAGGAGATAAAGTGACAAGGCCCATTGTTGAAGCCCAAGCGCCTAGAAACAAAAAACGGGAAAACAAATAAATTATGAAAAAAAAACCAAAAGGTCTCGTTAGGGCTCGAACCCAGGACCTCCTTTACTAAAGCCTTACGCGCGGGCTTGCTGCTACTGGGGTTGCCTGTTTAATCTGTTAGTAAACCATGTTGCAATAAAATTGAAATAAACTAAGTTCATAGCTTCACATTGTCTTCAACCTCGCGCCATAACCAATCATGAATTTAAATCCTGTAGCTTCTTCATCTCTCAACCATTTTCAAAAATGTAAACATCAATATTACTCTAAATTTCATCACGATTTCAGAAATGTAAATAACTAAAACTATAGATCAAAGACGAATGAGAATTTCTAATGGTACCGAATTTTGACCTAACTTTTTCAGAGATTTGAAACCTAAAATTCTCACTACTCAAGAAAGATAAATGAATTCTAAGGACATGGCCAGCTTTAGGAAAATGATGTCTATATTTTTTCTTTGAAAATGGAAAGCTAACAATGCCTATATGAAGATTCCCAAAGTCAAAAAACTTACCTCAAAAATGGATTTCGTGTTTTGAGTTTGAGCTTGTTACAAGGTGTTGCAATGATCAGGTTAGCTTCATTGAGTCCCTAGGAAGCTAATGCAATGCTTAGCTTGAATGAAGAGTGTCTGAAATGGTCTGGAGAAGTCCAACTACAATGCTCCATTTTTTATTATGGAAGATGAAGAAGATGATGTTACAGTTGGAAAACGGGGATTGAGATAGCCTTTATATGTGTATTAGAAGCTTTGTGATGGATTAGAAGTGAAAACGCACGAGTGGATTTGAAGATTGAGTTTCAAAGTCATAAATGACAAGTTTTTGTGCTTGTGTTGCAATTTCTTGTTTGAGGGAGAATGAGGGTGCTTGAGGGCTTGTCCATTCGTGTGTTTGCTTGCAATTAACTTGTATAGTTATAAGCAAAAGGTCTTAGGGCTTGAAGTTGAAAAATCTGTGAGATATAGAGTTATGGCTATGTTACTTGATTTTGAAGAAAAGTGGGAAAAACAAGTTAGAATGTGTTGTACAAGCAATGTAGAGTGGTTGAACACTTTAAACATGCCTCTTTTAAGTTGCTAGGTTGAGTTTCGCAGAAGGATCCATTGAGAGGCTCAAGAAGGGATGACATTGCATAAAGCTTTGCTTTACAAGAATGGAATGGTAACTTTCTCCCTAAAATGGAAAATTTCTTCGGACAATGCTTGAATAAATTGGAAAATTGATCAATTAGTTGTGTAAACATTAAATTAAGGAGTGATTTGCAAGTTAGAATCCTGCAAAGCAAGATTATGCAGCATGGCTTATGGATTTGGTCATGTGTTCATCACAAAATTGACTTGTAATTCAAGTTTGAAACCCTAACTTCATCTCTTCGATTATCCTAGCTCAAGAATGATCTCATTGAGTTCTTTGACATTTTGGAAATATTGAAACATTATCTACAACTTTCATGTTGGCCATTTTGACAAAATCCTCTTGGAGCTTGGTGAAAATTGGCCAAGAAGTTAGGTAAAAAATCTGCCTAAACTAGGTCAAATTTTCACTATGTTTTTTAGAAAAGTGCATGACTTCATGAATTTATAACTCAAAATCCAAGCACTTATAGGACTTGATCAGTAAATAAAAGTTGTGCATCTCATCAGGATCTACAACTTTCATGTTGAAAGTTTTGTTTGAATCATCTTACGTCTTGGTGAAAAGATGGCATGAAGTCATGAAAAAATAAGACTTAAAACACTTTGAAAATTTTCTAAGTCTTGAAAACTTTGACTTTTTCTCAAAGACATTTGATTTTTTTGATTTATTGATGATCAATCTTTATATTTTTACATTTCTTGATGAATCTTTCTATTTGAAACTTAATTTTTACCAAAAAGTCAAAGTTTCACTTTTAGTGTATCAGTAGACTTTTTCATCAGTTGACCAAATTTTAATTGTCAATCAATTGATCTTGAGAAATGATTTGAGCCAGGAAATAAGGTCAAGACATTGTGCTTGAATCCTTAAGATCATGTTTCAAACCATTAAGTCATGTATTAGGTCAAAAGTCAATGATCAGTCATTCTGAGTCAAAAACCCTAATTTTTACCATTTTACCCCTTTTGATGATTTGAGCATTTTTATTGAGGAATTGTGATCCAAATTTGATCAATTGATGCATATGACTTAAAAATGTTGATGTTGGTTAAAAATCTTGAGGTTTGACTGTAAGTTGACCATAATTGACTTTTTACTCAATACAGCTGATTTTCAATCATCTGATCAATTGACTGAGCAAAATTATGATTCAAGACTTGAAACTTGATATGAATATTCTTGGAGGTCTATAATGATCCGTGAAAGTCATTTGAGGCATTAGAAGTCCAATTATCCTTGTGAAAATCTAAACTCTAATTTGAGGCATCAGTGTTGAGTAGATGGCTTAACCTAGTCAATACTTATGCAAGTTTGAACCATTGAAGATATTTGTGAGAAATATCTTGAGAAAAGAGAGGGAAAATTTTGGGGTACAACACCAGGATTGGGTGTTGAACCCACACCCTTACCCTTCCCACCAACAAGGCTTGGCACTGGGCCAAGCGAGCATTCGTGTGAGTAGAACAGGAACAAACGAACTACATGTTAAACATGCAATATAACATGAAAATATGAAATAAAACCCGAAAAGGTAGGGATCGAACCCACACCCTTGTATAGTAATGCCTTAACGCGGGCGTCCTTGCCACTGGCCTCCTGCATGCAAGCCTCAATTCAGAAGGCAATAGCCTCCTGCATGTTTGCTTTGATTCACATAGCAGTGGCCTCCTGCATGCAAGCTTCGATTCAGAAGGCAATGGCCTCCTGCAGGCTTTCTTTGATTCACAAAGCAGTGGCCTCCTACATGCTCGCTTTAATTCATAAGTCAATGGCTTCCCTCATGCTAGCATGCACAAGGCAATTACTCCCCTCATGTTTCGATTCCATCTTTTAATCCTTCAACACACATAGTTTCTACACTATGACACAAACTGGCGCATTCTAAGAACATGCAAAAGGCCCATTCGAAGAACATGAAGTTGTTGGATTCGAAAGACACATATTTGGTGGCCCTTCCAAAGAACATGAATTTTTTGGATTCAAAGAATACGTGGTCCATCCAAAGAACATGAATTTGTTGAATTTTAAGGATACATTTGGCCCCTTCAAAGGATACACATATGGTCCATTCGAAGGACACGCATTAGGTGGAAACAAATATTGTTGTCTGAAGAGTAGTCTGGTCGAAGGTTGGATCTATATGGTCAAGACGAAAGGGTGAAGTATTCAAGATGCTTGTTGACCAAAGTCTTATATGCTGCCAAGCCTAAGGCTGCTGCTTTGGCCACAACACTTCAAAACTGCTCCAAAGCAGTCCTGCTATGCTTCTCCCATATTTGCACAAAATTGGCTGACAAAAACTGCACCTCGAAAGCTACAAAAATAGCATACCCAATTTTTTCAAATTTCATTTGTCCCCCCCCCCCCCCAAACCTCATCCAAACTTCATCTATAAATAAGAGGTTCCACAATACAATTAGGGGGCTTTTTTTTAGTAGATGAATAGACTTTATGTTGGGTGGGAAAATTATTAAACATTATCAAACATTATCAAACTATCAAACATTCTCAAACTCTCAAACACTCGCAAACTCTCAAACTCTCAAAAAATCTCAAACCCCTTCATGGATTAGTGAACCTTTTGATTCACTCCATATATCAGCCTTTCGATTCACCACCCCTATAACTTCCATATACCATCTTGGAACACACCCAAAACCCTCAAAAAACCCACTCAAGGAAGTTAGTGAGCCTTTCGATTCACTCTTAACCAACCTTCGATTAAGTGATTTTCAAAACAAAGCAGCAACTGAAATAGCTTCAGGAAGGTCCCTGCAGGCTTAAACCATCATCGAATCATTCTTGGAAGTCATACAGAGCTCTTTAAATTGGCATTTCAAGAGGTAAGTTTTCTTAAACTTAGAACTCTTCATTCAAATATCATTTGTACATACAATAAAAGAAAAATGTAGATATCATAGGAAGCTGACCATGCTTTTAGTTTTGATTTTCTTTGCTTGTGTTTTGATATTTTCAACTCTGACTAGTTAGATTTTGATGTTTGTGCTAAATAAAGTTCATTGCTAACCTTTGGTCCATAGCCTTTTTTTAAAAAGTCATATGGTTAGATTTGTTTTGAAGATCTTAGGCAAGTTTTTGCTTCTTTCGATTGGCTGAGGATTGAAGCCTTTCAAATCTCAACATTGGAGTCTTGCATCCCTACGCTCAAAGGAATAAGATAAAGCTGTGTTTAAACATCCAGAACTGAATTCATTTTATATCTAGTGCAAGTTGTAAACCCAACGGATGAAATAGACCACCCTAGTGGTACAAACAGCGCGCGTTAAAGCCTTTCCATGAAGAAGGTCCTAGGTTAAAAACCCAGCGAGGCCTTTTTGTTCATCTTTCATATTTTTCACTTTGCCTGCTTACTAACACAAAAACTTCCCAAACAACACAAAACTGTTTTTTTTACACCAAAAACTATTTTAAATACAAAAACTATTTTCTACACAAAAACTGTTTTAAACACACACAAAAAAAATTGTTTTCAACACAAAAACACCAAAAATATATTTAAGTTATTTATTTTATTTTATTTAATTTCTTACAATGAAAAAGACAAAATATTTTCCTATTTATTTTCTTTTCTTTAACTTTATCAAATTTCCTTAACAAAATCCAAACAAAATTCATTTTCTTTTTTGTACATTTATTCAAATTCAATATGGTTGTAATCGACAATTAGGATTTTATTTCTTGCAATCTCCATTTGTATATTTGTATCCCCCATCCCCTAATGATATAATAGCATAGTAAACTTACTTTCCGCAATTTACCACTTTGATATAAATGCTAGTAACTTAGGGTGTGTATGGCAAGATAAAATCAACAAGTAGACAATCCTAAGTTCAAGACAAAAAATGCATGCAATCAAACACACTATTCACACACATGCACCTCTAGGATAATCTCACTTTTTGCCTCGGAAAATAGTCATGTCCCTCGAATATGGGCGTTTTAGCAAAGACCCTTGAATAAAAAAGATCGTAGTCCCTCGATGTTTCTCGATGTTGCCTTCAGTAAACGATCTAGTCCCTTACGAAAATTGCTAAAAAGTTATCATAGGTTGCCTTCTATGACTATACAATTGACTCACCCCGTCCCTTCACATCCAACGACGGGGCTTCTTACCAAATCAATGATAAGATAACAACATCTAAAGGAGGAGTAAAAGAAAATTAGACCTTTTGAGTAGGTAGGATGCTCGTAGTTTGTTGCTCTTAAACTAAAACAATTTTCCACACATACATTTTCAAAACAACTTTCAAAAACAAACATATCTTTGAACTATTTTCAAAACCAACACTTTGTATGCATTCTTATAGAGACGAGAATCATTACAAAGTTAGCCGCAAGAAAGGCATTCTGCAAATTATTTTCAAACTTACACCCATCACAAAGCACCTTTTCAAGAGAAGCAATTTTTCAAGTGATCTAGCAAGAAACTAAGAACCCATAGATAACTATGGATGAAAAGGGTGATAACACCTTCCCTTTTCATAACCTACCCCCCGAACTCAAGAAATAATCTCAAAGGTTTTTCCTGTTCTTTTCACCCTTTCCTTATTGGATAAAAGAAAAGTCGGTAGCGACTCTTGCTATCCGCAATAATTGTGATCAAACGCAAAACAACCAAGTCAGTTCTCCCACCGTATCACAGAACTGGCGACTCTGCTGGGGACATATACTTAAAAGTGGGGTTACCTTAGAGTTAGATAACATTTACTTGTTTTCATTGTTTGATTTGTTTGCTTTACATTTATGGGTCTTTACTTGGGTTTTTTGATCCTACACCCAGATTTGGGGGAACCTTTTTAGGTAAGTAGCAATAGATTGTGGAAAATGTACGACATAGACCGATATGGTTGAAGCAATGGTTATGTTAGTGTGAGGAATTTGTTGGTATCAGTATCCCTTGTGATGAATCGAGGAGAATACAGGGCCGCTGAGCAGTGTCATGAAGCACTAACTGACCATAGAACCTTAATTGAACAATTTGGCCATTATGAAGTAGTGAGATAGCCAAATTTGGTGTAAAGATGAAGATTGGTTGATACTCGATGCTAAACTCATTGAGATCGGACTTTTGGGATATCTCGGCCACAAGAAAAGATTGATTGTGCTGAGACAATGCCTAAAAGAAAGGTTAGTGATATTGAGATCCCCTAGAACCCGGTTACTTTCTAGGACAGGTTAAGCCAACTAAACTTCAAAAGGGTACTTACCTATGAACCTCGTGCAAGCCTAAACCTAAGGAATTATTTGTTTTGTTTGTACATAACGACTTGTTTGCCTTTGTTGGTGTTTTACCCCAAAATTTTCCCTCCCATATTCTTCAAGATTTGCCAAGTCAATGCTTCAAAATCTCCCCAAGGGTTGCACAGTGCAAGGGCCTCCTAACAGTCAAAAACTAGGGTTTTGGTTCTGTCAAAGAAATTGAAGTTTTCAAGGGTCCAATAAAGTCCCACATGCCTACAAACATGGTCAAGCATCCTCATGCCAAGTTTCAAGACTTGCAGCACAAAATGGCACAGTCAAAAACCCTAAATGCTTCACAGTCAACTACAGGGGCAAAATGGTCATTTGACAGTCAAAAATCCAAATTTTTGGTCAACATCTTATTTTGAAGCCACAAACATCATTTGATCAATTCTTGATCATGATTTTCAAGGCATGGCTCAAAAAGTCTTAAGATGCAAAAGTTTCCATATTTGGACAGTTGAAAAAGTCAACTGCAAATTGACCAGGGCATAACTTCCACATGGTTTATCAGAAAAATTCCATCCAAAGCTCATTTTGAAGAGAAAGACATTTCCTACAACTCCTCTTCACACTTCAAGTCCAAGAAATGCTCTCACAAAAAGTTATCAATTTCAACATTATAGGTCATTTTCAAAAGTCAACAAAAAGACACTTTAAGTCAAAGACCATAACTTGAGATTGGTAAATCAAAATGACATGGGACCAAAGGAATTGGTTATAGGACTTCAAGACCTTTCCAAAATGTCAAAGAACATGATCAAAGCTTAAACATTGAGCAAGATATGCCTTGTGGAAGTTGGGAAGTTTTTGGGAATTTTGAAAAGTCAACTTTACTTCAAATGCCTCAAATTTGCTAATGGGCCACATTTTCTTCCAAGATTCATCATCCAAAGGCTATGCACGACCATTTTGCCCAAAGGGGATTTATTTCATCATTTTTATTATTTATTTGAATTTTTAATTACTATTAATTCATTTAATTAAATAAAATATGGAAAAAATACTAAACAAATGTATTTTGAATCTTTTTATACAGCATTTGCTCTCCTTAAAGACTCAAGATTCGTGCACAACAAAATTGGAAAGATTGGCCATGATTGGAATCAAAATCACATGGAAAAGATTTGAAAAATATTCATGGAAAATCAAATATTCCATACATCAATGCAAGGATTTTTGGACTCAAAATTCAACCCTAATTCATCCCTCATATAAGTAAGAAGCTAAACCTAATGCCAGGAACCTGAAAGTTGCGCCTCACATCAAGAACACACTTTGCAATTTTTGTGAAAAAAGTGAAAAGTGAAAACTGCCTTAGAGTTGGTTTCAAGACAAAATATTGATACCATTAGCTTGCCAAGGCATCAAGGAATCTGACTGAGTCCTTTTTCCACGCTTCCAACCTCAGGAATTGGTACATAGAAGTGAAACTGTTTCATATTTTTTGCACAATCGTGTTTCATCATTCAGGCCATATTGTTGATTTCTAACACTTGTTTTGCACTAATCTAATCATGCTGAAACTAACCATGCCATTTAATTGAGTTTTCATGCTTTGTACGTGAATCCACCATTGGAGCATTCTAGGTTTTCAGAACTGTAAATTTGGGGCTTCCTTGTTCTGGAAAAATTGAGACATGAGACTTGTACCATCAGAACCAGAAGCTTCACACGAATCCAGTCATCCTATCGCGCCTAATTTATGAACCACGATGGCCTATTCGCTATTTTTACGTTTGCCACTTAGTAGGGGTTTAAAACCCCCGCTATCGCTTTTTATTTTGCAGGTTTAACATGAAGAAGATGATGCGTGGAGGCTGGGGATTGGTGCATTTGAATTTCGCGCGAAATACCCACTAATCGTTTGTTTTACCTTATATTCATTATTTTCTATATTATATACAAAATGCGCAGATGGCACAGTTGGTGGACTAGGCATTTGGTAAACTCTGGGACCTGGGTTCGATTCCCAGGTCCCCCCATCCCTTCAATTTTATTTTTCCTAATATCTTCCCATGCAGTGCATTACCTGAAGACCATCATGGATGCCTATGCTTGAGCTCACCACATGTCCTTGAAGATCCACTCAATGGCCAGGATCTGGAGTCCAATGAACGCACCATTCAACGCATGTACACGCCAGCATGAAAAGTCAACAAGGCCAGGAATGATTGGGCCTAATTGTTGGCCAAACACCTCCAAACTGGGGTCAACACCCCCCAAATGTTTGCATTTCTTTTCTTTTCCTATTTTTTTTTAGTATTTGTTTTAATTTAATTATTTCATTTAAATTCCTCCAAATTAATATTTTCATAACATGAAAAATAATAAAAAATCAGAAACTTAAAAATAAAAATATATTTTATTTAATGTTATTTTGTGAATAAATTGTATAAAGTAATTTAGTTAATTCTAGGTTTAATTTTTTTCTTTATAAATAAAAAATGTAGAATTAGGGTTTTAATTACTTTTTTCTTTTTTCTTTTCTTTTATCACTATTAATAATTAATTATTTATTTTTGTAAATAAAATTGTATTAATTAATTAGGTTAACTTTAGGTTTAATTTTCACATTTTTTTAATAAACTAAAAATAGCTAGAATTAGGTTTTAATTCCATTAATTCTCATTAAAATCCATAAATACAAAAAACTCAAAAATAACTTCTCTTTTCTCATTAACTTTAATTAATTTCATAATTGTAATTTAATTTCCTTAAAAGGGTCCAACGCCCTCGCATTCCCGACTTTAATTCTCTTCGCATTTTTATTTCTTTTTGTGAATATTCATGTAATTCTCCCAAAGCCATGTAATAGCTTAATTAGATATTTATCTTTTCCGCGTTTTTATTTTATTTCAAATCGGGTCCTGGATTAATTTGGCGATGTGGACCTGCGCCTTTGTAATAGCGTAGGACTTTTAATTCTCGCATCTTTTAACTGTTAATAATTGCATGAAAGAATGAATGTCAAAATAAAAAGCAACGCGTAGATCACCAATACATGACAAGACAAAAATAAATGAACATGACACACAAATCACACACCACCCCTAGGGTGCGCCTCACTGTTGCCTTGCCCCCCGAAAGGTGGTCGTCGAGTAGAGGACATTTTAGTAAGTCCTCATGTCCATGAACATGGAATGAGGGTAGCTTCTAAGGTGTCTTCCTATTGCTCCGGTGGCCACACTGTTGCTTTGTCCCTCGAAACGTGGTCGTCGACTATAGGACGTCTTAGTGAGTCCTTATGTCCCATTGATCTGGTTGCCTCAAAATAAGCTGCCTCGGAATAGTTGCCTCGGAATAAAAGATCAATGGCATAAGGGTAGCTTCTAAGGTGTCTTACCTTTGCTCGGTGACCACATTGTCCCTAAACTCGAATTGACCCGAACACCTCCAACGGTGGTGCTACCTACCTCTCAATGGTGGGATGGCACTACTTTAAGGACATTTACACAGACGAATTCCTTAGGGTAGGTAGACGACTCTAGATACTTGCTCTAATTTCAAAACAAATAAAAAAAAAACTTCTTTTCACACCGACACTTTCAAAAAGCTTTCGAAAGCAACTTTTCAAACACTCTTGAGGACTGATACAAGAGTCGAACTGAAATTTTCAAAGAAACTTTTTTTTAAAACCCACAGTTGAAAAGCAAACAAACAATTTTGAAAACACAAATGAGCAAGTATCTAAGAGCCCATGGATAACCATGGATAGAAAGGGTGCTAACACCTTCCCTTTCTATAATCTACCTCCCGAACCGAGAGCAATCTCTATAAGGAATTTTTCTGTGCTTTTGTCCTTTCCATTTGGAGAAAATAAAAGACGGTGGCGACTCTTGCTTATCGCGACATTTCGCGAACCAGCGTTAAACAGTCAGTTCCAGATCCACCGATCACAGAACTGGCGACTCTGCTGGGGATCTAAACTTAAAGTGAGGTGTACCTTAGGATTAGTTCATAACTGTGTTTTCAATTGTATTGATTTGCTTGCTTTAAATTGTGGGACTGTCTCGGGAGTTCTATAGATCCTAACCCGGATCTGGGGGATACCTTCTTAGAAAGTAGCAACAAGGCTGTGAGGGAACTGTGCGGGGTATACCGACATGGTTGAAACAGACTGCTACGTTGATGTGGCACTTTAGTGTGTACCGGTAACCCTTGAGTTCAGTCAAGGAGAGTACGGGGCCTTCGCGTGGTGTCGTGAAGCATCAACAGACCTTAGGAACCTTAATTGAACTATCTTTGCCTCTTTAGGGTAGTGAGATAACTGACTTTGGTGCAGTCCGAGGTTGGTTGATACTCGATACTACACTCAATTGAGGGTTGCTTTGCTGGAATATTTCGGTCGCCAGTTCAGTGGCTAAATCGAAACGATGAACAATGAAAGCAATCCCGTGATATTGGGACCGTTAGAACCCGGTTACTTCCGATAGGACAGGTTGAGCCCACCAACTTCAAGAGGGTAATACCCAGACCCCATGCTGGCCTAAACTCTAAGGGCTCTTTGTGTGACTTGTGTGCCTTCAAACTTGACTATTTGCATGCTTGTTATCTGACACATGAGTTCCTTGTAGGTTTAACAGTCCTTAATTGGGACTCATTACAGGGCCTACTTACATCACTCCATGCATAGCATAACATCATACCATTGCATACATCCTGCATAAGGACTAACCCATTTCAAGGATCTCAAAGGTCTGTGATGCAGGTCATGATGAATCAAAATGTCTAGCAAGGGGCAAAGGGGATTTATTTTCCTCTAGCCAAGGTTGATAATTTGAGTCAGGGGCTATGACCCACTTGATATGGTGAGCTTTGACTCTTGAAGAAGGTTCCCCTAGCCAAGGTTGTTTGGAAAGTAAAACAAGGTTGATGACTTCAGTCAGGGGCTATGAACCACTCGATATGGTGAGCCTTTGACCCTTGAAGAAGGACTCTCAACAACGTGAAGTTCCTTCAATCAAGCTATAAATTCCAATGCTAACAATTTTCTTGTTTACCCTGCGAGGTCCTTGAAAACGTTGCATGCATATATACACATCATTGCATTACAGGTATCCCTTTTGCAGGTCACTTACCTTTGTCGCTGTTTATTTCAGCAATGGCTTCCCAACCAGATAACCAGGACCTTCTTGCTCAAGAGACTCGGTTCGGGGAAATCCTCCTGAATCTATCCAAGGGGCAGGAGGAGCTGAGGACACTTCTCATGGAGACTTTGGTCAGGAACAGTGCTGAGGATGAACGGCTGAAACACCTGCAAGCTGAGATGGAGGCAATGAAAGCCCAAATGCTGGGGCAGGGGACTGCCATTCAAGGTTTAGCTCAAAGACAAGAAGGGATCGGAGTTCTCATCAACCAACTGCTTCAGGGTAACCAACTGGGGCAAACGTCTAAGGGTAAAGAGCCAGTCATCATTCAACCATCTTTGAGACAAGGAAATAAGGGGAGAGCTCCTCAATTGGTTCCAGCGTCACAAATTCAGCATCAACCTCACCAGCTTCAGCCAGACCGGCCCAGGAGGCAATTCACCCAGCTCAACATGTCGTTGTTTCAAGCTCTACAACGCCTATTGAGATTGAATCTGATCACATTAAGGGACCATCCCTGGAACCCCAACACAGCATCTCTTACCTATCATCCTAATAAAAGGTGTGCCTACCATTCTGCCAGCCCGGGACACGACACAAATGAGTGTTGGGCTCTGAAGAACAAAATCTAGGACCTGATTGATGAAGGAGCATTGGAGTTCACACAAGATGGTCAGGCTGAGTTTTTCTACCATCCCTCCAAGGCTCACTGTTGTACCCCAAAATTTGCCCTCCCTTTCTTCAGGAAACCATCTTGGATTTTCAAGGTCCCTCTGAAACAAATCCAAGTCCTGAGTTATCCCTTTGCCCAAGCAAGCCACTTACAAGAGCAAGATGATCTCACGAACTCCAGAAACAACACTTTTATCTTGAGAAAAATCAAATTCTAAGTACTTGGAATGCTTCTCTAAAATAAGTGTTTTTTAGAAAAATCAGCGCTTCAGAACTTCTGGACCCATTCCAGATGAAGACGGTCAGAAGTTGCAAGCTTGGCTCAGCGTGGTCAGAAGTTGGCTCTTCAGCAGCTACATCAGTTCAATCAGAAGTTGTAAACGTGGTTCAGAATGTAAGCCTCAAACAGAACATGCCCCTTCAGCAGTTACACAAGTTCAGTCAGAATTTGCTAAAGGAATGCAAGAGAAGCAGGTAAGTCTGAAGGCTCCTTCAGAACAGGTTGAAATCAGAAGATGAAAGGTCAGAAGAATGGGTGTTACACTGATACAGAATCTCTAAGTCCAGATTATCCAGAAGAAAATCCAAGGAACGTACCAGAAAACCAGGAAAATTTCCAGAGCTTACTAAGACAACAGGTAGCCAAGGCCAGAGCATGGTGTACGCTGCTGATTCAACGCTGGTTTCCATTACCAGAACGTTGGTATTGACAGGTCTTGTCACCATTTAATGCCCATTAATGCTTCCAACCACTCCTGAGCATTCACGTGTGGCTTGGAAAACACTTTTGCACAGATTCTGGCATGGGTCTTCACGCCACCGCCCACTTCAGAGGTCACTTCTCCCCAATCTACGCCTGCTGCTGCAACCTAGGCTGAAAGCTAGCTGTTATCACAACTTCCCAGGAATTTCTGTCAAAGAACAAATTCAAACTCTGTTGGCGCCTTAAATGTTTAAGGCATCCACAAGAACTTTGCCTATAAATAGAGAGCTTCCACCACTGCAAAAGGCGTTCAAGAAAAAAAAAACAAAAACAGAAACTGCTAAGTGAGAAACAGAACTCCTAGCAACACAGCATTCTGAAACTCTGCCAAAATCTCCAGTTTTGGTTTCATAATTTTGAGTGTCTCACCTTCAAACTACATCAAATATCCAGTTCTTTTCTGTAAACCAAAAACACTCTTTCCAAACTTCTGACCCTACACACGCATACACCTTTACTTCCTTTTTTTCAAAGAAAATCTGTCCAGAACACCACCAGAACCAAAAGCTAAACTTTCACCCACAACTTTCCAAACAGTCAAGTAAGCACCTGCTGACCCTCACCACACTGTTAAGCATCATCAGCTGTGCATATTCAAGTAACATAATGTAAATATTCATGTTATTGCTGTTTATGTTCTGAGGATTTTCATACCTCAGAACGTTCTGAGCCAGTATAGGACTTGCCTGTGACCTTGGTGATTCTGACCTCTGAAACATTTTTGCTATTTGCTGGATCTGTTACAAATATGTTTCCTGTTTTATGGAGTAACAACAGGATTGCAGATGTTCTGATTAGTACAGGGAAAAGCCAAGTGCTGACTTTGACGTTAGCACATCTGAAGCCTGTTTTGCTGTCAATAATATCAGAACCTCTGAGAATTATTGCCTTTTCAGCAGAATCAGAACTTCTGGTTTCTCCACTAACAAACTTCTGTCTTGCAGCGTAGGGAAATCAGAACTTCTGATTTCCCCACTAACAAGGTTCTGTTTTGCAGGTGCTAGAGTCAGAAGTTCTAACTCATCCAGTTTCACTAACAGGTTGATCATCTGGCATCGGATCTGAGTCAGAACTTCTGATGACCTCCCAGCAGCGCGCGGGCTCCCTCTCTCTCTCTATATATCTTGTTTTTTGCTATTTTCTTTTTTTGTCTATTTTTCTCGTTGAACCCCTCATGTACAAATGTGTATCCCCCTCCCCTAATTGTTGTAATAGCGTAGGATTTTACATTTCCGCTTCTTATTGCTAGTAATTAGGACGTGTATGGCAAGATAAAATCAATGAAATAGAAAAACCTAATTCAAAGAAAAAAAACTCTTGTATGCAATAAAACACACTTGCACACTAACACCCCTAGGGTTACGTCCACTTGTTGCCTTTCAAAAATTGGGCCATATTGCATGTTAGGTCTCTTTGGGCAAAACAGATCATTCAAATGATCATAGTCCCTCGATGACGCCTTTTTTTGCCTAAAATGATCAAAGTCCCTTAAAGGAAAATTGCCCAAAGATACTTGGCACCATTGCAATTATGGTCTAAACGATGACCCACGCCCGTCCCTTTCACATCCTAACACAAGATTGTCCACCAAACACAATGATGGAACAAAATTGTTAAAAGGGTTAAAAACATAACAAAAATCTTTGAGAACTTTACGGTAGATCGCTCTTAAGTACTTGTCAATTTGCAAAACAAAAACACTTGCCTGTTTTTAAACCACACCTCACAACACTTTCAAAAACAACTTTCAAAAACAAATGAAAAAACTTTTCAAAAGACATACACCTTTGTATACATCCCAACATGGATCATTGCAAAGGTTGCCACCACATTGGCCTCTTTTCAAAGCTTTTTTTTTAAATTCACACACACAAAGCACCATTTCAAACAATTAAGAATAAAGGCAAGTTGGTCTAAGCAAGTAACTAAGAGCCCATGGATAACCATGGATAGAAAGGGTGCTAATACCTTCCCTTTCTATAATCTACTCCCAGAACCCAAGAAAAATCTCAAAGGTTTTTGCTGTGCTTTTTAAACCTTTCCTTAGGATAAAATAAAAAGTCGGTGGCGACTCTTGCTCAACCGAAACATTTGCGAATACAAACGCAAAACCATAGTCAGTTCTCCCACCGTATCACAGAACTGGCGACTCTGTTGGGGATTATTTTAAAAGTGGAGTAACCTTAGGGCTTAGATCACCCTCTTGCATGACTAATTGTTTGAATTGTTTGCTTTATATCTTGGCTCTATTGTTTGGGTTTGCAATCCTACACCCGGATTTTGGGAAACATTCATAGATAGCAATACGTTGTGGAAACTGTGCGGGGTATACCGACACGGTTGAAGCAATAGCTATATTAGTGCGACATATTTGTGAGTACCAGTAACCCTTGAGTTCAATCAAGGAGAGTACGGGGCCGCTGAGTGATGTCACTAAGCACTAATGACCTAGAACCTTACTTGACCATCTTGGCCTTTTATTAGGGGTAGTGAGATGACCGGCTTTGGTGCAGTCCGAAGTTGGTAGATACTCGATACTACACTCATTGAGGGTTGTGTTCTTGGAATATTTTGGTCGCTAGTTAAGTGGCTAAACCAAAATAATGAACAATGAAAACAATCCAGTGATATTGAGCTCCTTAGAACCCGGTTACTATTTATAGGACAGGTTCTTAAGCCAACTACACTCAAGAGGGTACTTACCTATGAAACCCCATGCAAGCCTGAAACTAGGGTTTGGTGTGATTTGCTTGTACATATGTTTTATGCATACATCATAAACATCATCAAACATCATATGCATTCACTAACCAGTTCAAGGGTTTTGGATCTTCATCTTTGTTCTTGTTTTGTAGGACATGGAAATTCCTCGCAGAAATACCATTCAAGTCAACCTTGTGAGAATCTCTCCTCAACTCAAGGAGATCACCTCAAGGATTCCGGAAAACTCATCCTTCAGTGAAAGACATGGTAGACTGCTCATCCTAGTCAACACCAACATAGAAGAAGACATGATGAAAGTGCTATTCCAGTTCTTTGACCCTCTTCACCACTGTTTCACTTTCTCTGATTATCAGTTGGTACCCACTTTGGAGGAGTTTTCTCAACTCCTGAGAATTCCTATCCTTAATCAACTACCCTTCAACGGTACGGAAAAGGAACCAAAGCCGGAAGATGTTGCTCGAGCATTACATCTACAACCATCCGACATCAAGGGACATTGGGAAACCAGAAGCGGCGTCAAAGGATTCTTAGCCAAATTCTTGTTTGAGAAGGCACAAGAATGTTGGAACTCATTGGACCTACAAGCCTTTGAAGAGATTGTGGCACTCCTTATCTATGGGTTGGTCTTGTTCCCAAATCCTGACCAATTGGTAGATGTCAATGCTGTCAAAATCTTCTTGTCAAGAAATCCAATACCGACATTGCTTGGGGACATTCTTCACTCATTTTACACACGAACAATGAGAAAGAGGGGTGTTCTCATGTGTTGTACTCCTATCCTCGCAAGGTGGTTTAGTTCGCACCTTCCACAATCTGTCTTGAAGAATGACCAAGGTACAAGGTGGTCCCAACGATTGATGACTCTTACTCATTCTGATGTGCATTGGTGTTCTCGGTCCAGAGAAAATGTCATCATTGTCGATCGTTACGGAGAATTTCCTAATGTTCCTTTACGTGGAATTAGAGGGGGTATCACCTACAACCCTTGCCTAGCTTTGAGGCAATTTGGATATGCACGGAGGGATGGCCCTCATGATATGTTGATTCCTAGCCTAGTTTTTGACTTCGACAACGATGCGCAAGGACTTCGCCAAAGATTCATCAGAGCCTGGGGAAAACTCAACAAGGTTGATAGCAAGACTCTGGGACACAAGAACTCCATCCCTCTTGAGCCCTATCTCAAGTGGGTACGAGCCCGAGCCCAAAGTCTAATGATGCCTTATCCTCATGTACTCCCAGTGATTAAAGAGCCCGTCAATGAAGGAGAGGTCCCCTACACCATCCTACATCCAGACATGCCTACATCGTGGGAGGAAATGCAGAAAAGTTGGATTCAGCTCAAGGAGGAACGGAATACTTTTGAAGCTAGCTACTACGCCAGTGAAAAGAAGGTTCTATAGCTCACCCTCCGACTCCACGAGCAAGAGGCCCTCAACACCTACATCGCACCAAAGAGGATGCGCAATGTCTTTCTGCCTTAAGAAGTTTATTTTGTAATATTTGGCCCATGGGGCATTTATGTACTAACAAATTCCTTCTTATTAATATGACGTGCGTTTTTCTTTGTCTGAAACAATTTTGAATGTCCTAAATCCTTGAATGCATTGCATACATAAGCATACCATTCATCATGTGCATAAGCAGGTCTCATTCCAGGTTTCCTTATCTGTCTGTTGTTTATGTCAGTCAGGATGGATCTCGAGCAAACAATCAAAGACCTACAGGCTCAGAATGCACAGTTCCAGCAACTCCTGATGACCTTGGCTAAGGGTCAGGAGGATATCAAGACTCAATTGGGGAACAAAGACCCAGTGAAGAAGAAGAAAAAGAGACTCGGGGTGGCTACTTTGGGGAGAAGATTTGATGGAGAAGCTCGAAGAGTGCTTGAATTTCCTCCTACTTCGGATGAAGGGACCAGTAAAAGAGATGGAGTTGCGGTGCCTTCTGAGTCTGATGCGGAAGAAGAAGAGGTTGAAGAAGATGAAGATTATTCTGACCAGCAATACCCTCCAGCTGATGATAAATACAAGGGTTTAGAAGACAGATTAGCTGCCATGGAGCTACAGAGAATTCCGGGTTTGGATTTTGAAGACTTGGGTTTGGTTGTCGGGATTGTGATTCCCCCAAAATTCAAAGTGCCAGTGTTTGTAAGGTATGACGGGCTGTCCTGCCCCAAAATGCATCTTAGGTCCTACGTGAGAAAGATCCAACCCTATACGGCAGATAAAAACCTCTGGATTCATTTCTTTCAAGACAGCCTTTCTGGAGCTCAGTTGGAGTGGTTTTATCAACTAGAAGGAACCAGCGTTCGAAATTGGGAAGATTTGGCCACCGCTTTCTACAAACAAAACCAATACAATTCTGACCTTGCCCCTACTCGTACCCAACTTCAGGGTATGTCGTTAGGAACAAGCGAAGGATTCAAAGAATACGCACAAAAATGGAGGGATTTGGCTGGCAGGGTGCAGCCTCCTTTAACCGATCGTGAACTTGTTGATATGTTTCTAGGAACCATATCTGGGCCCTTCTTCAATCATCTAATTGGTAACTCTTCCGCGGGGTTTACCGATCTGATCTTAACGGGCGAGAGAATAGAGGCTGGCATCAAGTCAGGAATGATTCAGAAGGTTGTTGCTACAAGTACTGAGAAGAGGCCGTTTAAGAAAGAAGCAAGTGCCGTCTATGGTCCTAGAAGACAAGTCAAGCCAGAAAGTCGCCAAGCCGTCAATGCTCTGGTCATTTCAAAACCTGTTGTTGCTCCTCAGCAGTACAATCAACAAAGAGGCGAAAGGCCCAAGAGGCAGTATACTCGGCTGAGTATGACCTTATCTCAAATTTTACCTCAACTACTATCAACCAATTTGGTGACCACCAAAAAAGCTCCTAAAGTCGTGAATACTGCGTCTCCTAAGTATAACCCAAATGCCCGGTGTGCTTATCATTCTGATAGTCCCGGGCACACTACTGATGATTGCTTGGCCTTGAGAAACAAAGTGCAAGATCTGATCGACGCGAAGGAAATTCAGTTTGAAGCGCCTGAGAGGCCGAATGTTGTAACTGCCCCTATGCCCCAGCATAGGGTAAATGCCATTGAGGAAGAATTGTATGCTGTTTCGGTGAATGAAGTTGTTACCCCGCTTTTGACTGTTAAGAGGAACTTACTACTAGCCGGTTTATTTCCGGGTTGTAGTAAGGGTTGCCTCCTGTGTGCTCTTATCCCTACCGGTTGTCCGCTGCTGAAATCAGGCATCCAAAGCCTGATGGATAGCAAAGAAATTCTATTCAAGAAAACTGTTGTTTCGTCTGTTTCCGTTGAAGAAATATTTGTTGTCACAATCTACAATCCTGCCAAAGCTCCCGTAAAGAAACCAGTCCAAATTGTGTCTGTTGCACCCATCACTATTACTGTCCCGGGGCCTCTCCCGTATGAGTCTGATAAAGCGGTCCCATGGCATTATGGAGCCGATGTGTATGTGCTCGGGGTGAAGCAGGAGTTCAACACCAATACCAGTATCAGTAACATCACTGGTCCCGCCAAGATTACCCGCAGTGGCAGGCTCTTCTCGCCTGACATTGCACCGCCAGTTATCCGAAAGCCTCTCACCATCACACCCGCAAGTGTGCATGTTCCAGTTCAAGTTCCTGTGTCTACTACTGCCGCCGAGTCTTCTGATACTCGGGGCAAAAAAGTTGCTACCGATTTGCCTGCCAGGACGGAGGCACCAAAAAAGAAGACTGTTGTGGAAGCCTCCCAACAAGAAATGGAGGAAATTCTTAAAATTATCAAAAAGAGTGACTTTAATGTTGTTGAACAGTTGGGGCATACTCCCTCCAAAATCTCTATGCTATCACTACTGCTATGCTCAGAGACCCATGCAAAAGCCCTGATTTCATTTCTGAAAACGGCCCATGTGCCGCAGGAGACCTCCGCGGATCAATTCACCGACTGTGTGGCTAATTTGACGGCTGACAATGGCTTGGGGTTCTCAGATGCTGACCTTACCGCCAAAGGGAAAAATCACAATGATGCCCTGCACGTCTCTATAGAGTGCAGGGGCACTACTCTCGCGCACGTATTGGTGGATACCGGTTCTTCCCTGAATGTTTTACCCAAGAAGGCATTGGATCGCTTAGATTGTGAGGGTTTGGAGTTGAAACCTAGTAACATCATTGTTAGAGCCTTCGACGGTTCTAAGAGGATGGTGCACGGTGAGGTAGACATCCCTATTCGTGTGGGTTCTCAAGTTTTCGGCTCAACGTTCTATGTAATGGATATTCGTCCATCTTACTCCTGCTTGTTGGGTCGACCCTGGATTCACAAAGCTGGGGCAGTAACATCCACTTTACACCAAAAGCTCAAATACCCTGTCAAAGGGAAGATTGTTATTGTGCAGGGTGAGGAGGAATACATGGTGAGTCACTTGAATTCATTCCGATATATCGAGATGGACGGGGAGTTTATTGAAACCCCCTTTCAGCATTTTGAGGAGGTACCTCCAATTTTGGCATCAGCTGAAGCAGTAGTTGAAGAAGACTTTCCGTTGAAGATGGCATCCTTGAAGGATGCCCGGGCTGTAATCGAGAAAGGCAATTGTGCAAACTGGGGTCAGCTTCCTGACTTCACTCAAAAGAATGACAAGTTTGGGCTGGGATTTACTGCAGAGGCTCAGAGGGCTGTGCGCAAGGAAAGGATCGAAAAGGCTCCGATGTTTATCTCCAACCCAAGGGTGAATGCTATTGAGGAGGATGTGGAGGAAGCAGAGTTTGACAGTTGGATCTACCCGACTACCAGCAACGGACCAAGCAACTGGACGGCAAAGGATTTTACACCTATCACATTTGTCACGCAGTAATTAATTTCTTTTGATGTGTTAAAACTTTTATTGGCTCGGTGTCCTACCCGGGGCATCGTAGCTCCATTTGTGAGGGCTTTTTGTATGACATTTCCATATATCATCAATCAAAACATTGGATGTTTGTTGCATTTCAAATCTTGTGCTCTTTTTTCTTTCTGTGTTATATATTTCAAAACAGCTATATTTACACACACTCACTTATACAGGTTTCAATCCACTCTGGATCTCACTGGTAACAACTCTGCTACTGCCAGTTATGACTTCGAGAATCCGATCAACTTGGCCGACGACGAAGGTGAAGATGATTGCGAAGTGCCTGGTGAACTCGCAAGACTGCTACTCCAGGAAGAGAGGGCTATTCAACCACATGAAGAGCCAGTGGAAACAATTAACCTGGGTACGGAGACAGATAGGAAAGAGGTCAAGATTGGTGCCAATCTAGAGCTCAGCATGAAGCAACGATTGATCCAGATGCTACAGGATTACATGGAGATATTTGCTTGGTCCTATGAAGATATGCCTGGTTTGGATGCCGACATTGTAGTTCATCACCTGCCAACCAAGGAAGACTGCCCTCCGGTAAAGCAAAAGGTTCGCCGCATGCGCCCAGAGATGTCCGAAAAGATCAAGGCTGAGGTTATGAAGCAATTCGATGCCGGATTTCTAGCAGTAACTTCTTACCCTCAGTGGGTCGCCAATGTGGTGCCAGTGCCGAAGAAGGACGGTAAAGTAAGAATGTGTGTCGACTATAGGGACTTGAACAGGGCAAGTCCCAAGGATGACTTCCCCTTACCTCACATCGATGTTCTTGTTGACAATACTGCACAACACAAGGTGTTCTCCTTCATGGATGGTTTTTCAGGGTATAATCAGATCAAGATGGCCCCGGAGGATATGGAAAAAACTACCTTTGTGACTCAGTGGGGCACCTTCTGCTATAAGGTCATGCCATTCGGTTTGAAAAATGTTGGGGCAACCTATCAGCGTGCCATGGTTGCTTTATTTCATGATATGATCCATCATGAGATTGAGGTATATGTTGATGACATGATTGCAAGGTCCCAAACTGAGGAGGAGCACCTTGATCATCTGAGGAAGCTATTTGACCGACTGAAGTTATATAAGCTGAGGTTGAATCCCAACAAATGCACCTTTGGGGTAAGATCCGGAAAATTGTTAGGTTTCATTGTAAGTGATAAAGGTATTCAGGTGGACCCTGCCAAGGTAAAAGCCATACAAGAGATGCCAACTCCAAAGACAGAGAAAGAAGTCAGAGGCTTCCTGGGACGACTGAATTACATTGCCCGATTCATCTCACATCTGACGGCTACTTGTGAGCCAATCTTCAAATTACTGAAGAAAGATCAAGTAGTACGCTGGAACGATGACTGTCAGGCTGCCTTTGAAAGGATAAAAGAATATCTCCAAGAGCCACCCATTCTTATGCCACCAGTGGAAGGAAGACCTCTAATATTATACTTGACAGTACTTGATAACTCAATGGGGTGTGTGCTGGGGCAGCATGACGAGTCTGGCCGAAAAGAGCACGCTATTTATTACTTGAGCAAAAAGTTTACCGACTGTGAGTCTCGTTACTCACTGCTTGAGAAAACTTGCTGCGCTCTAGTATGGGCTGCTCGCCGGCTGAGACAGTATATGCTGACTCACACCACTCTGTTGATTTCAAAGATGGATCCCATCAAGTACATATTTGAAAAGCCCGCTCTGTCTGGAAGAATAGCGAGATGGAAAATGCTCTTAACAGAATATGATATCCAGTATATAACTCAGAAAGCAATTAAAGGAAGTGTGCTGGCAGATCATTTGGCACACCAACCTGTGGACGATTACCAATCCTTGAACTTTGATTTTCCGGACGAAGACATCATGGTGATAGCTGACCTGAAGTACCTGGACCGGATGAAGGACCTGAGGAAGGATCCCGATGGTCTATGCATTTTGACGGAGCCTCCAATGCTTTGGGTAACGGCGTCGGCGCTGTGATCATATCTCCCAAAGGAACTCATACTCCACTCACCGCCCGATTATGTTTCAACTGCACCAACAACATGGCAGAATATGAGGCATGTATCATGGGTCTACAAGCTGCCATCGACTTAAGGATCAAACTTCTGAGTGTCTTCGGAGATTCCGCTCTCGTGATCAATCAGATCAAAGGCGAGTGGGATACGAAACACCCAAATCTTATTCCTTACAAGGAGTATGTGTCAACCTTGCTTCCCCACTTTGAAGAGATAACCTTTGAACATTTCCCAAGAGAGGAGAATCAGTTAGCGGACGCGTTAGCTACGATGTCTTCCATGTTCAAAGTCAAATGGGACAATGAGGCTCCCCGGATCATCATCTGGAAACTGGACGAACCGGCATACTGTTGTGATCTTGATACTGAGTTGGTGACTGAGAAACCTTGGTATCATGAGGTGAAGAGGTATTTGGAAACTCAGGAATACCCTGAAGGCACATCCGTCAATGACAAGAAGTTCATGAGAAGGTTTGCGGCAAAATTCTTCCTCAGCAACGGCATTCTCTACAAGCGGAATCATGATTTAACTCTACTATGTTGTGTGGATAAGGCTGAAGCAGAGAAAATCATGATAGAACTGCATGAAGGTACATTCGGAACACATTCCAGTGGACACACCATGGCTAAGAAAATCCTTCGGGCAGGATATTTCTGGTCCACGATGGAAGCCGATTGTTACCTACACTCCCGAACTTGTCACAAATGCCAGATCTATGCTGACAAGGTGCATATTCCTCCAGTTCCTCTGAACGTCCTGACGGCACCTTGGCCTTTTGCAATGTGGGGCATTGATATGATCGGTGAGATCCGACCGACGGCATCCAATGGGCATCGCTTCATCTTGGTAGCGATCGATTACTTCACAAAGTGGGTTGAGGCAGCTTCCTACGCAACGGTAACCAAGAGCGTCGTGGCACGTTTCATCCGGCATAATCTGATATGTCGGTACGGCGTCCCGGAGAGAATCATTACGGACAATGGTACCAATCTCAACAACAAGATGATCACTGAGCTCTGCAAACAATTCAAGATACAACACCACAATTCTTCTCCCTACCGGCCGAAGATGAATGGGGCTGTAGAGGCAGCTAACAAAAATATCAAGAAAATTGTGCAGAAGATGACAGTGACCTATAAAGATTGGCACGAGATGTTACCGTTCGCTCTTCATGGGTACCGTACCTCAGCAAGGACGTCAACCGGGGCAACTCCCTTCTCCTTGGTCTATGGTATGGAGGCAGTCTTGCCAATTGAAGTCCAGATACCCTCTCTCCGAATAATGAAAGATGCAGATCTGAGTGAAGATGACTGGATCCAGACTCGACTTGATCAATTAAACCTGATTGACGAAAGGAGACTCACCGCTATCTGTCATGGTCAAACGTATCAAAAACGGATGATCAGGGCATTTAACAAGAAAGTCAAACCACGAGAGTATCAAGTTGGGGACCTGGTAATCAAACGCATCATCCTTCCTCAAAGTGATCCCCGGGGCAAATGGACCCCTACATACGAAGGGCCATTTGTGGTTAAGCATGTGTTCTCAGGAGGAGCCATGATCCTAACCACCATGGATGGTGACGACCTTCCTCACCCCGCCAATGCAGACATAGTGAAAAGATACTACGCATGAATAAAAGACCCGCTAGGTTGACATACCTAGGCAAAAATAAGGGCTTCCCGACGAACCAAAAGGGTTCGGGCAAAAATAAGGGATGAAATGAAAAAAATCTGTACACCCGACAAGTCGAAAACCTGAAAGGGCGGCTTGGGAAAAAATGGGTATCCCGGTGGACTGAAAACCCGAAAGGGCGGTCCAGGCAAAAGTTAGGGATAAGGCGTAACACTATGTCTCATTGGATCACTTCGCATCTGGAATTTGGTATCAACTATCTGGCTCAGATTTCGGCATTGACCAATCAGCTTCATCTTCAACCAAGCAGCAAAGTGATGAGACGCTGGGAGACATAAAGGCAATATCAGAATTGGAACCCAGTGGGATTGTTCACATAGCTGTTTTGTTTTCTTTTCAAAAATTGTAAATTCTGTGATTATTCGGCAGCATCCTCTTACTAGGATGTCAGCTTCTTGTACAGAAACGCCTATTCACAGGCAAAGTCCAAACCAATACAAATTCACTTGTCCATACAAGTTGCCATTGTTTTTTCCTTTTTCTGTTTTGTCTTGCGAAGAACGTCCAATGTTCATTTTTGATATATGCATTTGACATTAAATTGCTTGCAAAAGATTAATTACAGGTGACATCAGGAACAGGGGCAATGTAAGGTTGTCTGATGCAGTCTGTTTGCTTTGTCCGCCAAGGTACCAAGGTAGATTCGACTAAAGAATATAACCAAATCATCTCAACGCCTCGCAGAGTAAAATAAGATTCAACAATACTTTCCCCAAACGGAGTTGATTCCCCGTCAATCCTGAAAAGGCATAACATTCCCCGACAGGTCTTAAAGCTTATCCCCAGTAGATTCTGGAAGCTTGTTCCCTGCGGAATACGGACGTCTCTCCCGAGCTTTAGTCAGAGTTATTCCTCACAAGGGCTTATAACTGGGTTATCCTCAGTTAATTACCACGGAAGATCACCCCCGACAAAGCTCTTTCAATCCCCAGCGGAGTTTATCATCAGTATCCCTAGCGGAGTTTATCTTTGGTATTCCCCAGCAGAGTTTTCCTTTGGTGTTTCCCAGCGGGGTTTTTATCCTCAGCAGAATTCATCATTAAAGACGTCCTCAGCAGGCCTCTCATCAAAACTTCAGAAAAGTATCTCTTCCACAGAACCATTCCCCGACTGATTGTCAAGGATTTATTTTCCTAAGACGAAAATACATACATAAACATTTCACTTACATACATGATAAAGTATATACAACGCTGTCTCATGTTAAAACATCATGCATATCATACATCATGACAGTGCATACAACTTATGTTTTGCCTTTTCAGGAAAAAGACAATCCCAAAGACAACTACCTTCTACAACAATTCCAGATTCGATTCCTGTATCTAGCCAGGGCATATCTGTTGACCATATTTCCAGACTCGATTCCTGTATCTAGCCAGGGCACGTCTGAAGAGTTCGAAGATTCGATTCCTGTATCCAGCCAGGGCACATCTATCAACTACAACATTTCCAGATTCGATTCCTGTATCCAGCCAGGGCATATCTGTTGACCATATTTCCAGACTCGATTCCTGTATCTAGCCAGGGCACGTCTGAAGAGTTCGAAGATTCGATTCATGTATCCAGCCAGGGCACATCTATCAACTACAACATTTCCAGATTCGATTCCTGTATCTAGCCAGGGCATATCTGTTGACCATATTTCCAGACTCGATTCCTGTATCTAGCCAGGGCACGTCTGAAGAGTTCGAAGATTCGATTCCTGTATCCAGCCAGGGCACATCTATCAAGTACAACATTTCCAGATTCGATTCCTGTATCCAGCCAGGGCATATCTGTTGACCATATTTCCAGACTCGATTCCTGTATCTAGCCAGGGCACGTCTGAAGAGTTCGAAGATTCGATTCCTGTATCCAGCCAGGGCACATCTATCAACTACAACATTTCCAGATTCGATTCCTGTATCCATCCAGGGCATATCTGCGTAAGGAGATTGAAGATCAAACACCTGTAACAAGCCAGGAAAACATCTACCTTTCTCAGATACATAAGGTTCTCACCAAGGAATCTCTTGTGCGATCATCACTTCCAAATGGCATCCATAAGCCCATTCCCGACGAAGTTATGTCACATCTCCAGATGGCATCTATAAGCCCATCTCCCTATCCACCATCTCTCCAAATGGCATCTATAAGCCCATTCCCGCCATCACATTGCTGATACTCTACTATGCGAGTGCAAATTTCCGGGCACTCTGGTGTCCAATCTCCTTTTACCTTCGAGTCGCGAAAGGCAAACTTGCCAATCTAACTCTTCAGGTTCAAGAAGATTGAACAGGGGCAACTGTTGTACCCCAAAATTTGCCCTCCCTTTCTTCAGGAAACCATCTTGGATTTTCAAGGTCCCTCTGAAACAAATCCAAGTCCTGAGTTATCCCTTTGCCCAAGCAAGCCACTTACAAGAGCAAGATGATCTCACGAACTCCAGAAATAACACTTTTATCTTGAGAAAAAACAAATTCTAAGTACTTAGAATGCTTCTCTAAAATAAGTGTTTTTTAGAAAAATCAGCGCTTCAGAACTTCTGGACCCATTCCAGATGAAGACGGTCAGAAGTTGCAAGCTTGGCTCAGCGTGGTCAGAAGTTGGCTCTTCAGCAGCTACATCAGTTCAATCAGAAGTTGTAAACGTGGTTCAGAATGTAAGCCTCAAACAGAACATGCCCCTTCAGCAGTTACACAAGTTCAGTCAGAATTTGCTAAAGGAATGCTAGAGAAGCAGGTAAGTCTGAAGGCTCCTTCAGAACAGGTTGAAATCAGAAGATGAAAGGTCAGAAGAATGGGTGTTACACTGATACAGAATCTCTAAGTCCAGATTGTCCAGAAGAAAATCCAAGGAACGTACCAGAAAACCAGGAAAATTTCCAGAGCTTACTAAGACAATAGGTAGCCAAGGCCAGAGCATGGTGTACGCTGCTGATTCAACGCTGGTTTCCATTACCAGAACGTTGGTATTGACAGGTCTTGTCACCATTTAATGCCCATTAATGCTTCCAACCACTCCTGAGCATTCACGTGTGGCTTGGAAAACACTTTTGCACAGATTCTGGCATGGGTCGTCACGCCACCGCCCACTTCAGAGGTCACTTCTCCCCAATCTACGCCTGCTGCTGCAACCTAGGCTGAAAGCTAGCTGTTATCACAACTTCCCAGGAATTTCTGTCAAAGAACAAATTCAAACTCTGTTGGCGCCTTAAATGTTCAAGGCATCCACAAGAACTTTGCCTATAAATAGAGAGCTTCCACCACTGCAAAAGGCGTTCAAGAAAAAAAAAACAAAAACAGAAACTGCTAAGTGAGAAACAGAACTCCTAGCAACACAGCATTCTGAAACTCTGCCAAAATCTCCAGTTTTGGTTTCATAATTTTGAGTGTCTCACCTTCAAACTTCATCAAATATCCAGTTCTTTTCTGTAAACCAAAAACACTCTTTCCAAACTTCTGACCCTACACACGCATACACCTTTACTTCCTTTTTTTCAAAGAAAATCTGTCCAGAACACCACCAGAACCAAAAGCTAAACTTTCACCCACAACTTTCCAAACAGTCAGGTAAGCACCTGCTGACCCTCACCACACTGTTAAGCATCATCAGCTGTGCATATTCAAGTAACATAATGTAAATATTCATGTTATTGCTGTTTATGTTCTGAGGATTTTCATACCTCAGAACGTTCTGAGCCAGTATAGGACTTGCCTGTGACCTTGGTGATTCTGACCTCTGAAACATTTTTGCTATTTGCTGGATCTGTTCCAAATATGTTTCCTGTTTTGTGGAGTAACAACAGGATTGCAGATGTTCTGATTAGTACAGGGAAAAGCCAAGTGCTGACTTTGACGTTAGCACATCTGAAGCCTATTTTGCTGTCAATAATATCAGAACCTCTGAGAATTATTGCCTTTTCAGCAGAATCAGAACTTCTGGTTTCTCCACTAACAAACTTCTGTCTAGCAGCGCAGGGAAATCAGAACTTCTGATTTCCCCACTAACAAGGTTCTGTTTTGCAGGTGCTAGAGTCAGAAGTTCTGACTCATCCAGTTTCACTAACAGGTTGATCATCTGGCAGCGGATCTGAGTCAGAACTTCTGATGACCTCCCAGCAGCGCGCGGGCTCCCTCTCTCTCTCTATATCTTGTTTTTTGCTATTTTCTTTTTTTGTCTATTTTTCTCGTTGAACCCCCCATGTACAAATGTGTATCCCCCTCCCCTAATTGTTGTAATAGCGTAGGATTTTTCATTTCCGCTTCTTATTGCTAGTAATTAGGACGTGTATGGCAAGATAAAATCAATGAAATAGAAAAACCTAATTCAAAGAAAAAAAAACTCTTGTATGCAATAAAACACACTTGCACACTAACACCCCTAGGGTTACGTCCACTTGTTGCCTTTCAAAAATTGGGCCATATTGCATGTTAGGTCTCTTTGGGCAAAACAGATAATTCAAATGATCATAGTCCCTCGATGACTCTTTTTTTTGCCTAAAATGATCAAAGTCCCTTAAAGGAAAATTGCCCAAAGATACTTGGCACCATTGCAATTATGGTCTAAACGATGACCCACGCCCGTCCCTTTCACATCCTAACACAAGATTGTCCACCAAACACAATGATGGAACAAAATTGTTAAAAGGGTTAAAAACATAACAAAAATCTTTGAGAACTTTAGGGTAGATCGCTCTTAAGTACTTGTCAATTTGCAAAACAAAAACACTTTCCTGTTTTTAAACCACACCTCACAACACTTTCAAAAACAACTTTCAAAAACAAATGAAAAAACTTTTCAAAAGACATACACCTTTGTATACATCCCAACATGGATCATTACAAAGGTTGCCACCACATTGGCCTCTTTTCAAAGCTTTTTTTTTAAATTCACACACACAAAGCACCATTTCAAACAATTAAGAATAAAGGCAAGTTGGTCTAAGCAAGTAACTAAGAGCCCATGGATAACCATGGATAGAAAGGGTGCTAATACCTTCCCTTTCTATAATCTACTCCCCGAACCCAAGAAAAATCTCAAAGGTTTTTGTTGTGCTTTTTAAACCTTTCCTTAGGATAAAATAAAAAGTCGGTGGCGACTCTTGCTCAACCGAAACATTTGCGAATACAAACGCAAAACCATAGTCAGTTCTCCCACCGTATCACACTCACCATTTGAAGTGACAAGCCCTGAGACTAGAAAACTTTTGTTCATTCGAATGTTCAAGTTGTAATTCTCTTTTGATTGTTCAAACATTTATTCATGTTAAACGTTGTTATTTCATTAATGCATCGCATATGTCTGTTTTAAAGCAATATATTCATATTCACTATATGCAAATTATTTTCATATTTTTTCTGATGATCAACGCTCGATTAATAATTCTAAGCCTCTTGAGGGAGGATGACAAAAACGATACCACGATCCTTACAGTATGCTTTTGAACAGACCCCGCTGATGAGGTACAGGCATTGTTTCAATTCCTAAACACTGGAGTTATAAGGAAGATAATCCCTCGTCTACCCCTTCGAGCCAAAGAAGTAGGAGTTTTTCTTTTCAAAAATTAAAACCCTTAATCATAACCTGGGGCAGGGTAGTTTCCCAGTTGATCCAGGTGCACAATGAATGGTATCAAAGGAGTCCTTACAAAACAAAAACAAAAGACAGTGATGGTTCCGAATGACCATAAAGACAGGCAGTCATCATTTCGTAGAAATAAAAGCCCAATAAGTTAAAACCTATGAAGGAGACTTACAAAAACTGGGGCATCCCGCTGACTGTAATTCCAAAAAGGAAACAGCTCAGGCAAAAAACAGGGATAACGAAATCAAAAAGAAAAAGAAAGAGGTCTTACAAACCCTCGACAAAAAATGACTGCCTATTCAAAATAAACTGTCAATATCCGAACCATCACTAGAATATCAGGACAAAGACCCAAACAAGGTCAAACGCACGATCAGCTGAGTTTAGGTTTGAAGAACATCACGAAGAGCGGGTGGGTACAAATAATTTGAGCCTTTATCCTTTGTTTCTTGAACCGTGAACCAGGCCACGTTATAACCCTCAAAATTCCTAGCTGAAGCATGGGTTAGTTCGAAAGCATACTGTTACGAAAGGTATCCTGACTCCTTAAGGCTTATGGTAAATACGGAGTTGACATCACGTTTTACAAACATTCACTCGCTTTTATTGAAAAATGCATTTTCAAAATCTTCAAGAAAGACATAAGCTTTGCATTTTTAACATAACTTTGTTTGCATATGACTTTTTGTTTGAACAGCATAGAAATTCGCACGACGAATGCCTAATGAACAAAAGTACTTCCAGCCAAGGGGCAGACGTGATCATTGTCCATCATCTGGGGAAGTTAAGTCAAGATTCGGAGAATCTCTCAAAAGGCCAACCAGCTTGGGACAAATCTCCGCCTGAGTCACTTGGGGCATTTCAGCAACGAATCTTGCCTGATCAAACATCTTCTGGTGGCATGGCAAAACACTTCTAACAGGGGCAGCTCCCTACATTCTGAGAGCATGGATATAGTCGAAAAAATACTATGCAAAATCAAAGACCCGCTAGGTTGACACACCTAGGCAACAACAAGGGCTTCCCGGCGAACCAAAAGGGTTCGGGCAAAATAAGGGATGAAAATAAAGAAAATCCGTACACCCGGCAAGTCGAAAACCTGAAAAGGTGGCTTGGGCAAAAAATGGGTATCCCGGTGGACTGAAAACCCGAAAGGGCGGTCCAGGCAAAAGTTAGGGATTAAAGCGTACGACTATGTCCTGTCATCTTGTCACCTGCCTACCAGAAGAAGTTTTGTCCATCAACAACTATCAGCACCTCATGGGTCTTCCTTCTCCCATAGAAACAGGGGCAATAATGAGTGGGCTAAGCGATCTAATTGTTCTGTCCACCAAGGTACCAAGATAAGTTCGGCTGAAGAACACAACCAATACACCTTAACTCCCCAGAGAGTGAACCAGCAAGTCCATACACTCTCCCCAAGCAGAGTTATACTGTCAACCTTAAGGAAAGTTGGGTATCCCTCCGCAGATCTCAACACTCCCCAATACAATATACAGATATTCTTAGACAAGCATCCCCGGCAGTCTTGACCTAAAGATTGTTCCCCGGCGTTATATCAAACATTCAATGGAGCTACTTCCCCCAGCATATCAAGTTAATTTCCCCAGGAGAGTCCAATCCAGTTTCCCCAAGAAAGTTGGAATCCATCTCCCCAAGCAATAAGCTTATCCCCAGTAGATTCTGGAAGCTTATCCCCGCAGAGCACGAACGCGCCTCCCGGCTTTATTCAAAGAGTTATTTCCCTACCAGGATATAACTGGGTTATCCTCAGCCAAAAGCCACGGAAAGATCGTTCTCGGCGAAGTCTTCTTATCCCCAGCGAAGTCTATTAACACTTCCAACATAACAACGATATCCCCAACGAAGTTACCATCAACATTCCAGCAAGTACCTCTCTTCCCACAGAGTATTGTTTCCCAGCAAGATCATTAAAGTATCTCTCTCCCCACAGAGTATTGTTCCCCAGCAAGGCCGCTAGAGTAGTTATTCCTCGCAGAGTAATCTCGTCGCCAAGTTTATTCCCCAAACGGAGTTATCTGCTCCTACCAGTATTCTTGCAGCTATCATCCCCAGCGGAAACAAATATTCTTCTCTTTAACATCAGCCCAGGAGTGACTTCCCGACACCCGTCAAGGATTTACTTTCCTAGACAAAAACATACCTTCATAAACATCGCATTTCCATACATCATAGCATGCATATACGCATCATATCTTACAAATCTCATTTATGTTGAGAACATCATCGCTTGATTCATATCATGCCTTGCATATGACTGACCTTTACCTTTCAGGAAAGATCCAGTCAAGTTCTCAGCTATATTTCAAGACCTTGTCCGGTTCAGTTAAATCGACCCTAAGATTTTCCTGTTTCTTATCCAGTCAAAGGCCTTCTCTGGTTCAGTCAGATCGACCCTAAGATCTCCCTGTTTCTTATCCAGTTGAAGATTTCAAGACCTTGTCCGGTTCAGTTAAATCGACCCTAAGATTTTCCTGTTTCTTATCCAGTCAAAGGCCTTCTCTGGTTCAGTCAGATCGACCCTAAGATCTCCCTGTTTCTTATCCCAGTAGAAGATATCCAAGATTCTCTCAGCGTTACTGTTGAGGTTGAAGTCGCCCAAGATTCTCTCATCGTTACTGTTGAGGTTGAAGTCGCCTGTGGTTCTCTCCCCGTTACTGCGGAGGTAGTAATCGCCCCAAGATTCTCTCAGCGTTACTGTTGAGGTTGAAGTCGTCCAAGATTCTCTCAGCGTTACTGTTGAAGTTGAAGTCGCCCAAGATTCTCTCAGCGTTACTGTTGAGGTTGAAGTCGTCCAAGATTCTCTCAGCGTTACTGTTGAGGTTGAAGTCGCCTATGATTCTCTCATCGTTACTGTTGAGGTTGAAGTCGCCTATGGTTCTCTCCCCGTTACTGCGGAGGTAGTAATCGCCCCAAGATTCTCTCAGCGTTACTGTTGAGGTTGAAGTCGTCCAAGATTCTATCAGCGTTACTGTTGAGGTTGAAGTCGCCTAAGATTCTCTCAGCGTTACTGTTGAGGTTGAAGTCGCCCAAGATTCTCTCAGCGTTACTGTTGAGGTTGAAGTCGCCCAAGATTCTCTCAGCGTTACTGTTAAGGTTGAAGTCGCCCAAGATTCTCTCAGCGTTACTGTTGAGGTTGAAGTCGCCCAAGATTCTCTCAGCGTTACTGTTGAGGTTGAAGTCTCCTATGATTCTCTCAGCGTTACTGTTGAGGTTGAAGTCGCCCAAGATTCTCTCAGCGTTACCGTTGAGGTTGAAGTCGCCCAAGATTCTCTCATCGTTACTGTTGAGGTTTAAGTCGCCCAAGGTTCTCTCAGCGTTCCTGTTGAGGTAGTAATCGTCCAAGGTTCTCTCATCGTCCCGTTGAGGTAGTAACCATCCCTGGTTCATACATAACCTTTTGAAGTTCCAGACCCAATTCCTGTAACCAGTCAGGACACATCTATACAAAGAGTTTGAAGACCAGCTCCTGTAACATGCCAGGTACTCTTCTTCTTTTTCAGGAACGCAAGTTCTCGCTAAGGAATCTCTTACGCGATCGACACTCAGATGGCATCTATAAGCCCATCATCCCATCCATAAATCTCTAAATGGCATCTATAAGCCCATTCCCACCATCATACTACTATGTGAGCGCAAATTTCTAGGCACTCTAGTGTTCAATCATCTTCCACCCTCGGATTACGAAAGGCACGTCAGCCAATCTGCATCCTCAGGTTTAAGAAGATTGAACAGGGGAAACTGTTGTACCCCAAAATTTGCCCTCCCATATTCTTCAAGATTTGCCAAGTCAATGCTTCAAAATCTCCCCAAGGGTTGCACAGTGCAAGGGCCTCCTAACAGTCAAAAACTAGGGTTTTGGTTCTGTCAAAGAAATTGAAGTTTTCAAGGGTCCAATCAAGTCCCACATGCCTACAAACATGGTCAAGCATCCTCATGCCAAGTTTCAATACTTGCAGCACAAAATGGCACAGTCAAAAACCCTAAATGCTTCACAGTCAACTACAGGGGCAAAATGGTCATTTGACAGTCAAAAATCCAAATTTTTGGTCAACATATTATTTTGAAGCCACAAACATCATTTGATCAATTCTTGATCATGATTTTCAAGGCATGGCTCAAAAAGTCTCAAGATGCAAAAGTTTCCATATTTGGACAATTGAAAAAGTCAACTGCAAATTGACCAGGGCATAACTTCCACATTGTTTATCAGAAAAATTCCATCCAAAGCTCATTTTGAATAGAAAGACATTTCCTAAAACTCCTCTTCACACTTCAAGTCCAAGAAATGCTCTCACAAAAAGTTATCAATTTCAACATTATAGGTCATTTTCAAAAGTCAACAAAAAGACACTTTAAGTCAAAGACCATAACTTGAGATTGGTAAATCAAAATGACATGGGACCAAAGGCATTGGTTAGAGGACTTCAAGACCTTTCCAAAATGTCAAAGAACATGATTAAAGCTTAAACATTGAGCAAGATATGCCTTGTGGAAGTTGGGAAATTTTTGGGAATTTTGAAAAGTCAACTTTACTTCAAATGCCTCAAATTTGCTAATGGGCCACATTTTCTTCCAAGATTCATCATCCAAAGGCTATGCACGACCATTTGGCCCAAAGGGGATTTATTTCATCATTTTTATTATTTATTTGAATTTTTAATTACTATTAATTCATTTAATTAAATAAAATATGGAAAAAATACTAAACAAATGTATTTTGAATCTTTTTATACAGCATTTGCTCTCCTTAAAGACTCAAGATTCGTGCACAACAAAATTGGAAAGATTGGCCATGATTGGAATCAAAATCACATGGAAAAGATTTGAAAAATATTCATGGAAAATCAAATATTCCATACATCAATGCAAGGATTTTTGGACTCAAAATTCAACCCTAATTCATCCCTCATATAAGTCAGAAGCTAAACCTAATGCCAGGAACCTGAAAGCTGCGCCTCACATCAAGAACACACTTTGCAATTTTTGTGAAAAAAGTGAAAACTGAAAACTGCCTTAGAGTTGGTTTCAAGACAAAATATTGATACCATTAGCTTGCCAAGGCATCAAGGAATCTGACTGAGTCCTTTTTCCACGCTTCCAACCTCAGGAATTGGTACATAGAAGTCAAACTGTTTCATATTTTTTGCACAATCGTGTTTCATCATTCAGGCCATATTGTTGATTTCTAACACTTGTTTTGCACTAATCTAATCATGCTGAAACTAACCATGCCATTTAATTGAGTTTCCATGCTTTGTACGTGAATCCACCATTGGAGCATTCTAGGTTTTCAGAACTGTAAATTTGGGGCTTCCTTGTTCTGGAAAAATTTAGACATGAGACTTGTACCATCAGAACCAGAAGCTTCACACGAATCCAGTCATCCTATCGCTCCTAATTTATGAACCACGATGGCCTATTCGCTATTTTTACGTTTGCCACTTAGTAGGGGTTTAAAACCCCCGCTATCGCTTTTTATTTTGCAGGTTTAACATGAAGAAGATGATGCGTGGAGGCTGGGGATTGGTGCATTTGAATTTCGCGCGAAATACCCACTAATCGTTTGTTTTACCTTATATTTATTATTTTCTATATTATATACAAAACGCGCAGATGGCACAGTTGGTGGACTAGGCATTTGGTAAACTCTGGGACCTGGGTTCGATTCCCAGGTCCCCCCATCCCTTCAATTTTATTTTTCCTAATATCTTCCCATGCAGCGCATTACCTGAAGACCATCATGGATGCATATGCTTGAGCTCACCACATGTCCTTGAAGATCCACTCAATGGCCAGGATCTGGAGTCCAGGGAACGCATCATTCAACGCATGTACACGCCAGCATGAAAAGTCAACAAGGCCAGGAATGATTGGGCCTAATTGCTGGCCAAACACCTCCAAACTGGGGTCAACACCCCCCAAATGTTTGCATTTCTTTTCTTTTCCTATTTTTTTTTTTAGTATTTGTTTTAATTTAATTATTTCATTTAAATTCCTCCAAATTAATATTTTCATAACATAAAAAATAATAAAAAATCAGAAACTTAAAAATAAAAATATATTTTATTTAATGTTATTTTGTGAATAAATTGTATAAAGTAATTTAGTTAATTCTAGGTTTAATTTTTTTCTTTATAAATAAAAAATGTAGAATTAGGGTTTTAATTACTTTTATCTTTTTTCTTTTCTTTTATCATTATTAATAATTAATTATTTATTTTTGTAAATAAAATTGTATTAATTAATTAGGTTAACTTTAGGTTTAATTTTCACATTTTTTTAATAAACTAAAAATAGCTAGAATTAGGTTTTAATTCCATTAATTCTCATTAAAATCCATAAATACAAAAAACTCAAAAATAACTTCTCTTTTCTCATTAACTTTAATTAATTTCATAATTGTAATTTAATTTCCTTAAAAGGGTCCAACGCCCTCGCATTCCCGACTTTAATTCTCTTCGCATTTTTATTTCTTTTTGTGAATATTCATGTAATTCTCCCAAAGCCATGTAATAGCTTAATTAGATATTTATCTTTTCCGCGTTTTTATTTTATTTCAAATCGGGTCCTGGATTAATTTGGCGATGTGGACCCGCGCCTTTGTAATAGCGTAGGACTTTTAATTCTCGCATCTTTTAACTGTTAATAATTGCATGAAAGAATGAATGTCAAAATAAAAAGCAACGCGTAGATCACCAATACATGACAAGACAAAAATAAATGAACATGACACACAAATCACACACCACCCCTAGGGTGCGCCTCACTGTTGCCTTGCCCCCCGAAAGGTGGTCGTCGAGTAGAGGACGTTTTAGTAAGTCCTCATGTCCATGAACATGGCATGAGGGTAGCTTCTAAGGTGTCTTCCTATTGCTCTGGTGGCCACACTGTTGCTTTGTCCCTCGAAACGTGGTCGTCGACTATAGGACGTCTTAGTGAGTCCTTATGTCCCATTGATCTGGTTGCCTCAAAATAAGCTGCCTCGGAATAGTTTCCTCGGAATAAAAGATCAATGGCATAAGGGTAGCTTCTAAGGTGTCTTACCTTTGCTCGGTGACCACACTGTCCCTAAACTCGAATTGACCCGAACACCTCCAACGGTGGTGCTACCTACCTCTCAATGGTGGGATGGCACTACTTTAAGGACATTTACACAGACGAATTCCTTAGGGTAGGTAGACGACTCTTGATACTTGCTCTAATTTCAAAACAAATAAAAAAAAACTTCTTTTCACATCGACACTTTCAAAAAGCTTTCGAAAGCAACTTTTCAAACACTCTTGAGGACTGATACAAGAGTCGAACTGAAATTTTCAAAGAAACTTTTTTTAAAACCCACAGTTGAAAAGCAAACAAACAATTTTGAAAACACAAATGAGCAAGTATCTAAGAGCCCATGGACAACCATGGATAGAAAGGGTGCTAACACCTTCCCTTTCTATAATCTACCTCCCGAACCGAGAGCAATCTCTATAAGGAATTTTTCTGTGCTTTTGTCCTTTCCATTTGGAGAAAATAAAAGACGGTGGCGACTCTTGCTTATCGCGACATTTCGCGAACCAGCGTTAAATAGTCAGTTCCAGATCCACCGATCACAGTTGGTATATAATTACCTGCACATAACATCATATTATCATACCATTTCCACTGACCATTTCAAGGATCTCAAGAGCCTGTGATGCAGGGTTATGATGAACCAGACGTCTATCAAGGGCCAAGAGGATTTATTCTCCTCTAACTAAATGTCGTCAAAAACCAAAACACAGTAACAAGAGTCAAGGGCTATGACCCACTTGACATGGTGAGCTTGATTCTCATGGAAGGACATTCAACAATACGAAGTTCTTCACTCAAAGCTGCAATCAAAGTTCAACTTCTAACATCTTCTCGTGTTTACCCCACGAGATCCTTGAAAACATTGAATCCACATACCATGCATCATATCATAACAGGTTCTCCCCATACAGGTTTTCTCATCTGCCTACTGTTTATTTCAGTAGAGATGGCTCTAGAGCAAACATTGAAGGATATTCAAGCACAAAATGCTCAATTCCAACAAATGTTCCTGGCTATGTCTAAGGGGCAAGAGGACTTGAAGACTCTCATCCTCAAAGACAATAAGAAAAAGACAAAGAAACCAGTGGGTGTCTTGAACATAGGAAGGAGAATCAGAGGACCAGCAAAGCGAGCTTTAGAATTCGCAACTCCATCAACTGAGGGGGACAATCAAGAAGAGAAGACAAAGGACCATAATCCAGAGTCAGATAAAGAAGAGGCTGATTATGCTGAAGAACAATATCCTCCTGCTGATGACAAATATAAATAGCTAGAGGATCATCTCAATACCATGGAAATTCAGAGAGTACCTAGTCTGGATTTTGAAAAATTGGGTTTAGTTTCTGGAGTGGTCATCCCACCGAAATTCAAGATCCCTTCTTTTGCCAAGTGTGATGGGATCTCTTGTCCTAAGATGCATCTAAAATCTTATGTTTGTAAGATTCAGCCACACAGCACTGATCAGAAACTCTGGGTCTATTTCTTCCAAGAGATTCTAGCTGCGACTCAACTTCAATGGTTCTATCAATTGGAAGGTTCTCGCATCCACACCTGGGAGGATCTAGCTAGTGCTTTCTACAAGCAGTAACAATACAACATTGATCTTGCAGCAACTCGTGTACAGTTGCAGAATATGACCATGGTTTCAAACGAGGGTTTCAAAGAATATGCCCAAAAGTGGAGAGACCTGGATGGCAGGGTGTAACCTCCCTTAACTGACAGGAAGTTGATCGATATCTTTATAGGAACTTTGACAGGCCCTTTTTTTAACCATCTGATCGGAAGCTCTTCAGTTGGGTTCACCGAGCTGATATTAACTGGAGAAAGAGTATAAGTCGGAATCAGAAGCGGAAAGATCCAAGGGGCTACATACTCCAATACTCACAAGAAGCCATACAATAGGAAGAAAGAGTCCAATGTTGTGTATGGCCAAAAAGGTCATAACAAGAGTAACCACGACCAATCTGTGGGCGCAGTCCTGATCTCTAGTCCTGGATCAATGCGACAACAACGGGGAAATCAGCGAAGGAAAGACGAGCCCAAGAGAAAGTTTACCAACATCAACATGCCGCTTTCATAAGCATTACAACAAATGTTGAGGATGAATATGATTACTTTGATAGGACCTCATCCAAACCCCAAAACTTCTTCTGCTAACTACAATCCTGATGCAATGTGCGCCTATCATTCCGACAGTCTTAAGCATGATATTAACGATTGTTGGGCTTTGAAATATAAGATTTAAAACATGATTGATGCCAAGGAGATTGAATTCGGTCCTCTTGAGACCCCCAACATGATCACTGCTCCTATGCCATATCATTGAAAGCGTCCATTTCATGTTGAATTTTAAATTGTAATCTTTTTTGTTTGTTCGAACACTTATCTATTAATGCATTGCATATGTTTGTATTGAATTAATCCATTCGCTTTCACTATATTTAAATTGTGATTTTACTCCCTTTATGATATTCAACTGTTATTTAAAATTTGTAATCCTTTATAGGGAGGATGACAAAAGCAATGCCATAATCTCATACAGTATGCTTTTGAACAGACCTTGCTGACGATGTACATGCATTGTTTCAAACCCTAAACACTAGAAGTAGGAGTTTTCTTTTTCACACAAATTGAAACCTTTAATCAAAACCTGAGGCAGGGTAGTTTCTCAATTAATTCAAATGTGCGTTCAGTCGCAAGCTTTCACTTCATAAACAACGAATGACATCAAGAACTTCCTTCTGACTCAAAAGATTGTGATGGTTCCCTATCAAGTAGGCAGTCATTATCTCTCAAAAATAAAATCCCACTAAGTCAAAACCTACGAAGGAGACTTAAGAAAAACTGGGGCATCCAGCTGGCTGTAATCTCAAAACAAGACCAATCAGGAAAAAATCAGGGATAATAAAAAAAGAGGTCATTACAAATCCTCGACAACATAAAAAATGTTGCAAAAATGACTGCATTCACAAATAAACTTCCAAGTTTCTGAACCATCGCCCAAATAACATAACAAACTTAATTGGAATTCGAAACGCGCAATTAACTGAGTTTAGGACTGGAGAACATCATGGAGAAGGGGTTAGGTATAAAAACACTTTGAGCCTTATCTTTTGTTTCTTAAACCGTGAACCAGGTCACGCTACAACCCTTCGAAAGTCCGAATTGAAGTATGGGTTAGTTCAAAAGCATATTGTTACCAAATGTATCCTGACTCCTGTAAGGCTTACTGTAAATCCTAAGTTTAATTCATATGCTTACAAAATTATTTTATTTGATAAAACGCATTTTCAAAACTTCAAGATAAACATAAACTCTGCATTATTTTGAATACCGCTATTTGCATATAGCTATTTGTTTGACAACAGAGAATATTCGTATGACGAACATCCAATGAACGAAAATTCTCTCAAGAAACAAAATAACTTCAAATGGGAAGACACTTCCAAATGACAAATCTCCTATAAGCAAGGGGAATGATATGTCATTGTCCAACTCATTTGTGGCAGTCAGGTTGAGATTCCAAGAAATCTCTCAAGAAGTGATGAATAACCAGGGGCAGGTCTGCATCTGAATCACTTAGGCCATTGAACATGAATTCCAGCAAAGGGTCACATACGATCAAGGAAACATTTTTTAAGAGTGATACAACACTTGCTGCTATGGACAACAAAAAAATCCCACAAAGTCCTTTTCATAGGGTGATCCCCAGTCAAGTCCCCATAGAGTCATCTCTATAAGTTTATCCCCACAGAATAATCTTCACGGATAAGGGTACAAACCCATCAAGGCAAAATTCATGGATATCCCCATAAAATTGATCCATGTAATCCCCAACTAGAGCTTCAGTCTCCGGAAAACCTCTCCCCAGCTGAGTTGGTCTCAAGAAGAATCCTCGAGGATTTCTGCCAAAAGAAAACACCTCCCTAGCAGTTCGTCAAATATTCTCTTCAACGGGGTTTATTTCCCCAACAAACTAAAAATTCCCCAATTTGAGTTTGCCTCCCAGACCGTCACAAATTAAGGGACCACAACCCCTAATCCCAGTGAAGTCATCAACGAAGTTAGTGTTATCTCTGAAAGTTACTACAAATCCTGGACCCGACTAGATAACGATTCAAAAACTCCTCTTTCCTAGTAGAGTTTGCCATTATCCCCCGTAAGTTGCTACAAATCCTGGAAGCTAACCAGATAACAGTTAACTTCTTTATCCCTAACAAGTTGTTAACTTTCATTCTTTCCAAGAGATAACTCCCCAGTAGAGCAACAGAAAACTAAAACTCCTGAACTCTTTTCTCCAAGCAGAAATCAACACTCTCCACAGAGTTTCCCTCAAGCAAAGTCAATATTTCCCATCGGAGTTTTCCTCAAACAACAAAATAGGAGTCCCCAGCAGAAACATTCAAAAACAAGGTCTGAAGATATGCATACTCTTCATCCCCAAACAGCAGTCCAGGGTTTAATTCCCCAAGGCTCCCCAACATTTGTCAAGGATTTATTTTCCCAGACAAAGAAACACTTCAACAAGATTTCATATTTAATAAGTCATAGCATATGCATACGAAATGCATATAGCACAATCTCATTCATTTTGAGGACACCATGCATTTCATACATTATGACATTGCATACAGCTAACACTTTACCTTTTCAGGAAAAGATCAATTAACAGATAGTTATCATCAACAATTTTCAACAGGTCCAAGATTAGTTTCTGAAGCAAGATAGAGCAACTACCTATGTGACAAGATGCAGCTTCACACGGGCTCATCATGGAGTAATCTTACATGGATTCCTTCCCATCCTGAAGCAGCCCTACCCAGGCTCCTTCTCATATATTTTCAAAATCAGCTATACATTGGCTCATCATAAAGCAATCTTACACGGATTCCCTTTCAAAATTTCCAAGTGCAGCTTTACACGGGCTCATCATAAACCAATCTTACACGGATTCCCTTTCATAATTTCCAAGTGAAGTTTTGCATGGACTCATCCTGAAGCAACCCTACCCAGGTTCCTTCTCATAAATTTCCAAGTGAAGTTTTACACAGACTCATCCTGAAGCAACCCTACCCAGGTTCCTTCTCATGAATTTCCAGATGAAGTTTTACATGGGCTCATCCTGAAGCAACCCTACCCAGGTTCTTTCTCATGAATTCCCAGATGCAGTTTTACACAGACTCATCCTGAAGAAGCCCTACCCAGGTTCCTTCTCATGAATTTCCAAATGAAGTTTTACATTGACTCATCCTGAAGCAACCCTACCCAGGTTCCTTCTCATGAATTTCCAGATGAAGTTTTACACTGACTCATCCTAAATTAACCCTACCCAGGTTCCTTCTCATGAATTCTCAGATGCAATTTTACACAGACTCATCCTAAAGCAGCCCTACTGTTGTACCCCAAAATTTTCCCTCTCATTTCTCAAGACATTTTCTCAAATTTTAAAATTTGCACAAGTACAATTGAGCTTTCAAGCATCAAATCAAAGAAGAGCATGCCTTCTTTGATTTCACATCCTTCGATTGGGATTTTGGCCTCTTTTGATGCAAGCTTGGCTTACATCCTTCAATTGAGCATTGGCCCCTGACATACCTGATTTGATTCACAAAGCAATGGTTATCTGTATGTAGCCTTCGATTGAGCAATGACCTTTTTCCTGTATGTTTCGATTCACAAAACCAGGAGCTCCCACCATGCTAGCATGCACAAATCAAAAGCTTCCATATGGCTAGCATTCATATTTTTACCCACGGTGCATTGGCTATATTCATGCTAGCTCTGACTAGGTAAAATCTCCATTTGAAACAACTTGCTTTCAATTCACATGGCAGGAACTCCCCTCATGATTGCTTCAATTCCACCCTTGAAAACCTCCAACACACATAGTTGATGGCCCCTTTGAAGGACATGTACTGGTGGACTTGAAGGGCACACACATGTGTCCCATTCAAAGGATATGCCTTACTAGCCCATTCAAAGAATTGCATATGATCCCTTCGAAGGACACACATAGTCCAATCGAAGGATACGCATTTGGCCCCTCTGAAGGATGCACAAAGGGCCCATTCGAAGGACACATATTGTTGTCTAAAGAGAGATTTGATCGAAGGATGGATCTAGTTTGTCGAAACAAAAGAGAAATATTCAAAGATGCTTGCTGGCCCAAAATCCAACATACTTCCAGGCTCAAGCCTCCTGCACAAGCACATTCATGTCAAAGGAAGCTTCGACTGGCCAGAATGAAGTCTTTCGATTAGGCTATTTGGGTAGTGTCAGATAAATCGAAGAGAGCAAGCTTAGGGGCTGATCGAAGAAGCCATGATGTTAAGGCCTTATGAAATTCGAATCAGGACTCAGAGCAATTGAAGAGAGCAATCTTGGGGGCTGATCGAATAAGCCTGGATGTTGAGGCCTTGTACAATTCGAATCTGTAATCTCAAGCCTCAACTCAACTTTAGTTTTGATGAAAGACAAACAAGCTAGTTTGATGAAAGACAAACAAGCTCTATGGCAAGAAGGAAAAGAAGTGGAAATTAGCTTAAAGCATCATTCACTCAAAGCTTCAAGGATCATGGCAAGCAATCAAGTATATCAATTCTCATTTGAACTACATTGATTAGAAATGCTCAAAAATGATATACACACTTGCCACAACACTTCACTTAATTTTCAAAACAAATTCTAAGTTTTTCTCTGCTGTAAATCGATTAACATCTTGTGTAAATCGATTTACACATGCTTTTTCAAAAATTGATTGTCTCTGCCAGCAATCGATTTACATGAAGTGTAAATCGATTGATCACAGAAAAATGTGAATTTTTAACTCTTGTAAATCGATTTACACAACATGCTAATCGATTTACACTTCAAATTTTTTGAAAACATGAACGTTACAAACCCGTGCAATCGATTTACATCTTATGTTAATCGATTTACACATTGTAAATTTTGAAAAATCTGAACTGGTTTCAAGATATCCTTCACACCTTTTCTCCAATAGATGCATGGTCATACATTGCATTCTCTCAAGTTTTTCAAACAGAAAAGAGTCCATTTGGAAAGGTATCTTGATTACTTTAAATACAAAATCTTTCAAATCATAAACAACTCTTCTCTTATGCAATAATTCTGAACTTTGTAAAATATTCAAACTTCATATTTCTTAACTTTTAAGAACAAAGATTTTCTGCACTTTCACACATATAAAGAACAGAAATCTTTGAGCATTATCTAACCATTGTGTTACAGTTTGAATTGCTTACAAGAGAAGAAAGAAGAAACTTCAAAGAAGTCACTCTATGTGATCAACATATTTCAAGAAATCATACTTCATAATATTATACAAAGTGTAACTTATTTCCAGGATTGTTGGAATTAAGTATTAGATTACTTTTGTTCCTTGTTGTCCATTGTTGGAAACAAGAGGTATCTTTTGAGAGGATTGTTCTCAAGAGACTTATTCTAAATCCAAGAGGGTGTTCTTGGTATTTGTTAGGTTCTTTAGTTGATAAGACTAGGAAGAGTCTTGTAAAAGTTCTAACAAAATAGTGAAATCTCTTGCGTGTTTGCAAGGGGACTGGACGTACTTCCGGGGTGTGGAAGGAACCAGGATAAATCTCTGTGTCTCTTTACTTTCTGCACTTTACAGTTTTCAAAGCACTAAATCAAAACCAGAAAGTATAAAATAAGTCAAAAATCGACCACCACCTAATTCACCCCCCCTCTTAGGCGCATTCTTAAACTTACAATTGGTATCAGAGCAGGTTATAGGCAACCTGCTCCTAGAGATCCAGAATGGCTTCCGCAAATCATCAACCTGTTTTCAGAGATGGTGGTAGTAACATCAAGCCTCCTCTATTCTGTGGTGAATATTTTGACTTCTGGAAAATACGCATGAAGGCGCATTTAGAAGCACAAGGAAAGGAAGTATGGGATGATGTTGAAAATGGTCCATTTATCCCTGTAACGGTAATCAATGGCGTTGGCTCTTAAAAGCCTAAAACTGCATGGGACGACGATGATAAAAAGAAAGTGCTCTATGACAAAAAGGCAATAAACCTTCTTCAATGTGCACTCAGTATGGACAAATTTTTCCGTGTCTCGACATGCAGAACAGCAAAGGAAATTTGGGATACTTTGGTTCAAACTCATGAAGGAACGACTAAAGTAAAAAGATCAAGGCTAAATACCTTAAGTCAAGAATATGAACTATTTCGAATGCAGCCCGGAGAATCCATTCTTGACTTACAAAAGAGATTTGTGCATTTGACAAATCACTTAAGTTCTCTTGGTAAAACCTTGACAAATGATGAACTCAACTTGAAAGTCCTTAGATCATTGACTAGGGAATGGCAACCAAAGGTAACGGCAATCTCGGAAAATAAGAGTCTCTCCGCAATGACTTCCGCTACATTATTTGGCAAACTTCAAGAATACGAAATGGAACTCGGTAGACTTGAAAAACATGAGAATCTAGGAAAGAAGTCCAAAAACATTGCTTTAAAAATTGATTCAAAGGAAGTTGTAAAAGAAGACAATCCAGAAGAAGATGAAAATTTCATGCTTCTTGTGAAAAGACTTGGGAAGTTTTTGGTAGAAATGACAAAGGCGGATCTCATGCACATAAGAGAAAGCACTTCAAGAAAAGAGAAGCCTCCACATCAACACAAGATGTTTCATGCTATGAATGTGGAAAGCAAGGACATATCAAGCCAAACTGTCCAAATCTCCCAAAGAAAAACAGATTCAAAGGAAAGGACTCAAAACAAAAGAAAGCCTACATAGCATGGGAAGATAATGATATGAGCAGTACATCGGAATCGGAAAGCGACGAATATGCAAATTTAGCCTTAATGGTATCGCATCACTCCGACGATGAAGAAGAGGTTAGTAATGAATTTAATCTTTTTGATGATGATGTTCAAGGTGCAATTGATGAACTCTTGAAAGAATGCAAAAGTTTATACAAAAAGGTGTCAAACCAAGAAAAAGAACTTCTAATTTGTCTAGAAAAAATTGACACCATGACTAAAGATTTTGATCTTCAAAAACAGAATTTTATAAAAGAAAAGGAAAACTTTGCATGCTCCAAGTATGAATCAAATGTCTTTCAAATTTTTCAATTGAAAAGAGTCATTGAACGATATGAAAAAGGACAAATAGGATTGGAAGGATTACTAAGCCAACAACGTTATCCAAATGATAAAAGAGGTCTTGGTTATGTGAATACTAAGAAACCAAGTAACAATCCCACTGTTTTTGTAAAGGCTAGTAATAGTTCCAATCCCAAGAAAGTAGAAAAGAAGCAAGTTGTTCATAATCATCAAAAGAAAAAGGCTAATGTATCTAAAAGAAAACAAATTCCTAGATACAAGGGAAAATTTGTTCCAAACTGTTTTTACTGTGGTATTATTGGACACACACCCAATGCATGCTATATTAGAAATTTCAGTATGGCTAGTGGACATTATGCATGGGTGAAAAAGGGAACTAACTATGAAGGACCCAAGGAAACTTGGGTACCTAACAAGAAATAATTTGTTTTTGTAGGTATGCTTGAAATCCACATCAAATCGTTGGTATCTTGACAGTGGATGTTCAAAGCATATGACAGGAGATGTACACCAATTTTCATATCTAGTACATAAAGCCAAAGGGTATGTCACCTATGGAGACAACACCAAAGGAAAGATTCTTGGCGTTGGTATAGTTGGCACACCTCCATCCATTCATATTGAGGATGTTCTCTATGTTGAAGGATTAAAACACAACCTTCTTAGCATAAGTCAACTTTACGATAGAGGGTTCAAGATCAAATTCAACAAAGAAGAATGCCTTATTATGGATGAGGCAACCAATGAGGTAAAACTCAAAGGTATAAGATCTAACAATATTTTTATGATTACTCTAGATGATTTGTCTATGAAGGTACAATGTATTATGGTAAACAACAATGACGCTTGGTTATGGCACAAGAGGATTGCTCACATACACATGGAGCACTTGAACAAATTGGTTAAGCATGACTTAGTTATTGGTCTACCAAAGATGAAGTTCATCAAAGACAAATTATGTAATGCATGCCAAAAGGGCAAACATACCAAATCAACTTTCAAACCAAAGAATGTGGTTTCAACAACAAGACCACTTCAATTGTAGCACATGGATCTTTTTGGTCCATCTAGAACAAGAAGCTTCGGAGGTAACATTTATGCTTTAGTTATTGTAGATGACTTTTCCCGTTTCACTTGGACTTTGTTTTTAGTGCATAAAAATGAAGTATTCAAGGCATTCAAGAGATATGTAAAACAAGTTCAAAATGAGAAGTCATTAAAGATAACATCAATCCGAAGTGATCATGGTGGAGAGTTCCAAAACAGTCTATTTGATGAATTTTGTGAAGAAAATGGGATCTTCCACAATTTTTTAGCACCAAGAACTCCCCAACAAAATGGAGTAGTTGAAAGGAAAAATAGGTCTTTGGTGGAGCTTGCAAGAACCATGCTAAGTGACTCAAGTTTGCCTAAATATTTTTGGGCGGATGCGGTAAGCACAGCATGTTACGTAAGCAATCGCGTGATCATAAGACCTATACTAAAGAAAACTCCATATGAGATTTACAAAGGAATAAAACCAAATATCTCTCACTTTCATATTTTTGGGTGCAAATGTTTTGTCCTTAACAACGACAAAGACAATCTCGGTAAGTTCGATGAAAAATCGGATGAAGGTATTTTTCTTGGTTACTCCCTTTCTAGAAAAGCCTTTAGAATTTACAATAAAAGAACTTTAACTATAGAAGAATCAATGCATGTTTCTTTTGATGAATCTAACACCTCCAAGGAGGAAGTTGTTATTTGTGATGATGATGATTCTATAGATCTATCTCATGAGAATTCTTGCGGAGATGGCAAAATTGTCAATCCGGAACAAACACATGAACTTTCACATCAAAATGAAAATGATGATGATCTTCCTCAAGAATGGAGAACTCATCGTGATCATCCAATTGATAACATAATTGGAGATATTAGCAAAGGGGTATCTACACGGCTAAATCTTAAGGATTCATGCTTGAATATGGCGTTTGTATCTCAAGTTGAACCTACTAAAGTGGCTCAAGCACTAGAAGATGATCAATGGATCCTGCCATGCAAGAGGAGTTAAACCAATTCGAGTGGAACGAAGTTTGGGAACTTGTTCCTAATCCAGGAAATAAACGTATCATTGGAACCAAATGGGTTTTCAAAAACAAGATGGATGAAAATGGTATAATCACTCGAAACAAGGCAAGACTAGTTGCTCAAGGATACAACCAAGAGGAAGGAATTGATTTTGAAGAAACTTTTGCTCCGATAGCACGTTTGGAAGCAATAAGACTATTACTTGCATATGCATGCTCATTGGACTTTGAACTTTTTCAAATGGATGTAAAAAGCGCATTTCTTAACGGATTCATAAATGAAGAAGTCTATGTAAAGAAACCTCCCAGATTTGAAGACTTCAAACATCCTAATCATGTCTTCAAACTGAAGAAAGCTCTCTATGGGCTGAAGCAAGCACCAAGGGCTTGGTATGATAGACTAAGCGCATTCCTATGTGAAAAAGGGTTTGTAAAGGGTAAAGTTGATACCACTCTCTTCATAAAAAAATGTTAATCATCATACTCTACTTGTACAAATCTATGTAGATGATATTGTTTTCGGTTCAACTAACCAAAATATGTACAAGGAATTTTCATCTATGATGCAAGGAGAGTTTGAGATGTCTATGATGGGAAGATTGAATTTCTTTCTCGGTCTTCAAATTAAGCAACTCAAACACGGTATCTTCATAAACCAATCAAAATATTGCAAAGACCTTATAAAGAAGTTTGAGATGGAAAGCAGTAAAGAAAGTGCAATTCCTATGGGATCTGGCACCTATCTTGATCCAGATGAATCAGGGAACTCTATTGACATAACTAAGTATCGTGGAATGATTGGCTCACTCCTCTATTTAACAGCAAGTAGACCTGACATCATGTTCAGCGTTTGCCTATGTGCAAGATATTAAGTCAATCCTAAAGAGTCTCACCTAGCAGCAGTCAAGCGCATAATAAAATATCTCAAAGGAACAACCAACGTCGGATTATGGTATCCAAAAGGTAGTATGTGCAATCTAGTTGGTTATTCTGATGCTGACTATGCCGGTTGTAAGACTGATCACAAAAGTACAAGTGGAACATGTCACATTCTTGGAAATGCCTTGGTTTCATGGTCATGCAAAAAGCAAGCAAGCGTCGCTCTCAGCACTGCCGAAGCAGAATACATTGCGGTTGGAAGTGGATGCGCTCAAATTCTTTGGCTAAAACAACAATTACTTGACTATGGAGTAAACCTTGGATGCATTCCGCTTCGATGTGATAACACAAGCGCGATCAATATTACGAAAAATCCAGTTATGCATTCCCGGACAAAACACATTGACATCAGACATCATTTCATCCGGGATCATGTACTCAAAGGAGATGTCGAGATTACTTTCGTGGACACTCAAAATCAACTCGCGGACATCTTCACAAAACCACTTGCAAAAGATGCATTTTTCAAAATTTGTCGTGAACTCGGAATCCTAGATGAACAAGATATATAAGGTGCACTTTATCCTTAACTATACTTAAATGTGCATATACGTGTGTTTAGACAATGTTTCAAATGTTAAAAATACTGTTTTTAAAAAATTTTCTTTAAGTAAATCGATTTACTTGATGTGTAAATCGATTTACCACTGAAGCAAAACATTTTTTTAATAAAATATTTTGTGTAAATCGATTTACACAATATGTAAATCGACTTACCACTGAACGAAAATTATTTTTCATAAAATTTTTTTGTGTAAATCGATTTAACCAAGGGGCAAATCGATTTACCAGAGAATCTGAAGCATTTTCTGTGTACTTTTTCTATGCAAATTAATTTTTAGCATGTGATACTTGTATGAGCTTTTAATATATTGGTCAAACTTTCATTTTCTCTCAACCTCCCACCTTATTATTGACCAATCATGAAACCTTGACCAAATCACCAAATTAAAACCTCATAAAGACCTCACTTACTCTCTCTATTATTTAAACTCACCAAAACTATCTCATAACTCCAACACTCTCTCTCTCTCATAACAACACAAAAAACTCTATATCTTTCTTCTCAAAACCCTAACCATATCCATGGCTCCCAAAAGAAAAGCATCTGCCTCAGAGAAAGGAAAGAAGCAAACTTCTTCAACATCTGAAAACTCATTGCTCGCATACCTCTCGGATCCATAGCGTGAAAGATTTATCAAGCATTTTCAAAAGAAAATTATCTCAGCTCCAAAATTCGGTATGTTATCTACCTTTCCAGATGAATGCTTCTCGTTTCAAAGGGATTTAATTGCTTATGGTTTAGAACCATTAATATCATCACGTGGTTTCTATTACCCGAATCTAGTTAGAGTCTTCTATAGCAATATGTGCTATGATAACAACAAATGTTATACCTATGTGCTCGGGAAAAGAATTCCTCTGCATTCCAAAACTATCGGTAGAATTTTGAACATTCCATATTCTGGAAGTACCCTCTATGATCCAGAGGATGCTGCTTGGGAAAATTATCAGAAGCGAGAATTCTTCTACAGCATTGGAAGGTTATCAGAATCTGAATACTGTGCAAAGCGGATTCGAAGTCTTGACGGGGTTATTCCAGCTCGGGACACATGGAGTGCTGGTAATTTTCATATTGATGATAGATTGTTTCACTATTTTCTGGTGTATATTCTGTTTCCTAGAGCAGGGAATCATTGTACTATGACCGACCTAGAACTGCAAATTATCTATGCGAGGAAAAATGGAATTCCGGTAAACTGGGCAAAATTGATTGTGGTGCATATGCTAAAAGTTGTCGCAAGGGCCACCTTTCTACCATATGCATACTTCATTACAAGGATCCTGGCAGCATTTAATATAGATTTTACCGGGTTTGAGCGGATTGAAATGGATCGAATCACAAATAAGATCCCATCAAAAATGTTGATTCTAGGATGGGTGTTCATTTCAATGCTGAAGCAAAGACCATCACATACATTGGAGAGGATGTTGTAGGTGATGAAGGCAATAATGTAGATGAAGAAGACAATGAAGTTCCTCCTCCTGCTACCTCTTCTGGTCCAACCAATCAAGATGTTATGGATTACATGACACAATAGTTTGCTTCTCTCAATTCTAACATCAATGCTCGATGGACTGAGATAAATGACTCTACCTCCTCTCGTATAAATGCTTTTCAGAATGATGTGAACCAACAATTTTCATACCTCTATTCACATCTTCATATCCCTCCATACGATCCAAACAATCCAGCACCTCCGCCTCCTCAATACACTGAACCACCTCTACAACAACAATTTCCATATCAAGGACCTTTCTAATATGTTCCTGATCAATATTATTAAATTGTTGTTATAAATATCATTATGTTTTTGTCTTGTTGTATTTCAAGTTTTATTTTTTGTATTGTGTACTTGAACTTTGTTCGATAATTTTAGAAGTTTTTTTGTTTTTGTTCATGTTCATATATGTGTCATTCTGTTATCATTTCTTGTTGCATCTTTCCCTTCTTTTTGATAATGTCAAAGGGGGAGAAGGATGTGATAGCACTTTATGGTTGTTTGTTTTCATTGTCTTTATAGGGCAAGCTTTCAAATCTTTTTCTCCATAGGGGGAGAAATCTTCTCAGGGGGAGAAAACACTTTTTGCTCCAATTCTGAACAACTCATAAAGAAAGATGGTTTGTCATCATCAAAAAGGGGGAGAATGTAATCTCAAGCCTCAACTAAACTTTAGTTTTGATGAAAGACAAACAAGCTAGTTTGATGAAAGACAAACAAGCTCTATGGCAAGAAGGAAAAGAAGTGGAAATTAGCTTAAAGCATCATTCACTCAAAGCTTCAAGGATCATGGCAAGCAATCAAGTATATCAATTCTCATTTGAACTACATTGATTAGAAATGCTCAAAAATGATATACACACTTGCCACAACACTTCACTTAAATTTCAAAACAAATTCTAAGTTTTTCTCTGTTGTAAATCGATTAACATCTTGTGTAAATCGATTTACACATGCTTTTTCAAAAACTGATTGTCTCTGTCAGCAATCGATTTACATGAAGTGTAAATCAATTGATCACAGAACAATGTGAATTTTTAACTCTTGTAAATCGATTTACACAACATGCTAATCGATTTACACTTCAAATTTTTTGAAAACATGAACGTTACAAACCCATGCAATCGATTTACATCTTATGTTAATCGATTTACACATTGTAAATTTTGAAAAATCTGAACTGGTTTAAAGATATCCTTCACACCTTTTCTCCAATAGATGCATGGTCATACATTGCATCCTCTCAAGTTTTTCAAACAGAAAAGTGTCCATTTGGAAAGGTATCTTGATTACTTTAAATACAAAATCTTTCAAATCATAAACAACTCTTCTCTTATGCAATAATTCTGAACTTTGTAAAATATTCAAACTTCATATTTCTTAACTTTTAAGAACAAAGATTTTCTGCACTTTCACACATATAAAGAACAGAAATCTTTGAGCATTATCTAACCATTGTATTACAGTTTTAATTGCTTACAAGAGAAGAAAGAAGAAACTTCAAAGAAGTCACTCTATGTGATCAACATCTTTCAAGAAATCATACTTCATAATATTATACAAAGTGTAACTTATTTCCAGGATTGTTGGAATTAAGTATTAGATTACTTTTGTTCCTTGTTGTCCATTGTTGGAAACAAGAGGTATCTTTTGAGAGGATTGTTCTCAAGAGACTTATTGGAAATCCAAGAGGGTGTTCTTGGTATTTGTTAGGTTCTTTAGTTGATAAGACTAGGAAGAGTCTTGTAAAAGTTCTAACAAAATAGTGAAATATCTTGCGTGTTTGCAAGGGGACTGGACATACTTCCGGGGTGTGGAAGGAACCAGGATAAATCTCCGTGTCTCTTTACTTTCTGCACTTTACAGTTTTCAAAGCACTAAATCAAAACCAGAAAGTATAAAATAAGTCAAAAATTGACCACCACCTAATTCACCCCCCCTCTTAGGCGCATTCTTAAACTTACAGAATCAAGACTCGGAATAATCAAAGAGAGCAAGCTTGGGGGCTGATCGAACGAGCCATGATGATGTAGCCTGGCGCAATTCAAATCATAACTTAGAGTCATCGAAAAGGGACAAGAGCTGATTCGACTAAGTTTATCCTTCCAGATCAAGCAATCGAAGGAAATGGCGACGTAATGGAAGAAGCCCTGATGAGGAAAACTTATAACAATTCAAACTCGTACAAGGCGCCAATGCAAAATGTCCAGGTTCATGCAACCTGTGAAAATGGCAAGAATATAACATAAATGGATGATTTTCAAATTCTTGATTTTGTTTTAAAGGCCATGTTAAAGACTTGATTCTTGCCATTTTCATCAAGCTTCACATTCTTCTATATATACACACAACAAAGCCATTCGACAGACACGCATATCACTGCCAGAAAGAAGCCATACAAAATTGCAAAAAAATATCTCAAAGTTGTGAAACTCAAACTTCAAATTCCAGCCACACTCAACCCATTCTATGGATCCTATCACCCTCTTGAAATTCCCAGGGTTCATTTCCAGCCATCCATCGAGCTAAAACGTGCCCAGAACCACCATCTCCAAGTGCTTCGATCTGTAAGATAATCGTGAATCTGATTTCGTTATTCAAACAAAAATAAATGGATTATGCATGCATATATGTGTTCATACTCACGTTTGTAATTTTTTAGAGCCATTACATGTAATCTTTGGCGTAAGGATGAAGCTTTGCCATTTTTAGGGAAAAGTTTCAGACATGATTGTTTCTCAAGGATGGAGGCTGTTTCAGGTTAAACTAGCATCGTGGTTGGATTGGCAGACCCCAATTTATGGGGTAGCCTTAAATTTAAGCTTTGATTTTACCGTTTGCAGGTTTTAGAGTTTTTGTTTGATCGAAGAGGGTGACCGGAGTTTGACTCCGGAACCCCTGGGAAATGTTGACTCTGGGGATATGGCTGTCTCTCTTCCTCCGGCGTTATGGTTGTCTATTTATGAAGATAGCCAATGCCCTGTAGGTACTAATATGAATTCTAGCCGTAGGTAAGCTTTTGCTTTGTGCATGCTAGCATGGTGGGAGCACCTTTCTTTGTGAATTGAAACATGCAGGAAAGAGGTCATTGCTCAATCGAAGGTTGCATGTAGATAACCATTTCTTTCTGAATCAAAGCAGGCATGTCAGGGGCCAATGCTCAATCGAAGGATGTAAGCTAAGCTTGCATCGAAAGAGGCCAAAAGCCCAATCGAAGGATGGGAAATCGAAGCAGGCATGCTCTTCTTTGATTTGATGCTTGAAAGCCCAATTGTACTTGTGCAAATTTGAACTTTTTAGAAAATGTCTTGAGAAATGAAAGGGAAAATTTTGGGGTACAACAGTTGCCCCCGTTCAATATTCTTAAACCTGAAGAGTTAGATTGGCGAGTCTGACATTCGTGACTTGAAGGTGGAAGATGATTGAACACTAGAGTGCCAAAAAATTTGCCCTTGATGATGTGGTGGTTGATTGTGTAGGGAATGAACTTAAATATGCCATTTGGAGAGATGATGGAAAGTTGTCGGAGATGGGCTTAAAGATGCCATCCAAAATAGATGTTGACTTCATAAGAGGTCTCTTTGTAGGGAATCCCCGTTCCTGCTATCTGAGGAGGAGCCCATTGGGGAAGGTTGATTTTTATTGTTCTTCTGCTTAAGGAAAACTCTGTGGGGAATAGAGTCTAGGAACTTCAGTTGCCCATGTCTCTACTGAGGAATTATCTCCGGAAAAGTTTGCTATTTTCTGGTTGAAATCCAGGCTTTACATTTATTTGCTGGGGAGAATGAAATTAACTGTTGTTTGGAAATGTATTAGAAAGAGCCTGTGTAGGGCTGCTTTAGGATGAGTCTGTGTTAGTCTGCATCCGGAGATATATGAGAAGGAGTCTGTGTGGGGCTGATTCAGGATGAGTCTGTGTTAGACTGCATCTAGAGATCATGAGAAAAAACCCGTGTAAGATTGCTTCGGGATGAGTCTGTGATAGACTGCATCTGGAGATCATGAGAAGAAACCCGTGTAAGATTGCTTCAGGATGAGTCCGTGTTAGACTGCATCTAGATATCATGAGAAGGAACCCGTGTAAGATTGCTTCAAGATGAGTCTGTGTTAGACTGCATCTAGAGATCATGAGAAGAAACCCGTGTAAGATTGTTTCGGGATGAGTCTGTGATAGACTGCATCTGGTTATATAGATAGTTTTCCTATCTGGTTTCAGGTATTAATCTACAATCAATCGTTCACACATAGTTGTCCTGTCTTGTTTCAGGTATTAATCCAGAACTTGCCTTTGTGGGTCATTGAGATAGTTGTCCTGGCTAGTTTCAGGTATTAATATATGACCTGAGAAAGAAAGATATATTTCCCGTCTGGTTTCGGGTATTAATCTTCAATCTGCTCATGTAGATATTTTTCCTGTCTGGTTTCAGGTATTAGTCTACAAGCAGTCATCCACAGATAGTTTTACAGGCTTGTTACAGGTATTAATCTGGAACTTATTTTTGTTGGTCACATAGATAGTTTCCCCATCTGGTTTCAGGTATTAATTTGTGGCATGATGCATTTGTTGGTAATCCCGTTTTGTTCCGGGAGTTCATACCACTTGGTCGTGTAGATAGTTTCCCCGTCTTGTTTCGGGCATTGATCTTTGATATGTTGTGCATAAGTTGATAGTATTTGTATGTCTCTGAATTCAACCTAAAAAGGTAAAGTTAGTTTCATGTGATGTCATTATGTATGAATTGCATGATACTCTCAAAATAAATGAGATTGTGATATATACATTTGTGCTGCATATGCCATGATGTTTGTAAAATGATGCATCAGTGCAGTGTATGAATGTATCGGCTGTTCTATTGCAGTGTTGCTGAATTAGGGAAAATAAATCCCTGATTGAAGCTAGGGGTGAAGAATGTGAGTCTTCAAATTTTGTTGAAGTTGAATTATGGGAGATAGATTTCCATTGTTTAGAGAAATAAACTCAGTTGTGGAAGGAAAACTCTATGCACGGTTTTGGAGTTTTGTGAAATCCTGCTGGGGAATCCTAAGAAGCTTGGCGACTTCACTTGGGAATTTTTTTTGTTGGAGCAGTAATTAGAGATTCTGGCTCTGCTGGGGATATGAGAACACCTGACACCATTAGGTTGCATGCTGAGAATATGGTAGTGACCTTGTAGTAGGATGCCCCTGCCTCTGTACTTGCTGGAGAAAATATCTACGGGGATTTTGTGGATGGCTTTTAGACATTGCTCTTTTTCTTAAAGCCATTAGTAACTGTCTTTTTGTTTTTATGCGTATATTTGTAAACAGTAATCACATTCAAATGCATATGTTCAAAAATAATCATTAGACATTTTCGCAAATAAAATGGAAAAATAAAAACAAATAGTTTTGCACTTTCAAAGAGATTGTTTTTGTATTGATTTAAAGAGTCTGTTCCTATAATAGGTGTTGCACCCCAAAATTTTCCCTCCTAATTGCACTTTTATTCTGGCTTAGACTTTGCATTCATCTGCATCATTCCAACAGGTCATGTGCATAGCATGCATTTTCATAAAACATAGATCACCTGAGGTTCAAAAGATCAGTAGTTAGGGAGCTAGGGTTTTCTTTTGGTTTGAGGTGTTTATCAAACAAGACTAATTCTGCTGGCTCTTCTTTGTATATTGAATTTTGAATTTGGGGTTTTGATTCATGGTAATTATGGATCTCTTCCTCATCAAGCTACAAGGATATCTTCCTCAAGGTAAGAGATAAATCCATTTTTATCACAACGTATCTCAAGGAAATTGTAGTTCTTATGCGTGACAATTAAGCGTGTTAACTCATCACTGGGGTTCATGTCATTTACATACTAAGTCTATCTTGGTGGTTATTCCTCCTATGTCTCAAGTTTCATATTCATCTTCAAAGGATTACTCAAGGGGTTATTGTGCTCTCGAGTTGTTATTACTTGTAATGCAAGTTAAAGTTTTATAGGGAGATGGGGATTTAATTAGGGAAGTATTCATCCATGGCTTTGAGATGTAAGTGTCATAAGTATTTTCTGCAATGCAAGGTATGAGAAAATTCAGAGGTTATAAGGCATGATCTCAAGATTAGTTAAGGTTCTCAAACACGTGTTTGTCAAAGAGGTGATTCATGCTAGTATTGGAAGGAGGTTTAGGTTGATTTCTTCACAAGTTAACTTGGACTTATGATTTCAATTATGTTTAAGGTGAATTAATCAAGCGTGTAAATTGGAAGATCCATCTATGATTAATCTCTTGAAATTCAAGCTACCAAGGTGAAATAATACAACATTTCAAGTAATTATTTAAGGCATGAGGTCACTTTCATTTTCAAGTGGAAGATTCGAATTCCAAATTGATTGTATTCAGAACTTCCGGTGAAGTTCTTCATCCAATCTCAGTTTAAAGATCCATCGACCATTTCAAAACCTCTTCATTCCATATTCAATCAAAATACCAACGATTTCGCCCATTCACAAATTTATCAAGTCCTTTCGGTTTCAAATCTCATACACTACTTTTGTTCAAATTACATTCAAAACTAGTATAAATTCCATACTTGTCCATTGATGAATCGGTGATGAATTGTGAACAAAAAAACACTAAAAATTCGTAAGAGCAAAGGAAGAAACCCCAATTTTGGAGAAAAACAAAAACGTCCACAAAAGCTCCTTCTTTTCAAGAGGCAGCATGATGTGTTGTCTGTAGTTGTAGTTTCAACAACTTCAGGAGACGACATCATTGCCGGTCTTGTGGGAGAACATTGTGCAATGAACATTCATCATATCAAATGCCTTTACCTTAATTTGGCACTTACTCTAATGTTCGCGTATGTGATGATTGTTTCAATAACTCGCGATCTGGGAAAGGTGTACCACAAGCTTCTTCAGATGGAGTAAACAGCATAGCAAATGCGGTTTCTGAATTAGATATTGACGCAAGTGTTGATTCAAAGAGAACACCTACTTCAAATAATAAGCTTGCGTCGGATGTTAAAGATTGTAAGTGTGGAATGCTGCTTTGCATTTGTGAAGCTCCTACCATTTCATCTGATGTACTCCCCCGGGAGAAAAAATTCGCCCCAGTTATTTCAGCTCCATCAAATCCTAAACCCAGGAAGACAGATAAAGTTTCCAAAAAATAGAAGTTCCACTTCCACGAACAAGTTTTACGTTTAACCCCGGTAATGTATCTGCTGGTACCTCAAACAAACCTCGGATGGATTATGAAGTAATGGAGATGGATTACGAGAAGCAATAAAAAAATGGTGACATTGCTGCTGTAAAAAAAAACTTCTTAATGAGGGTGTAGATGCAGATTACAAGATATAAAAAAATTTAAACCTAATGAAGTCTATCCTAAATTAAATCATGCCCCATGTTCCAATCGACATCAAAACCGGCCACTTGCTTACTTAAGCAATATACCAGGCTCGCATAGCTTACAAAATTTGTTGCATCTGTCATGAGAGTTCATGTTCACACTGCAAAGACGATTTCAAGCAGCCACGAGTTGTCATGTATGTCTTAGAGGAAACATATCATCACCACCTTAACAGCTTAAAGCTTACCACCTACAAAACGTGTGTAAGAAAAAGGCGCTCATCAATAACATCACCATGATTGATTCTACGGAAAAAGGATCAAAAGAACAAATGGCTAACAGAAATCAAAAGCTCGGGTTTATAACAAAATTCCGAGTAGCTGTCAACTAACCGTCAGTTTGTGCTACAGCAGAAAATAAAAAATATATAAATTCAAATAAACCAAATCAGAAGTCAGAACATTCTAATAGCCCCATAGTGTTCAATTCAAGAGAAAGCTTGGGGAAATGCATTTTGAGAACCTTGGTATTACAGTTCGTGAGGAAAACCAAAACTCCAATTCAGGTTTAGTTCATTCTTCAGAGTCAAATCAGATTTTTAAATCAGTATCCATGATGCAGTCTAATTCAAACCCCACTCTCCAAATGTTGCAGCTAACTCACAAATTCAATAGTTTCAATTTGATTCATCTCTAACTGTTTTCTAACTCTCTCTAATGAATCTGACTATTTCCTAATTCACACTAACAGCTTACTAACAACTTCCTAACTGTTCTAACATAAATCAAAATAGAATTCAAAACTGGTCTAAAAAAAACTAAATCAAAACAGAATTTGATAACTATAAAAAAACACTAACAGAACTCTAAAAATCTCCTAACAATTTTTAACAAAACAACCAACTAACTACCTCTAACCATTTCCTAACTAACTCTCTAACTAACCTTCCTAAATAACTTTCTGACCAACTATAACAGAAAATAGAACTTCAAAAAAAACTGTAACTAACTTCCTCTGACAATCTCCAGCTGGCCCCTAACAGAAAATCTCATAATTAACGGCCCTGTATAACAACCACCATTCATCAACCATTCCAGAGAGGTCACCTTCATCCATATTCACATTCTCACCTTCAAACTACTCTGAACCTTCTTCCTCTTTCTCCATACTTCACATCTGACTCATTCTTCAACCTCACACTTCTCCCTCTGCAACATAAACCTTCACAAACCTTCTTCCCAACCCCTAAGCATCACACACTCACGAACAAACAACCTCCATCAATCTTCTCCTCTCTGCTACACTCCATAGCAAAGAGCACTCAACAACAAAATTTCTAAACAGAACTCAATTTCTAACAGAACTCAATTACTAACTAACTTCTAACTGACCAATTGCCAGCTCAAATAACCAATTCAAAACAAATTCTAACTAAATCAGTTTCAAATTAGCTGCAATAACAGAAAAACGGTTAGCCAAGTTCTAACTAACTTCCACCTTCAATCTTCACCCTTCATCGGTTAACCAATTTCTTTTGATCCTGTGGCCTAAAACCCTTCAACCATAACTAACTTCTCCAATCATCAAAAACTATAAAAACAGACCCCTCAACATGCTCAAGAGGTAGACACCATTTTTTTTCAGGCACGCTTCTACACGCACTAAAACTTCCTCTCATTCATCTCTCTCTACCCGCTCTCCCATCTTCAACCTTCACTCTCAATCTCCATTTTCACTCTGCAATCCTCCATTCACTCCCTGTCACTCTTCATCATATTTTCTTGATTTGTGTTGAGGCCATCTCCCAGAATCCTCATTCTCCATCGCTTCACACTTCATTCTTTCTCAATCTCAACCGCAACTGTGATATGGTGGCAAAACCGACTGTTTTGAAAATGCTGGTTTGCGTTTTGCGTTTTATGTTCGCAAAATTTCGCGATAAGCAAGAGTCGCCACCGAATTTTATTTCATCCAACCGGAAAGGAAAAAAGTACAGAAAAAAATCCTTTTTCGAGATATTCTGAGTACGGGGGGTAGATTATAGAAAGGGAAAGTGTTAACACCCTTTTTATCCATGGTTTTCCATGGGCTCTTAGGTACTTGCTCATCTTTTAAAATTTCTTGTGTGTGCTTGTTTTGAAAATTTTTGTTTTACTTCGCTTTAACCCTTGTTTTTGTCCTCAAGAGTGTTACGAAGTTGTTGTTTTTTTTGAAACTTTGTTTGAAAAGTGTAAGTGTGAAGAGTTTCATTTGAGCAAGTACCTACTAGCATCAACCTACTCGAAAAAAAGATTGTTTCTATTCTCATTTCCTTTAGACAGCACTATCCTACTATTGAGAAATAGGTAGCACCATCGTCGGAGTTGTAAGGGTCAATTCGTAAGGGACATACGATCACTAAAGCAATGTTAGGATGTCTTAGTAATAACCCTAAAGTCTTAAGATCATATTCGAGGCAACATTTCCGAGGCGACATTTCTGAGGCAACATTTTTGAACGGGACTTTTGATCTTTGTTAGACAGGAGGGCAACCACTAAGACACCATATACTTAATGATCGTTTACCGAAGGCAATCGAAGTGAGAGTATACCCTACGAGTGCACATGTGCGAGTGATTTGATTTCAGTTATTACCTTTGCACATTAGGGTTTTCTAGCCGTTTTAAATTATCATACAATCCTATTAACATACATCTAAACAGTTAATATTTGCGGGAATTAAAATGAGACAAAATAAACCTACGCTATTACAAGGCTTTGGGACAGGGATTAATTACATAGCCAAAAAACCCGTAAAAGACGATAAATAAAAGAAAGTCCTAGATTAAACTATTACTTACCATGGACAGTTACATCAATATTGCAAAAATAATAAACGCGCGCGATGAATCAAATGCAAAATAATTAGGGTTTTGACCCCAACTATACCTAATTGTAAATTAAAGGGAAAACCATTTTTTGTCGTTTTAGTGTTATTTGAGAAAATAAAGCTTAATTGAATAATAACAAAAACCTAATTACTAATTTAATTTTAATTAAAGAAAAATAATTAAATTGACCTATTTTTGTATTTTGAGAAAAGAAATAAACATTAAATCAAAAGTCTAACCCTAATTTTTTCTAATTGGTTTTAATTAAAAAAAAGGTTAGAATTTCCCTAAATTAAATCAAACTGAATTATATTAAATTTGATAAAATAAAAACCTAATTCTAATTTTTTTGTGAAACTCTTGATTTTATGATTTTGTGAAAAAAAGAAATTAATTGGGTTAGAATATAATTAAAAAAATTAATTTAAATAAAATAAAAAAATAGAGAAAAGAAAGGAATGAGCCTGATAGCATTAGCAAAAAGGGGGTGTTGCTTGGAAATTCTTGGCCCAACAAGCTCAGGCCCCTTTGACTTTGTCCAATCCCATGCACACGCTTGATTGGGGTGCATGGTGGTCCTTCATGGAGGAGGCATTAGATCTAAAGCCTTGGTGGATTGAACGCTCAGATCTAGATAGTACATGGTGTATCCCTTGCCAAGTAGCACGCTGGATTGCCTATTCAAGAAAAACATGAATAAAAGTTGGGACATGGGGATCGAACCCAGACCCTTAAGCATTCTCCCCTTGCACGCTTGCCATCTGAGCTGGCTATTTTAGTTGTATACACAATAACAAACAAATATTATATAATACAAACAAAATGTTAGTCCTTAAAACGCGCGAAATTCAAACTGGCAAGTCAAGGAGCTCCACATATCCATCTTCTTCCTCACATCATCGCTGTAAGTTTTGCAACTTTTACCTACGAACATTAAGGCTAGGTATAGCCCCTGTGCATTTCCAAAATATCGTACACGCATGATAAATGAAAACCAATGGTACCAATCAACTCGTTTCAACCTCACGAGCATCATGGTTCCATTATTAATGTCCAATTTTCCCTGTACAAGAAACCCTCAAAAACAAAGCACGAATCCTAGCCATGGTAGTTTCATGTTCAGTCAATAAAAATGCAATTGCATACAGTCATTAGCTTGCAAACATCTCAAGGATTATAAATATGCTAATCAATCATGCTAAATATGCCAGAATCAATGTATTCGAATTCAACAAAAGAGACAAACCGTGTGACTGCTACGATGCGTTTCAGGGTGTGGGGAAGCTTGCTAACGATTGAAACACGATCCTGGGGTGTCCAGCAATTGATTGGTATGGTAAGAATGGCTTGAGATGGCCTGAAACTTGGAAATTGGTTTTCACTTTTTTCTTGAGTTTTTGCAATTTGTTATCTGCCTTTGCATGCCTTTAGCCTCTTCCTTTTGATCTGCTTTTGTTCCTTATGTATAATAGAGTGCATTAGGGTTACAATTTGTATCAAATCTTTTCCAATTATGAATATAGATCCATGATTCAATCCTTGCACCAAATCTTTCCAAAACAAGCAAATTAAATCTTTTTGTGTCCATATGAAGCCATGCACGATTTTATCTTGTCTCCAGCTGTATAATTAACCTAATCATGCACAAAATCTCAAGGTTTTAATGATTTTTGATATTTTCACTATTTTATATTGATTTTATTTGATTTAAATGAAATAAAATGAAAATAAATAAAAAAATAAAAGAATTACAAGTGGAAGGACTCATGGGTCGTGGGTCACATTACAAACTCAGTGCAAGCATAAAAAGTTGGGTCCATTTAGCAAAAAATGCAATTTTGGACACATTTGACTTTTGGCAATTTTGCAAAAAGGGTCAACTTGGCCAATGCATAACTCTCTCAATTTTGACCCTAGAGATGTGTTCTTGGACTTTTTAGAAAGCTTAAGTTGTCCTATAAGCAAACCTTTTAGTCTCATCTCAATTGAGTCTTCCATGTTCATGTATGAATCTTTGACCCAAAAGGTGTCTTTGTTGACTTTTCAAAATGACTTATAATGTCCAAATTCATATCTTCTTGTGAGTGCATATTTTGAACTTGGGAGCTGAAGATGAATTGTAAGGAATTACATCCTCTTCAAAATGAGATTTGGATGGGTCATTTTTGATAAAGTATGATAAAGTTATCCTTGGTCAAAGTTGAGTTGACTTTTCATACAAAACCCTAATTTAGCAACTTTTGGATTTTGATGAATTGTGAGCAATCCTTGAGGAATCCTTGTGAGCAACTTTTGGATTTCTGGATGTTGACCAAAACTCTTGAAGTTTGACTGTATGTGGGCCGCAGTTGACTTTTGCCCTAGCATAGTCGATTTTCAGGCCTTTGAGCAATTGACTGAGCAAATTTTCTCTGCAAGGCTTGAAACTTGACATGGATTATCTTGAGAATATATTAGGACAATGGTGAGAATTTGGGATCCTTTGGACTCAAGCATCTTGATGCAAAATGAAACCCTAATTTGGGGTAGACTGTCTTATGAGAGGGTTTGTCTGGTCAACTCTTGGACTTCCTTGAGCAATTTGAGGACCTCACTTGACATGTATTGAGAAATATGGGAGGAAAAATTTTAGGGTACAACAGCTTCCCCTATTCAATCTTCTTAAACCTGAGGATGTAGATTGGCTTGTCTGCCTTTCGTGATCTGAAGGTGGAAGATGATTGAACACTAGAGTGCCTAGAAATTTGCACTCGCATGAAGTGGTACTTGTCTTGCGATATCGGGAATGGGCTTATAGATGCTGTTGTACCCCAAAATTTCCCCTCTCATTTTATCAAGATTTCCCCTCACAAGACTCTTTGAACTCAAGACCAAGCTAAGGTTTGCTCTGCTCAAGACATCTCCTTGCATTGTTGACCTGAAATTAGGGTTTGAGTTTGCACAAGGATTTTTGGACTTTCAATGCTCAATGTGACTTTCATACTTCATGTTGGACCTCTAAGATTTCTCATACCAAGTTTAAAGCCTTGAATCACATTTTTGCCCAGTCAATTGGACAGTTGACCTGGAAATCAGCTGTATTGGGGAAAAAGACAACTGTGGCCAATTTACAGTCAAACCTCATAATTTTTTATCCACATCAACATTATAGACTCATATGAACCATTTGATCATGTTTGGACCACAACTCCTCAAGAAACTTGATTAGATCTTCAAAAGGGCAAAATGGTCATTTTTAGGGTTTTGACTGCAGAAGGGCAATTTCTGATTTTTTTACCTAGCCAATGGCAAATTGGGTTCAAGAATGGATTCACAGACTCGATGGCATCATCTTGACCTAATCACAAGGTTCAAAAGATCTCAAATGCATTGGATTGACAGATAAATTTTCCAATCAACTGATCAAAAATCAATTGTACACTGAAAAGTCAAACTTTGACTTTTTGCTCAAAATCAAGTGCCAAGGGTCATTTTTCATGAAGATGTGTTAAAACATGAAACTTGTTCACCAAGAAACCTAATTTTGAAAATTAGGGTTTAAAATGGAAAATTTTCATAACTTAGAAATTTTCTAAGTTATGAAAATTTCTTATTTTTTCCCAACTTTTTCACCATGATGCAATTAGATCCAAAGAAAACTTCCAACATGAAAGTTGTAGTCCTCCACAAAATCTACAACTTTGATTCATAAATTTTTCCCAAAAGATGTTTGGATCACAAGTTATGATTTTTGGAACAAGGGTCCATGAAACTTTTAACTTAGTGAAATTTTGCCCTAGTTTAGGCAGGATTTTGACCTATCTTCATGGTAATTTTTCACATAGTTCCAATTGGAATCTCAAAATTAATTTCAAATATGGATTGTAGAGCATGTTACAAGCTTTCCAAAATGTCCAAGAACTCTCCAAAATCATTTGTGGTTATGGACAATCGAAGGTTTGAATTTGGCAAAATATCACTTTGGTCCATGGCATTTTTCATGTTGACACAAGTTGCAAATTTTATCCAGCCTTGCTTGTACTTGTTTACAGGTCCTTAAACCCTTCCACACTCAAAAATTGAATGCAAACACAATGGATTAAGGCATTGTTCTGAGCTTTAGAAGTTTATACAAAGGATTAATCTAAAAATGGCAAAAGGCAACATTGCCACTTTGATAAAGTTGGCTTTATGTCAAGTTGTTCCTCTTGAGTTGTGAACCCAATCCTTTGCAGCAAACCAACTCCATAAACTTAGGGAAAAGTATACTAACTATCAGCAGGCTTGGAGCTAGCAAGTACAGCCCTTTGCATTGTCAACTCACACTTTTCTTCAAAACCAAGTCGACTTGCAAAAAGGACATATCTTGGCAATCTGATAAAACCAACTCTTGTAAACATTTCAAACAAGTTTTGCATATCACACTAAGCCAGAAACACGAGCTAGCAACCTCTAAAACACCCTTGTACACAAAAATCGCATTTTCTTGCAAATCACAAACCACTCGTGCGTTTTGCTTGCAATCAGTTTCAACACACTCCATACAACCTACCTAAACTATCCTAACCATTCCCAAGTCACTGTAACTCCATTTACACACTTCACCATTTCTGAATTTTGAGTTTGCAGGTTGAGTTCTATAGAGAGATTCAAGCAAGTTCAAAGCTAGCTAAGCATTGGGAAAGCTCAAAGGAACTTCAAGCAAGCTCACAAGCATCTCAGGCCTCACTGAAAACCCCTGCATTGCCATACTCGAGCTTGACTGAAACAGGTAAAGTTCAAACTTCTATCTCTCTATTTAGGAAACATTAGGCTTAGGTTTGTGAATAAAAAATGTAGTACTCATTGCCCTTGAGCTGAACATATGCATAGAATTCGTTTAAGTTAACTGAGCTGAGAGAATTTGAATGATGAACTTTCTGAAAAAACTAGGTTAGAAATTAAGGCTAGAGAAATTCTCTCTGGTCTTTGAGAATTAGATTAAGTTTTTTATATGGTTAGAATAGTATGATCATGCTCTATAACTTTCATGTTACAAATTTTTGTTTTTAAGCACTGAAACAGGAGATACGAATTTGTACATAGCGCGCGTTTTTGTTTGATCAGAGGTTGAAGATGAAGGCCATCTGGGTTAGGCCTGGCTATTACATGCTATTTGCACCCCTTAGCTTGTTGTTTACACCCCCCTTGGCCCATTTGTTTATTTTTCCATATTTTTCATTTCCTTTTTTTAGTTTCTGACTTTTATTATTTTTTCTAAATATAAAAAATCACTAAAAATATTTTCTTTAATTTTCACATTTTATTTTAATATTTTTATTATTTTTTGGACATAGAAATAATTATTAAATAATATACTTTTATTTTCTTAAAATAAAAACTTGTAAATATTATAAAAATATTATATATTTTTATTTTTATTATTTATATACTTAAATAATTTTGTCATACATATTTTTATTTTTTTAACATTTTGTATATATTTTATTTTATTTTTTGTACATAAATGAATATAATAATATATATATATATATATATATATATATATATATATATATATATATATATATATATATATATATATATATATATATATATATATATATATATATATATATATATATATATATATATATATATATATATATATATATATATATATATATATATATATATATATATATATATATATATATATATATATATATATATATATATATATATATATATATATATTTCTTAAAACCAAATTAGGGTTTCCATCCCTTTCAAAAAAGATCATTAATATTTTTAATATTTTTAGGATATTAAATAACTTATTTTTACATACATAAAAATAATAAAAAAACATTTTTTTTGCATATTTATAATTTATTGCATATTTAAATATTTGTCAATTTATTATTTGTACATTAAATTCAATATGGTTGTAATAATTTTAGGGATTTTATTTTGTGCAAAAAATCCCCTATTCAAACTTGTATCCCCCTCCCCATAATCATGTTGTAATAGTCGTAGATTTACTTTTACGCACTTTATTGCTTTCAAATATGCCATGATAGAAAGATTAGAGTTTGTATGCAAATAACCAAAATCAAACAAATAGCTTGACTAAAACAAGACAAAAATGCATGAGAATGACAACACAATGCACACTAGCACCCCTAGGGTTTCATCCACTTGTTGCCTTTAAAATGGTCATGGTATGCATGCTAGGTGTCTTGGAAAAACAAAAACAAAACAAAAATATCATAGTCCCTCGATGACGCTATCTTGGTTGCCTATAAAAAATGATCTAGTCCCTCAAAAAACAAACAAAAAAACTTGCTAAGATACTTAGCACCATTGCTATCATGGTCATACGATGACCCACGCCTGTCCCGTTTAACATCCAAACACAAGTTTGTTTACCAAATACAATGGTAAAACAACAATGTCAAAGGGTTAAAAATGTGTAGGAAAGATCTTTGAGTAGGGTAGACAACTCCTAGTTACTTGATCAAACTTGCAAACATCCTTGCTATTTTCAAACTATCACACAATTTCAAAACATTTCCCAAAACAAACTTTCAAACATTGAAACCTTTTTAAAAAGACAAACACCTTTGTAAAACATTCAAACAAGAATTGTTACAAAGGTTGCCTATACAAAAGGCCTCTTTTCAAAATATTTTCAAAACCACACACAAAGCACCATTTTAAACAATTGGAAAAGCAAAGCAAGTGATCTAAACAAGTAACTAAGAGCCCATGGAAAACCATGGATGAAAAGGGTGCTAGCACCTTCCCTTTTCATAATCTACCCCCCGAACCCAAGAAAACATCTCAAAGGTCTTTCCTGTGCTTTTTGACCTTTCCTTTGGATAAAATAAAAAATCGGTGGCGACTCTTGCTAAACCGAAACATTTGCGAACACAAATGCAAAACCTCAAGTCAGTTCTCCCACCGTATCACAGAATTGGCGACTCTGCTGGGGATAAATCTAAAAGAGGGGTTACCTTAGGGTTTTAGATCACCTTTACATGCTTACCTTGTTTGCTTTGATTGCTTTACATTTGGTTCTATTGTTTGGGTTTGAATCCTCTACCCGGATTTGGGAAACATTCATAGGTAAATAGCAATACGTTGTGGAAAATGTGCGTGGTATACCGACATGGTTGAAGCAATAGCTATATTAGTGCGACATATTTGTGGGTACCGGTAGCCTTTGAGTCAATCAAAGAGAATACGGGGCCGCTGAGTGATGTCATGAAGCACTAATGGACTTTTAGAACCTCTACTTGACCATCTTGGCCTTTTAGGGGTAGTGAGATGACCGGCTTTGGTGCAGTCCAAAGTTGGTAGATACTCGATACTACACTCATTGAGGGTTGTTTTCTTGGAATATTTCGGTCGCCAGTAAAGTGGCTAAACTGAAACAATGAACATAGAAAATAATCCAGTGATATTGAGCTCCTTAGAACCCGGTTACTATTTATAGGACAGGTTGAGCCAACTAAACTTCAAGAGGGTACTTACCTATGAAACCCCATGCAAGCCTGAAACTAGGAACTTGTGTGACTTGCTTGTACATATACTTGTGCATACATCATGAACATCATGAAGCATCATGTGCATCCACTAACCATTTCAAGGGTTTGGATCTTCATCTTTGTTTCCTATTTTGTAGGTTATGGAATCACTCCGCAGGAAAACAATCCAGGTCAACCTTGTGAGAATTCCTCCTCAACTCAAGGAGCTTGCTTCCAAGATTCCAGAGAATTCTCCCTTCACTGAAAGACATGGTAGACTTCTCAACTTGGTCAACTCTAACATAGAGGTAGACATGATGAAAGTTCTCTTCCAGTTCTTTGACCCCCTACACCACAGTTTCACTTTTCCTGATTACCAGTTAGTGCCTACTTTGGAGAAATTTTCTCAACTCCTGAGGATTCCTATTCTCCATCAACTACCCTACAACGGTACGGAGAGAGAGCCAAAGCCTGGAGATGTTGCTCAAGCCTTACACTTGCAACCATCTGATATCATAGGTCATTGGGAAACCAGAAGTGGTGTCAAGGGTTTCTTGGCAAAGTTTCTGTTTGAGAAGGCATAAGACTGCTGGAATTCTTTAGATCTGCAAGCTTTTGAGGAGATTGTAGCACTCCTCATCTATGGGTTGTTCTTGTTCCCAAACCCTGACCAGCTTATAGATGTGAATGCTATCAAGATTTTCATATCTCATAATCCTATGCCTACATTGCTTGGGGACATCCTACACTCATTTCACATACGAACAATGAGGAAAAGAGGTGTTGTCATGTGTTGTACTCCTCTTCTAGAAAGGTGGTTTATTTCTCACCTTCCCCAGTCAGTCTTGAAGAATGAGCAAGGCTTGAGGTGGTCACAACGATTGATGACTCTTACACATTCAGATGTTCATTGGTGTTCTCGGTCCAGAGAAAATGTCATCATCATTGATCATTGTGGGAAATTTCCTAATGTCCCACTACTTGGAATTAGGGGAGGCATAACCTACAACCCCTGCTTGGCTCTGAGACAGTTTGGGTATTCCCGAAGGGATGGCCCTCATGACATGCTGATTCCAGACTTGGTTTTTGACTTCGACAATGACGCTCAAGGACTTCGACAAAGGTTTATCCGAGCTTGGAGGATGCCCAACAAGGTAGACAGTAAGACACTGGGGCACAAGAATTCCATCCCCCTTAAGCCTTACCTCAAGTGGGTATGAACCCGCGCCCAGAGCCTTATGATGCCTTACCCCTACATTCTCCTTGTGATCAAAGAGCCTGTTAGGAAAGGAGAGGTTCCATACACCCTCCTACATCCTGACATGCCAACATCACTAGAAGATTTACAAAGGAGTTGGATACAGATCAAGGGAGAACGGAATACTTTTGAAGCCCAATTCTACGCCAGTGAGAAGAAGGTTTTAGAACTTACTCGTCGACTCCATGAAGAGCAGACTCTCAACACCTACATTGCACCAAAGAGGATGCGCAACGTCTTTTTACCTTAGAATTTTGTATTATTTTGCCCATGGGGAATTTATGTACTAACAATTCTATCTTATTAATATGACGTGTGTTCTTTTTGTTTAAAACAAACTTGAATTTCTGAATCCTTGATTGCATTACATGAATACACATCATTCATCATATGCATAAACAGGTCTTCACACCAGGTTTCCTTATCTCTCTGCTGTTTATTTCAGCAAGATGGATATAGAGCAGACGGTCAAAGATTTGCAAGCGTAGAATTCATAGTTCCAACAACTTCTCATGACCTTGGCAAAGGGTCAGGAGGATCTTAAAGCACTATTAGAGAAGGAAAAGGAGAAAAAGAAAAAGAAAAGAGTTGGCGTGGCTACTTTGGGTAGAAGATTTGAAGGTCAAACTAGAAGGGTCCTGGACTTCCCCTCTACATCTGATGAAGGGGTAGGAAAAGGAAAGGGAGTTGCAGTGCCATCTGAGTCTAAGGAAGAAGAAGAAGAAGAGGATGAAGACTATTCTAAACAGCAGTACCCTCTTGCAGACAATAAATATAAGAATCTGGAAAAGCGTCTGGCAGCCATGGAGGTGAAGAGGGTGTCTGGGCTGGATTTCAAAGAGTTAGGTTTGGTTTCTGGAATTGTCATTCCCCCCAAGTTTAAAGTTCCTCTTTTTGCTAAATACGATGGGGTGTCTTGCCCAAAGATGCACCTACGGTCTTACGTCAGAAAAATTCAACCTCATTCTTCTGACAAGGACCTGTGGGTCCACTTTTTTCAAGATAGTTTGTCGGGGACGAAATTGGATTGGTTCTACCAGCTTGAGAGGTCTGATGTGCACAATTGGGAGGATTTGGCTACTGCCTTCTACCGACAATATCAATATAATGCGGACTTAGCACCTACCCGTACTCAATTACAGAGTATGGGCATGGTCTCAAAAGAAGGCTTTAAGGAGTATGCCCAGAAATGGAGGGACTTAGTTGGAAGGGTGAATCCACCATTATCTGAGAGAGAGAGCTTGTGGATATGTTTTTGGGGACCCTGTCAGGTCCATTCTTTAATCACTTGATCGGAAGTTCGTCCGCAGGGTTCACCGAGTTAATTCTGACGGGTGAGAGAGTTGAAGCCAGAATCAAGAGCGGTAAAATTCAAAAAGATGCATCTTCTTCTGCTGCCGTCAAGAAGACTTTTCCAACAAAGAAAGAAGTCTCAGCTGTCTACTCTCAAAGACGTCAGGGAAGAGTTGAGCGCCGACCAGCGGTGGGGGCCGTAATGATTCAAAAGTCTGCAGCTGATCAGCCCAGAAACAATCAACCTAGAACCAACCAGCAGAGGGTGGAAAGGCCTGCACGGCAATATACCCGGATAAACATGACACCTTCTCAGGTTCTACCCCATATCTTGAAGTACCTTTCCAGTTTGAGGGAGGCCCCTAAAAACCCTAACACTTCATCACCACATTACCATCCCAACTCCAAGTGTGCTTATCATTCGGACAGCCTGGGGCACGGCACCAACAATTGCTGGGCCCTCAAGAATAAGATCCAGGATTTAATAGACGCTAAGGAAGTGGAATTCGACGCCCCTGAAAAGCCAAATGTGATCTCTTCCCCAATGCCAAAGCATGGCCACAATGCCTATGTTATTGAAGAAGATCTGTATGTTGCTACTGTTGATGATTTGATGACTTCGTTACCGATAATCAAGTTAAATTTGTTGAAGGCTGGGATTTTCCCAGGATGTGAAAAAGATTGTTGCCTTTGTTCATCCTTACCAACCGACTGTCCATTGTTGAAGTTAGGCATCCAACGCCTAATGGATAATCAAGAAATCCTTTTTGAAAAGACTCCTGTTACACTGACTCCTGTCAATGATGTTGCTATAATTACCATATCTGCCAATCTTTCCAAGGTCTCCAAAAGACTTGTTAAGATTACATCTGATCCAAAGATTGTACCTATGAAGATAACTATGTCAGGGCTTATCCCATACAAGTCCAACAAATCAATACCGTGGAACTATGGAGGAGAGATCTTCTACCACGGTATTAAGCAGATTGAATCAGTTGAAGAAAGTTCTGATGAAGAGACTCCTGACATTGGAAATATTGCTGGGACGAGTAAAATCACCCGCAGCGGAAGAATTTTCTCTCCGGAGATTGCTCCTCCAAGGGCAATCTTCGGACCCTCAAATGCTCCTAAGGTTACTCATGTGCCGGTCAACATATCTGTGAGAACTCCAATTATTTAAGAAGTTGTAACTCCCGTGGTTTTACCCTCTGTTGTTGCTGCTGATAAAGGGAAGGGGATCCAAGAAGCGCCTGTCAGGACGAGGGCTCAGCCTTTGGTCATCCCTGAGACCACTCAAAAAGAAATGGAGGAGATTTTGAAAATAATTAAGAAAAGCGACTATGATGTTGTAGAACAACTGGGGCAAACCCCCTCAAAAATCTTTATGCTGGCCATGTTGCTCTGTTCCGAAGCTCATGCCAAAGCCTTGATCAGATTCTTGAAGATGGTCCATGTGCCTCAGGAAACCTCCATGGACCATTTCCAGGAGTGTGTAGCTAGCCTAACAGCCGACAATGGTCTTGGCTTCTCCGATGCCGATTTAACATCTAAAGGGAGAAAGCATAATGATGCGCTGCATGTCTCGGTGGAATGCATAGGGACTACTTTAGCTCATGTTCTGGTTGATACTGAGTTGTCTTTAAATGTCTTGCCAAAGAAAGCATTGGACAGATTGGACTGTGAAGATTTGACCCTGAAGCCCAGCAATATCATTGTCAGAGCCTTTGACGGTTCTAAAAGGATGGTCCACGGGGAGGTGGACATCCCGATTAAAGTGGGAACGAAAACTTTCAACTCCACATTTTATGTGATGGACACCCGTCCCTCCTATTCTTGCTTGTTGGGAAGACCCTGGATTCATAATGCTGGGGTAATCACTTCTTATTTGCACCAAATTCTCAAGTACCCAGTCCAGGGGAAAATTATAACGGTTCATGGCGAAGAGGAGTACATGATAAGCCATCTAAATTCATTCCGCTATGTTGAATTAGATGGTAAATTCATCGAGACCCCCTTTCAGCACTTTGAAGAGGTTTCTCAAGAGATTGCGGCAACCAAGACGGTGTCTTCTGTGCCCATCATTACCAAACCTGTGTCTCTGATGTCATCCCTTAAAGATGTGAAGGCTGTGATTGAAGAAGGAGGAAGCACAATATGGGGTCAGCTACCAGAATTTCCTTTCAAGATAGATAAATTCGGCTTGGGTTTCACTACTGCTGCTCAAAAGGCTGTACGCCGCTCCCAGGTTGGAGGGCCACCGTTGAAAATCACCCATCATAGAGTCAATGCTTTAGAGGACGGTGAAGAGGAGAGCAAATTTGAAGACTGGATCTTTCCAACTGTCGAAGGAGGACTGCACAACTGGGAGGCAAAGGATTTTGTTCCCATTACTTTCATAAATCAGTAATTTATCTTTCAAACATTTCTGTTGGTCTGTAATAATTCTTAAACAATTAGTACACTTTTGCCCTGTGCCTTACCCGAGGTACATAGGTCTATTTGTAAGGGTTTGATTTTTTCTTCTTCATATGCCATTTTTAATGAATCATGAACGTTTTCATATATAAACTTTTGTGTTCATTTTCTTTCTTTTTACATTTTATTTGTTTAAAGGTGGATATCCTTTACACACACCCACACTCACAAAATGCAGGTACCCTTCCATTCCGGATTCCATGGGTAACAATTATGCTATGGCCTTCAGTGACTCTGAAGATATGGTCTACCATGTCGAGTATGAAGGTAATGAAGACTGTGAGGTGTCGGGAGAATTGGCTAGACTGCTACAATAGGAAGAAAGGGCTATTCTTCCCCATGAGGAGCTGTTAGAGACAATCAATTTGGGTACTGACGAAAACAGAAAAGAGGTCAGAGTAGGTGCCAACCTTGAACCAAGTGTCAAAGAGCGCTTAGTTCAGCTGTTGAATGAATATGTTCAGATCTTCACCTAGTCATATGAGGACATGCTGGGACTCGATACGGATATTGTGGTTCACCATCTCCCTACAAGAGAAGATTGTCCACCAATTAAGCAGAAAGTTTGCCGCATGAGGCCCGATATGTCTGAAAAGATCAAAGCTGAAGTGATAAAGCAGTTCAACACTGGGTTTCTTGTTGTTACTTCCTATCCATAATGGGTTGCTAACATTGTGCATGTGCCTAAGAAGGAGGGCAAAGTGAGAATGTGAGTGGATTATAGAGACTTAAACAGGGCTAGCCCTAAAGATGACTTTCCACTACCGCACATTGACATCTTTGGTCGACAATACAGCTCAGCACAAGGTATTTTCTTTCATGGATGGGTTTTCAGGATACAACCAGATCAAAATGGCCCCTGAAGATAGGGAGAAAACTACTTTTGTTACACAGTGGGGTACCTTCAGCTATAAAGTGATGGCATTTGGACTGAAGAATGTCGGGGAAACCTATCAGCGCACCATGGTAGCTTTGTTTCATGACATGATACATTATGAGATTAAAGTCTATGTAGACGACATGATAGCCCGATCACAGACAGAAGAAAAACACCTTAACCATCTACAAAAGCTGTTTGTCAGGTTGAAAGAGTACAAGCTCAGACTAAACCCTAACAAGTGCACTTTCGGAGTCAGGTCTGGTAAACTCTTGGGATTCATCATCAGAAACAAGGGCATCGAGGTTGATCCTGCCAAAGTCAAAGCTATACGAGAAATGCCTGCCCCTCGCACTGAGAAGGAGGTCAGAGGTTTCTTGGGACGCCTAAACTACATTGCAAGGTTCATTTCTCACCTAACATCTACCTGTGAGCCAATCTTCAAGCTGTTGAAGAAAGATCAGGTGGTTAAATGGAATGATGAATGTCAAGTTGCGTTCGATAAAATCAAAGAGTATTTGCTAGAACCTCCTATCTTAATGCCACCCGTCGAAGGAAGGCCGCTAATCATGTATATGATTGTTTTGGATAATTCAATGGGGTGCGTACTGGGCCAACATGACGAGTCTGGCCGAAAAGAGCATGCCATTTATTACCTTAGCAAAAAGTTTACCAACTGTGAGACTTGCTACTCACTGCTCGAGAAAACTTGTTGCGTTTTGGTATGGGCTGCTCGCTGGCTAAGGCAGTATATGTTGACTCATACCACTCTACTGATATCTAAGATGGATCCAATCAAGTACATCTTCGAAAAGCCTGCTTTATCTGGAAGAATAGCTAGATGGCAAATGATCCTCACTGAATATGATATCCAGTACACGACCCAAAAAGCTATAAAGGGGAGTGTACTAGCTGACCATCTAGCTCATCAAGCTATCGAAGATTACCAATCCATGAAGTTTGACTTCCCCGACGAAGACATTATGACATTGGACAACATTAAAGATAACGGACCGTATGACGGACCTGAACAAGGATCCCGATGGACCCTGTACTTTGATGGTGCCTCCAATTCACTTGGGAACGGTATCGGCGCGGTACTCATCTCTCCAGAAGGTTGCCATACACCTTTCACTGCTAGACTTTGCTTCAGCTGCACCAACAACATGGCCGAGTATGAAGCTTGTATCTTTGGTCTCAAAGCTGCAATAGACTTGGGAATCAAATCTTTGGTTGTGTTTGGGGACTCAGCTTTGGTCATCAGTCAGATCAAAGGAGAGTGGGACACTAAACATCCTAACCTCATCCCTTACAAAGAACATGTCATGATATTGCTACCCCATTTCGATTAGATTACCTTCGAGCACTTCCCGCGAGAAGAAAATCAGCTGGCAGATGCTCTAGCTACAATGTCTTCCATGTTTAAACTTAACTAGGACAATGAGGCTCCCCAAATCACCATTGAACGGATGGACGAACCTGCACATTGTCACGAGATTAATACCGAAGAAGTAGTGAACCGACCTTGGTTTCACGAAGTCAAAAGGTATCTCGAGGCGCAAGAATACCCTGAAGGAGCTTCAGTCAAAGACAAAAAGTTCTTGAGGAGATTCTCTGCCAAGTTCTTCCTGAGCAATGGTATCCTATACAAGCGCAATCATGATTGCATTCTGCTTCGTTGTGTGGACAGGGTTGAAGCTGAGAAGATCATGGCTGAACTGCATAATGGTACATTTGGCACCCACTCGAGCGGTCATACGATGGCTAAGAAGATTCTATGGGCAGGCTACTACTGGTCTACCATGGAAGCTGATTGTCATTAACATTCCCGTACTTGTCAAAAATGTAAAATCTATGCAGACAAGGTACATATTTCTCCAGTTCCTCTAAATGTCCTAACAGCTCCTTGGCCATTCGTAATGTGGGGAATCGACATGATTGGAGACATCAAGCCTACAGCATCCAATGGACATCTCTTTATGCCGGTGGCCATTGATTACTTTACCAAGTGGGTCAAAGCAGCTTCCTTCGCTTCCGTTACAAAGAATGTGGTTGCCCGCTTCATCAAGCAGAACCCCATTTTCCGGTATGGTATCCCCGGAAGGATCATCACTGACAACGGTACAAACCTGAATAACACTATGATCACCGCCTTGTTCGAGCAGTTCCAGATTCAACATCACAATTCATCTCCCTATCAGCCAAACATGAACGGTGATGTCGAAGTTGCGAACAAAAATATCAAGAAGATCATTCAAAAGATGACAGTCACCTACAAGGACTGGCATAAGATGTTACCATTTTCTCTACACGGGTACCGTACCACAGCGCGTACTTCAACTGAGGCAACCCCTTTTTCTTTGGTATACAGCATGTAAGTTGTTTTACCTATTGAGGTTCAGATTCCCTCCTTGAGAATCATGAAGGATGCTGGTTTGAGTGAAGACGATTGGATTCAGACCCGGCTTGATCAACTTAACTTGATTGACGAAAAGCGACTTACTGTTGTTTGCCATGGTCAGACGTATCAAAAACGGATGATCAAGGCTTTCAACAAGAAAGTCAGACGCCAAGTATATCAAGTCGGGGATCTTGTAATCAAGCGGATCATCTTGCCGCAAAGTGATCCCAGGGGCAAATGGACTCCTACCTACGAAGGACCATTTGTGATCAAAAACATCTTTTCTGGTGGGGAAATGATATTAACCACCATGGATGGCAACGACCTTCCGCACCCTGCGAACGCAGACATAGTCAAAAGATACTATGCATAAATAACCCGACAATTCGAAAACCCGAAAGGGAAACTTGGGCAAAAATGGGCATCCCGGTGAATCGAAAACCCGAAAGAGCGATTCAGGCAAAAATTAGGGATAAACAAAAAAAATATGTACACCTGGCAAGTTGAAAACCCGAAAGGGAGACTTGGGAAAAAAGGGTTTCCCGGTGGATCGAAAACCCGAAAGGGCGGTCCATGCAAAATTTAGGGAATTAAAGCATATGATTATGTCTCGACGGATCACTTTAAGGACAATCTCTTCACAGACAAGCTCCAGGCTTCCGATCAATCCAATCATCTTCGGACGAAGCAGCGAGTGGACAAGATATTCGGAGTTACGAAGGCTATAGCAGAATGGAAACCCCATGGAATTTTTACACATAGCCATCTTTTTCTGTATAAGTTTTTCTCAATTTTTACGACAACATTCTCTTACTAGGATGTCTGTCTCCTTTGTACAAAATACTTACACAAAGTTAATACAAAGATACTTCAAAGTGCAGAAAACTATTTGCCTTTTCGTTCTTTTTACACTTGTGTTTTATTTGAAAATGTACAATGATTTATTAAATGAGCATATGCATTTGAATATAATCACTATTTACAAATAAACGAAATGGGAAGTAATAATTACTAATAGGTTAAAAGTATAGGAAAATGTCTTTAGGCTATTCAGGAGAAATCCCCTGCAGTACATCATCTAGATCCCCCAGCGGAGCTAAAACCTTGAGATACATATCCCCAGTGGAGTTAAATTTCAAAATCCCTATCAGAGTTAAGTTTTCAAACTCCCAATCCCCAACGGAGCAAAACTTTGAACTACAGACCCTCAGTGAAGATGAAACCTTCTTCCCCAACGGAGTCAAATTTATGTACACAATCAAATCAGCATGTCATTAAGATCCCCAGCGGAGCTGAGACTATCAATCGCCAGCGGAAACCATCCAGTTTCTCCAGATTCCCCGGCAAGTTGTCTTAAAGTCCGAGAATCAACCAGATAATAGTTAACTTTTGTCTTATCCCCAACCTAGAATAACTCCCCACTAGATTGGCATACAACCCAAACTCCGAATCTCCCCAGCAAGGTAGCTAATTCCCAGCAGTATAGTTATTCCCCACAGAGTTTTTACTCCCCAACAGAATGAAGATTCTTATTCTTGATTCCCCAGTGAAGTGGCCTAAGTCTTCATCACTCCCCAGCATGAATTTGTCAGAATTTTTAATCCCCTGCAGATCGAAGATTCTCATTCCTGGTTCCTCGGCATGAACTTCCCTAGAAGATTGAAGATTCTCACTCTCAGTTCTTCGCAGAAGCCATCAGAGTCTTCCTTATTCTCCAGCAGGAGAGGTCTCGGATTAACTTTGACTGGCATAGAAATTAGGGGAATCTTAGCGGCGATTCGGCTGACCTAGACGAAAGTCTTAAAATGTCTTCAAATAGAAAAGAAACCTTAGTGTCGGTTTGACTAAACTAGAGAAAACTTTGTCAGAACTTGATTGCATCTTTCCCTGAAAGGTAAAGAGTTAGTCGTATGTAATGTCATGATGTATGAAATGTATTGAGCAATGATGTTCTCAAAATAAATGAGATTGTGTTGCATGATTCGTATGCGCATGCCATGATGTATGGATATGCAATGTTCTTGTGATATTCTTTGGCCGGGGAGAATAAATCCTGGACTGCTGTTGGAGAGTACAAGGAGTTGAGTTCTTCGTTCTTGCTGGGGATAGATAAACTCTGCTTGGGGAGAATTTTGCCGACTCATTCGCGATTATGAACCTCGTCTGGGGAGAGCTAACACCACTATCTTTGGATACTTCCTACACTGCGGGGAAAGTATGTACCTTTATTCATATTCTCAAGCTGGATCTATCCCTGTACCTGGTGGGTAGAGCAACTGTAAGGTTTGGACATTTCTTGTTTTCCCATATTCTTGGAATTACGAGTAATTGTCTTTTGTTTCTTATGTAAATATTTATGAGAAGCAATTATTTTCAAATGCATATATCAAAAATGAATCATTGGATGTTCTTGCAAAACAAAACAGAAAAAGAAAAACAATTTGGAATTTCTTGTGAAAATGAATTGTATTGATTTTTGAAGTTGGCCTGTAATAGGCGTTTTGTACAAAGAGGTTGACGTCCTAGTAAGAGAACGCCGCCGAGGGAACATAAATTATACAATTTGTGAAAAATAAAGAAGAACAGTTATATGAAACAATCCCACTGGGTTCCAACTCTGCTATTGCCCTTATATCTTCAAGCTTTTCATCACTTTGCTACTTGGTCGAAGGTGGATCAGATTGATTGGCGCCGTCCGAGCTTGATAGTCGATACTGAAGTCTGGTCACAAAATGATTCAATGATACATAGTGTTACACTTCAATCCCTAATTTTCTCCTGGACCGCCCTTTCGGGTTTTCAGTCCACCGGGATACCCTTTTTTTCTCAAATCGCCTTTTCAGGTTTTCGACTTGCCGGGTGTATAGTTTTTTCATTTTCATCCCTTACTTTTGCCCGAACCCTTTTGGTTCGCTGGGAAGCCCTTATTTTTGCCTAGGCCAGTCAACCTAGAAGGTCTTTGACTATGCATAGTATCTTTTCACTATGTTTGCATTGATGGGGTGAGGAAGGACGTCATCATCCATGGTGGTTAGAATCATAGCTCCTCCCGAGAAAATGTTCTTAACCACAAATTTCCCTTCGTATGTGGGAGTCCATTTTCCCCTGGGATCACCTTGCGGCAGTATGATGCGTTTGATCACTAGATCCCTGACCTTATATTCTTGTCGTCTGACTTTCTTGTTAAAATCCTTGATCATTTTCTTTTGATACGTCTGACCATGACAAATAGCAATAAGTCTCTTTTCATCGATTAAATTCAGCTGATCAAGCCGGGTTTGGATCCATTTGTCTTCGCTCAAACCCGCATCCTTCATAATCCTGAGAGAGGGTATCTGGACTTCGATGGGTAGGACTTCCTCCATGCCATACACCAAAGAGTAAGGTGTCGCCCTTGTCGACGTCCGTGCTGAGGTACGGTACCCATGAAGAGTGAAGGGTAACATCTCGTGCTAGTCTTTGTATGTCACCATCATCTTCTGCACAATCTTCTTGATGTTCTTATTAGCGGCTTCAACATCCCAATTCATCTTCGGCCGGTAGGGAGAAGAGTTATGATGCTGAATCTTAAACTGTTTACAGAGCTCGATGATCATCGTATTGTTGAGATTTGTACCATTTTCCATTATGATTCTCTCTGGTACACCATATCAACAAATCAAGTTGTGTCGGATAAACCGCGCCACGACGTTCTTGGTTACCGTAGCAAAGGAAGATTCCTCAACCCACTTCGTGAAATAATCAATAGCCACCAGAATGAAACGATGTCCGTTGGACGCAGTAAGTCTGATCTCGCCGATCATATCAATGCCCCACATTGCGAAAGGCCAGGGAGTTGTCAAAACATTCAGGGGAACTATAGGTATGTGCACCTTATCAGCATAGACCTGGCACTTATGACAGGTTCGAGAGTGCTAATAACAATCGGCTTCCATAGTGGACCAATAATATCCTGCCCGTAGGATTTTCTTTTCCATGGTATGTCCACTGGAAAGAGTTCTGAAGGTTCCTTCATGTAACTCTGCCATGATCCTTTCTGCCTCGCTCTTGTCCATGCACCGCAGTAAGGTCGAATCAAGGTTACGCTTATAGAGGACATCATTGTTGATGAAGAACTTTGCAGCGAACCTTCTTAAGAACTTCTTGTCATTAACAGATGCACCCTCGGGGTACTCTTGAGTCTCAAGTTACCTTTTTACTTCGTGAAACCAGGGTTTATCTGCTACCTCTCCAGTCTCGATGTCACAGAAATGTGTGGGTTAGTCCAACCTCTCAATGGTAATCTGGGGAGCTTCATTGTCCCACCTGACTTTGAACATAGAAGACATGGTAGCTAGCGCGTCCACTAACTGATTCTCGTCTCTTGGGAAGTGTTCAAAGGTTATCTCCTCAAAATGTGGGAGCAATGTCAGTACGTATTCTTTGTAAGGAATAAGATTTGGGTGCTTCGTATCCCACTCGCCTTTGATCTGACTGATCACTAAAGCAGAATCTCCGAATACACTCAAGAACTTAATTCTCAGGTCAATAGTAGCTCGAAGACCCAGGATACATGCTTCATACTCCGCCATATTGTTGGTGCAGTTAAAACGTAATCGGGTGGTGAACAGAGTGTGACAGCCCTCAGGATATATAATTACAGCGCCAATGCAATTACCCAATGTGTTTGATGCTCCATCAAAATAAATAGACCATCGGGATCCTTCCTCAGGTCTTTCATTCGGTCCAAGTTCTTCACAGTCGGTCACCAACATGATATTCTCATCCGGGAACTTGAAATTCATGGACTGGTAGTCATCCACGGCCTGATGCGCCAAAGGATCCTCCAATACACTCCCCTTGATTGCTTTTTGGGTGGTGTATTGGATGTCGTACTCAGTTAAGATCATCTGCCATCTTGCTATCCTTCCGGAGAGAGCGGGCTTCTTGAAAATATACTTGATTGGATCCATTTTGATATCAATAAGGTGGTGTGAGTCAGCATATATTGTCTCACCCGGCGAGCAACCCATGCCAAAGCACAGCAAGTTTTCTCGAGCAGTGAGTATCGGGTCTCACAGTCGGTAAAATTTTGCTAAGGTAGTAAATAGCGTGCTCTTTTCGGCCAGACTCGTCATGCTGCCCCAGGACGCACCCCATTGAATTGTTCAGTACTGTAAAGTATAAAATCAAAGGTCTTACTTCAACTGGAGGCATCAAAATTGGCGGTTCTTGAAGATATTCTTTGATTCTTTTGAAAGTGGTCTGGCATTCGTCATTCCACTTTACCACTTGATCTTTCTTCAGTAGCTTGAGGATTGGCTCACAAGTAGCAGTCATATGTGAAATGAACCTGGCGATGTAATTCAGACGTCCCAAAAAGCCTCTAACTTCCTTTTCTATGCGGGGAGCCGGCATCTCTTGTATGGCCTTCACCTTGGCATGACCCACCTGAATACCCTTATCGCTGACGACGAAACCCAGCAGCTTACCAGATATTACCCCGAAGGTGCACTTGTTCGGGTTTAACCTCAGCTTGTATGTCTTCAACATGTCGAACAGTTTCTGGAGATGGTCAAGGTGCTCTTCCTCAGTCTGGGACCTTGCTATCATGTCATCCACATAAACCTCAATCTCATAGTGAATCATGTCGTGGAACAAAGCGACCATGGCGCGCTGATAAGTTGCCCTAGCATTCTTCAACCCAAAAGGCATTACCTTGTAGAAAAAGGTGCCCTACTGTGTAACGAAGGTTGTCTTCTCCATGTCCTCGGGAGCCATCTTGATTTGATTGTAGCCATAAAAACCATTCATGAAGGAGAAGATCTTATGCTGCACGGTGTTGTCGACAAGAACATCGATGTGAGGAAGTGGGAAGTCATCCTTGGGGCTTGCTCTGTTCAGATCTATATAATCCACATACATCCTTACCTTACCGTCCTTCTTAGGTACTTGAACAGCGTTGGCAACCCACTGCGGATAGGAAGTGACAGCTAAGAACCCTGCATCGAATTGTTTCATGACCTCTGCCTTGATTTTCTCTGACATCTCAGGGCGCATATGGAGAACCTTCTGCTTTACCGGAGGACAATCTTCTTTAGGCGGCAAGCGGTGTACCACAATATCGGTGTCCAAACCAGGCATGTCTTCATAGAACCAGGCAAAGATTTCAACATAGTCACGTAGCATCTGTATCAACCGTTGTTTGACACTAGGCTCCAGATTTGCACCTATCTTAACTTCTTTCTTGTCTTCCTATGTACCCAAATTTACTGACTCAACTGGCTCTTCATGAGGCTGTATGACCCTTTCTTCCTGCAATAACAATCTAGCAAGTTCTCCAGGCACCTCACAATCATCCTCATCTTCGTCCTCGGCTTGGTTGATCGGATTCTCAAAGTCATAACTGGCAGTAGCAGAGTTGTTATCAATAGGATCCAGAGTGGATATGGATCTGCATTATGATACGTGAGTGTATGTAAGAGAATAGTTGTTTTAATAGAGTGGGAGACAAAAGAAAAACAAAGAGCGCAATATTTGTGATGCAAGAAAACGTCCAATGTTTTATTAATGATATATGAAAAATGACAAATAATAAGCCCTCACAGGCAAAGCCAAGATGCCTCGGGCAAGGCACCGGGCCATAAAGTTTCAAACTGTCTATTACAACTTTCAAAACAAAAGTCAATTACTGTGGAATAAAAGAAACAGGTATGAAGTCCTTCTTCGTCCAGTTGTTTAATCCACCATTAGTTGTTGGGTAGATCCAGCTGTCGATATCTAAATCTTCTTCACTATCTTCAATTGCATTAACTCCCTGATTGCTGATATGCAGAGGAGGTCTTCCAATCCGTGCGCGCCTAACAGCCCTTTGATCCCCTGTAGTAAATCCCAAACCAAATTTTTCAGTTTTGTGCGTGAAATCAGGGAGCTGACCCCAATTTGCACACCCACCTTCTTTAATTACAGCCCTGGCATCCTTGAGAGAAGCCATCTTCATCGAAGATTTGCCGGTAGTAACTTCAGTTGACGCCAAAGTCTGAGGGACCTCTTCAAAGTTCTGACAAGGGGTTTCAATGAATTCCCCGTCCATCTCCACGTAGCGGAAGGAGTTGAGATGACTCACCATATACTCCTCTTCACCCCGTACTGTGACAATCTTCCCTTTCACCGGATATTTCAACATTTGATGGAGCGTGGAAGTCACTGCCCCAGCCTTATGAATCCAAGGGCAACCCAGCAAGCAAGAATATGATGGTCTGATATCCATCACATAAAAGGTGGATGCAAAAGTCTGAGAACCAAATTTAACAGGAATGTCCACCTCCCCGTGCACCATCCTTTTTGACCCGTCGAAAGCCCTGACCACAATATTGCTCGGCTTTAGAATCAAACCTTCACAATCTAGACGATCTAATGCCTTCTTTATAAGAACATTCAATGAGGACCCGGTATCCACCAGTACATGGGCCATAGTAGTGCCCATGCACTCGATCGAGACGTGCAGAGCATCATTATGATTTCTCCCCTTAGCTGTCAGATCTGCATCTGAGAAACCCAGCCCATTGTCGGCAGTCAAGCTAGCTACGCAATCTTTGAATTGATCGGCTAAAGTTTCCTCCGGCACATATGTAGTTTTGAGGAATGCAATTAAAGCCTTTGCATGGGCTTCAGAACACAACAACAAGGACAACATGGAGATTTTTTACGGGGTCTGCCCCAGCTGCTCGACTACGTTGTAGTCGTTCTTCTTGATGATTTTCAAAATTTCCTCTATTTCTTGTTTAGAGGTTTCTACAATGATCTTCTTAGGCGCCTCCGTCCGGGCAGGCTCACTTGTGATTTCTTTGCCCCGAGTCCTAGATGACTCGGCGACAGGGGTAATAACTGGAGTAGAATTTGGAATAGTAGTTGATGTACTAGCAGATGGAATGACAACAGGTTTATGGACAGTCGGAGGGGAGATCTCGGGAGAAAAGAGTCTTTCACTTCAGGTGACCTTGCTAGCCCCGACAATATTGTTGACATCAACATCAGCTTCCTCACTTTTTAAGTCTTGTTTAACTCCATGGTAATACACATCAGCACCATAGTGCCAAGGGACAGCCTTATCTGAAGTGTATGGGATAGGACCAGGGACAATAATTATTAACAGAGAAATTACTGGGACGCGTGTAATCCTAACAGGTTTTCTCGATGAAACCTTGGAAGGATTGGTGGAAATGGTTATGATGGCAACATCTTCAATTTGAACCAATGGAATCATAGTCTTTTCGAACAGGATCTCTTTGTTATCCATCAGGTGCTGAATACCTGATTTCAATAAGCGGCAACCAGTAGGTAGAAATGAGCACATGTGGCAACCTTCATCACAACGCGGAAATAAACCGACCAACAATAAATTCTTCTTAACTGTCATCAAAGGAGTATAAATTTCTTCCACAGAGGTCATAAGTAAATCATCGTCTATAGCATTTACTCCATGACCATGTTTGGGCATGGGAGCAGTTATGACGTTGGGCTTTTCCGGAGCGTCAAACTCAATCTCTTTGGCTTCGATCAAGTCTTGCACTTTGTTTTTCAAGGACCAACAGTTGTTTATATCATGACCTAGACTTTCAGAGTGATAGGCGCAGCGGGCATTCGGGTTATAGTGGGGAGATATGGTGTTGGGGTTCTTTGGGGCTTCCCTCAGAGTTACCATATTAGTCTTTAATAATTGTGGTATAATTTGAGACAAAGTCATATTGAGTCGGGTGAACTGCCTCTGTGGTCTTTCCACCCTTTGTTGATTGTTGCATTGTGGAGCAACTGTGGGTCTTGATATCACTACCGCATTTACTGCTTGACGGTGTTCAGGTCTGCTTTGGCCCCTCGGGCCGTAGACTGCACTAGCTTCTTTCTTACCGGTGAAAGGCTTCTTTACTGCACTTGATGAAGTGTCCTTTTGTATCTTACCACTTCGAATGCCATCTTCTACTCTCTCTCCAATCAAAATCAACTCGGTAAACCCAGACGACGAATTGTCGATCAAATGATTGAAAAATGGACCAGATAGCGTCCCTAGAAACATGTCAACCAACTCCCTATCAGACAAAGGGGGTTGGACTCTTCCAGCCAAGTCTCTCCACTTTTGAGCATAGTCCTTAAAACCTTCCCTAGCACCCATAGACATACCCTGGAGTTGAGTACGAGTAGGAGCAAGGTCGGCGTTATACTGATACTGCCTGTAAAAAGCAGTAGCAAGGTCTTCCCAGTTTCGGACACTGGCTCCTTCCAATTGATAAAATCATTCAAGCTGAGTCCCTGACAGATTGTCTTGAAAGAAATGCACCCACAAATTTCTATCAGCAGTGTGAGGTTGGATTTTTCTGACGTACGAGCGGAGATGGAGTTTTGGACAGGATACTCCATCGTACTTGGAAAAAACCGGAGCTTTGAACTTATGAGGGATCACCACTCTCGATACCAGTCCCAGCTCTTAGAAATCCAAACCATGGATCTTCTGAATCTCCATAACACTCAGACGGTCTTCTAGCTGCTTGTACCTATCCTCAGCAGGACGATATTGCTCATCGTCGTAATTCGTATCGTTATCAGAAACGGCTGGACTAGGGTCCTTTACCCTTTCTTGGTTCTCCTTGTCCTTGGATGAGGAGGTCAGATCAGCTGATTGTCTTATCCTTTCTCCGAATCTCCTACCCATGTTCAGAATACCAACCTTCTTCTTCTTCTTCTCTTTCAGAATCAGGGTCTTCAGATCCTCTTGCCCTTTAGCCAAACTTAAGAACATATGTTGGAATTAGGCGTTTTGTGCCTAAAGATCTTTGATGGCTTGATCAGAAGACATTTCTGCTGAAATAAACAGTGAAGAAGATGAGAAACCTGTAATGGTACCTGTAATGGTGTGCATGATAATGGGATGCGCATGTAATGATTTCAAAGACTTTGGGAAATTTAAATTTGCAAACCAAAAATAAACAAACTTTATTAGATTAACTTGTAAAAAGTTCAACAATGCCTTTGAGGCGTTACAAAGAAGTAAATGGAAAACAAATCTAAACTAGAAAAAGCAAAATCAAAAGTCCCATGGACACTTCCTCTTTGTGCTGACGTAGTCATTGATCACTCTTTCTTACTCGAGCTACCTGGTGAGCTTCAAAATCTTCATTTCTTGCTCGTGGTACTTCTCCCGGTAAGTATCCCTTTCCTCTTTCAGCTGAATCCAAGATCTCTGCAACTCCCCAAGATCAGTGGGCATATAAGGATATAGAACTGTGTAAGAAACCCCCTCTTCATTGGTGGGCTCCACAATTATTGGCAATACGGCTTCATAGGGCATCCCAAGCTTCTGGGAACGAGCTCAGACCCATTGCAGGTAAGGCTGCATAGGAAGGGAAGTCCTTGGTCCCAGCTCTTGAGGGTCAGATCTGTTCACCATGCCCCAAGCTCGTATAAACCTCCGGCGGTGCTCCTCAACGTCCTCCTTGTAGTCAAATGCAATATCCTCAAGAAGTAGCTCATGGGGACCATCCCTCCGAGCACGACCAAATTATCGCAAAGCTAGACAAGGATTGTAAGTTATACCTCCTCTGATTCCAAGCAATGGGACATTAGGGTATCCCCCACAACGATAAATAATAGCAGTGTCTTCCATAGCCCGAGAACTCCAAAGAATATATGTGTGGGCAAGTGACATTATTCTGCAGGACCAACATAAACCTTCTTCGTTCTTCAACACAGACTTGGGGAGGCACGAATTAAACCACCTCAATAGCAACGGCATGCAACACATAAGAGTCCCTCTTCTTCGCACAGTATGAGTGTAGAGGGCATGCAAGATATCACCCAGTAGAGTAGGCACAGGATTGCGAGAAAGGAAAATATTGACCGTATTCACATCTATAAAGGAATCTGGATTCGGGAAGAGGACCAACCCATAGATAAGGAGAGCCAAGATATCTTCAAAAGCCTGAAAGTCCAAATTATCCCAGAATAGCTGAGCCTGGTCTATCAAAAATTTGGCTAGGAAACCTTCAACCCCGCTTCGTGTTTCCCAATTGGATACTACATCAGCCCGTTTCAGATGGAAAGCTGAGGCAATGTCTTCTGGTTTAGGAACATCCTCCATACCTGTGAAGGGTACCTGCTCAAGGATGGATATGCCCAATAAGTGAGAGAACTCTTCCAAAGTGGGAACCAACTGGTAATCTGGAAAGGTGAAGCAATGATGCACAGGATCGAAGAATTGGAAAAGTACACTCATCATCTGCTCATCAAGCTTTGAGGTGACCAGGCTAAGAAGCTGACCATGTCTCTTAATGAACATAGAAGTCTCAGAAACTCTTGAGGCTAACTCTTTAAGTTGAGCAGGTATTTGCACAAAGCTAACTCGGATGGTATTTCTGCGCACGGAAGCCATAATCTGAAAAACAGAACAAAGATAAATTCCCTTGGTCTTTGAAATGGTTAGTATAATGAAGTATGAATGCCATGTTATAATGCATGATGTCATGATAAAATAAACAACGGGTATAACAGATAACAGGCATGGCAAAAGACAAACAAGTCACACAAAGCCCTTAAGTTTAAGGCTTGCATGAGATCAAAGGTAGTACCCTCTTGAAGTTCAGTTGGTTTCAATCTGTCCTAGAAAAAGTAACCGGGTTCTAGAGGTTCTCAATATCACTGACCATCCTCCATCGGTCATGGTTTCAGCTCACGCAATCTTTTCTTACGGCCAGAACTATCTCGAGAGTATGGTCTCAATGAGTGTAACATCGAGTATCAACCAGTTCTCAGATTTACACTGAGGCCGACTATCTCACTACTTTCTAATGGCCAAGTTGGTCGATTAAGGGTACTAAGGTCAGTTGATCCTTAACGACACATGCAGCGGCCCCGTATTCTCCTCGTTTCTCCACAAGGGATACCGGTACCAATCAATGTGCCACATCAACGTAGCTACTGCTTCAACCGTATCGGTCTACACCGTACAGTTCCCTCACAGTTTATTGCTACTTACCTAAAAAGGTGTCCCCAGATCCGGGTTAGGATCTATAGTAACTCTCAAACAAAAACCCTTAAAAGTAAAGCAACCAAAACAAACAAGAGAAGCAAATATGATGAACTAGATTCTAAGGTATACCCCACTTATACATTCCCCAGCAGAGTCACCAGTTCTATGATATGGTGGCAGAACCGACTGTTTTGAAAATGCTAGTTTGCGTTTTGTGTTTTATGTTTGCAAAATGCCGCGGTAAGCAAGAGTCGCCATTGACTTTTATTTCATCCAACCGAAAAGGAAAAAAGCACAGAAAAAATCCTTTTTCGAGATATTCTGAGTACGGGGGGTAGATTATAAAAAGGGAAGGTGTTAGCACTCTTTCTATCCATGGTGTTCCATGGGCTCTTAGGTACTTGCTCATCTTTTAAAATTGTTTGTATGTGCTTGTTTTGAAAAGTTTTGTTTTACTTTGCTTTAACCCTTGTTTCTGTCCTCAAGAGTGTTACGAAGTTGTTTTTTTTTTTGAAACTTTGTTTGAAAAGTGTAAGTGTAAATAGTTTGATTTGAGCAAGTACCTACTAGCATCTACCTACTCAGAAAAAGATTGTTTCTATTCTCGTTTCCTTTAGACATCACTATCCTACTATTGAGAAATAGGTAGCACCTTCGTTGGAGTTGTAAGGGTCAATTCGTAAGGGACATACGATCACTAAAGCAATGTTAGGATGTCTTAGTAATAACCCTAAAGCCTTAAGATCATATTCGAGGCAACATTTCCGAGGCGATTTTCCGAGGCAACATTTCCGAATGGGACTTTTGATCTTTGTTAGACAGGAGGGCAACCACTAAGACACCCTATGCTTAATGATCGTTTACCAAAGGCAACCGAAGTGAGAGTATACCCTAGGAGTGCACATGTGCGAGTGATTTGATTTCAGTTATTATCTTTGCACATTAGGGTTTTCTAGCCGTTTTAAATTATCATGCAATCTTGTCATACAATCCTATTAACATACATCTAAATAGTTAATATTTGCGGGAATTAAAATGCGAGAAAATAAACCTACTCTATTACAAGGCTTCGGGATAGGGATTAATTACATAGCCAAAATAACCCGTAAAAGACAATAAATAAAAGAAAGTCCTAGATTAAACTATTGCATACCGTGGACAGTTACATCAATATTGCAAAAATAATAAACGCGCGTGATTAATCGAATGCAAAATAATTAGGGTTTTGACCCCAACTATGCCTAATTGTAAATTAAATGGAAAATCATTTTTTGTCGTTTTTGTGTTATTTGAGAAAATAAAGCTTAATTGAATAATAACAAAAACCTAATTACTAATTTAATTTTAATTAAAGAAAAATAATTAAATTGACCTATTTTTGTATTTTTTATTTTGAGAAAAGAAATAAACATTAAATCAAAAGTCTAACCCTAATTTTTTTCTAATTGGTTTTAATTAAAAAAAGGTTAGAATTTCCCTAAATTAAATCAAACTAAATTATATTAAATTTGATAAAATAAAAACCTAATTCTAATTTTTTTGTGAAACTCTTAATTTTATGATTTTGTGAAAAAAAAGAAATTAATTGTGTTAGAAAATAATTAAACAAATTAATTTAAATAAAAGAGAAAAAAAAATAGAGAAAAGAAAGGAATGGGCCTGATAGCATTAGCAAAAAGGGGGTGTTTCTTGGAAATTCTTGGCCCAACAAGCTCAGGCCCCTTTGACTTTGTCCAATCCCATGCACACGCTTGACTGGGGCGCATGGTGGTCCTTCATGGAGGAGGCCTAAAATCTGAAGCCTTGGTGGATTGAACGCTCAGATCTGGATAGTACATGGTGTATCCCTTGCCAAGTAGCACGCTGGATTGCCTATTCAAGAAAAACATGAATAAAAGTTGGGACCTGGGGATCGAACCCAGGCCCTTAAGAATTCTCCCCTTGCACGCTTGCCATTTGAGCTGGCTATTTTAGTTGTATACACAATAACAAACAAATATTATATAATACAAACAAAATGTTAGTCCTTAAAATGCGCGAAATTCAAACTGGAAAGTCAAGGAGTGCCACGTATCCATCTTTTTCCTCCCACCGTCGCTGTAAGTTTTACAACTTTTACCTACGGACATTAAGCGTAGGTATAGCCCCTGTGCATTTCTAAAATCTCGTACGCGCATGATAAATGAAAACCAATGGTACCAATCAACTCGTTTCAACCTCACGAGCATCATGGTACCATATAATGTCCAATTTTCCCTGTACAAGAAACCCCTAAAAACAAAGCACGAACCCTAGCCACGGTTGTTTCATGTTCAGTCAATAAAAATTCAATTGAATACAGTCATTAGCTTGCAAACATCTCAAGGATTATAAATATGCTAATTAATCATGCTAAATATTCCAGAATCAATGTATTCGAATTCAAGAAAAGAGACAAATTGTGTGACTGCTACGATGTGTTTCAGGGCGTGGGGAAGCTTGCTAACGATTGAAACACGATCCTGGGGTGTCCAGCAATTGATTGGTATGGTTAGAATGGCTTGAGATGGCCTGAAACTTGGAATTTGGTTTGCACTTTTTTCTTGAGTTTTTGCAATTTTTTCTCTGCCTTTGCACGCCTCTAGCCTCTTCCTTTTGATCTGCTTTTGTTCCTTATGTATAATAGAGTGCATTAGGGTTACAATTTATATCAAATATTTTCCAATTATGAATATTGATCCATGATTCAATACTTGCACCAAATCTTTCCAAAACAAGCAAATTCAATATTTTTGTGTCCATATGAAGCCTTGCACGATTTGATCTTGTCTTCAGTTGTATAATGAACCTAATCATGCATGAAATCTCAAGGTTTTAATGATTTTTGATATTTTCACTATTTTATATTGATTTTATTTGATTTAAATGAAATAAAATCAAAATAAATAACAAAAATAAAATAATGACAAGTGGAAGGGCTCATGGGTCTTGGGTCACATTACAAACTCAGTGCAAGCATAAAAAGTTGGGCCCATTTAGCAAAAAATGCAATTTTTGACACATTTGACTTTTGGCAATTTTGCAAAAAGGGTCAACTTGGCCAATGCATAACTCTCTCAATTTTGACCCTAGAGATGTGTTCTTGGACTTTTTAGAAATATTAAGATGTCCTCTAAGAAAACCTTTTGGTCTCATCTAAATTGAGTCTTCCATGTTCATGTATGAAGCTTTGACCTAAAAGGTGTCTTTGCTGACTTTTCAAAATGACATATAATGTCCAAATTGATATCTTCTTGTGAGTGAATATTTTGAACTTGGGAGCTGAAGATGAATTGTAGGGAATTACATCCTCTTCAAAATGAGATTTGGATGGGTCATTTTTGATAAAGTATGAGAAAGTTATGCTTGGTCAAAGTTGAGTTGACTTTTCCTACAAAACCCTAATTTAGCAACTTTTGGATTTTGATGAATTGTGAGCAATCCTTGAGGAATCATGATCAACCCTTGATCAAATGATGAATAATACTTCAAAATGAAAATGTTGACAAAAAATCTTGAAGTTTGACGGTATGTGGGCCATAGTTGACTTTTGCCCTAGCAAAGTCGATTTTCAGGCCTTTGAGCAATTGACTGAGCAAATTTTCTCTAAAAGGCTTGAAACTTGACATGGATGATCTTGAGAACATATTAGGACAATGGTGAGCATTTGGGATCCTTTGGACTCAAGCATCTTGATGCAAAATGAAACCCTAATTTGGGGTAGACTGTCTTAGGAAAGGGTTTGTCTGGTCAACTCTTGGACTTCCTTGAGCAATTTGAGGACCTCACTTGACATGTATTGAGAAATATGGGATGGAAAATTTTGGGGTACAACAGCAACATTTCTCCGAAAATCATCCATTATCGTCACTGCATCACCTACAACATCACAATTCATAACAATATTAACCTTCTTCTTCGTATTCTCACCACAACAACAACATACACCAGATTCGCGAACAGAAGCAATTACAAAGGGGAAGAAGAATAAACTGAAGAAAGAAAAAGAAGAGCAATAAGGAATTGTATTACCTCACCTCTGGTTTTTTCTATTTTTTTCTATTCCTCTTCACCGTCGTCACGACTGGATCTCCATCAGAGCGCCTCCTATCAGTAAGCTTTGAAATATGTCCCTCCTCCCTCCTTTCGCTTTGATTTTTATGTTGTTTACGTGAAGAGGATATTTACGAAGCATAATCCCTTGGAATCATGGTCGTGAGTACAATGTGCACCATTTAGTTTCCCTTTAGAGAACTTAGGGTTTGAAAGTTGTGGCTGAGATTTAGGATAAAGAGAAAAAAAATGAAGGAGGAATTTGAAGAGTGGGGGTGGAGACGAGGTGTTTCACGGTGACACAAAGTGATGATGTTCTTAACCACGATGAGGGATATGAGAGTGAATCTTTGGATGAGGTTGAACGAGTTCGTGACGCTACGTGAAAGAGGAGAAATATGAGAGAGGTTGAAATGAGTATTTTTGTGTTTGTGGCGGTGGTTATGATGTTGAGACGGTGGTGTAAGCATGAAAAAGGAATAGATCATGAGAGGCGCCAGGGAGGTAGTTTCAGAATAAAGGAGATGAAAAGTCCCAAACTTTTTAACCCTAGTTTTTATGCAATACGACACCGTCCCTTTCAGCTTTTTATTTTCATTTACTTTGGTTTTTTTTATTAATAGTAAGTATATAATAAAACAAAATTTGGATTATTATTTGTACTAAAGAGATATTGGGCCATTCGTTGTTTGCACCATCCGGCCGACCCATTACGTTGTTTTTTGTAAACTTAGAGCCTCAACAAAAAGGGGCTTGTCCTGGATTATGTCCTTTTGTGTACTATTTTAGTAATTTCGTTTAGACAATTTTGTTAATTTTTTAGGCTTGTTTGAATTTTATTTATATAAAAAATAACAATAAAAATCAAGTATTAAAATTTGTTAGATTATTTTTATTTGGTTTTTAGAAATTAAATTCCGATTATCCGATTACTTGAGATTTTTAATCTACCTATGCTTTTTGAGGTTGGAATCTTATGCAGGATATGCAGATATGCTTGAGTTTTCGATTGTGATTTATTTTCACATCGATGACGCTTCGACACCTATACTGCGTATTCAATTTCTGACTCTTTTCTTTGTTGGTGCTAGCAGATCGCGAGATCGTCGAGTTTCTTTGCTTTTTACTTTGCTCTACGGGCTAGTACTTGTTTGGTATATTTTCTTTCTACTTTCTCTCAGTATTTATCGCTTCCTAGAGATCATGTGAAGTATGATGACATTAGGTTTAGAAATAGGCTAGTCTCTCCTTGGCTTTTCTTTCCCCTTTTTGCATATGCATTTAAAACAAAAAACATCTTTTTCTTACAAACTTCAAAATACTATAAAACATTTCGGACGAGAATCATATCTTTGTTAAGTATGAGAGATGATAAGCGGGTTTCTTCTCGACCTTATTGTTCTCTTATTCTAAGCTTTGGTGTGGTTCAAGTCTCAAAGACTTATTTCATGAATAAGTAGAGAAATGGCTAAAATCTCTCTCTTGAGGTCAACTAGTTATCATCCACAAGCAAAAACACCAACAAACACGAACTCCTTTGGCCTATGGGCTTTTCTTCCAAAAATATTTCAAAAGGACATGTTAATTCACTTTTGTGCTGACGCGGAAGTCTCCAAAGGTCGAGTAGCGGCAGAAGGAGAAATTAATGTTCATTAAAAATACAAACCAACAAAAACATATCAGCTGAACTACGGCTGCTCTGATTCCTTAAAAGGGATACGTAGGCATCGGGGTAGGGCCCGAACGAGCACAACTTTTATTTTCCCTACATTCTTTTCCCATTTATTTTGCATGCACTCCCCCTTCAGTAGTATAGTAGACAGTAAGCATAGATTAAACACACCCATGAGATAGACAACAAGAGTGGATACCATAGAGTACTACGGGCGTGTGGGGTGCTAATACCTTCCCCTCGCATAACAGACTCCCTTACCCGATCTCTCGGTCGCAAGACCGTGACTTCTCCCTTCTCAGGTTTTCTCGATGTTTACCTTTCCCTTCCTGTGGGATAAAATACGTTCGATGGCGACTTCATTGTTTGATGATTTTAAGCCGGTCGTTTCAACTGGTGACTTCACTGGGGACAGATTGACCTATTGTTGGTCCATCCCGGAGTCGATCCTAGCTCTTGTTTCCTTCTCATTGGGTGTTTATTTTTATGCTTTCAGTTTATTCATTTGTACATGTTTACCTGAGCACATGTATGCATTACATTTTATTGTCTTCCATATACTGCTGTTGTACTGGATCTGCTTCTTGATTGGGTGGAGATGTTACTATTGAGGTAAAAGGCCTAGTACCCATGCCAGAGTGTACTAGGACACTAGGAATAGAGTGGGGGCATGACGGATATAAGACGTGGTCCGATTAGTGCAGTCATGTCATATACCACACTCGGATGAGGTTCAATTGAAGGTATTTTCATCATGCACGTCTGAGTTGCGATGATTCTACTTTCAAACAAACCCGTGATTTTCGAGTTACCTTTGCCTTACCCTAACCTAGTCTTCACCCGTGAGTGGGGAGGGAATTCTTATCACAGGTACATTTGGTGACTATATTCAGACGATTACTTATGATTATATCCTGGATTTCTGCCGGTAATTATGAGGTTCTCAGATTTATTTTCTAAGGTTCCAACTGATCTTCATGGATTTCTTCCGGTTATGTTTCAGACCTGTGATCCTGGTATTAACTGACTATGAAGAGGCAATACAACGGAAATCATTATCATGGAAGTAGTAACCCCATGATCATTTGCACGTACATCATAGCATATTTACTTTTCAAATATATATATATATATATATATATATATATATATATATATATATATATATATATATATATATATATATATATATATATATATATGTCGATGATTAATCCGCATGTGCATTGTCATTTCCAGGATCTCCCTAGAGTTTCCTTTTCCTCTAAAGAATGGAAAACAAAATTGATATCGTCCTAAAGACAAAGAGAGATAACTTCAGCTATTAGTTTCGTCCTAGTATTTGGCCCTCTCTTGAAGAACTCAGAGACCTCATGAATTATCAACAAATGGGTGTTTTTGGTGAAACATATGGGAATCTCCTATCTTTATTGGATGCTCGGGTTGACGATAAGGATGTACAGACCTTGTTACAGTTTTATGATCCGGATTTGCGTTGTTTCACATTTCAGGACTACCAGTTAGCACCTACTCTTGAGGAGTACGCTCATCTTCTCCACATTAAGCTCACTAGTCATGTTCCATTTGTTCGAGTCCCGATTGAGCCTGACTATGAGGCCATTGCTAAGGTTCTTTATTTGAGCCTTAACGACGTAAAAGGGAAATGGAGACGTAACAAAGTCACTTGTGGTCTTCCTGTATATTTCTTGGTAAGTAAGGCTAAGGAAATGGCAAACATAGGAAACTGGGATGCTTATTATGCCATGTTGGCTGCTACCATTTACGGAGTTATTTTATTCCTTGAGATTAAAGAGATTGTAGACTTGGCTGCTCTTTGCATCTTCATGAATAGGAATCCGATACCTACACTATTAGCTAATACTTACCACGCCATCCACTCTAGGCATGGAAAGAAAGGAGTAGTGGTATGCTGCATACCAATGCTTTACAAATGGTTTGTGGCATAGTTACCCACCAAAGGGCCATTCAAAGAAGATCCTCGTTCATGGGCATTCAAAGAAATGACACTCACCTCTTTCGATATCCAATGGTACAAACTTAAGGTTGATAGCACCGAAGTCATCTCTCACTGTGCAGGTTTCTCTAATGTTCCACTTATAAGAACAAAAGGGGTTATCAACTACAACCCAGTACTCGCTCTTTTCCAATTAGGTTATGCCATGAGGCGTCCACCCACGGCCAAGGAGGTCGAACCTATGTTTTTCAAAAAAGGAGAAGATCCGGAATTATTGAAGAAAGTGGAAATTGCTCTGGCACATGTCAGAAGGAAAGGAAAGGAATTCTTCGGGTTAAAAGAGGTATTAGCTTTCGATCCTTACGTGGATTGGTTGAAGGAAAGAGTCAAAACTCTTATGTTGCCTTTTGAAAAGGAAATCTCCTTGTATCTTCAACCCACTGAGTTACAGCATGATGTGCCTAAAGAACTCTTCTACCAAGTACAATTGGAAAACAGGGACCTTCGTCAGAATCTGGAAGACAAAAAAATGGAAATATATTTCTTAATAGAAAAGAAAAGATACTTGGCCCGTCAACTAAAAGAGTATGAAGGGGAAGGTAGCTCCAAAAAACGACCCAGAGCCGAAAACTCCTTTGTATCTACAGAAGAGTACCAGATAGCCCTCGCCGATGCAGAGAAGAATCGTCAAGAAACTTTGAGATTCCAAATGGCCAACAATAGAAACAAAGCCAAAGCTAAAGAGTTAGGAAACCAATTTAAAGCTGCTAGTATGGAGTTGGAGGCGAAAGAAGATCAAATGACCGAAGTGCTGAAAGAGAATGCAAGACTCCGAGACAAGATAAAGGAGATGGAAGAAGCGCCTGTACCTATACCTTTTCCAAAATGTAAAGAATGTGATCGCTTCCTAGAGCAATGTGTGTATTTGAAAGGACAACTATTTCGGAAAGATGTGGTAATCGATAGCTTCTCTCGTGGATGGGATCGTGAAAAGAAAAAGAAATTATTCAAAGAAACTAAGTAATGGAGTGAAGAGTACTTCCGGCAAGGAGGACCATTGTACTACACAGAGATTAGAGATCCACCATGTTGATTGTCTTGTTCTCCCTTTTTTGCTTTAATGTCTTTAGATCACCACCAGTCTTGTTGGATGGGGTCGTTTAAATTTCATTACATATTCTGAATCATGCTTGTAAGAAGTTACCATTTGATCATATGAATGATATTTTTAATGAAATCAATTGTTGTCAAAACTTCTTCTTGCCGTTTGTCTCTCTTATCATGTTGTTTAAAATTCCTAGGGGTGATAAAACTTTGGGTGTCTTGGAAATGATATAACATCTCATACACAACCATGCATGCATACATATCATATCACGATAAGTGATTATGGAAGGTCTTCTTATTTCTTGATTTGGGCCTCCCCTTTGCAGAAGATAGCCACTATGAATTCTCATCGTTATAATACTCGAAGCACTGCCAAAAGACAGATGGAACAGATTCAAGCAGATGTTGTGGCTATGGGAACCAGGATGGATACTCGAGTCGATCAGTTGATGGAGATTATTCAGAACATGGCTCGTCAACAAGAGGAAATGAGGGCCATGATTGTGAGGCCTGCTGATGCTTTGAATAATGGGGGTGAAAATCTGAATGTTGATCCACCAGGGGTTGTCATCAATAATCCTAACGGTATTATGGGGGCTCAGAATTCGGTGGAGAACCCGAGAGGCACTCGAAACATGAACCGGGATTCGAATATCGGTCTGAATACCCAAAACCGTCAGCATGCAAATTTCAGCAACCTTACAGGTAACCAAGGCATCCCTGGGAATCAAGTTGTGGGGAATCCTCCCCCACCTACTCCTGTTCATCAGAACACTGAACAACCTACCATATTACCAAGGCCTGTTCGCATTCCTGTTAGGCCGGTGGAAGAAGATAATTGGGAAGACTGGATGACTAATATGGAAGAACCAACTGAAGCTAGCAAGAAGTTGCATATGCTTGAAGAACGGATGCGCAGGTTTGAAAGCCAAGGGGTAGTAGGCTTTGACATGTCTGATTTAGGCTTGGTTCCTAGAGTAAGGATTCCCCCGAAATTCAAGGTGCCTGATTTCGTAAAGTACAAAGGCACTTCCTGTCCAAAGACCTGTGTTAAGTCTTTCTATCGGAAGATGTCTGCGTATTTTAATGATGAGAAACTGTTGATGCACTTCTTTCAAGATAGTTTGACAGGTGGCCCACTCGAATGGTACATGCAGCTGGAAACTAGTCGTATCCGTACATGGAGAGAATTGGTTGAAGCATTTGTTTTTCACTACCAGTATAACACTGACATAGCTCCTACAAGAACCCAACTGCAGAGCTTATCCCAGAAACGGGATGAATCTTTTAAAGAGTACTCCCAGAGGTGGAGAGAGATGGCTGCAAAAGTGCAACCCCCCATGTTAGAACGAGAAATGGTAGAGATGTTTAGTAGTACGTTGCAAGGCCAGTATTACACAACTTGTAGCATATCAGGTACTTTTGCTGAGATGGTGACACATGGGGAGCGAATTGAGATTGGAATTAAATTGGGTAAAATCCAAGGTGTCCTGGTTGGGAATAGTGTTGGCAATACTAAAAAATATTTCAGGTGCCACCCAAAGAAAAAGGAAGGGGAATCTAGTGCGATCTATCCTTAGAAGGGGAAGAAGAGATATCAAGATTACGACCATCAGGCTGCTGCTGTAACAATTCCAATAGCTCCCCCTCAACGTCCAGCATATACACCCCGGCAGAATAATTAACAAAAACCAATACCCCCCCCCCCCCCCCCTAGAAAGTTTGATGTGCTTCTAATGACATATGCTGAATTGTTTCCTCAGTTACTCGAGATAAAATTGATTGAGTTGCGTACGTTGAAAGTTGACCCTGAAAGGTTGCCGATTCACTTTGATGCTAATGCCCGGTGTGATTTCCACTCTGGCAGGCAGGGGCATACTATCGAGAATTTCTATGCTTTCAAGCATAAGGTCCAAGACATGTTAGACACTCAAGCTATTAATTTTGGACCAGCACCTAATATTACAAATCAACCACTAGCGACTCACGGAGGTTCCATTGTCAGTGCCATCATTGAAGACGAAAGCCTGGATCTGGTTATGGATGTCGACCAGTTAACTACACCCCTGTTATTCGTAAAAGAGTAGTTGACAAGCAAAGGTGTATTTTTGGGCTGCGGGATGGACTGTGCCGCTTGTTTAAAACAGCCAGAGGGTTGCCATTTGTTGAGAGATGCGGTTCAGGATTTAATTACAGAGAGGTTTCTTCAATTTAATCGCAAGATCGTTAAGCCTGAGATCAATAATAATGAAATAAATGTAATAACCATTCCGGTTAAACAAAGAGGCTTGAGGAAGATAAGTCTAAAGAAGAGAAACCTGCAGTGCTCGATATTGTCAGCGAAAGTAGAATTACTCGTAGCAGTCGAATTTTCTCCCCACCAGAACAACCTGAAAGTAGTACAGACGCTGAAGCTAAGACTAAAGGCAAGCAGATCATGGTCAATAGCGATAAGCCAGGACAGAGTCCCCCTATTCCTGTTTTTGATGATGAAATGTCTAAGGATGCAGCCGAGTTAATGCGTTACATCAAGAAGAGTGACTACAAGATCATTGACCGGTTAAGTCAAACACCCTCAAAGATATCCATCCTCGCCTTGCTCAGAGATTCGAAATCCCATAGAAATTCACTAATGAAGCTGTTAGGAACCTCTTTTGTCCCCCAAGAGATATCGGTGAATCAATTTGAGGGAATTGTGAATAGCATTTCTGCGAGTAATGGGCTGGGTTTCAAGGACTTCGACCTACCCCCTGAGGGCAGGAAGCATAACAAAGCATTACACATCTCTATGGAAATTGCAAAAACTACCTTATCTCGTGTGCTGGTTGATACAGGTTCCTCTATCAACGTATTACCCAAGTCTGCTCTTTTGAAACTGGATTATGAGAGGCTTTCATTAAGGCTGAGTGATTTGGTTGTTAAGGCTTTTGATGGGTCAAAATGGATTGTAGTCGGGGAAGTCAACTTGCCGATAAAGATAGGACCCCAAGTGTTTGAAGCTACCCTCTTTATCATGGACATAAACCCTTCCTACTGCTGTTTGTTGGGCCGCCCATGGATCCATGGGACTGGTGCCGTTACTTCCACTTTACACCAGAAGCTGAAGTTTTTATTGAATGGAAAGGTGGTCACCGTTTGTGGTGAAGAAGATTATATTGTCAGTCACCTGAGTTCTTTCCGCTATGTTGAAGTGGGAGGAGAAATCCATGAGACTCCGTGTCAATATTTTGAAGCTATACAGGTTGTTAGGGCTCCTCATCAAGAAGACAGAAGGCCAGAAGTCCCCATGTCATCCTATCACCAGGCACAAGTGATTGTTCAGTCTGGTCATCCAGAAGGCTGGGGAAGAGTGTTGGATCTCCCTACTCAGACAGACAAGAAAGGTTTAGACTTCATCGTTAATCAGGGAAGGTCAGTCGCTACTCCCAAAGGTCAAAGTATTCCTCCACCAAATTGATTTGTCAGCGGTGGAACCATCCAGGAAGAGGCTCGTGCAGTGAGTGAAGGAGATGGCAGCGATTGTGAGATGGATAGGTGGGTTCATCCAACCATGTCGAGCGAAAGGCTTACCAACTGGTTCGCCGAGGACATCATCGAAGTCACCCGTTATGAAGAGTAACTTTCTTTTATTTTTTATCATGCAATAATTCCTATGTCCTGCCTAAGACATAATGGACATGCTGTAAGGCCACAATGTTTTTTCATTACAAGTTTATTCATCAATAAAGAACGTCTTTTGTTTTCAAATGTTTCGCTCTTTGTCTTTCCGAAATTTTTTATAAGACACGAGGCTTTATTTTCTTTTACATCTAAGACTAAAATAAAAATAAAAATAACCATGCAGATTGTGTCCCTCATTAATCCCAAAAAGTGTCGGGAATGATTCCGTTATTACTCTCTATGACTTTGAAAATCCAATATATCAAGCTGAAGAAGAAACTGAGGAGGATTGTGAACTTCCTGAAGAGTTGGCTAGATTACTAAGGCAAGAAGAAAAGGTCATTCAGCCGCACCAAGAGACCACTGAGTTGATCAACTTAGGAACCGAAGAGGTCCGAAAAGAAGTTAAGAATTGGGCTGCTCTAGAAGACAGTATCAAGCACAAATTAATCACAATGCTCTGTGAGTATGCGGACATCTTCGCTTGGTCCTATGAAGACATGCCTGGTTTAGACACGGATATTGTTATGCATAAGCTACCTCTTAGGGAAGAGTGTCCTCCTGTTAAGCAAAAGCTTCTAAGAACTCATCCCCAGATGTCTAAGAAGATCAAAGAAGAGGTTCAGAAACAATTTGATACGGGTTTTTTGAAAGTAACTTCTTACTCGCCGTGGATCGCGAATATTGTACCAGTACCTGAAAAGGATGGAAAGGTCAGAATGTGTGTGGACTATAGGGACTTGAACAGAGCAAGTCCTAAAGATGATTTCCCGTTGCCGCACATTGATATTCTAGTTGACAATACTGCTCAAGCCAAAGTGTTCTCCTTCATGGATGGTTTTTGTGGCTATAATCAGATTAAAATGGCACCATAAGACATGGAGAAGACTACTTTTATTACGCCTGGGGGACATTTTGTTATAAGGTGATTCCCTTTGGTCTGAAAAATGCAGGGGCAACTTATCAACGTGCAATGGTCGCTCTCTTTCATGACATGATGCATAAAGAGATTGAAGTATATGTTGACGATATGATTGCCAAATCCCAGACAGAAGAGGAACATCTTGTTCATTTGTTGAAATTGTTTGAAATATTAAGGAAGTTCAGACTAAGGCTAAATCCAAATAAGTGCACCTTCGGAGTGAGATCAGGGAAACTGTTTGGGTTCATCATAAGCGGGAAGGGAATTGAAGTTGACCCTAGTAAGATAAAGGCTATACAAGAAATGTCAGTGCCGGAAACAGAAAAAGAGGTTCGCGGATTTCTCGGGAGATTGAACTACATTTCTAGATTCATCTCCCACCTTACAGCCTCTTGTGAACCAATCTTTAGATTGTTAAAGAAAGGCCAAATGGACAGGTGCAATAACAATTTCCAGGCACCATTTGATAAGATTAAAGAGTATTTGATGGAACCTCCAATTCTCTCTCCCCCAGTGGAAGGTAGACCCTTGATAATGTACCTAACGGTGTTAGAGAACTCAATGGGGTGTGTATTAGGGCAGCATGACGTGGCTGGTCGAAAAGAGCACGCAATATATTACCTTAGCAAAAATTTTACCGACTGTGAAGTAAGATACTCACTGCTCGAGAAAACTTGTTGCGCTTTGGTATGGGCTGCTCGCCGACTAAGACAGTACATGTTGACTCATACCACCTTACTGATCTCTAAGATGGACCCAATCAAATACATCTTTGAAAAACCAGCCCTCACGGGAAGGATAGCTCGTTGGAAAATGATTTTGACCGAATATGACATCCAATATACTACTCAAAAGGCTATCAAGGGTAGCATATTGGCATATCATCTTGCTCACCAACCCATGAAAGATAACTATCAGCCAATGAAGTTTTAGTTTCCTGATAAAGATATCATGTACATACGGGAATGTAACATCCCAGGCCCAAAGGAAGGACCTAAACCAGGATCGCGATGGACAATGGTGTTCGATGGTGCCTCCAATGCATTAGGTAATGGTGTCGGTGCGGTGATTACTTCTCCTAAAGGTTTTCATACTCCTCTTACTGACAAGATTTGCTTTGATTGCACGAACAATATGGATGAGTATGAAGCTTGTATTTTTGGGTTAGAAGCTGCTATTGATTTGCGAATCAAGATCTTATAAGTATATGGAGATTCTGTTCTGGTAATTATCCAAATCAACAGATATTGGGAGACTCGTCACCCATATTTGATTCCGTATTGTGAGCATGTGTTGAAGCTAACCCCTTATTTTGATGAGATTACTTTCAATCATATTCTAAGTGAGGAGAATAACTTGGAAGACGCCTTAGCTACCCTGTCATCCATGTTTAAAGTTAGATGGGCAAATGAGGCTCCTTCTATAACTATCCTAAGGTTGGAAAAACCGGCATTCTGTTATGGAATAGGAGAAGATGTTGTTGACGAGAAGCCATAGTTTTATGACGTCAAAAGGCACCTTAAGACCCAAGAATATCCATAAGGGGCTTCTATCACAGATAAGAAGACTTTACAGAGGTTTGTCGCCAAATTTTTCCTCGACGGCGATGGTCTGTATAAGAGGAATTATGATTCCATTCTGCTCATATGCGTGGATAGACATGAAGCAAGTAGGTTCATAGAAGAAGTGCACGAAGGTTCTTTTGGGACACATTCTAGAGGGCATACTATGGCCAAGAAAATATTGAGGGCAGGTTATTATTGGTCAACAATGGAAAACGATTGCTACGAGCATTCCAGGATCTGTTACAAGTGTCAGATCTATCCTGACAAGATGCATGTGCCGCCCAATCCTCTGAATATCTGAACTTCACCTTGGCCTTTTGCGATGTGGGGTATTGATATGATTGGCCGGATTAAGCCGACCGCTTCCAATAGGAACCGTTTCATCTTGGTGGCCATCGACTACTTTACTAAGTGGGTCGAAGCGGCATCTTATGCCAATGTCACTAAACAGGTGGTAGCACGTTTCATCAAGCATAACATAATTTATCGATACGGGATCCCCGAGAAGATTATCACCGAAAACGGGTCGAACCTCAATAATAAGATAATGAAAGAGTTGTATGAAAAATTTAACATAAAACATCACAGTTCTTCTCCTTACCGTCCTAAGATGAATGGCGCAGTTGAGGCAACAAACAAAAATATTAAGAAGATTGTGCAGAAAATGGTCATCACTTTTAAAGATTGGCATGAGATGCTACCATTCGCTTTACATGGTTATCGTACCACCATGCATAACTCAACTGGGGCAACCCCTTTCTCGCTTGTTTACGACATGGAAGCAGTCCTACCAGTGGAAGTAGAAATCCCTTCTTTGAGGATAATGACAGATGTACAATTGGATGAGACGAAATGGGTCCAGAACAGATTCGACCAGCTGAATCTCATTCATGAGAAGATATTGACATCTATTTGCCATGGACAGCTATACCAAAAAAGGATGAAGACAGCTTTCGACAAGAAGGTACGTCTGCGGAATTTTCAAGTTGGTGATCTCATGCTAAAGAGGATCTTGCCTCCTAACAACACGGACGCTAGGGGTAAATGGGCTCCGAACTATGAAGGACCTTTTATTATGAAGAAAGTCTTCTCGGGAGGATCTATGATGCTCACAACTATGTATGGAGGGGATTTCCCTCACCCTGTCAATGCAGATGCAGTAAATAAATATTTCGCGTAAAAGGTCGTTGGTTTGATCGGATCAGGACAGAGCATTATTCCAATCAGTCATTCAGAAGGCAAGTATTGAAGAATTCAGAGGTCATGAGAGTTGTAGCAGAGTTGTACTTGATAAATCTGCACTCACATTGTTTTTTTTTTATTATTGTCCTCTCCATGAGTTTCGCGCGCAATTGTTTTTTTTTCAAGAATTGCTTTTCGTTGTAAATGTCTATTTACAGGCCAATCATTCAATAAAAGTGTTTTTCGATTTGTGTCAAGTTGTTTTCACTCTTTCCATTGTGATAACAAAATACGTTCGATATTTTCAATAAACGGTGCATTTTAAAAACATTAAAGCTTTACAGCACGAGGCATCAAATTACTCAAAGTATCGGGTGTGAAAACCATCCCATGCTCGAGGCATGTTGTTGTAATTCTCACCTTCGCAGGTATTATAGATCTATGATGACAGAAAGGATGCCAATGAACGAGCTAAAGCCCTAGGCATGACTAACATAATTCTCCTATCGGAGCAGGATCTCACGACCTAAGGATATTCTTATTGAAAATATGGTGGGTATTCGTCCTCAACTCAAGAGTGTAAATCATCAATAGACAAAAAGTGAGGTTACCAAGCGTACTTTCTGAAGCAACAAGTCCATACGGAGACTAGTCTCCTCAACATGGAATTTTCGAATTACATTTGTACTCTCATTTGTAATATTTCTTGTTTTGGTTCAGTACTTTCTTACATGCAAAACTTGATTTTTGAATATTAATCACAATGCATTGAACATGTTTGTCTTGAATAAATCCATTCATATTTGTTCTTAAATGTATTTTTATTTGCCTTTTGATGCTTAAATAAAGCAAGGTACCTCCTGAAGGGAGGATGATGAGTAATATGCCAAAAAAGTTCAAACGGTGTGCTTTTGAATAGGACCCTGCTGACGATGTACAGGCCTTGTTTCAAATTCCCAAACACCGAAGATATAAGGGAGTGAAACCCTCGTCAACCCCTTTGAGCTTTGAAGTAGGAGTTTCTTTTTTGTTCAGAAAAACCCTCACATTTAACCCGGGGAAGGGTAGATTTCAGTTAATCTGATTGAGCGTTCAAAACTCATTAGGAGTGCGCATCAAAGGATACAACAATGGTTATCCTTCAGAAGGTTGAGAAAGAACAAAACCATAATGGTTAACTCTCGTCTATCAGTAGCGTGCATCAATGAGGATGATATCCCAATAGATATCTCTCGCACATCAAGATATCAAAAGATGACGATACCATAATGGTTATTCCTCGTCAACCAAACAGCAAGGCAGGTACACCTTTTCATCAAGTCAAAGAATGACTCAAGATCAACGACTTGTTCAAAAATGAAATGATGAAAGAAGAGATAAAAAGCCCCACTAAGTCGAAATTTGGAAAAATAAGTCACTTAGGAAAAAGTCAGGGCATCCCGCTGGACTTCAAAGTCAAATTCAAAAAGAATTTGTCCAGGCAAAATTTAAGGAAAGCAAAAAGCACAAAAAAGCAAAAAGGGATTACTAAATAAAAATCCTCAGCAAGGAATTAAGTCGTGTGATCAGACACCACAAATGAAAGAGGTGGGTGACTGCCATGTCCAGAAGAAAAAAACCTCGTTTGATTCCTCAATCATTGTAAACTCTTCTTGAGAGATGAGTGCTCATATTGGTTTAACTGAATTTAGGACTGGAGAACATCGCGGAGAATGGGTGGGCACCAAATATTTTGAGCCTTAAGTCCTTTTTCTGAAATCGTGAACCAGGCCACGTTACAAACCTTAAAAGTCCTAGCTGAAGCATGGGTTAATTTGAAAGCACACTGTAACGGTAATCTGACTCCTATAAGACTTGCAAAAACTTTTGTGTTGGTATCACTCCATCTTTTTACTATCTTTTGTACAAAAAAATTTGATGTTTCAACATACTTTTGCTACAAGTTTTTAAACTTCAAGAAAAACATGAGCTTTGCATTACAATTACCGTTCTTAGAATAAACATTCTTTGCATATGAACAAGTGCTTAAACATCAAGTAAGCTTGAATAATGAGCATCAGATGAAAATTTGATCATCTCAAGGGACAAATTGCTTCAGAATACCATTTAAAGGTGAATCATTTGTGAGAATGGTCTTGACCTCGGGAAAATCTTCTATTGACTATGTTGAGTAAAAGAATACCACTTTGAGAAATGATTTGAAGTAGATTGCAAAAGTTGGTTGCCCAAAGTCTCTGTCAAGCAGTGGTGTGTTACTTTCAGTTGGTCCTAAGGGACGTATTGCTTCAAGTATTTGCTCGAGAATGAAGCAGTTCAAGTCGAGAAGTGTGGTTGTGAAGTAACCTACTTTCAAGACATAAGCCAACCACTCTAAGGTTATGTTGTTTTCAAAAAAATCCTCAAGTTTCTCATCCCTCCGTGAGCATGCGGTAAAGGAAAAGGTTTGTCGAGATTCTGTTAAGAAGGGGCAAGCGTGTCGAATACTCTGTCAAGTAAGTATTCGGCCAATCTGAGGCATTCAAGTCGGGATTTTATCCCTCAAAGTGCAGTCAAACTGGGGCAATTATATTAATATTTGACAAATCTCTCTTAGAATGCGTTGATTAGAGGAGAATCTTCCAGAATTTGAAGATGTATGGGCATTCACTCAAGCGTGGTTGGAATCATATCCAATTTTGGTTATCTAAACATCATGTTCCAAAGTTCATAACACTCAGGCAGATTGTCTTCAATAGTAAATCTCAAAAAGTCCTCTCGAGGCAATTTTTTGCAAAAGCCTTACAGACTGAGGCAAGAGTTTATGTAAGGGCTTTCTCTCTTCTTCAGTGATTGATCAGACCAAGTCCATACACAGGCTAAATGACCTGTGAATTTTAAAATCATGCCGAGAAGTCAGGATTGTTATCTTTGACTTATAAGAGACTCAAGTCCATTTACTGATATCCTTTGTCCTAAGTCAAGGTTACTATCTCCAGTTGAAGTTTGGATTGTTATCATCAGTAGGATATGAGCAGTAACCTAAAGATCATTTGGGGTTGTTTACTCTTACAAGACGTGATGGAAATATTGCTTCCTAGGGGGATGCCTCTTCCCAGTAAAAGATCTGTTTCTACTTGACAAAAATGTTGTTTCCAAAGGGTTTCTCTTCCAAGATATTTGCTCCCCAGTGAAGCATCCTCATTTCTCTACAGAAGGAGAATATTCTTTCTCCCTGGAAATTTAGAAGTTGTGTAAAGTCTAGATGATCCCTTTTCATTGGACTGCAATTTATTTTTGCAGCATCTCCTCTAAAGTCCACTTTTTAGTGGCATTCCACCTCGAAGTTAACATGTTGAGTTTGCAACCTTGCATCGCGGTTTTTACCCAGTGATTGGTAGTTCAAATTATCTATTCTTCAGTAAGGTTTTCCATTCCAAACAGGGGCATGTCGCCCCAATTTCTGTTTTGCAAGTACTGTTGGTCTTGTATGACAAGATGCATACCAACAAATGAATCAAGAAGGGTCTGTGTGTGACTAACGTGAGTATTTTCGTATAATGAGATCCAATTTCCCCAGTGGAACTATTCTTCTTTCCCTAGTAGAGCAAGTGTCCTATCTCTCAGGTGAGGTGTACAGGAGAATTCCAGTCATAACGCTTTCGTTACCAGTGGTAGGAGATTCTGTTGAGATATCCCTGGTGAAGTTTCTATCTCGGGATGTTTGTTTCTTCCCCAAGTGAGGATCTTTTACCTCCCAGCAACGTTATCCCCAGTGTGTTCTGGGTAGAATTCTTTTTACTTAAGAATTTCTATACTCCCCAACATAAGTTATCTTCGTCAAAGAATTTCTATGCCAGAAGTTTCCTTCCCAGCAAAGTTTTCCTCTTTCCAACAGAGGATAAAGAATTTATTCCCCGTGAAGTGGGTAGTTTGACCAAAATCCAAGACTTTTGCTGAACCATAATTCACGTTGGCAGTGTTCTTCCGAAGTTACTTCCCCAGTGATATCGATCTTTAGAGGTTGGTGGTTCCAAATCTTGGTCCCCCATTGAAGTATAAATTTCCTTTTCTCTACAGAAGATCAGATGTGCAAGAATAATCGTTTGGAAGTTCATTGTCTTCTTGGAAGACGATTATTGATGTATTTTCCTAGTGCATTACTAAACATGCATCATTACATTGTATCTACCAAAACGCGTAGCATTCCCATTGTATGGAGCATTACGCTATAAAAAAATTAAAACATGCATAAGTATAAGCCAATTATGTTTACTTGCAGTAACCAGACTGTTATGCATTCAGATTTGAACTTTCTCCATAAAAAGCCTAGGGTGATTCTATTTTGTTTCCCTAGCGAGGGCTGTTTGACTTACCACCAATCGAGTCTTTGGTGTTTCCCATTGTCTTAGTAAGTCGTGATTCTCTCTTACCCTTGCAAGCCTTTGGTTATATATGTCCTTTCCTCCAAACATGTATTCTTGATATCCTTGGTTAGAGTCCTTTTCTCCGGCCTATTTCCTTATTATGTGTCTGCTACCGACCCCAGACATATATTCTTGATATTCTTGGTTAGAGTCCTTTCCTCCGGTCTCTTTCCTTATCAATGTCCTTTCCTCCGGACATATTTTCCTGATATCCTTGGTTATACGCCCTTTCCTCCGGACGTACATTCTTGATATCCTTAGTTAGAGTCCTTTACTCCGGCCTCTTTCCTTACTATGTGTCTTCTACCGATCCCAGACATGTATTCTTGATATCCTTGGTTATACGCCCTTTCCTCTGGAAGTATATTCCTGATATTCTTGGTTAGAGTCCTTTCCTCTGGCCTCTTTCTTTATACGTGTCATTTCCTCCGGACATATTTTTCTTGATATCCTTGGCTAGAGTCCTTTCCTCCGGCCTCTTTCCTTATTATGTATCCGCTACCAACCCCGGATATGTATTTTTGATACCTTTTTCGTATGTCTGCTACCAACCCTATACATGTGTTCTTGATATCTTGGTAAGAGCTTTCTTCGATCTGTCTCTTTCCTACATATCCTCTACCGACCCCAGATATGTATTTTTTATACCTTTTTCGTATGTATGCTACCAACCCCAAACATGTGTTCTTGATATCTTTGTAAGAGCTTTCTTCGGTCTGTCTCTTTCGTACGTATCCGCTACCGACCCCAGATATGTATTTTTGATACATTTTTCGTATGTCTGCTACCAACCCCAGACATGTGTTCTTGATATCTTGGTAAGAGCTTTCTTCGGTCTGTCTCTTTCGTACGTATCCTCTACCGACCCTGGATATGTATTTTTGATACCTTTTTCGTATGTCTGCTACCAACCCCAGACATGTGTTCTTGATATCTTTGTAAGAGCTTTCTTCGGTCTGTCTCTTTCGTACGTATCCGCTACCGACCCCTGATATGTATTTTTGATACCTTTTCATATGTCTTCTACCAACCCCAGACATGTGTTCTTGATATCTTTGTAAGAGCTTTCTTCGGTCTGTCTCTTTCGTATGTATCTGCTACCGACCCCGGATATGTATTTTTGATACCTTGTTCGTATGTCTGCTACCAACCCCAGACATGTGTTCTTGATATCTTTGTAAGAGCTTTCTTCGGTCTGTCTCTTTCTTACGTATCCACTACCGGCCCCGAATATGTGTCTTTGATGTCTCTTTCGTACGTATCCTCTACCTACCCCGGATATGCATCTTTGATACTTTTTCGTATGTCTGCTACTGACTTCAGACGTAGATCTTTTGATATCTTTCTTGCAGGTGTTTGTTACTAAATCCCAATAGATGTTCCTTGATAACCAAGTTCTTCTTTTGTATGTCTAACCCTGGTTAAATATACATTTATCCCTGATACCCCCTTTTACCCAAAAAAGAAAAAAAGGAGAAAATAGAAAAATACAGAAAACCAAAAATATAATAATACCTGACTGGCTTCGGAGCGCAATTTTTTGGGTTCTTTTAGTATTTAATCTTCTTCCACCTTGAAAGTTCGAAAGGCTGGCGCCAATCTCACCTTCAGGTTGAAGGCGATTAAATAGGGGCAGCTGTTGCACCCCAAAATTTTCCCTCCTAATTGCACTTTTATTTTGGCTTAGACTTTGCATTCATCTGCATCTTTCCAACAGGTCATGTGCATAGCATGCATTTTCATAAAACATAGATCACCTGAGGTTCAAAAGATCAGCAGTTAGGGATCTAGGGTTTTCTTTTGGTTCGAGGTGTTTATCAAACAAGACTAATTCTGCTAGCTCTTCTTTGTATATTGAATTGTGAATTTGGAGTTTTAATTCGTGGTTATTATGGATCTCTTCCTCATCAAGCTACAAGGATATCTTCCTCAAGGTAAGAGACAAAGCCATTTTTATCACAGCGTATCTCAAGGAAATTGTAGTTCTTATGCGTGACAATTAAGCGTGTTAACTCATCAACTGGGGTTCATATGATCTACATACTAAGGCTGTCTTGGTGGTTATTCCTCCTATGTCTCAAGTTTCATATTCATCTTCAAAGGATTACTCAAGGGGTTATTGTGCTCTTGAGTTGTTATTACTTATAATGCAAGTTAAAGTTTTATAGGGAGATGGGGATTTAATTAGGGAAGTATTCATCCATGGCTTTGAGATGTAAGTGTCATAAGTATTTTTCTGCAATGCAAGGTATGAGCAAATTCAGAGGTTATAAGGCATGATCTCAAGATTAGTTAAGGTTCTCAAACACGTGTTTGTCAAAGAGGTGATTCATGCTAGTATTGGAAGGAGGTTTAGGTGGATTTCTTCACAAGTTAACTTGGACTTATGATTTCAATTAAGTTTAAGGTGAATTAATCAAGCATGTAAATTGGAAGATCCATCCATGGTTAATCTCTTGAAATTCAAGCTACCAAGGTGAAATAATACAACATTTCAAGTAATTAGTCAAGGCATGAGATCACTTTCATTTTCAAGTGGAAGATTTGAATTCCAAATTGATTGTATTCAAAACTTCCAGCGAAGTTCTTCATCCAATCTCAGTTTAAAGATCCATCGACCATTTCAAAACCTCTTCATTCCATATTCAATCAAAATCCCAACGAGTTCGCCCATTCACAAATTTATCAAGTCCTTTCGGTTTCAAATCTCATACACTACTTTTCCATTGATGAATCGGTGATGAATTGTGAACAAAAAAAACACTGAAAATTCATAAGAGCAAAGGAAGAAACCCCAATTTTGGAGAAAAACGAAAACATCCACGGAAGCTCATTCTTTTCAAGAGGCAGCACGATGTGTCGTCTGCAGTTGCAGTTTCAACACCTTTAGGAGACGGCATCACTGCCGGTCTTGTGGGAGAACATTATGCAATGAACATTCATCAGATCAAATGCCTTTACCTCAATTTGGCACTTACTCTAATGTTCGCGTATGTGATGATTGTTTCAATAATTAGCGATCTGGGAAAGGTGTACCACAAGCTTCTTCAGATGGAGTAAATAGCATAGCAAATGCGGTTTCTGAATTATATATTGACGCAAGTGTTGATTCAAAGAGAACACCTACTACAGATAATAAGCTTGCGCTGGATGTTAAAGATTGTAAGTGCAGAATGTCGCTTTGCATTTGTGAAGCTCCTGCCATTTCATCTGATGTACTCCCCAAGGAGAAAAAATTTGCCCCAGTTATTTCAGCTCCATCAAATCCTAAACCCAGGAAGATAGATAAGGTTTCAAAAAAATAGAAGTTCCACTTCCACGAACAAGTTTTACGTTTAACCCCGGTAATGTATCTGCTGGTACCTCAAGCAAACCTCAGATGGATTATGAAGTAATGAAGCGGGTTTACGAGAAGCAATAAAAAATGGAGACATTGCTGCTGTAAAAAAACTTCTTAATGAGGGTGTAGATGCAGATTACAAGATATAAAAAAATTTAAACCTAATGAAGTCTATCCTAAATTAAATCATGCCCCATGTTCCAATCGACATCAAAACCGGCCACCTGCTTACTTAAGCACTATACCAGGCTCGCATAGCTTACAAAATCTGTTGCATCTGTCATGAGAGTCCATGTTCACACTACAAAGACGATTTCAAGCAGCCACAAGTTGTAATGTATATCTTAGAGGAAACATGTCATCACCACCTTAACAGCTTAAAGCTTACCACCTACAAAACGTATGTAAGAAAAAGGCGCCTGTCAATAACATCACCATGATTGATTCTACGAAAAAAGGATCAAAAGAACAAATGGCTAACAGAAATCAAAATCTCATGTTTATAACAAAATTCTGAGTAGCTGTCAACTAACCGTCAGTTTATGCTACAGAAGGAAATATAAAAAATATATTCAAATAAACCAAATCAGAAGTCAGAACATTCTAATAGTCCCATAGTGTTCAATTCAAGAGAAAGCTTGGGGAAATGCATTTTGAGAACCTTGGTATTACAGTTCGTGAGGAAAACCAAAACTCCAATTCAGTTTTAGTTCATCCTTCAAAGTCAAATCAGATTTTTAAATCAGTATCCATGATGCAGTCTAATTCAAACCCCACTCTCCAAATGCTGCAGCTAACTCACAAATTCAATAGTTTCAATTTGATTCATCTCTAATTATTTTCTAACTCGCTCTAACGAATCTGACTGTTTCCTAATTAACACTAACAACTTACTAACAACTTCCTAACTATTCTAACAGAAGTCAAAATAGAATTCAAAACTGGCCTAAAAAAAACTAAATCGAAACAGAATTTGATAACTATAAAAAAAACACTAACAGAACTCTAAAAATCTTCTAACAATTTTTAACAAAACAACCTGTAGTTGTTTAGGTATTGGCTTGCATTTTTGGTAAAACCCAAGTGTATGTGTGAATGTCATGACTGATGTCATAACATTCTAGTTTAGTTTGTACTGACTCATTAGGTACCTTTGCAGAAAAATATTGTAATTCAAGTACTGATGTTTATAAGTGTGTATCTGAGCATTTTGCAAAATGATCACATTTTGCTAAATCAGTAGACAGGTTTTCTCAAATGTCATAACAGATGTTATGACATCCTGTTCTGAACTAACAGGTTTACAGGTTAGTTAATTCTGAGTTTTTTCAGGAAAACAACTCAGTCTTTCCAGAACAGAATCCTGCGTTTTCTGAGGGTTAACCTAGCTCAACCCTATCCTAGTTAATTAATTCTTGTGACCTAGTCTTAAGGTCAAACGGAATTAACCCTAGGTTTTTATGGAAACCCTAACTGAAGTTGCAGCTGCTATATATTCAACAAAGCTGCTGTTTTGCAAAGTATCCCTTTTGATCAGAAGATCATTTGTAATTTGTATAGGTTTAATTATTGTACTCCAAGCAATTATCATTGTGATAAGTGACTTGGAATAGGTTTTTAATTGTAAGGGTTGTGTAGCACTCAAAGCTTTGAAGCAAGAGTGTTTGAATGTTCCTTGACTAAAGCTGTGAAGCAGAGTCAAGTTAGTTGTGCATCACTCAAAGCTGTGAAGCAAGAGTGGTTGTGTTACTTGATTAAAAAGCTGTGAAGCTTAATCAAGTGTATGTTTTTGAAGAGTGTCTTCATCAAATCATTAGTCAAATTGTTTTATGTATCACTGCTGTGATTGAGGGGGAGTGAGTAGGAACTCAGGTTTAAGTTGTACTTAGATTGAAATTGCATTGGGTAGGTCTTAAGTGAAGGAGATAAACTGGTTGGTTTATTCCTGAATTAACATCTCTTATAGTGGATTTCCTCCCTGGCTTGGTAGCCCCCAGAGTAGGTGTTATTGCACACTGAACTGGGTAAACAATTGACTGTGTTCTTTATTGTTTTTGTATTTACTGTCATATAGTAAGTCAGATACGGTGTCATAACATTGAACGTGACATTGAGTATCTGCAGCCAGAATTTCAATTGGTATCAGAGCAGGCACCCTGCCTGTATTACTGGGTGAGATCTAGGGTATCACTTTCTGGCACTATGGACAAAGAAGGAGTTTTTGGAAATAGACCACCCATTCTGGATGGAACTAATTATGACTACTGGAAACCTCGTATGATTGCCTTCCTAAAATCTCTAGACAAAAAGGCTTGGAGAGCTGCTGACAAAGGATGGATCCATCCCACCATAACTGAGAAAGATGGGACAATCAGTCTGAAGCCTGAGGAAGATTGGAGTAAAGAAGAAGATGAGTTAGCTCTGGGAAATTCCAAAGCTTTAAATGCCTTGTTCAATGGAATTGATAGAAACATTTTCAGACTAGTACATCAATATGAACTGGCCAAGGAAGTTTGGGACACTCTCAAAACTACTCATGAGGGCACTTCCAAAGTAAAAATGTCAAGGCTTCAGATGTTGACTACCAAGTTTGAGAATCTAAAAATGATGGAAGATGAAACCATTCATGAGTTTCACATGAACATCTTGGAGATTGCCAACACCTCAGGAGAACTGGGAGAAAAGATGTCAGAAGAAAAACTGGTGAGGAATATTCTCAGATCCTTGCCTAAAAGATTTGCAATGAAGGTAACTGCCATAGAGGAAGCCCAGGACATCATCAAGTTGAAAGTGGATGAACTTATTGGGTCTCTTCAGACTTTTGAGATGGGGATCACTGATAATGGTGACAAGAAGAACAAGAGCATAGCACTTGTGTCCAACACTGATGTTGAAGAAAATATTTCAGAAGCTATAGCCATGCTTGGAAGACAGTTCAACAAACTCATCAAAAGAATAGATCCAAAGTCAAGGTCTAATGTTCATAACATTCCCTCTGACATTGACAGTTCCAGCAGAAGACCAAGGTTAGAAGAGAAGGGAAATCAAGGCAGAGGAATTCAATGCCATGGTTGTGAAGGATATGGGCATATTCGAGCTGAATGTCCTACCTTTCTTAAGAAACAAAAGAAAGGAATGACAGTTACTTGGTCTGACTGTGATTCAGAAAGTAACTCTGAAGAAGAATCTGCCAAACTAGTTACTGCTTTAACTGGTATTTGTACCTCTGAAAGTGACATCAGTGATGAAGAGGTGACTTTTGAAGAACTGGCTGATACTTACAAGAAACTGTGTATCAGAAGTACTGAGGTCTGTGTGCAGAATGAGAAACAATCAAAACTCATCATAAAGCTGGAGGCTGAAAAAAGGGAAAACCTTGAAACTATAAGTAATCTAGAAGGAGAAGTTCAATTGCTGAACTCACAACTGAATCAAATGACCAAATCTGTCAAGATGCTGACAAATGGAACAGACAAATTGGAAGAGATCCTTCAGGTTGGACAAAATGTGGGAAATAAATCTGGACTAGGATTTATGGAAACAAGAAAATCTGGTACTGGTAAGCAAATGTCAAAACAGATGTCTCAACACAACTCTCAACATCAGGAACAGAGACATATGAAGAAAAGGTACCAAAGATGGAGATGTCATCATTGTGGGAGATATGGCCACATAAAGCCCTTCTGCTTCAGATTGCATGGATACCCTAATCAGAACTCAGGGGTCAAACCTAAGCCTAAAAAGGTACCACATGCTTCTAAATGGAAGAAAAAGGCTACTGCCCTAATAGCCCACACTTCCCTGAGGGTCTCTGCAAAGGAAGACTGGTACTTTGACAGTGGATGTTCCAGACACATGACTGGAATCAAGAACCTCCTCAATAATGTTAAGCCTCACACCACCAGTTTTGTGACCTTTGGAGATGGTGCTAAAGGTGAAATCAAAGGAGTTGGTGACTTGGACTGCCCTGGAGTTCCAAGTCTGAATGAAGTACTGCTGGTAAAAGGGCTGACTGCTAATCTCATTAGTATCAGTCAATTGTGTGATCTAGGATTCAAGGTCAATTTCTCAAAATCTGAATGTCTTGTAATCAATGACAAACAAGAGATAGTAATGAAAGGAGTCAGATCCAAAGACAACTGTTACTTGTGGGAGCCTGAGAACTCTAATTTCTCATCTGTGTGTTCCATTGCAAAAGAAGAAAAAGAGGTGAAACTGTGGCACCAAAAACTTGGCCATCTTCATCTAAGAGGTATGAAGAGGATTATCTCCTTGGAGGCAGTCAGAGGGATCCCAAGACTACAAATTGATGAAGAAAGAGTTTGTGGTGATTGTCAGGTTGGTAAGCAGACTAGGATGTCACATCCAAAGTCAAAACATCTGACCACCTCTAAGGTTCTAGAACTTCTTCATATGGATCTGATGGGACCAATGCAAGTAGAGAGTCTTGGTGGAAAAAGATATGCCTATGTGGTTGTGGATGATTATTCCAGATTCACCTGGATTAATTTCATTAAGGAAAAATCTGATGTGTTTGAAGTTTTTAAAGAATTATGCAAAAGAATTCAACGAGAAAAGGAAGGGAGTATTGTCAGAATCAGAAGTGATCATGGCAAGGAATTTGAAAACAGCAAGTTTGATGATTTCTGTTCTTTAGAAGGAATTAGTCATGAGTTTTCTTCTCCTATAACACCTCAACAAAATGGAGTTGTGGAAAGAAAAAACAGGACCATACAGGAATCTGCCAGAGCAATCTTACATGCCAAAAGACTTCCTATGTATTTTTGGGCTGAAGCTATGAATACAGCTTGCTATGTTCATAATAGGGTCACCTTGAGGAAGGGAACCTCATCCACCATATATGAACTCTGGAAAGGAAGAAAACCAACTGTGAAGTACTTCCATGTGTTTGGCAGCAAATGCTATATTCTGGCTGATCGTGAACAAAGAAGAAAACTGGACCCTAAAAGTAATGAAGGCATATTTCTAGGATACTCCTCAAACGGCAGAGCTTATAGAGTATTCAACTCCAGAACCAAAACCATGATGGAATCAATAAATGTTATAATTGATGATTATCATGAAGAAATAGATGTTCCTTGTACTGTTGAGACATTCTTTGAAACTTCAACCCAACAGAATGACCTACCCAACTCCACCACAACAGAATCTGAATCAAAGGAAGCTAGCAAGATCCCTTCCATCAGAATTCAGAAGGATCATCCAAAAGAGCTCATCATAGGAGATCCCAATAGTGGAGTCATCACAAGATCTAGAGAAATCATCTCAAACTCTTGTTTTGTGTCCAAAATGGAACCAAGAAATGTCAAGGAAGCTTTAACTGATGAGTATTGGATTGGTGCAATGCAAGATGAACTGAACCAATTCAAGCAACATGAAGTTTGTGAACTGGTTCCTAGACCTGAAGGAACTAACATCATTGGGACAAAATGGATATTCAAGAACAAGTCAGATGCTGAAGGAGTTGTCACCAGAAATAAGGCAAGACTTGTTGCTCAAGGATACACCCAGGTTGAAGGGGTTGATTTTGATGAAACCTTTGTACCTGTAGCCAGGCTGGAATCAATCAGACTCTTGTTGTCAATTGCTTGTCTTCTGAAGTTCAAGTTATTTCAGATGGATGTGAAAAGTGCCTTTCTAAATGGGTACTTGAATGAGGAAGCTTATGTGGAACAACCTAAAGGCTTTGTGGATCCAACCCACCCTGATCATGTCTACAAATTGAGAAAAGCCCTATATGGCCTGAAACAAGCTCCTAGAGCATGGTATGACAGGTTAACAAAGTTTCTCTCAGACAAAGGCTACAGAAAAGGAGGCTTGGACAAAACTCTCTTTGTCAAAACTGAAGGAGGGAAGTTGATGGTTGCCCAAATATATGTTGATGACATAGTGTTTGGAGGAATGTCAGAACATATGGTTAAACACTTTGCTGACCAGATGCAGGCTGAATTCGAAATGAGTCTCATGGGAGAACTAACTTATTTTCTTGGACTGCAAGTCTCACAGATGGAGGACTCAATCTTCTTATCTCAAAGCAAGTATGCTAAGAACATTGTAAAGAAGTTTGGTATGGAGAATGCAAGTCACAAAAGGACTCCTGCTCCTACTCATCTAAAGCTTTCCAAAGATTCAAGTGGGGTTAAGGTGGATCAAAGTCTGTACAGAAGCATGATAGGAAGCTTGTTGTACTTAACTGCCAGCAGACCTGATATTGCCTTTGCAGTTGGAGTTTGTGCAAGATACCAAGCTGATCCCAAAGTCAGTCATATCAATCAAGTGAAGAGAATTTTGAAGTATGTAAGTGGAACTTACAACTATGGATTGATGTATACTCATGGTTGTGAACCAACTCTGACTGGCTACTGTGATGCTGATTGGGCTGGTAGTGCTGATGATAGAAAAATCACCTCTGGAGGATGTTTCTTCTTGGGAAATAATCTGGTTTCCTGGTTCAGCAAGAAACAGAATTGTGTGTCTCTTTCTACTGCTGAAGCTGAATACATTGCAGCTGGTAGTAGCTGCTCTCAAATGATCTGGATGAAACAGATGCTCACTGAGTATAATGTCACACAAGATGTTATGACATTGTACTGTGACAATCTGAGTACAATCAACATTTCCAAGAATCCCATTCAGCATAGCAGGACCAAACATATTGACATACGACATCACTTTATCAGAGACCTTGTAGAAGAGAAGACTATCAAATTGGAACATGTTGCCACTGAGCTACAGCTGGCTGACATTTTTACCAAGGCTCTAGATGCAAATCAATTTGAAAACTTAAGGGGTAAGTTGGGTATTTTCCAACATGAGGAATTGTAGCAATTAATTTTGCTTAAAACAAGGATTAAAGGAGTTATGCTTGGGTTAAAATTATATTTTCCCATTTCCCACAATTCTTTTAAGAAGTTGAATAGACACTCCTTTTCTTCCTTCCCCTCTCGTCTCCTCATCAAAACCCAGTCTCTCAATCAGAATTTTCTCTTCAGTTGCTGTTGGTCCTCTAGGACTGTCAAAATGTCTCAAACACCATCATCATCCAATACGACTATTTCAACCTCTTCCTCTGACCAAGATTCTAGGACAATCTCTTCCTGTCTGGACTCTGAAGTCTTGGAGATCTCTTCTCGTAGAAAAGTGGGAACTAACCCCATCAAGGTCAAAGAGTTGAGAACAAGACATGCAGGAAAGTCCCAAGCTTCTGCCTCTGGTAATCCATCTCATCCTTCTTCTTCAGTTCCCCCTGAAATTGCTAATAGGGAAGGGTCAGCCTATGTTAATCAAGCAATAGCAAAAATTGTTTCAGGAATTCTGAACGAGAACCACTCAGTTCCTGGCATTTCTGTTCCTTTGAATCAAGAAAGTTCAAATCCAGATGTCTCTAAGGATGTTGAGACATCAGACAAAGAGAAGAATGCTGATACTGCTCACAAGAAAAGGAAGAAGCCCGACTCCTCTGAGTCTGATGACAGTGCTTAAAGGTTGGTTGTTGTTTGGTGGTGTTGCTGGTTGGTGGAGTTTGGAAGTGTGTTCAGTTTTTTTTCTGCTGCTGCTCTTATTATTTGTTTTGGATAACTGTATAATCTTTATGAACATGTTTCTTTGGCCCATTTGTGGCTAAAGAGGGGGAGAATATTTTGGTACTTAATATGTACTTGCTCAATTAGACATTCTATTTTTCTGCAGTCATTTATTTCTGCTGCTATCTATCTCTGATTGCTTAGGGTCTTTAGCCAAAAATCTGCCAAAGGGGGAGTTTGTAGTTGTTTAGGTATTGGCTTGCATTTTTGGTAAAACCCAAGTGTATGTGTGAATGTCATGACTGATGTCATAACATTCTAGTTTAGTTTGTACTGACTCATTAGGTACCTTTGCAGAAAAATATTGTAATTCAAGTACTGATGTTTATAAGTGTGTATCTGAGCATTTTGCAAAATGATCACATTTTGCTAAATCAGTAGACAGGTTTTCTCAGATGTCATAACAGATGTTATGACATCCTGTTCTGAACTAACAGGTTTGCAGGTTAGTTAATTCTGAGTTTTTTCAGGAAAACAACTCAGTCTTTCCAGAATAGAATCCTGCGTTTTCTGAGGGTTAACCTAGCTCAACCCTAACCTGGTTAATTAATTCCTGTGACCTAGTCTTAAGGTCAAACGGAATTAACCCTAGGTTTTTGTGGAAACCCTAACTGAAGTTGCAGCTGCTATATATTCAACAGAGCTGCTATTTTGCAAAGTATCCCTTTTGATCAGAAGATCATTTGTAATCTGTATAGGTTTAATTATTGTACTCCAAGCAATTATCATTGTGATAAGTGACTTGGAATAGTTTTTTAATTGTAAGGGTTGTGTAGCACTCAAAGCTTTGAAGCAAGAGTGTTTGAATGTTCCTTGACTAAAGCTGTGAAGCAGAGTCAAGTTAGTTGTGCATCACTCAAAGCTGTGAAGCAAGAGTGGTTGTGTTACTTGATTAAAAAGCTGTGAAGCTTAATCAAGTGTATGTTTTTGAAGAGTGTCTTCATCAAATCATTAGTCAAATTATTTTATGTATCACTGCTGTGATTGAGGGGGAGTGAGTAGGAACTCAGGTTTAAGTTGTACTTAGATTGAAATTGCATTGGGTAGGTCTTAAGTGAAGGAGATAAACTGGTTGGTTTATTCCTAAATTAACATCTCTTATAGTGGATTTCCTCCCTGGCTTGGTAGCCCCCATAGTAGGTGTTGTTGCACACTGAACTGGGTAAACAATTGATTGTGTTCTTTATTGTTTTTGTATTTACTGTCATATAGTAAGTCAGATACGGTGTCATAACATTGAACGTGACATTGAGTATCTGCAGCCAGAATTTCACAACCAACTAACTACCTCTAACCATTTCCTAACTAACTCTCTAACTAACCTTCCTAAATAACCTTCTGACCAACTATAACAGAAAACATAACTTCAAAAAAACTGTAACGAACTTCCTCTGACAATCTCCAGCTGGCCCCTAACAGAAAATCTCATAATTAACAGCCATGTATAACAACCACCATTTATCAACCATTCAAGAGAGGTCACCTTCATCCATCTTCACATTCTCACCTTCAAACTACTCTGAACCTTCTTCATCTTTCTCCATACTTCACACCTCAGACTCATTCTTCAACCTCATACTTCTCCCTCTGCAACATAAACATTCACGAACCTTCTTCCCAACCCCTCAGCATCACACACTCACGAACAAACAATGTCCCTCAATCTTCTCCTCTCTGCTACACTCCATAGCAAAGAGCACTCAATAACAAACTTTCTAAACAGAACTCAATTTCTAACAGAACTCAATTCCTAACTAACTTCTAACTGACTAATTGCCAGCTCAAATAACCAATTCACAATAAATTCTAACTAAATCAGTTTTAAATTAGCTGCAATAACAGAAAAACGGTTAGCCAAGTTCTAACTAACTTCCACCTTCAATCTTCACCCTTCATCGGTTAACCAATTTCTTTTGATCTTGTGGCCTAAAACCCTTCAACCATAACTAACTTCTCCAATCATCAAAAACTATAAAAACAGACCCCTCAACATGCTCAAGAGGTAGACACCATTTTTTTCAGGCACGCTTCTACACGCACTAAAACTTCCTCTCATTCATCTCACTCTACCCGCTCTCCCATCTTCAACCTTCACTCTCAATCTCCATTTTCAATCTGCAATCCTCCATTCACTCCCTTCCATTCTTCACCATATGTTATTGATTTTTGTTGAGGCCATCTCCCATAATCCTCATTCTCCATCGCTTCACGCTTCATTCTTTCTCAATCGCAACCGCAACATTTCTCCGCAAATCATTCATTATCGTCACTGCATCACCTGCAACATCACAATTCATAACAATATCAACCTTCTTCTTCGTATTCTCACCATAACAACAACAACATACACCAGATTCACGAACAGAAGCAATTACAAAGGGGAAGAAGAATAATCTGAAGAAAGACAAAGAAGATAAATAAGGAATCGTATTACCTCACCTCTAGTTTTTCTATTTTTTTCTATTCCTCTTCACCTTCATCACGACTGGATCTCCATTGGAGCGCCTCCTATCAGTAAGCTTCAAACTATATCCCTCCTTTCGCTTTGTTTTTTATGTTTTTTACGCGAAGAGGATCTTTACAAAGTGTAATCCTTTGGAATCATGGTCGTGAGTACAATGCGCACCATTTAGTTTCCCTTTAGAGAACTTAGGGTTTTAACGTTGTGGCTAAGATTTAGGATAAGAAGGGAAAAAATGAAGGAGGAATTTGAAGAGTGGAGGTGGGGACGAGGTGTTTCACGGTGACACAAAGTGATAATGTTCTTAACCACGATGAGGGATATGAGAGTGAATCTCTGGATGAGGTTGAACGAGTTCGCGACGCTATGTGAAAGAGTAGAAATATGAGAGAGGTTGAGATGAGTATTTTTGTGTTTGTGGCGGTGGTTATGATGTTGAGACGGTGGTGGAAGCATGAAAAAGGAATAGATCATGAGCGGCTCCGGGGAGGGAGTTTCAGAACAAAGGAGATGAAAAGTCCCAAACTTTTTAACCCTAGTTTTTATGCAATACGACACCGTCCCTTTCAGCTTTTTATTTTCATTTACTTTGGTTTTTTTTATTAATAATAAGTATATAATAAAAAAAATTGGATTATTGTTTGGACTAAAGGGAGTTTGGGCCATTCGTCGTTTGCACCATCTGGCCGACCATTACGTTATTTTTTGTAAACTTAGAGCCTCAACAAAAAGGGGCTTGTCTAGATTCATGGCATGGGCCTAGCGCCTGAATTGTGTTTGCACCCCTGGATTATGTCCTTTTGTGTACTATTTTAGTAATTTCTTTTAGCCAATTTTGTTAATTTTTTAGGCTTGTTTGAATTTTCCTTATATAAAAAAAAATCAAGTATAAAAATTTGTTAGATTCTTTTTATTTGGTTTTTAGAAAAGAAATTCCGATTATCCGATTACTTGAGATTTTTAATCTACCTATGCTTTTTGAGGTTGGAATCTTATGCAGGATATGCAGATATGCTTGAGTTTTCAATTGTGATTTATTTTCACATCGATGACGCTTCGACACCTATACTGCATATTCAATTTCTGTCTCTTTTCTTTGTTGTTGTTAGCAGATCGCGAGATCGTCAGGTTTCTTTGCTTTTTACTTTGCTCTACGGGCTAGTACTTGTTTGGTATATTTTCTTTCTACTTTCTCTCCGCATTTATCGCTTCCTAGAGATCATGTGAAGTATGATGACATTAGGTTTAGAAATAGGCTAGTCTCCCCTTGGCTTTTCTTTTCCCTTTTTGCATATGCATTTAAAACAAAAAACTTCTTTTTCTTACAAACTTCAAAATACTATAAAAAAAATTCTGACGAAAATCATATCTTTGTTAAGTATGAGAGATGATAAGTGGGTTTATTCTTGACCTTATTGTTCTCTTATTCTAAGCTTTAGTGTGGTTCAAGTCTCAAAGACGTATTTCATGAATAAGTAGATAAATGGCTAAAATCTCTCTCTTGAGGTCAACTAGTTTTCATCCACAAGCAAAAACACCAACAAACACGAACTCCTTTGGCCTATGGGCTTTTCTTCCAAAACTTTTTCAAAAGGACATGTTAATTCACTTATGTGCTAACGCGTAAGTCTCCAAAGGTCGAGTAGCGGCAGAAGGCAAAATTAATGTTGTTCATTAAAAAATACAAACCAACAAAAACATATCAGCCGAACTACGGCTGCTCTGATTCCTTAAAAGGGATACGTAGGCATCGGGGTAGGGCCCGAACATGCATAACTTTTATTTTCCCTACATTCTTTTCCCCTTTATTTTGTGTGCACTCTCCCTTAAGTGGTATAGTAGACAGTAAGCATAGATTAAACACACCCATAAGATAGACAACAAGAGTTGATACCGTAGAGTACTACGGGCGTGTGGGGTGTTAATACCATCCCCTCGTGTAACAGACTCCATTACCCGATCTCTCGGTCGCAAGACCATGACTTCTCCCTTCTCAGGTTTTCTCTATGTTTACCTTTCCCTTCCTGTGGGATAAAAGACGTTCGATGGCGACTTTATTGTTTGATGATTTTCAGTCGGTCGTTTCAATAGGCATTTTTGTACAAGGAGACGGACATCCTGGTAAGAGAATGTCGTCGTAAGAATGAAACTAATACAAAATAGTGTACAAAGAAAAACAACTATATGAAATAATCCCATCGGGTTTCCATTCCGCTATTGCCTTTATGCCTTTGAGCGTCTCATCTCTTGGCTACTTGACTGAAGCTGACTGGATTGATAAGTACCGTTTGATCTGATAGCTGATACTGAAAATAGGTTGTAAAGTGATCCAACGAGACATAGTTATACGCTTTAAATCCCTAAATTTTACCTAGACCGTGCTTTTGGGTTTTCAATCCACCGGGATACCCTTTTTTGCCCAAACCGCCTCTTCAGGTTTTCGACTTGCCGGGTGTACATATTTTTTTCATATGTATATCCCTAATTTTTGCCCGAACCCTTTTGGTTCGTCGTGATGTCCTTATTTTTGCCTAGGTCAGTCAACCTAGCGGGTCTTTGTTCATGCGTAGTATCTCTTAACTATGTCCGCATTTACCGGGTGCAGAAGGTTGTCACCGTCCATATTGGTTAAGATCATGGCTCCACTAGAAAATATGTTCTTGATCACAAATGGCCCTTCGTATGTGGGAGTCCATTTGCCATGGGGATCACCTTGCGTCAGTATGATGCGTTTGATTACCAGATCACCAACCTGATATACCTGACGTCTGACCTTCTTGTTAAAAGCTTTAATCATATGCTTTTGGTACATCGGACCGTGACAGACAGCCGCGAGCCTCTTCTCATCAATCAATTTTAATTGTTCAAGTCAAGTCTGAACCCATCAGTCTTCATTCAACCTTGCATCCTTCATGATTCTCAAAGAAGGGATCTGGAATTCAATGGGTAGGACAACCTCCATTCCGTATACCAAAGAGAAAAGGGTTGCCCCTATTAATGTGCGTACCGCGGTACGGTAACCATGAAGAGAAAATAGTAACATCTCGTGCCAATCTTTATATGTCACTGTCATCTTCTGTATGATTTTCTTGATGTTTTTAAGAGAAGAGTTATGATGTTGGATATTGAATTGCGTGCAGAGCTCAGTGATCATAGTGTTGTTGAGATTGGTATAGTTATCTATAATGATTCTCTCTGGAATACCGTACCGACAGATGAGGTTATGTCTGATGAATCGAGCTACAACGTTCTTGGTAACATAAGCAAATGAAGCTGCCTCAACCCACTTTGTGAAGTAATCAATGGCAACCAGGATGAAGTCGTGCCCATTAGAAGACATAGGTCTAATATCTCCAATCATATCGATGCCCCACATTGCAAATGGCCAGGGAGCAGTCAAGATGTTTAGAGGAACTGGAGGCACATGTACTTTATCAGCATAGATCTGGCATTTGTGACAAGTTCGTGAATGCTGATAACAATTCGTTTCCATAGTGGACCAATAGTATCCTGCCCGTAGGATCTTTTTAGCCATCGTGTGTCCACTAGAATGGGTGCCAAAGGTACCTTCATGTAAATCATCCATAATCTTCTCTGCTTCATTCTTGTCCACACACCGAAGCAAGATAGAATCGTGATTGCGCTTGTAGAGGATCCTGTTACTGATGAAGAACTTGGTAGAGAACCTTCTTAGGAACTTCTTATCATCGACTGAAGCTCCCTCAGGATACTCTTGGGCTTTGAGATATGTTTTGACTTCATAGAACCAAGGCTTGTCCATTACTTCTTCAGTACCAATTTTGTGACAGTGTGTTGGTTCATCCATTCTCTCAATAGTGATCTGAGGAGCCTCATTATCCCATCTAACCTTGAACATGGATGACATAGTAGCTAACACGTCCGCTAGTTGATTTTCCTCTTGTGGAAAATGCTCAAAGGTAATTTCTTTAAAGTATGGAGTCAGTGTCAACACATGCTCTTTGTAAGGGATAAGATTAGGATGCTTCGTGTTCCATTCTCATTTGATTTGGATGATTACTAAGGCCGAGTCTCCAAATACACTCAAGAATTTGATCCTCAAGTCCATAGCAGCTTTGAGACCTATGATGCATGCTTCATATTCAGCCATATTGTTGGTACAATTGAAACATAGCCTAGAAGTGAAAGGAGTATGACAAACTTCAAGAGATATGATCACAACACCGATGCCATTGCCAAGTGCGTTGGAAGCTCCTTCAAAAACCATAGTCCACTGGGATCCTATTTCAGGTCCTTCATCCGGTCCAGGTTCTTCATAATCAGTTACTAACATGATGCTCTCATCCGGAAACTCAAAATTCATGGATTGGTAGTCAGCCACAGCCCGATGAGCTAAATGATCAGCTAATACACTTCCCTTAATTTCTTTCAGGGTTGTATACTGAATTTCGTATTCGTTCAGGATCATTTGCCATCTTGCTATTCTTCCGGAGAGAGAGGGCTTCTCAAAGATGTATTTGATAGGATCCATTTTAGATATCAATAAGGTAGTGTGAGTCAACATGTACTGTCTTAATCAGCGAGCAGCCCATGCCAAAGCGCAACAAGTTTTCTCGAGTAGTGAGTATCTTGTTTCAGAGTCGATAAACTTTTTGCTAAAGTAGTATATTGCATGCTCTTTTCGACAAGACTCATCATGCTTCCCTAGCACACACCCCATTGAGTTCTCTAATATTGTTAAGTACATGATCAGAGGTCTTCCTTCAACTAGTGGCATCAAGATTGGAGGTTCTTGAAGATATTCCTTGATTTTATCAAAGGCGTTCTGGCGATCATCATTCCACTTCACTACTTGATCTTTCTTCAGTAACTTGAAGATTGGCTCACAAGTAGCGGTTAGATGGGAAATGAATCTGGAAATGTAATTTAGAAGTCCCAAGAATCCCCTAACCTCCTTCTCAGTCTGAGGAGTTGGCATTTCTTGTATAGCTTTAACCTTTGCAGGGTTGACTTCAATACCTTTTCCATTGATAACGAAGCCTAAGAGCTTACCAGATCTTACTCCAAAGGTGCACTTATTCGGGTTCAACCTCAGTTTGTACTTTTTCAGTCTTTCAAATAATTTCTGCAGGTGATCGAGGTGCTCCTCTTCAGTCTGAGACCTAGATATCATATCATCAACGTAGGCCTCTATCTCGTGATGGATCATATCGTGAAACAAACCTACCATGGCACGTTGATAGGTTTCCCCGTCGTTCTTTAACCCAAATGGCATAACTTTGTAACAGAAAGTGCCCCACTGTGTGATAAAGGTTGTTTTCTCCATGTCCTCAGGTGCCATTTTGATCTGATTGTACCCAGAGAAACCATCCATGAAGGAGAATACCTTATGCTGTGCGGTGTTGTCAACTAGAACATCGATATGGGGAAGCGGGAAGTCATCCTTGGGGCTTACCCTATTCAAGTCTCTGTAATCAACACACATATGTACCTTACTGTTATTCTTAGATACTGGAACAACATTGGCAACCCATTATGGATAAGAGGTGACAGCTAAGAAAATGACATTGGACTGTTTCATGACTTCAGCCTTGATCTTTTCTGACATCTCTGGCCGCATACGATGAACCTTCTATTTCATGGGAGGGAAGTCTTCTTTCGTCGAAAGGCGATGAACCATAATATCAGTGTCAAGTCCTGGCATGCCTTCGTATGACCCGGAAAAAACCTCAACATAGTCATGTAGCATCTATATTAACCGCTCTTTGACACTATTCTCCAGATTGGCACCTATCTTGACTTCCTTTTTATCCTTTTTAGTACCCAAGTTTATTGTCTCAACCGGATCTTCATGAGGTTGTATTGCCCTTTCTTCCTATTGTAGCAGCCTGGAAAGTTCTCCTGGTACTTCACAATCTTCCCCACCTTCGTCCTCGGCTTGGTAGATTGTATTTTCAAAGTCATAATTGGCAATATCATAACCGTTATCAATGGGATCCAAAGTGGGTGTGGATTTGCAGTTTGATACGTGAGTGTGTGTAAGAGCATAGTTGTTTTGATAAAGTAAAAAGTAGAAAAGAAAAACAGAGAGCATAAAATTTGTATGCAAAATGTCCAATGATTTATTAATGACATATGAATATGAAGAAATAACCCTCACAAAATAGACCATTGTGCCTCGGAGAAGACACAAGGCTTTAAAGTTTCAATTGTTCAAATATTACATATCCCAAATACTTAAAAAGACAATTACTCTTGAATAAAAATAATAGGAACAAAATCTTTGGCCTCCCAATTACTGAGTTCACCGCTGATAGTTGGGAAGATCCACTTGTCCACGTCGCTATACCTATCACTGTCCTCCAGAGCATTGACTCCATGGCTACTGATCCATAATGGTAGTCCCCCGGTGCGAGCACGACAAACAGCTCTTTGGGCTCCTAAAGTAAAACCCGAACCAAACTTGTCATATTTGTAGGGAATGTCTGGAAGTTAGCCCCAAATGGTACACCCACCTTCTTCGACCACTGCTTTGGCATCCCTGAGAGAAGCCATCTCCAGCGGGGGTCTGGTAGTCTTTGGAACACTGGTAGTAGTCTTGGTCGCAGCAACTGTATGTGGAACCTCATCAAAGTTCTGAGAAGGGATCTCAATGAACTCGTCGTCCATTTCAACATACCTGAAAGAGTTCAGGTGGCTCACCATGTATTCCTCCTCCCCATGAACTATGATAATCTTTCCATTGACTGGATACTTCAACATCTGATGCAGGGTATGTTAGAACAAAGTTTGAATCTACTACCCCAAGTTAAAGTTTTGATGACAACAAAATGCTAGATTAAATAAATTGTATAATTCATATGAGACATATATGCTACCTAAAAATTATATTGTACATTTACAGAAACTCTAATGGATAGCATCAGAAGATGAAATATCATATGCCAGCATCAGAAGATGAAATATCATATGCCAGCATCAGAAGATCAAAGCATGTGCTTACGCTGAAGCTTGATGAACAGATCTGCGCGTAACATACTTTAAACTCTGATCAAGACCAAAACAATATCATCAGCAGCTAGAAGCGTCAGAATAAGCCAAAGCCAGCAACACGCTTAAGTGACAACGGTATTGTGCATTCAAGACACTTTATTAGCAACGGTTGTATTCCAAGACAAAGATCTTCTCAATATGGAAAGAACGTAATGGACATTAAAATGGCATAATTGACTACAACGTATCTTTTCCAAATGCTATATAAACAAGTCAGTGAGAAATGAATTGGCTAATGCTCTACAACTCTTTACACGTCAAAAGCTAAACATCTTCATCCTCACTCATACAGTTTGCTCTATCTCTCAAATTGCTTACTCCATAGTTATAGCATCCTAGTTTCACATAAGCTTAATTTGTGTATTATCACAGGTGTGATATAGAGTTTTTGTAGAAAACATTCAACACACATAGTTTTCATTTATCTGTAAGAAAGAATTTCCTTGAGAAACCGGTCTGTGGTTTAGACTCAAGAAGGCTTTAGCAGTTGTTAAAGCAGTTGTAATATTCAGTTGAATATAGTGGATTAAGACCTCGTTGGAGAGAGGCGAAATCACCTTGACGGGTGGACTGGAGTAGTTTCAGATCAAACGAACCAGGATAAAAATAATGTGTTGTCTGCATTTGATTTCAAGGTTTACAATTCAACCCCCCTTCTTGTGTTTTTCACTTCTTCAATTGGCATCAGACCGCCTGGTTCTGAGCTAAAACACTTAACCGTGTCAGTACAAGATCCAGCGTCAGAAAAACACAATGGTAGGAACATATCAACACACCAGCAATGACAACAATGAAGATAGAGACAGATTCAGCGGCAAACCTCCAGTCTTTGATGGAGAGAATTTTGATTACTGGAAAGACAGAATTGAAAGCTTCTTTCTGGCACATGATGCTGATCTATGGGACATGGTGACAGATGGATACACGCACCCAGTGAATGCAAGTGGTCAGAAGATTGACAGGAAGGCAATGTCTGATCAACAAAAGCGTGACTTCAAAAATCACCACAAGGCCATAACTATTCTTCTCAGCGCCATCTCTTACGCTGAATATGAAAAGATATCTGTCAGAGACACTACAAAGAGTATGTTTGACTCTCTCAGAATGACGCATGAAGGCAACATTCAGGTGAAAGAAACTAAAGCTCTTGCGCTCATTCAGAAGTATGAGGCATTCAAAATGGAAGAAAGTGAATCAATTGAAATGATGTTCTCAAGATTCCAAATTATGGTGGCTGGTCTCAAAGTTCTGGACAAAGGGTATTCTACTGCTGATCATGTCAAGAAGATCATCAGAAGATTGCCAAAACAGTGGAGGCCAATGGTTACAGCGTTGAAGCTAGCTAAAGATCTCAAAAAAATCTCTCTGGAGGAACTTATCAGCTCCCTCAGAAGTCACGAGATTGAGCTAGAAGCTGATGAACCTCAGAAGCAAGGTAAGCCTTTAGCTTTAAAATCTAACAGAAAATCTGACTCCAAAGTTTTGCAGGCTATTGAAGAAACCTCTGATGGGTCCTCATCAAAAGAAGACGAGCTTTCCCTCCTCTCCAGAAGATTGAACCAACTATGGAAGCAGAGGCAAAGAAAGTTCAGGAATACCAGAAGATCCGATCAGAATGAGTCCTCCTCCAGATACAGAAGGTCAGACTCCTCCTCTGGATTCAGAAGATCTGAAGGCTCCTCAGGAAGCAGAAAGCCAAACACCAAGGACATCATCTGCTATGAATGCAATGAGCAAGGACACTACAAGAGTGACTGTCCAAAGCTTCAGAGGGAAAAGCCCAAAAAGAAGTTTGGAAGGGAAAAGAAGAAGAGTCGCATGGCTACATGGGATGACTCTGACTCGTATGAAGCTGACTCAGAATCAGATGATGAGAGAGAAAACATAGCTCTCATGGCTAACATATAAGAAGACAGTGAAGCTTCTGAATCAGACTCTGAATCAGACACCGAAGAGGTATTCCATGACTTTGCAATTAATTTTACTAAGGCTGAACTTGCTGAAAGCCTTAACGAAATTCTGGAAAGATATCAGCAGATCAGAGTTAAATTCAGAAACCTGAAAAGGAATCTTGATTCTGACTCTGATAAAACTGAGAGTCTTAAATTGGAAAATTCTGAGTTGAAAAATAAAATTTCAAAATTAGAAAATCTTTTACAAAACTCTCAGAAGGAAACAATTTCTGAAACTCCCAGCAGCGCTGATGAGATCATCAAGGAGTATGATCATAGCTTTCAGAAGTTCCTTGCTAAAAGCATAGATAGAAGCAAAATGGCTTCAATGATCTATGGAGTTAGCAGAAACGGTAGAAAGGGAATAGGATACCAAGGTAAGGTACCTACACCAAAGAATGCCATGGATTTAATTATTAAACACACTCCTCTGAATTCACACTTCGTGTATGGTCACACACATGACATTAAATATACTAGTAGTAAGTATTCTGTGAAACCAAAATTCAACCAGAGTTTTGGTAAAGCTAACAAATCAGGACCCAAGAAAATATGGGTACCTAAGGATAAAATAATACATGTTGCAGATATCTTTAGCAGCAAATCAGAAACACCAGTCATGGTACCTGGACTCTGGCTGCTCACGACACATGACGGGAAGAAGGCATATGTTCCAAAGCCTGGAACTTAAGCCTGGAGGCCACGTAGGCTTTGGAGGCAATCAGAGGGGAAAGATCATTGGCTCTGGAACAGTAGGTAATGGAAATCTTCCCTCTATAAACAATGTTCTATTAGTAGATGGATTAATGCATAATCTGTTATCCATAAGTCAATTAAGTGATAACGGTTATGATATAATCTTTAATCAAAAATCATGTAAAGCTGTTAGTCAGAAAGATGGGACTATCCTATTTAATGGAAAGAGGAAAAACAACACTTATAAAATCAAACTTTATGAACTAAAAAGTCAGAATGTAAAGTGTCTTATGTCTGTTAACAACGAGCAATGGATCTGGCACAGAAGATTGGGGCATGTTAGTATGAGAAGAATATCTCAGATTAACAAACTCAATCTGGTCAGAGGACTTCCTAATCTGAAGTTCAATTCAGATGCTCTGTGTGAAGCATGTCAGAAAGGTAAGTTTGCAAAACCTGCTTTCAAATCTAAAAACGTTGTTTCCACCTCTAAGCCATTAGAACTTCTGCACATTGACTTATTTGGACTAGTTAAAACTGCTTCAGTCAGTGGCAAGAAGTACAGGTTAGTAATCGTAGATGACTATAGCAGATGGACATGGGTAAAGTTCTTAAGACACAAGGACGAGTCACACTCTGTGTTTGTCACCTTCTGTAACCAAGTTCAGAATGAGAAGGATCTTAGAATCGTTAAAGTCAGAAGTGATCATGGTGGAGAATTTGAAAACAAAGATTTTGAGTCATTCTTTAATGACAGAGGCATTCTACATGATTTCTCTTGTCCTAGAACTCCCCAACAAAATGGAGTTGTAGAATGAAAGAACAGAACATTGCAAGAAATGGCCAGAACCATGATCAATGAGACAAACGTTGCTAAGATCTTCTGGGAAGAGGCAATAAACACAGCGTGCTACATTCAGAATAGAATCTCCATAAGACCTATTCTGGAAAAGACTCCATATGAATTGTGGAAGAACAGAAAGCCCAACATTTCATATTTTCATCCATTTGGATGTACTTGTTTTATGTTAAATACAAAAAATTATTTGAACAAGTTTGACTCTAAAGCACAGAAGTGTATTATGTTAGGATACTATGAACGCTCAAGAGGGTACAGAGTATACAATACAGAAACATAGATTGTGGAAGAATCAATCAGTGTTCGTTTTGATGATAAGCTTGACTCTGAAAAGTCAAAGCAGAATGAAGTCTTTGCAGGTATGGAAGTAGAATTCACAGATTCTGAAGACAAGTCATCAGAAGCTCTCAACAAAGACACTCCTTCAACATCAGAAAGGAGCACTGCAAGCAACCCAACAACAGCTGCTGATCAACCTCAGAAAAGACTACCCAGAAGCAGCATGGATCACCCAGAAGAAACAATCTTAGGAAGAAAGGAAGATCCAATCAGAACAAGAGCCAGCTTCAGAAACTCTGAAGAATCCCTCATGGGACTTGTTTCTCTGATTGAACCTTCTTCAATTGATGAAGCACTTCTGGACAACGACTGGATTCTAGCAATGCAAGAAGAGCTGAATCAATTCACCATAAATGACGTGTGGGATCTAGTTCCTAGACAAAAAGGATTCAACGTCATTGGAACAAAATGGGTGTTCAGAAACAAACTGAACGAACAAGGTGAAGTCATCAGAAACAAAGCACGACTGGTAGCACAAGGTTATAGTCAGCAAGAGGGGATAGAATATACAGAAACCTTTGCTCCAGTCGCCAGTTTAGAATCTATCAGACTTTTAATTTCTTTTGCTGTTAATAAAGGCATCACTCTATATCAGATGGATGTCAAGAGTGCACTCTTAAATGGCTATATAGAAGAAGAGGTTTATGTGCACCAACCCCCTGGTTTTGAAAGTACAAAAAATCCAGAGTATGTTTTCAAACTAAAGAAGTCATTGTATGGTCTGAAACAAGCTCCCAGAGCTTGGTATGAAAGACTAAGTAACTTTCTGTTAGAAAAGGAATTCACCAGAGGGAAAGTGGACACAACCTTATTCTGTAAGACAGTTAAGAATGACATCTTAGTGTGTCAGATTTATGTTGACGATATTATATTTGGATCTACTAATCCTTCTCTTGGAAGAAAATTTGCCAAGTGTATGCAGGCAGAATTTGAGATGAGCCTCATGGGGGAACTGAAATTCTTTCTGGGAATTCAGATCAATCAAACTCCAGAGGGAACTTACATTCATCAGAGCAAATATGTCAGAGAACTTCTGAAGAAATTTGACCTCTCAGAATGTAAGTCATCAAAGATTCCAATGCATCCCACGTGCATTCTGGAAAGAGAAGAGGTAAGCAAAAGGGTAGAACAGAAGGTCTACAGAGGTATGATTGGTTCTCTTCTTTATCTGACGGCTTCAAGGCCTGATATTTTATTCAGTGTATGCATTTGTGCAAGATTCCAATCAGATCCTAGAGAATCTCACTTAACATTTGTTAAGCGAATTTTCAAGTATCTGAAAGGTACTACTAATCTGGGTTTATTTTATAGAAAATCTAGTGATTACAGCTTAGTAGGTTACTGTGATGCTGACTTTGCTGGAGACAGAGTAGAGCGTAAAAGTACTTCTGGAAGCTGCCAGTTTCTGGGAGAAAATCTAATCTCTTGGTCCAGCAAAAGGCAATCCACAATTGCGCTATCAACAGCAGAAGCTGAGTACATAGCAGCAGCAGGATGCAGCACACAAATGCTCTGGATGAAAAGTCAGCTTGAAGACTTCCAGATATTTGAGAGTAACATTCCTATACTCTATGACAACACTTCTGCCATTTGCTTAAGTAAAAATCCTATTTTGCATTCTAGGGCTAAGCATATAGAAATAAAACATCATTTCATTAGGGACTATATTCAGAAAGGCATTTTAAACTTAAAATTTATTGATACAGACCATCAATGGGCTGATATTTTCACAAAACCACTTTCTAAAGATAAGTTTAACTTCATTCTGAAACATCTCAGCATGAAGCTCTGCCCAGAGTGAAAATGTTTTAATTTTATATATTAACCTTCAGAATGTGTTTCATTTTTACTGTGAACTTCTGATCAATCTTCTTTCAGAAAGTTAGACATGCAGATTGTATCAGAGTCTATCCATAAAGATCTGAGTGTTTCATTTCAAGGATAGATGTGCTGTTCACCAATTCAAACAAGTGTCATCCAGTCATCAGCTAATTTCTGAAGCAGAACACGCGTGCACGCTTCTGAGAAGGCAAAACGCTGATTGGATGCATTGAGACACATGTCATGGGTAACCGTTCCAAATATCTTTCTAAATCCCCCAAAATCAGCCAACATTAAATGCTAGTAATCATGATTTAATTCTCTCTCTTAAAACGTTTATATTTTTAAAACACTTTTTGAAACCTATTTAAACGCTTTAAACATCATTCATTCTCTTTTACCGTCACTTACAATCTTCAAAAGTTTTCTGTGATTCTTACTGTGTGTTCATTTTTTTTCCTCAAAGAAATCATTTTCAAACTTTGTCTCTCAAACCCTTGTGTGAACATGGCATCTTCTAGCATTCCATCTGCAGGTTCCCAGCAAGATGCTTCGTCTGAACAGTATCAGATTCCCTTCAGAACGCTCCTCACTCCGGTCAAGAACTTGGAAGTTCTGTCAGAATTGATAGTTGATTTCAACAGCTTGAAGGAAAATGGCTTTGATTTGTCTGAAGAAATTAAGGCACAAGGATGGGAAAGGTATTTTGACAGGTTGGTGGGGCCAACGTTCCCAATTCTGGTTAAATAATTCTGGATTCATGCGTCTGCCTCAACTCATCAGGTTACTTCGTATATCATGGGAAAGAAGATAGTGATTACTGAGGATCACATTGCAAGGCTGATTGGATACAATGGTGGTGATATCCGCTGTATTGACATGGCAGATAGATGTGCAAACTCTGCCCTAATTGCAAGAGAGATCTTCACACATGGGGTTCCCAGCAGCAAAATAAGAGATTTGAAGGATCAGCACAGAATCTGGGCAAAGATCATTCTGGGCTGCTTCAACCACAGGAAGCCTACAAGCTCTCCTGACTATATAAACATAGATCAGCAATTTCTGATTTATTTTATTGCAAAAAAGTCCAAGATCAACCTAGCTCATCTTCTGTTCAATCATCTGAAGACCAGCGTCAACGAAACTAGAGAAGAAGAAAGGACTAAAAGGGATTGGATACCCTTCGGCAGATTGATATCAGATATTCTAACGGAGAATAGGCTGATTGAACACCTGACAGAGGCACAGGAAATAAGCTCTCTAGAACCTTCTGTTGGCAAGCAGCTGAATGCCAAGAATCTGAAGAAGATGAAGCTGATAGAGAATATAAGGAAGGAGCCCAGTGTCACTCCTCATGCTGAAATCACCAGCAGAAGAGTCCCTCTGGACGACTTTCCTATGTTCTCTGAGATTGACTCTAAACCAGTCATTATTCTCAGATACTTGGATGCGTGTAAAGCTGATGGCACAGATCCTGATCTGAACATCAAAGATCTGCACCAACAAACACCAGAGGTGACTTTGAAGAAGACTAAGAAGAGAAAGGCTGCATCAGAAGGACCGTCTCAGCAGACCCCAAAGAAGAGAGGTAATCTGTCTTCTGTTAATGTTTTAAATTCATCTGTTGTTCCAACATTTATTCCAACCCCAGCTTCATTTGAAATCCCAATTCCAACCATTGATGATACTGAACCTGAGTTTGACCCTTCTGAGTCATTAACCCTCAGAAGATCCCACGCCTTCCACCCCAACCTTAGATTTTATTTCTTGATATTTTCATTGTTTTCTTTACATGTTATCTGTACTATCTTCTAAGCTTTGAACTAAATACAATAGTTTTTCTGCACTGATCGTTTTTAACTTCAACTACTTGCACTTTTTGATTGCTGACAAAAAGGGGGAGAAAGAGAATGATATTTTTCAATAACGGATTACTGAGACAAAAGTCTCAAACATTCTAACACTCTGATATACTTGAATGTTTCTTTGTTCTGCATAAGCTTACAGGTACAAGAAGTTAATTATCTCTGATACACTGAAGCTCTGCTCTAGTAAAAGAAAGATCTGATGCTCAAAGAAAGTTCAAGAAATATCTGATGCTAAAGGACTCATGGAATTAAAAGGGAGGTAATAAACTCAGGGGGAGTTTTTCTCATCATAACTCTGATAGCTTTTCTTATCTTCTTAAACTCTGATACCTTTTTATTCCTCCTTATCTTTGATACATATCTGTCTATCTCTAATACAATCTATTAATTGGTTATCTTTGATATTTTTTTCTTTAAAGTTCAATTGAAAATATCCGGTTTTTGTCATCATCAAAAAGGGGGAGATTGTTAGAACAAAGTTTGAATCTACTACCCCAAGTTAAAGTTTTGATGACAACAAAATGCTAGATTAAATAAATTGTATAATTCATATGAGACATATATGCTACCTAAAAATTATATTGTACATTTACAGAAACTCTAATGGATAGCATCAGAAGATGAAATATCATATGCCAGCATCAGAAGATGAAATATCATATGCCAGCATTAGAAGATCAAAGCATGTGCTTACGCTGAAGCTTGATGAACAGATTGAAGGGGTGAAAAACACAAGAAGGGGGGGTTGAATTGTAAAACTGAAATCTTAAAGCAATTGACAAGATATTTTTATCCTGGTTCGTTTGATCTCAAACTACTCCAGTCCACCCGTCAAGGTGATTTCGCCTCTCTCCAACGAGGTCTTAATTAACTATATTCAACTGAATATTACAGACTGCTTTAACAACTGCTAAAGCCTTCTTGATTCAAACCACAATCCGGTTTGTTAAGGCAACACTTTCTTACAAAGGTATAAAACAAATGTGTGTGAATGTTTTCTACAAAACTTTATCACAACTGTGATGTATACACAAATGAAGCTTAGAAACTTAGATTGCTAAACACTAATGGAGTATCAGAGTTTGTGGTTTAGCAAAACTGGTAGATGAAGATTATTGTTCAGCTTTGTGCGTGTAGAGAATTGGAGAGCATTAGCCATTATAATCTTCGAAGCCTTGTTTATATAGCACTTGAGAAGATGAACGTTGAATGCAATATTCTTGATTCAATGCTAATAACAAGCTTTCCTTTTTGAGCAGATCTTGTCTAGAATGATGCCGTTGGAATTAATTGGCGTTCAATGCACAGTACCGTTGCTTCTTCAATGCACGTTCTGGCTTGGCTCATTCTGATTTTGCTTCGCTGCTGATGAACTATTGTTTCTGTATCAGAGTGTTTACGCGCAGTTCTGTTCATCAAGCTTCAGCATGTACGTGCGTTGATCATCTGATCTTGATGTTCTGATTCAGCAACTTCTGATGCTGGTGTATGAAATCAAATTCTGATGCTGAAGAAGTGATCTTGCTTATTTTAATCAGCGTATCTGCAAGTCAGAGCATAGTAATTTTAGGCAGCATATAGTTCAAACATGAAACATATAAATACTATATCTTTTCACTTTGTTATCATCAAAACTCAAATATAGGGTAGTAGATTCAAACATTGTTCTAACAATCTCCCCCTTTTTGATGATGACAAAAACTAGATATTTTAAATGAAAAATAACGTGAAAAGGTGTCTGGGAAATGTTTCAGAGTTAAGAGGTAAGGAGAAATCAGAGTTAAGAGATACTCCCCCTGAGTTTGTTACTTCCCTTTGATATGCGTGTTCTTCAGGATCAGATCTTTTTCTATCTTTGAGCATCAGATTATAGGTCTTTGACTTATCAGAGAGCAGAGCTTCAGAGCTTTTCCTGTCAGAGCTTTGCTTCGGATCAGAGTGTTAGGTCGATCAGAACTTCATATTTGATCAGAGCAACATGAGCTTCTACATTTTGATCAGAGCTTCTAGCTTCTAGTCTTCATAGTGTTCAGGAGCTTCCTTGTGCCTGTAGACTTAAAAACAAAACAGAAAAACAGTTCAAGTAATAGAGTTAGAATGTTTGAGAATTTATGTCTAGTTAGCCGTTATTGATTTTAAATATCATTCTTGTTCTCCCCCTTTTTGTCAGCAATCAAAAAGTGTTGGTGATGTGTTAAAACACTTACGATCAGAAAAACTAGTTATATTAAAATAGTTCAGAATCAGAGCAAAATAGCATTACAAAACATAGTCAAAACAGTACATCAGAAAATGAAGAAAGCATAGAGAATGATTTGAGAAGAAAGGTTTGGGAGATAAACTCAGAAATATGCAGAAAAATACTTGAATGATTATGAGAAAGCGTAAAGAATAAGAATGAAGGATTAATGTGCTTAAATAGAGTTTTCAAAAATTATTTTGAAAAATTAAACGTTTTTAAGAGAGAGAAAAAAATAATGATTGCCATTTAACAAGCGTGATTACTTTTCATTAAATGCTTGCTGATTTTGGGGGATTTGAGAAAGATACTTAAAAACGTTTACCAGACATGTGTCTCAATGCACCCAATCAGCGCTTTGCCTTCTCATAAGCGTGCACGCGTTCTGCTTCAGGGATTTGCTGATGATTGGATGACACTTGTTTGATGTAGTGATCAGCACGTCTGTATTTGAGATTAGACTCTCAGATCTTTAGACTTGCATCTGATACAATCTGCATGTTCTATCTTTCTGAAAGAAGATTGATCAGAAGTTCACAGTAATATAATTACATTCTGAAGATAAATACATGGAATTAAAACATTTTCATTCTGGGCATACTTTCATGCTGAGATGTTTCAGAATGAAATTAAACCTATCTTCTGAAAGGGGTTTAGTAAAGATATCAGCCCATTGATGGTCTGTATCTATAAATTTCAAGTTTAAAATACCTTTCTGAATATAGTCCCTAATGAAATGATGTTTTATTTCTATATGCTTAGCTCTAGAATGTAAAATAGGATTCTTACTTAAGCAAATAGCAGAAGTATTATCACAAAGAATAGGAATGTTACTCTCAAAAATCTGGAAGTCTTCAAGCTGACTTTTCATCCAGAGCATTTGTGTGCTACATCCTGCTGCTGCTATGTACTCAGCTTCTGCTGTTGACAGAGCAATTGTTGATTGCCTTTTGCTGGACCACGAGATCAGATTTTCTCCCAGAAACTGGCAGCTTCCAGAAGTACTTTTACGTTCCACTCTGTCTCCAGCAAAATCAGCATCACAGTAGCCTACTAAGCTGTAATCACTAGATTTTCTATAAAACAAACCCAGATTAGTAGTACCTTTTAGATACTTGAAAATTCGCTTAACAGCTGTTAAGTGAGATTCTCTAGGATCTGATTGGAATCTAGCACAAATACATACGCTGAATAAGATATCAGGTCTTGAAGCAGTCAGATAAAGGAGAGAACCAATCATACCTCTGTAGACTTTCTGTTCTACACTTTTGCTTACCTCTTCTCTTTCCAGAATGCACGTGGGATGCATTGGAATCTTTGATGGCTTACATTCTGAGAGGTCAAATTTCTTCAGAAGATCTCTGATGTATTTGCTCTGATGAATGTAAGTTCCCTCTGGAGTTTGATTGATCTGAATTCCTAGAAAGAATTTCAGTTCCCCCATGAGGCTCATCTCAAATTCTGCCTGCATACACTTAGCAAATTTTCTTCCAAGAGAAGGATTAGTAGAACCAAAAATAATATCATCAACATAAATTTGACAGACTAAAATGTCACTCTTAACTGTTTTACAGAATAGAGTAGTGTCCACTTTCCCTCTGGTGAATTCATTTTCAAGCAGAAAGTTACTTAGCCTTTCATACCAAGCTCTGGGAGCTTGTTTCAGACCATACAGTGACTTTTTCAGTTTGAAAACATGTTCTGGATGTTTTGTATTTTCAAAACCTGGGGGTTGGTGAACATAAACTTCTTCTTCTATATAACCATTTAAGAATGCACTTTTGACATCCATCTGATACAGAGTGATGCCTCTATTAACAGCAAATGAAATTAAAAGTCTGATAGATTCTAACCTGGCGACTGGGGCAAAGGTTTCTGTATAGTCTATCCCCTCTTGCTGACTATAACCTTGTGCAACCAGTCGTGCCTTGTTTCTGATGACTTCACCTTGTTCATTTAGCTTGTTTCTGAACACCCATCTTGTTCCAATGACGTTGAATCCTTTTGGTCTGGGAACGAGATCCCATACGTCGTTTCTGGTGAATTGATTCAGCTCTTCTTGCATTGCCAGAATCCAGTCGTTGTCCAGAAGTGCTTCATCAATAGAAGAAGGTTCAATCAGAGACACAAGTCCCATAAGAGTTTCTTCAGAGTTTCTGAAGCTTGCTCTTGTTCTGATTGGATCTTCCTTTCTTCCTAGGATAGTCTCTTCTGGGTGATCCAAACTGCTTCTGGGTAATCTCTTCTGAGGTTGATCAGCAGCAGTTGTAGGATTACTAGCATTGCTCCTTTCAGACGTTGAAGGAATGTCTGTGTTGAGAGCTTCTGATGACTTGTCTTCAGAACCTGCAAATTCAATTTCTATACCTGCAAGATTTTCATTCTGCTTTGACTTTTCAGAGTCAAGCTTGTCATCAAAACGAACACTGATTGATTCTTCCACAATCTGTGTTTCTGTATTGTATACTCTGTACCCTCTTGAGCGTTCAGAGTATCCTAACATAATACACTTCTGTGCCTTAGAATCAAACTTGTTCAAATAATTCTTTGTATTTAACATAAAGCAAGTACATCCAAATGGATGAAAATACGAAATGTTGGGCTTTCTGTTCTTCCACAATTCATATGGAGTCTTTTCCAGAATAGGTCTTATTGAGATTCTATTCTGAATGTAGCACGCTGTGTTTATTTCCTCTGCCCAGAAAGTCTTAGCAACGTTTGTCTCATTGATCATGGTTTTGGCCATTTCTTGCAATGTTCTGTTCTTTCGTTCTACAACTCCATTTTGTTGGGGAGTTCTAGGACAAGAGAAATCATGCAGAATGCCTTTGTCATTAAAGAATGACTCAAAATCTTTATTTTCAAATTCTCCACCATGATCACTTCTGACTTTAACGATTCTAAGATCTTTTTCATTCTGAACTTGGTTACAGAAGGTAACAAACACAGAGTGTGACTCGTCCTTGTGTCTTAAGAACTTTACCCATGTCCATCTGCTATAGTCATCTACGATTACTAACCCATACTTCTTACCACTGACTGAAGCAGTTTTAACTGGTCCAAATAAGTCAATGTGCAGAAGTTCTAATGGCTTAGAGGTAGAAACAACATTTTTGGATTTAAAGGAAGGTTTTGCAAATTTGCCTTTCTGACATGCTTCACACAGAGCATCTGAATTGAACTTCAAATTTGGAAGTCCTCTGACCAGATTGAGTTTGTTAATCTGAGATATTCTTCTCATACTAACATGCCCCAATCTTCTGTGCCAGATCCACTGCTCGTTGTTAACAGACAGAAGACATTTTACGTTCTGACTCTTTAGTTCAGAAAGTTTGATTTTGTAAATGTTGTTTTTCCTCTTTCCATTAAACAGGATAGTCCCATCTTTCTGACTAACAGCTTTACATGATTTTTGATTAAAGATTATATCATAACCGTTATCACTTAATTGACTTATGGATAACAGATTATGCATCAATCCATCTACTAGCAGAACATTATTAATAGAGGGAAGATTTCCATTACCTACAGTTCCAGAGCCAATTATCTTTCCCCTCTGATTGCCTCCAAAGCCAACGTGGCCTCCAGGCTTAAGTTCCAGGCTTTGGAACATATGCCTTCTTCCCGTCATGTGTCGTGAGCAGCCAGAGTCCAGGTACCATGACTGGTGTTTCTGACTTGCTGCTAAAGATATCTGCAACATGTATTATTTTATCCTTAGGTACCCAGATCTTCTTGGGTCCTGATTTGTTAGTTTTACCAAAACTCTGGTTGAATTTTGGTTTCACAGAGTGCTTACTACTAGTATATTTGATGTCATGTGTGTGACCATACACAAAGTGTGAATTTAGAGGAGTGTGTTTAATGGTTAAATCCATGACATTTTTAGGTGTAGGAACCTTACCTAGGTATCCTATTCCTTTCCTGCCGTTTCTGCTAACTCCATAGATCATTGAAGCCATTCTGCTTCTATCTATGCTTTTAGCAAGGAACTTCTGGAAACTATGATCATACTCCTTGATGATCTCATCAGCGTTGCTGGGAGTTTCAGAAATTGGTTCCTTCTGAGAGTTTTGTAAAGAGTTTTCTAATTTTGAAATTTTATCTCTCAGCTCAGAGTTTTCCAATTTGAGACTCTCAGACTTATTAGAGTCAGATTCAAGATTCCTTTTCAGGTCTCTGAATTTAGCTCTAATCTGCTGATAACGTTCCATAATTTCATTGAGGCTTTCAGCAAGTTCAGCCTTTGTAAAATTAACAGCGAAGTTAGGGAATACCTCTTCTGTGTCTGATTCTGAGTCTGATTCAGAAGCTTCACTATCATCTGGAATGTTAGCCATGAGCGCTATGTTTGCCCTTTCATCATCTGATTCTGAGTCAGCTTCAGACGAGTCAGAGTCATCCCATGTGGCCATGAGACTTTTCTTCTTCTCTCTTCCAAACTTCTTTTTGGGCTTTTCCCTCTGAAGCTTTGGGCAGTCACTCTTGTAGTGTCCTTGCTCATTGCACTCGTAGCAGATGATGTCTTTTGTGTTTGGCTTCTTGCTACCGGAGGAGCCTTCAGATCTTTTGTATCCAGAGGAAGAATCTGTCCTTCTGTATCTGGAAGAAGACTCGTTCTGATCAGATCTCCTGGGATTCCTGAACTTCCTTTGTCTTTGCTTCCACAGTTGATTTACTCTTCTGGAGAGAAGGGAAAGTTCGTCTTCTTCTGATGAGGATCCATCAGATGTTTCTTCAACTGCCTGCAAAACTTTAGATTCAGATTTTCTGTTAGATTTTAAAGCTAAAGGCTTACCTTGCTTCTGAGGCTCATCAGCTTCTAGCTCTATCTCATGACTTCTGAGGGAGCTTATAAGTTCCTCCAGAGTGATTTTGTTGAGATCCTTCGCTAGCTTCAGAGCAGTAACCATAGGCCTCCACTGCTTGGGTAAACTTCTGATTATCTTCTTGACATGGTCAGCAGTAGAGTATCCTTTGTCCAGAACTTTGAGACCAGCTACCAGAATCTGGAATCTAGAGAACATAGTTTCAATGGATTCAGATTCTTCCATTTTGAACGCCTCATACTTCTGAATGAGCGCCAGAGCTTTTGTTTCTTTGACTTGAACATTGCCCTCATGCGTCATTCTGAGAGAATCAAAGATGTTCTTAGCTGTGTCTCTGTTGGAGATCTTTTCATACTCAGTATAGGAGATGGCACTGAGGAGGATGGTTCTGGCCTTATGGTGATTCTTGAAGTCACGCTTTTGTTGATCAGTCATTGATTTTCTTTCAATCTTCTGACCAGTTGCATTCACAGGGTGCGTGTATCCATCTGTCACCATATCCCACAGATCAGCATCATGTGCTAGAAAGAAGCTTTCAATTCTGTCTTTCCAGTAATCAAAGTTTTCTCCATCAAAGACTGGAGGTTTGCCGCTGAATCTGTCTCTGTCCTCATTGTTGTCATTGCTGAAATGAGAGTTGTTTCCTGCCATTGTGTTTTTCTGACGTTGGATCTTGTACTGACACGGTTAAGTGTTTTAGCTCAGAACCAGGCGCTCTGATGCCAATTGAAGGGGTGAAAAACACAAGAAGGGGGGTTGAATTGTAAAACTGAAATCTTAAAGCAATTGACAAGATATTTTTATCCTGGTTCGTTTGATCTCAAACTACTCCAGTCCACCCGTCAAGGTGATTTCGCCTCTCTCCAACGAGGTCTTAATTCACTATATTCAACTGAATATTAAAGACTGCTTTAACAACTGCTAAAGCCTTCTTGATTCAAACCACAATCCGGTTTGTCAAGGCAACACTTTCTTACAAAGGTATAAAACAAATGTGTGTGAATGTTTTCTACAAAACTTTATCACAACTGTGATGTATACACAAATGAAGCTTAGAAACTTAGATTGCTAAACACTAATGGAGTATCAGAGTTTGTGGTTTAGCAAAACTGGTAGATGAAGATTATTGTTCAGCTTTGTGCGTGTAGAGAATTGGAGAGCATTAGCCATTATAATCTTCGAAGCCTTGTTTATATAGCACTTGAGAAGATGAACGTTGAATGCAATATTCTTGATTCAATGCTAATAACAAGCTTTCCTTTTTGAGCAGATCTTGTCTAGAATGATGCCGTTGGAATTAATTGGCGTTCAATGCACAGTACCGTTGCTTCTTCAATGCACGTTCTGGCTTGGCTCATTCTGATTTTGCTTCGCTGCTGATGAACTATTGTTTCTGTATCAGAGTGTTTATGCGCAGTTCTGTTCATCAAGCTTCAGCATGTACGTGCGTTGATCATCTGATCTTGACGTTCTGATTCAGCAACTTCTGATGCTGGTGTATGAAATCAAATTCTGATGCTGAAGAAGTGATCTTGCTTATTTTAATCAGCGTATCTGCAAGTCAGAGCATAGTAATTTTAGGCAGCATATAGTTCAAACATGAAACATATAAATACTATATCTTTTCACTTTGTTATCATCAAAACTCAAATATAGGGTAGTAGATTCAAACATTGTTCTAACACAGATCTGCGCGTAACATACTTTCAACTCTGATCAAGACCAAAACAATATCATCAGAAGCTAGAAGCGTCAGAATAAGCCAAAGCCAGCAACACGCTTAAGTGACAACGGTACTGTGCATTCAAGACACTTTATTACCAACGGCTGTATTCCAAGACAAAGATCTTCTCGATATGGAAAGAACGTAATGGACATTGAAATGGCATAATTGACTACAACGTATCTTTTCCAAATGCTATATAAACAAGTCAGTGAGAAATGAATTGGCTAATGCTCTACAACTCTTTACACGTCAAAAGCTAAACATCTTCATCCTCACTCATACAGTTTGCTATATCTCTCAAATTGCTTACTCCATAGTTATAGCATCCTAGTTTCACATAAGCTTAATTTGTGTATTATCACAGGTGTGATATAGAGTTTTTGTAGAAAACATTCAACACACATAGTTTTCATTTATCTGTAAGAAAGAATTTCCTTGAGAAACCGGTTTGTGGTTTAGACTCAAGAAGGCTTTAGCAGTTGTTAAAGCAGTTGTAATATTCAGTTGAATATAGTGGATTAAGACCTCGTTGGAGAGAGGCGAAATCACCTTGACGGGTGGACTGGAGTAGTTTGAGATCAAACGAACCAGGATAAAAATAACGTGTTGTCTGCATTTGATTTCAAGGTTTACAATTCAACCCCCCTTCTTGTGTTTTTCACTTCTTCAGGGTAGACCCAATAAACAGGAATAAGACGGGCGGATATGCATGACGTATAAAGTTGAGTCAAAAGTCTGAGTACCAACTTTGATAGGGATATCCACCTCCTCGTGCACCATTCTTTTAGAACCGTCGAAGGCCCTCACCACAATATTGCTGGGCTTCAGTGTGAGTCCTTCGCAATCCAACCTGTCTAGAGCATTCTTGGGTAAGACATTCAGAGACGAACATGTATCCATAAGAACATGAGCTAGGGTAGTGCCCCTGCACTCAATGGAGACATGCAGGGCATCATTGTGTTTCCTTCCCTTGGGAGTTAAACCAACGTCAGAAAAACCCAATCCATTATCAATAGTCAGGCTGGTAACACAGTTCTCGAATTGATCATCGGAGGTCTCTTGAGGCGCATGGGCACACTTCAGGAATTTTACTAAAGCCTTAGCATGGGCTTCAGAGCATAAAATTAAGGCCAACATTGAGATTCTTGAAGGGGTCTGCCCCAACTTCTCCATAATTTTATAATCACTCTTCTTTATTATCTTTAGTATCTCTTCCATTTATTTTAGAAGCCTCAGGAATAGCTTCCTTGTATGCCTTCGTCTGGACAGGCTCAACCAATACCTCTTCGCCCCGACTCTCAGTCGACTCAGTAGTAGGGATAATAGCAAGGATAACAGTAGGAGTAGCAATGGGAATACTAACAGGAGTAGTAGCAGGGATAATCATAGGAGTAGCAACAGTCTTTGGAGAGATTTCGGGAGACAAAACTCTTCTGCTTCTCGTAATTTTACTAGTCCCGACGATGTTGTCGATGTTAGGGGCAGTGTCTTCAGCAACTTTATCTTTGATAACCAATAGGTCTTGCTTGACGCCATGGTAATAGACATCAACCCCATAATTCCAGGGAACAACTTTATCAGAGGAATATGGTATTGGCCCAGGAAGGGTGATGATTAAGGGTGCAAACTTGGGAACAGATGTAATCCTGGCGGGTCTTTTGGTAGAGACCCTGGGAGGATTGTCAGAAATGGTAATTATCGATACATCTTCACACAAACTTCTTGTAAGGGTAACTTTCTCAAACAGAAGTTCTTTGTTAATTATCAGGCGGTGGACACCCATTTTCAACAACAAGCAACCATCTGGTTGAGACATACATAAGTGGAAACCTTCACCATAACCCAGAAATAAACCGGCTCGCAACAGATTCTCTTTAACAGTTAGAAGAGGAGTAGCTAACTCATCCACCGAAGAAACAAACTGACCGTCATCAACAGCATTGACACCTTGGCCATGTTTGGGCATTGGCGCGGTTATTACATTAGGTGTCTCTGGAAGGTCAAACTCAATCTCCTTCTCCTCGATAAGATCTTGCACCTTATTTTTCAAAGCCCAACAATCATTTGTATCGTGCCCCGGACTTTCGGAATGGTAGGCACATCGAGCATTTGGGTTGTAACGGGGAGATGCAATATTGAGATTCTTAGGAACCTCCTTTAGGGTCACCAGGTTGGACTTCAGCAGGTGTCGTAAAACCTGGGATAAGGTCATGTTGATCTGGGTAAACTATCTTCTGGGCGCATCCGACATGCGCTGATTATTTCATTGTTGGTATGATGCATGGTTGGAAATCATAACAGCCCCTACCGTCGGACGACGTTCAGTTTTGTTTTGATTTATTTGGTCGTAAGTAGCACTGACCTCCTTCTTTCTAATGAAAGGTTTCTTTGTTGTACTGGAGGATGCATCTCTCTGGATTTTACCACTTTTGATGCCAACTTCTACCCGTTCACCAGTCAGTATTAGTTCAGTAAACTCAGCAGAAGAGCTTCCAATCAGATGATTAAATAATGGAACAGACAACATGCCCAAGAACATGTATACCAGCTCTCTATCAGACAATAGAGGTTGGACTCTTCCCGCAAGGTCTCTCCATTTTTGGGCATAATCTTTAAAACCTTCATCGAAACTCATAGACATACTTTGCAATTGTGTACGAGTTAGGGCGAGGTCAGCGTTATATTGGTACTGCTTGTAAAAAGCAACAGCCAGATCTTCCCAATTGCGGATGTTGGTTCTCTCCAGCTGATAGAACCATTCCAGCTGAGTCCCTATCAAACTTTCCTAGAAGAAATGGACGCACAGATTCCTATCAGTAGAGTGGGGTTGAATCTTCCTGACATATGACCTTGAGTGCAGCTTAGGACAGGAGACACCGTCATACTTAGAAAAGGTGGGGATCCTGAATTTCTGCGGGATGACCACCCTTGAGACCAGTCCTAGCTCTTCAAAATCCATCCTGGGTACCGTCTTGATCTCCATAGCATTGAGTCGATCCTTCAATTGTTTGCATTTATCTATCAGCAGAAGGATACTGCTCCTCAGAATAGTCAACTTCATCTTCCTCAGACCCAGGGTTATTGTTTTCTTCCGTTGGCTTCTCTTCTTGATTGTCCCCCTCATTTGACGGGGTTGCGAAATCTAGAGCTCGCTTATCCGGTCCTCTGAACCTTCTTCCTAAATTCAATACACCGACTGGTTTATTTGCCTTCTTATTCTTCTCCTTGATGATCAGAGCTTTCAGATCTTCCTGCCCTTTGGCCAGAGCCAGGAACATTTGTTGGAACTGAGCATTTTGAGCTTGAAGATCCTCTACTATTTGTTCAAGAGCCATTTCTTTTGCTGAAATAAACAGCGAAAAGATAAGAAACCTGTCTCGAAATACCTGCTTATGCAATGAAATGCACGATAATGTTTATGCAATGTTTTCAAGGACTTTTAAGATCTTAAATTTTCTTAGTCAAAGAGAGAACAAACATTAATTGCATTCATAAGCTTAAATGATTAGAATGATGCCTCTTGGGCTTACAATGAATGAAACAAAAATAAGATTAAACTCCTAAATCAAACAGGACTCGGGCCTCCCATGAGCACATCCTCTTTGGTGCAATGTAGGCATTCAAACTTTGTTTTTCATGCAGTTGTCTTGTAAGCTCCAAAACCTTTTTCTCGCTTCCATAGAACTGGGCTTCAAAGGTATCTTGTTCTTCTTTGAGTTGAACCAAGACCTTTGCAATACCTCGAGAGTAGTTGGCATGTCAGAATGGAGAATGGTATGAGGTGCATCTGTATCTGTAATGGGCTCCATGATGATGGGTAGAGTGGTGGGGTAAGGCATCATGAGATTTTGAATGCGTGCTCGCACCCATTTAAGATAAGGCTCCAAAGGGATGGAGTTCTTATGCCCCAATGTCTTGCTATCCACTTTGTTTACCATGCCCCAAGCTCGTATGAACCCTTGACGATACCCTTGAACATCATCCTCGTAGTTGAACATCATGCCTTGGATAAGCATGTCATGGGGACCATCTTTCCGAGCATAACCAAATTGTCGTAGGGCCAAAGAGGGATTATAAGTGATTCCTCCCTTAATGCCTAGGAGGGGGACATTTAAGAATTCCCCACATCGATCAATGATGGTAATGTCTTCCACAGATCGAGAGCACCAGTGAATTTCCGAGTGCGTGAGAGACATCAACCTATTAGACCATCTTAAGCCTTATTAGTTTTTCATAATAGTCCGGGGTAGGTGCGAAATAAACCACCTAGCTAACAGAGGAGTGCAACACATAAGGGTCCCTCTCCTTTTTATAGTGCAAGTGTGAAAGGAGTGCAGAATGTCTCCAAGTAAGGTAGGTACCGAATTACGAGACATGAAAACTTTGACTACATTCACGTCTATGAGTTACCATAAATCAAATCACTGCACTAAGGCATTCTCAAAATACTTTTCAAAAACACACAAAAAGCATAAGGTATTTCAAAATGAGCTAAGCATCTAAGAGCCCATAGAAAACTACGGACGGAAAGGGTGTCAACACCTTCCCTTTCCATAATCTACCCCCCTTACTCAGAAAACTATCGAAAGGTCTTTTTTTGTTCTTTTCACCATTTCCTTTATTTGGATAAAAGAAAAGTCGGTGGTGACTCTTTCTTACTGCAACATTTGCAAACACAAACGGAAAACCAGTATAAAAGTCAATTCTGCCACCATATCACAGAACTGGCGACTCTGCTGGGGATAATAAAAAGTGGGGTTACCTTAGAGTTAGTTCATTTTAAAATTGCTTTCCTTGTTTGCTTTTCTTGCTTTACTCTTGAGGGCTTGTATGGGTTGTTACTAAAGATCCTACACCCGGATCTGGGGGCACCTTTTAGGTAAGTAGCAATAGATCATGGGGATTGTGTAGGGTATACCGACACGGTTGAAGCAATAGCTACGTTGGTGTGACAGATTTGTTGGTATCGGTAGCCCTTGAGTAGTCAAGGAGAATATGGGGCCGCTGTGTGGTGTCATGAAGCATCAACTGACCTTATAACCTTTAATTGAACCAACTTGGGCATTAGGAAGTAGTGAGATAGTATGCTTTGGTGCAGTCCGAAGTTGGTTGATACTCGATACTACACTCATTGAGATCTGACTTCCTGGATATTTCGGTCGCCAATAAAGAGGCTTGCGCTGAAACAATGTCCGGTGAAGAAAGATCAGTGATATTGAGATCCCTTAGAACCCGGTTACTATTAATAGGACAGGTTGAGCCAACTATACTTCAAGAGGGTACTTACCTATGTAATCCATGCAAGCCTATACCTAAGTATTTGTTTGTGTGATTGTGTATATTTGTTTGTACATAACATCATAACATTGGCATATCACACTAACCATTTAAAGGACTTTTAGGATTTATCTTTGTGTCTGTTTTGTAGGACATGGCTCCCATTCGCAGAAATACTATCCAAGTCAACCTCGTAAGGGTGCCTCCTCAACTCAAAGAGTTTGCATAAAGGGTTCCTGATAATTCCCCATTCACTAAAAGACATGGTCGGCTCCTCAGTTTGGTCACTTCAAGCCCTTATGAAGACATGGTGAAAGTTCTCTTTCAGTTTTTTGACCATCTACACCATTGCTTTACGTTTCTTAACTACCAGTTGGTGCCTACTATGGAAGAGTTTTCTTAATTATTGGGCGTGCCTATTCTCAATCAATTACCCTTCAACGATATGGAAAGAGACCCAAAGCCTGAGGAAATCGCTCAAGCCCTGTATTTACAACGGTACGACATTGTGGAAAATTGGGAAACAAGAAGCGGTATCAAAGGTTTTCTAGCTAAGTTCTTATTTTATAAAGCTCACTATTTTTGGGATACTTTGGATTTACAAGCCTTTTAAGAGGTGTTGGCCCTTCTCATCTAGGGGATGGTACTGTTCCCTAACTCGGACCAACTCATAGACGTGAACACAGTCAAGGTTTTCATGTCTCGTAATCTGGTACCTACCTTACTTGGTATTTCAAAATAAGCTAAGCATCTAAGAGCCCGTAGAAAACTACGGATGGAAAGGATGCTAACACCTTCCCTTTCCATAATCTACGCCCTTACTCAGAAAACTCTCGAAAGGTCTTTTTCTGTTCTTTTCACCCTTTCCTTTATTTGGATAAAAGAAAAGTCAGTGGCGACTCCTGCTTACCGCAACATTTGCAAACATAAATGCAAAACCAGTATAACAGTCGGTTATGCCACCGTATCACACCTACCCAGGTACCTTCTCATGAATTCCCAGATGCAATTTTACACGGACTCATCCTGAAGCAACCCTACCCATGTTCCTTCTCATGAATTTACAGATGAAGTTTCACATGGACTCATCCTGAAGCAACCCTACCCAGGTTCCTTCTCATGAATTTCCAGATGAAGTTTCACATAGACTCACCCTGAAGCAACCCTACCCAGGTTCCTTCTCATAAATTTCCAGATGAAGTTTCATACAGACTCATCCTGAAGCAGCCCTACCCAGGCTCCTTCTCATATATCTCCTAAAGCAGCCCTACATAGGCACATCATAAAGAAATCTTACACAGATTCCTTCTCATAAACTTCCAGACGCAGCTTCACATGGGCTCATCATAAAGAAATCTTACACAAATTCCTTTTCATATACCTCCAGACACAGTTTCGTACGGATTTATCCTGAAGCAATCTTACACAGATTCCTTCTAATACATTTCCAGTCACGGCTTAACACGGGTCCGTTCCAGCATATCATTCAGAGTTAAATCAACCAAAGATTTATTCTGATACTTCTCTCAATTATAGTCAAGCTTAGACTTGGTCGTATTTCTATCAACAATCACCTTTGGATGGCATCTATAAGCCCATCTACAACAACTCTCCATCATCTCTCCAAATGGCATATTTTAGCTCATTCCCTACACAATCAACTGACACATAGTCGACTGCATATTTTTGGGCACTCTAGTGTTCAATCATCTTCTACCTTCAAGCTACGAACAACAACATGCCATTCTCATTTTTCAAGTTTAAGAAAATTGAACAGGGGCAGCTGTTGTACCCCAAAATTTGTCCTCTCTTTTCTCAAGGAAATTCTCACAAGGATTTATTAAAGTTCAAGTTTGTACAAGTACAATTGGATTTTTAATGCCCCCACATAGTTTCCATGGATCATATTGTATTTTCAAGCATCAAGTCAAAGAGGAAACTGTTAAAAGAGAAAAGCAGATAAATTTGATTTTTTTGACAAAATTAAAGAAAAACAAGCTTGCTTCAATTCATACTAGCTTCGACTGGGCATTTCTTCGATTCATGCTAGCTTCGATTAAGCAAATTTTTCCTTCATTGCTTTCTTTGATTTAAAGCAATGGCCTCCTACAGGTTTGTTTGATTCACAAAGCAGTGGCCTCCTGCATGCAAGCTTCGATTCAGAAGGCAATAGCCTCCTGCAGGTTTGCTTTGATTCACAAAGCAGTGGCCTCCTGCATGCAAGCTTCGATTCAGAAGGTAATGGCCTCCTGCAGGTTTGCTTTGATTCACAAAGCAGTGGCCTCCTGCATGCAAGCTTTGATTCAGAAGGCAATGGCCTCCTACAGGTTTACTTTGATTCATACAGCAGTGGCCTCCTGCATGCAAGCTTCGATTCAGAAGGCAATGGCCTTCTGCAGGCTTGCTTTGATTCACAAAGCAGTGGCCTCCTACATGCTTGCTTTGATTCATAAGGAAATGGCTTCCCCAATGCTAGCATGCACAAGGCAATGACTCCCCTCACGTTTCAATTCCACCTTAAAATCCTTCAACACAGATAGTTTCTACACTATGACACACAACTGGCGCATTCTAAGAACATGCAAAAGGCCCATTCGAAGAACATGAAGTTGTTGGATTTGAAAGACACATATTTGGTGGCCCATCCAAAGAACATGAATTTGTTGGACTCAAAGAACACGTGGTCCATCCAAAGAACATGAATTTGTTGAATTCAAAGGATACATTTGGCCCCTTCAAAGGATACACATATGGTCTATTCGAAGGACACACATTGGGTGGAAACAAATATTGTTGTCTGAAAAGGAGTCTGGTTGAAGGTTGGATCTATATGGTCAAGATGAAAGGGTAAAGTATTCAATATGCTTGCTGACCAAAGTCCTATGTGCTGCCAAGCCCAAGCCTGTTGCGTTGGCGACAACACTCCAAAACTGCTGCAAAGCAGTCCTGCTATGCTGCTCCCATATTTACACTAAATTGGCATAAAAAAACTGCACCTCGAAAGCTACAAAAACAACATACCCAATTTGTTCAAATTTCATTTGTTTCCCCCTCAAACCTCAGCCAAACTTCATCTATAAATAATAGGTTCCACAACACAATTAGGGGGATTTTTTTAGTAGCTGAATAGACTTTTTGTTGGGTGGAAAATCATCAAACACTATCAAACATTCTCAAACTATCAAACATTCTCAAACTCTCAAACACTCTCAAACACTCTCAAACTCTCAAACTCTCAAAAAATCTCAAACCCCTTCATGGATTAGTGAACCTTTCGATTCACACCATATATCAGCCTTTCGATTCACCGCCCCCATAACTTCCATATACCAGCCTTGGAACACACCCAAAACCCTCAAAAAACCCACTCAAGGAAGTTAGTGAGCCTTTCGATTCACTCTTAACCAACCTTCGATTCAGTGATTTTCAAAACAAAGCAACAACTGAAATAGCTTCAGGAAGGTCCCTGCAGGCTTAACCCATCATCGAATCATTCCTGGAAGTCATACAGAGCTCTTTCGATTGACACTTCAAGAGGTAAGTTTTCTTAAACTTAGAACTCTTCATTCAAATATGATTTGTACATACAATAAAAGAAAAATGTAGATATCATAGGAAGCTGACCATGCTTTTAGTTTTGATTTTCTTTGCTTGTGTTTTGAGATTTTCAACTCTGACTAGTTAGATTTTGATGTTTGTGCTGAATAAAATTCATTGCTAACCTTTGTTCCATAGCCTTTTTTAAAAAGTCATATGGTTAGATTCGTTTTGAAGATCTTAGGCAGGTTTTTCTATCTTTCGATTGACTGAGGATTTAAGCCTTTTGAATCTCAACATTGGAGTCTTGCATCCCTCCGCTTGATGGAATAAGAAAGCCATGTTTAAACATCCAGAACTGGGTTCATTTTATATCTAGTGCAAGTTGTAAACCCAACGGATGAAATAGACCACCCCAGTGGTACAAACAGCGTGCGCTAAAGCCTTGCCAGGAAGAAGGTTCTGGGTTCAAGCCCCAGCGAGGCCTTTTTGTTCATCTTTCATATTTTTAACTTGCCTGCTTACTAACACAAAAACTGCCCAAACAAAATAAAACTATTTTTTTTACACCAAAGACTGTTTTAAATACAAAAATTGTTTTCTATACAAAAACTATTTTAAACATAAAAAAATTGTTTTCTAAACAAAAACACCAAAAATATAATTAAGTTATTTAGTTTATTTTATTTAATTTCTTACAATGAAAAAGACTAAAAAAATTTCCTATTTATTTTCTTTTCTTTAACTTAATCAAATTTCCTTTACAAAATCCAAACAAAATTCATTTTCTTTTTTGTACATTTATTCAAATTCAATATGGTTGTAATAGACAATTAGGATTTAATTTCTTGCAATCCTCATTTGTATATTTATATCCCCCATCCCCTAATGATATAATAGCGTAGTAAATTTACTTTCAGCAACTTACCACTTTGATATATATGCTAGTAACTTAGAGTGTGTATGGCAATATAAAATCAACAAGTAGACAACCCTAAATTCAAGATAAAAAATGCATGCAATCAAACACATTATTCACACACATGCACCTCTAGGGTAATCTCACTTTTTGCCTCGGAAAATAGTCATGTCCCTCGAATATGGGCGTTTTAGCAAAGACCCTCGAATAAAAAAGATCATAGTCCCTCGATGTCCCTCGATGTTGCCTTCGATAAATGATCTAGTCCCTTACGAAAATTTCTAAAAATGTCTCATAGGTTACCTTCTATGACTATACAATTGACCCACGCCCGTCCCTTCACATTCAACGATGGGGCTTCTTACCAAATCAATGGTAAGATAGCAACATCTAAAGGAGGAGGAAAAGAACATTAGACCTTTTGAGTAGGTAAGACGCTCGCAGTTGCTTGCTCTTGAACTAAAACCATTTCCCACACATACATTTTCAAAACATCTTTCAAAAACAAACATCTCTTTGAACTATTTTCAAAACCAACACTTTGTATGCATTCTTATAGAGACGAGAATCATTACAAAGTTAGCCGTAACAAAGGCATTTTGCAAAATATTTTCAAACTTACACCCATCACAAAGCACCTTTTCAAACAAAGCAATGTTTCAAGTGATCTAGAAAGTAACTAAGAGCCCATAGATAACTATGGATGAAAAGAGTGTTAACACCTTCCCTTTTCATAACCTACCCCCTGAACTCAAGAAATAATCTCAAAGGTTTTTTCTGTTCTTTCACCCTTTCCTTATTGGATAAAAGAAAAGTCGACGGCGACTCTTGCTATCCGCAATAATTGCGATCAAACGCAAAACAACCAAGTCAGTTCTCCCACCGTATCACAAAACCCTTAAAAAAGCTTCTTCCATTCTCAATCAACTTTTCAACACCAAAATATCATTCTTGTTTTACATAAATTCAAATGGAGCAAAACAAGTTGGAATTCCAGGTAAAGCTCATTCATTTCATCCCCCGTACATTGCATTAGTCTTGTCTTTTAGCTGAAAAATAGAAATATCCAGAAAATTGGGGTTTGTCATTGTAATACGAAGATCTGACAATGGTTCGGATAGAAGACAAGCATTTGCAAAATAAGATACAAAAGAAGTGGCACGTACCAACCAAGATTTAGGAAGTTGACATGAGATGACACTGAATCGAGGAAATGTAGGTATTCATTTAAACTACGTAGATACCATATGGAAGATGATACATGGAAATTTAATGTATTTCTGGTATACATAATCATGTCTTAACTGACACACTATCCGGTCATCCCATTGTATGTCACCTTGTTCTAGAGGAGAGGAGACTTGTTTCGGACATGACATTAAACATGGTGGCGCTGAAAAATATACTTGTTTCTTTGAAATAGAAAAATCTCTAAATATTTAAAATATCAAGAAAAAATACAACGTGGATGCTCGAGACAACAATGCGGTAAGAGGACCAAGATCAAAGATTCAATAATTGTTGAAGCTTTTGGAAGATGAGGACTATGTTTCTAGGTACAAAATTTATGAGGATAAAGTCATCATTTGAGATATATTTTGGAGTCATCCTGAATCCATCAAGTCGTTCAACACATTTCCCAATGTGCTCATAATTGATTCAACATAAAAAAAATAACTAGTATAGACTTCCACTCTTGGAAATTGTTGGTGTTACTTCTACGAAGATGACTTTTATAGTCGATTTTGCATTTTTGGATTCTGAAAAAGAGAAAAATATTATATGAGCTTTGGAAATGTGCAAGACTATGTTGAAGGACCAAGAAAACATGCCACAGGACATAATTATCGATCGCGACACCACACTGATGATTTCGGTTGCAGCGAATTTTATTACATCGTCTGCATTACTATGTAAGTATCACATAACCAAAAATGTGAGAAGTCAAGTAAAATATGTGGTTTGCATAAAACAAGTCATAAGTGAAGATGGAAAAATGGTCAAACATGGTGTGGTGGTGGAAAAATATAATGAATGCATTGAATGTTATAATAAATTCCTCCACAAAAGAATTATATGTTGAATTTGTGCTACATTTTAGGAGTGTATGAGCGAGATATCCAAATTTACTGAAATATATTGAGGTCACTATTTTGGGTCAGGTTAAAGAGAATATTGTTTGTGCATGGACCGATAAGCTTCAAAACTTTGGCAATACAATAACTATTAGAGTTGAGTATGCACATGCTAGACTAAAGTATTAGTTGGGAAACAACGGAGGTGATTTTTGTTGAGATTGGGACATCGTTAACCAAATGCTCTGAAACCAACATAATGAGATACAAACATATTTTGGTCGGAGAATTACCGTTTTAGAACACCAGTTCAAAGACAACTTCCTTTATTCACAGTTGGTTGGCAACATTGAATTTTATTTTTTATGAAACCAAGAGAGCATATAAAAAATTTCAAATAGTTAAACTGTAGATCTACACTTAGGAAGTCATATGGTCTTCCATGTGCTTGTTTAATTTTAAAGCAGATGAAGCTTGAAAAATAATGTGTATGGATGAAGTTTGTAATTGTTGCTTTAAAATGTGTGATGTCACTATTCGTGGGTGTTTTTGGTGAAGAATCACAAGTTTGATTAGCTTATGAGATTAACTCAAAAAATCTAGGTAGCAATCTGTGCAAATTGAATATACGAGAAAGTGTGTGTTTGCAAATTGATTGTGCACGTTTGCATAAAGAGAAAAATGATAGAAAATTTAATTAAAGAAGAGTTTGAATGAAAGCAATGAATGAAAAGTTCAATAAATGATATTAAATTATAATGTGTAGTAAATGACATTAAAGTAAGAATGTTTCGTTTAAGGAAACATAGAGACAAGTAAAATAAATGGACACAGACTCGTACATGTTCCTCACAAACAATTTCGCTCTTTGCCTCGAGTACTCCAGTTCTATAGAGAGATGTATTCCTTTTTGCGAACTTGAATACAATGTAAGAGTATGTTATTTATACTAATCTAAAGATAACCATAAACAACGATTAACCCCTAAAAGATCAGACACAATTCCCACTACTTTAGCATTCATGTCCTAACTTGATTTCCCGTGTCTTTAGAGAAATAACTGTCGAGGAACTGGGCATCATGCTAGTAACCATCCGTCAAAGTTCTCTAAAAATTCCAACTGCCTTTAAGCATATCTGATTCGGTTCCAGTAGCATTTGTTGAAGCACTTCTTCGCTTGCCTGATATTTTGGCTTATGGAATTACTTTAAGTTCTGGGCAACTAGTGACCTTGTCGAATATGACCATTATGTTGAAATATCCTTTTCAATATTTTGGACATGTTTAGAGGAGAGAGTAATCTTAATCTTATGGATCTAATCTTGATATTCTTTCCAATCAAGTTCACCATACTTCGTCGAATGTTTCTAGGTTGATCTGTTTGATACATTGAAGCTCTTTCTGTCAAGAGACCTCAATACTTTATGTCTTTCAATGTAATTAACTCGTCTCATTTGTTGACTTTCTGACATTCCTTTTAACTTTTTAGCATTCTCTCTTGACTTTCTCTATCTATAATTTCCAAGCTAACAATCAGATGCAAGTATACATGTATGTTTTAAAGTATCAAGTGATAAAAAGTAAGGATATTGAACCCACGGGGAGTAAAAGATAACTTAGGTTAATTTTTGCAAGGAACTATCTTTTTAGTAAATTAGCATGAGCGAGATAAAAAAAATATGATTGTCATTGATTCAGTTGAGTTACAAACGAGTGTAGAACAATGTTTAAAAAGTGATATGGGTTCAATAATGGATAGTATGTTGGGAAATGACTCATTACTATAACATATTCATTTATGTGTACATGATATGTTATATCATGTCAAGAAAAGTCAGAATGTGATCTAAAGGTGTATCTTTACAACATCAAAAGCATATACTTTAGGGCAAGGGGACAAATCTCTAAGCATCACTTATAACCCTAAAACACGTATGTTCTTACTTTGAAAGTCCTTTATGGTTGCAGTTACTTATCTCTAAGATACTATTCTAGTGAATATCTCTATTATACTATTTTCAATCACTTTTATTATGAAATATGCTTGTTGTTGAATCTCTCACAATAATAAACTTTTATCTTTTTCCAAGTTGATTAATCAAAGAAACATATTTATAGAATAATAATAAATGATAAAACAAAGCATTAACAACACATCACTTAACATAAAAAACTACACTATATCAACTTTTAATTGCTCATCAAACAACGGTTTACCTCGTGATGAGTTGAGTATAAACTATAGTGCTAGTCCTTAAGCTAATCATTCTTAAATATAAAGTAGAAAAGAAATAACAACCTAAAAGAAATGCCTTGTCTTCTTACAATGGATAATCAACAAGAGACAACCTCTATCACACCAGGATTCAACAATAAGCACTTGAGATGGTGAAAAGAACAAACTCCATTTTTACTCAACTATTTTCTTCACTGGTTTGTTCTACGTGATTTTTCGCTAACAGATACTGAACTCATTTTCAATCTTCAAGAGTTTCTTTTGTAGGTGCTTGAGCTAGGGTTTTGTCATTTGTATTGGATCATGGGCTTTATAATAAATCAAATCAGGCCCTAGATAAAATCAACAAAGTTTCCTCCTTTTCCTTCTCATTCGTACAACATGAAAATTAGGTACAAACAACAGTGGGGGATAAGGTGTAGCATGGAAAAATATATGTTCAAATGAGCAGGTGTCATTTGTCCTTTTTGCTGCATGGCGCATGTAGAAGGTGTACTATGTACTACCTTTTGTCTTATAGAGTCTTTGTTATTATATATTCAAATCAACTCTCCTTCCAATGTTTATTTCTACCATGTATGCCTCAGGAATGGAATTATTAATTCTCTTTTCCTTTTAGTTGCTTCCAGCCTTCTGTTTTCCTTTGACTCCTAGTTTGTGTCTCCGACTGTTATGCTTGAGCTCATCAGAACTACCTTGCAAAAGCAACAAACACATAAAAACTACAAAAGAGAGCACCTATTGTGCTCTTTTCAAACTACTCTAAAAATAGAAAAATGCAATAAATTTAACTACTAAATAGTAAAACAAAAAGCATTAGCTAAGAATTAGGACTAGTAATAAATCACAAAACATGGGTTATCACATCCCTAAACTTAAATCATTTCTAGTCCTCAAGTGATGCAACAGGTAAAAATATAGCAAACTTTACCGCCTATAATCTCCTACTCTAACAACACATCTCACACTCAACTCTAAAATCACCTTAGAGGTCTGTTTTCAAAAACTGGCTCAACTCAGTCTTGCTACTATTTAGATTGTGTGCGTGTGTGTTCACACTGATGGTGTTTGTCATGTCAGTACCCTTCAGTTAATATATCTAGCCTATATCCAAGTTTATTTATCTTATCTTATGGTTCAAGAGTTCATATTTTTTAGTTTCAGAAGAGGGAATTGACTGTTATGCTTTAGACGTGTTGTTCATTTTGAACTTGAGGCTTATACATGCATTTTTATTATTGACAAGTTTTGCTAGATGTTCCACCTTTTCACCTGTAGAGGTCTCACTTGTAATAAGTCTAACCTCTTACTAATGGTGAAGACATCTAATATTCCTCCAGTTTCTGGCACATGAATTGTTTATCTAGCTTCGAGCATAAGAACTTATTTATCATGCACATTGGCATTTTCATTCTCTTTACACACTTTTGTGTGTTTATTTTATATACATGAAGTGTATCCTTTGTGCCAAGTCTTAAGAAGCAATATTATACTACCCTAGACTAAATCCTACCATGAATTCTCATTCTATATTTTAAAACAATTCAAACTTATTAAAAGACTGCCTATTTTCCTGACTACTAGAGGCGCAATAGGGGTTATCAGAAAACATTAGAAGGTGAATTGATTAGCTATCAAGACCTTATTTCCAACATTGTCACACTCTAATCAAAACTATTTTAAGCCTTTAGAATTTTTGTTATATTGAGGATGCATTAAGTTATTTTCCTCTTTTCTTATTTCATATTTTTTTAACATAAAAACTATGTAAAGGAAAATGAAAGCAGAAAACAAAATTTCATTCATTACTTGAACGAGAATTTAAATAATAGAGTTTAAATGATAGGAACTATAAATTTGAAAAATGAAAACCTAAACTAATACTCCCTCCATTTTAAAATGAGTGTCATTTAAGGTTTTACACGTAGATTAAGAAATGTAATAATCATGTCATAAGGCATTGCACCTTTACTACTATTTTAATCTTATAAATGTGTTTGAAGTAGTGTATAAAGTAATAATTAAAGGGCATAATTGGAAAAAAAAATCAATCATTTCTATATTGAAAAGTGAGAATGACATTCATTTTGAAACAAATTTTATTTTCTAAAACGACACTCTTTTAAAAACAGAGGGAGTAGATGATTTGCGTGATTGGGTTCGGTAAATAAATGTCATGACATAAGCTGTCACACTCCCAAACATAAAGTAAGTACATGGTCCTCACTGTCATCTGATGAGTAGTGGCACACCAAGACATGTCAACATGCATGTTTTGAGGAAAAAAATACCAGCTAGATACGAAGCTTGTTGCTCTTCCAAACAACTTTTTCTATTTATTTTTATTTTGCTCATCCTTCTTACTCACATCTTCCCCCTTTGGTTATGCTTTGGGTGCCTCAGTGACAGTTCCAGTCGTGACAGAAGTAATCACCTCCTATTATTTTGCAGAGCTCTTTTTAACAGAGCCTTAGCTTTTACAAGGCTTTTCTTCTTAGTATTATGGATTCTTAATTGATTATAATATGTGGAAGATATTGGATCGAACTCTATTGGTTTGAAGGGTAACTTCATGGTTCGATAAGTTCGACGGAGGTTAACATGCAGTCGAAGGTCGCTCACATGCTGGTGTCGAAGAAGTGTATGTTGTAGTCGAAGTATGGCCAAGCATACAGTTGTCAAAAATGCTAGGGTTGTTAGCATGTCGAATTGGGCATGTTTGTTATTTCCAGTTGTTTAAGTTAGCTTGTACCCTAAGTTAGCTTATTATGGATAGTTATGAAAAAATCCCATTAGTTTAGTATGTTAGGTTTATTATAAATAGCATACTAGTCTCTCATCATTGGACACAACAAGTCCTAAGTTAGGGTGAGAGGGTTATTTGTTATTCTTGTGTACTTGTAATCTTGTTTGAAGAGAAAGTAAAGAATAGCAATTATAATCAATCCTTGTTGTTCTTCATATTCTATCATCTTTTCTACCCTGATTGTTTCTTGGTCATAAAGAAACAGTTTATTCTTTGTTTCAAAGGCATCTAATTTGACAACATAATATATAACATTTTAATCTCATTACATCCGTGTATGGTTTAATTGATAACTAATTTATTATGATAGTATACTTATTATAAATGACTTATTACATCGGTGTATTTCTTAAAAAATGTCAAACCTTATTGCCTAAGGGTTATTATGGAAGTATTCTTTCATTTTTTTTACGGAGATGAATCTCCGTACTAAATTATGCCAAAATGAGAGTGTGGCTCAGTTATGAAGGGATATGGTGTATATGTGGTGCATACAAAAGTATACTTTCGAATTTTGAAGGGCATTTTTGGTTTTTATAGGGTGGCTCTTCATCACTAAGGGTGGGAAGAGTAACCCTTTTTTAAATGGTAATTTCTTAATGCACACTAAGAGTTGCTACCCTCGATAAAATCCAATAATATCCCTAGAATCCGGGGATGTGTCTCTGGAAACACCCCAACCACATACGTTCCTGAATCAGGTCCTAAGGCTATGTAAAAAGTAACGAAAGTGCATTTCCTTATACATTCCATAGCTGCATCTCAGGACGTTATTTAATAAAAAAGGGCACCAAACCTTTCTCCTTCCTCACTTCTAAAAATACACTTTTTCAAACTCTAAACCTCTCAAGTTTCTCAAACTCACATTTTCTCAAAATCATTCAATGAACTTCAAGGCTACTTCCATCAACATCAAGTCGATCAAAGAACTCACTTAACACCGAATAAACTCACATTTTGTAAGTTTTTTATTTTTTAAACTTTTTTATTTTCTATATACATCTTTAGAAATTGAGGTTTAGGTTATGTAACAGATAATTTATATATGTTATTTACATGAGCAACATGTTTGATCGGTAGTTTTAATGATCAATGCATTATTTTGGATGTCTATAGGGACTATATTTCTGCCATTAACGTCAATATGACTTGGGGAACACCCTGAAGAAGGATCTCCAAAAATTTTCAATGTTTTAATTCCTAGAATCCGGAGATGCATCTCCAGAATTTATCATTCTCCATTTTTTTGCTTGAAATCATTATGTTTCATATGTATAATGATTATGTGGTTTACTTATAAGCATTATGGTTGATAGGCAAGACAAATTGAGGCACGACATTATTTCATATCATGCATCGATACAAAATAAACCATCACAACCACATATGTTATTTCTAGCCCGGTCGATACAGAGGCGTGAGCTTATAGGGATATTGCATTTTAGCCTTTGTCTTCCCGTAGGAGATGGGTGTCACCTACTCATGTATTTCCCCTTCGTATTCCCGTAGGAGAAAATTTCCATCTATTTCAGGAATCTGAGGCACTAGAGGTTCTTGAGGCACCCAAAGCACATGAGACACCCCAAGAAACCTAGGCAACCCAAGCACATGAGGGATTTGGAGGAGGCATATCAGGCTTGTCATTCCCGCCTATTTACCCCGACTATATTGCCAGCCATGTCTAGGACAGTGAGGTAAAATTTAGTTGGATACATTCTTTCTAAATCATGTTTGTTATGATATTAGAAGTTTATGAGGATGACTTATTTTTATGCAGGAACATGATGCTTTAAAATTCATCAACCATGCCTAAAATATTATTGTTCAACAATAGCCTAATGAGGAATGGTTTCATGGTGTGTTACAACTATCAGAGCTGAGAGACTTGTGCAGGATCTGTTATACTACAGTTAACCATGGTGCGCTAATTGCGTTTGTAGGGACATGGCACTTGGTGACTTCATTATTTCATCTTCCACATGGTGAGATATCTATCACACTAGACGATCTCTCGTGCCTGTTGCATCTTCTGGTCAGGGGGAGACTGTTAGACCACGACAGTATTAACAAAGATGATGCATTAGAGATGAGGGTAGACTATCTGGGAGCTGACCTAGGGAAATCCCTATAGGAGTTAGAAGCCACCCGAGGGGCTCATGTTAGGTTTTGTTTCCTTGAGAGGTTGTATACACATCAATTGTATGATACAAAGCATGCTGGTGGTGATGACGACCAGGTTGTGCAAAATAAAGCATACGCTCTGAGAGCATACCTGTTGTATTTGGTTGACACGTCCATTTTTATGGACAGAGGTCACTTATGTGGGTATGATCTACTTGTGATACTTTGATGACTTGGAGTGGATCCATGAGTACAACTGGGAAGCCGCTTGCTTTGTCTACATGTACTCCAAATTAGGTGAAGGTTGTATGTGGAAGACCAAAGAGGTGACCGACAATATCGCACTATTGATTGTAATATTTCTGCATCATTTAGTGTTTGTGTTTCATTTTCATAACACTTTGGCAACACCATCACTAATGAATCAAGCATTCCATTTTTAGGCTTGGATCCTACAATGCTTCTCACACATATCCAGACGGTCATGATGTCCGACCTACACTAAGGATATGCCACGTGCTTCTGCATTCGTCCTGCTCAGAGGGAGTTAAGCGACAGGGCCATACAAAGTGTATCTTGGTTGTATGGTAGTAAAGGATATACACTTATACATGTATGTCGATCATAGTGAGATACGTTCCTTGGATGACATTGTCTTCTACTTTGGATGGTTGGCTTGTGATTCACATATAGCTTTTCCTCGTCTGTCTGAGTGCGTCATGTGGAAGTTCAGTTACATGTAGTTTGTTTCCAGAGACCCATGTGTTTCTGTTCCTCCCTCTATGACTCGTAGAGATATGAATTCTATGTTTGATGGTTACCATAGTCATATGGTACCAGATGAGGCATAAAGTACCATTGCTCTTAGCGATTGGAGTTATGCACACAATTACATCAGGTGGTTTTTCAAGGTGTCACATGCTTATATGACACCAGATACCCCGGGAGATCCACCTAAGCCATTTCATCAAGATATACTAGAGGGGAAGCAGACTATGACAGATCATGATGTTGATGTGTTGCTTAGATGTTGTTGTATCATGGAAATTGGACAAGCGGGTATAAACATATGACTCTTTCCTGTTGGCTCTAAGGTGGGGGAACATTTTAGATGTCATGAGTGAGGAGGCACGATAGACACAGCAGTACATGAGGAAATCTGTTATACCTAATAGTTTATTGTATTTGTATTAGGAGCACTATTATCGATTGTATTTTATTTCGACTTCATTATGTACTCTAGATTTATTACTTTATGTCATTTTCATCATTCCGGTTGTATGGTTTAATTTATACCAAATTGAAAATAATAGTATAGCTATAATATATCGTCAAATTCATCAAACCATGTCATAATCAAAGTAAAAATTAATGTCTGGTTTAATTCCCGAGATGCATCTCCAGATTATGTCTCGTGTGAATATGGAGATGTATCTCCAAAATAATTTATGTCAAAAAAGGAGTTTCATTGAGGAATGCATGGAGATGCTTCGGAGTAAATTTTAGAAAAATATGGTGTTCAACTCAAGAAGTCATGATTTGATAAGGCGTATAGTGCACCTGGAAATACATCTTCAAAAATAGCAAGACAATTTTAAATTTTTATAGGATGTTTTTCCACCACTTATTATGATGGGATTATCAATTTCCCTTTAAAATCCAATTTAATTGGTCCTGACCCATTTACTTTGGTCTACATATTTTTGTCCCACTTTATTTTTTTTCATTTTTGTTGTTTTTGCTCCTATTTTATTTTAAACCCATTTTTAATTAGTCTGGGCGCGTTTCCTATAAAAAACAAAAAGTCAAAGCATAAACAAACAAAAAATGTTGTTAGTTTCTTAAGACAATTTCTGCAGGTAATATTGTGCCACGGCAGAAAAGGAGAAACCCAAACTCTATTATAACAATGAAAAAATATGACTCACAATTTTTCCTACACTTGCAATATGTAGTTGGATTGAGCACAATTTTTTACTATGAGTTGATGACATTCATAATTGTAAAATTTTAATTAACTATGTAGATGAACTAACACAATTTTTATCTTAAATTGAATTGAGTATCTATTTAACCGAATTTCATCACATGTTCAAATTGGTTTCTAAATTTCATTATTCATATATGAATTTTGGAAAATGACTGTGGAGCAGAGCAACCTTTAAAATTTAAAATTAAAAAAAAAATTGTTTAATATTCACGCATACAAAAGTCTAGAAAAAAATGAAACGTACATAAACATTGACGTGTCCCATAAAAAATGTAGATAAAACGGATATGGACCGCGGACCTAGCCCCACCCTAGCTTAAAATGTGTATCAAAATATGCAGAAAGGTGAATGTCTATTTCATTCAACAACTTAATGTTAAATTATCAAACAATGTTCACAAAACAGTTTCAAATCTATAGCAGCACTTACATAGCAAAAAGGAATTGCACAACAAAAAATTCCAGCAACAACTTAACGGACAGTGAATTCAAAAAGCACTTCATGAATCAACCATTGATTTTCTGAGGCTTTTTCCACAAGTCACCAAACTTTTTCAACACATTCCCATTTTTCTTTCTTTGTAAATCACTCCAATCATCCATCTCTTCATAAAAGTTTGAGTACTTATTACTCTTCATCACATTGCTGTTGTAGTTGTTGTCCATAGACATTGATCTCTCCGCGATGTTTCCATTGTTCCCTGTCGAGAACATAGCAGCAGCTGTCTCGGCAGCCTTCCTCCACTGATCACATTGCACTTTGATTCTCTTCAATTCAGCTTCTTTTTCTGCATTCGCCGCTTGTGCTGCCTCGAGCATCTCAGTCACTCTTGCAGCCTTATTATTGCTCCTATCTACCTCCTCAATCATTATCTTAAGTTTTGCAAAAGCGTCGCGTTCTGCAGCCTTGGCCGCCCCTATCTCGGCTGCAACTTGATCACTCATCATACCAACATGTGAGAATGTGAACCTCTTATTGATTTCCAACTTCAGAATTTCATTCTCTTCTGATATACTTTGCAATGTTGTTTCTTTATCCATCATTTCGCCCTTCATTACCGCCACGCATTCGTCTAACCGTCTAAGTTCCTCCTTAAGTTCGCGTTCCTTCTTCGTTGATAACGAAACGCTTTTTTCAAGCTTTGATTTCAACTCCTCATTCTCTTCTACAATACCTTGCAACTCATTTTCCTTATCCAACAATTTCTCCTTCAACTCCTCAATTTCAGTTTTCTCTCTTTTCAGTTCTAATTCCCTCTGACTAGATTCGGACTTTATCCGTTCGATGAACTCGTAAGCATTCCTAATCTTTACTGTATTCTGAATCTGTTCTTCCTGGAATTTAGTCTCGGCAATCTCAATCGCCGACCTAAGTAATTCAACCTCAGATCTCAAAGAACGAAACTCGAATTCAATATGATTAGTACTATCTCCCTTTCCCAATCTTTCTGCTTCTATTTCCAAATTACTGTCATGTGACATCACGCGAGTTCTAGACTTGTCTAACTCTAAAGCAGAAGAGTTGTATCCATGCCCAGCTTTTGCAGCGTCTGATCTCAAGAACTCAACCGTTCTTTTTGCTGCCTCGAGCTGTCGCAGAGTCTCATTCACCAAAGGTTGAGCCTGGACCGACTCTTTGCAATCTTGGAGCTTGTTTTTCATGTTGTTCACAAGAGAAAACGATTCTGATAACTTGCGCTTCAAGTTTTGTTATTCTACAGCCAGTGCCTTCTCACTATTACCAATCGATTCAAGCTGCTTCTTGCATGATTCAGACACATTCAGCTTGCCCCTAACATTCTTCAATTCCTCTTTAAGTTGAAAATTTTGAGCTTCAAGTTCTTGTATTCTACTAGGGCGTTATCTCTAGCGCAACTCAAAATCATAAATCGATTAGTATTCTGAACAAATTTCAAAACCTTGGTCACCGTAATACCGTTAAGCGGCTTTTATTTAAATCAATTATATATTTAAGAAAAAGCTATCCTAGGTGGCAACTCATCTCGTGAGACAAACTTTTCAGTTTTCACATACACCTGATTGGAGTGAGAAATAAATGACGTTTTAGAATCTTGAAACCCAAATCACATGCAAAATTGTGATTAATTAAATTAAACACAAAACAAAATTTAGACTAATATACCAGTTGAATGAACTAATTTAGAGTGAATGAAATCAATGATCTAGGACGTTAATTGGTGTAGTAACCGCAAGTGAGAAAAACAGAAATAGTGTGAATAAAACATTGCAAAAACAAGTAAAATACCTCGGGTGCCGGGGTTGCGGGAGATCTAGGGTCGATTGACGATGGAAACCCTCTGGTGTGAGTGTGAGGCAGTTGAAATGTGAAAATATAAGAAATGGTTTGTGTGATAGTAACGGAACAATAGTAGGAGGAAGAAGCAATAAAGAGGGTGTAATAAGTGGTTCGGTTGGGTATTTATAAATAAAGGAAAAGCAGTATCTTTAAATCACTTCGAAACCTGAACCTCTCCTAACTCAATGCATCTTTATAGACTAGTAGCTTATTTCAACTATTTTTTATTTATTTTATACCCACTTTAAACCGATGAGAAAGGCTGTAAGTTTGGGTGTGGTTTTCTTCCTTGCACAGCTTGTGCTTGGAAAAGTGTTATAATAATTTGGGTTTTTCAAAAAATCATATTTATAATTTACCCACCCAAGTTACACACCTACAACGGTTTTAAATACTGACGTCGCATCAAGATTTTGTACATCATGTATTCTCAATTTAATCGCGTATTCACTTTGCAATTTTTGTGCTATAAAATGGTTATGCTGTTGTCTCAGATTTTTATTTAATTAATATTATAATTGACTAATATATTATAAAATGATCGCGTATTTATATATTTCTAAAAGAAATGTTTGAGTAAATACAATGACTTCGTGTCAGAATATAGACGTTACTGTGTTATAACAACCATTCCTACTTGAAATTTATGGAATTTTTTACACATGTAGTAAACAACATCACAAACTTTAATAACATAGTAATACCCAACTTTTCACCATATTTTTTCATATATCCATATTTAAAATTAAAAAAATCAAAGTCCTACAAAAATACTTTCAACTAACCGGGCTTGAATTGTAAATACATAGGACATTTTAGAGCTGTCAAAATTTCACATGTATCTATAATAAATTTCTGTTAATCTCAATGAATAAGATTGTTATCGTTAAATAATGATAATGAAAATTGGAAAAAAAAGATATTATGATTTGAGAAAGTAAAGAAGACAAAGATGATTTTTCTATAGAGTTTTTATCTGTCCATATACTGTAGAAACTTTCTTTACTCACTTTGTAACTGCAAAATTCCGTGAATACCCAATCTGAGTTTGTTACAAAAATAAGGGTTACTCCCTCTATTTATAACTGAGCTAGCTTGCTCTCTAAATTAAATGCCCACAATAGAAAAGACCCAAAATGACTATTTTAGACCTAAATTAAATTTGTGTGAAGCAACTGCTTCGGCACAACTCGACAACTAACAAAAGACTAAGTTTTGACACACCTTGTGTCAAGCAACATGCTGCTTCGACTCAAGGAATTACTCATTCAACACACCACTTAATTCATTATGTCTAAGCTATCTACATTCATCATAGCTCGTAGTCTTCTGAATACTTTGACATGCACACCCTTCGTCATGATGTCTGCAATCTGATTCTCAATTCTTCAGTATTACAAGTTCATCTTTCCTTCGGCTACCTGCTCTCAGAGATAATGGAACCTCATCTCGATGTGCTTGCTTCGACCATGTGCTATCAGGTTCTTCACCAGATTGATAGCTGACATGTTGTCGATCTTCATGGTAATTGCTCAATGATCTTCACTTGTAATTTCTTCGACCAAGTTCACCATCCATGTTGCTTGACATGCACAAAGAGAAGCAACTATGTACTCTGCTTCACATGATCATAATGTCACTATTAGTTTTTTCTCGAACTCCAAGCAACTAGTGCACCACCTAGCATAAACACATATCATGCTGTGGATTTTCGATCCTCAACATCACTACACCAACTCGAATCAGTGTATCCCACTAACTTGCACTTTCTCCCTTTATCATTTCCAGGAAACAAAATGCCATAGTCGAGAGTTCCTTTCAGATACCTTAGTGTTATGGGCTGGCCCAATGGCTAAGCAGTGCCTAATCCACTTTTGCATATAGGACGACCCAATAACTTTGGCCCAATAAACCATAAGGGATAAAGGAAACTTTATCCCTTCTTCCCCTCACTCGAGGAGTCCTGGTTGGCTAACCACCAGGGTCTGCGCATTCGCTTCTTCCCACTCAGACAGGCTCGTCGTCGACCTTCCGGTTACACTAGCACAACCACCCAAGAATGGCCGGAATCATCTTTGCCTAGAGCACCTCTCTGCTCGTTGCAACGACTATTTCCGAGCATCTCCGTCCGTCTTGACTTATTCCTGACAGTTACTTATTTGTGAGGAACTGAATATCTAGGCCTAAAAATAGGAACCAATGGCCAAGCGTCGAGGGTATTATATAAACCCTCACACTTGTAAGGGTCGAGTATCCAATATTCACTCTAAAAAACCTCAATCACTTTCTTGTATCTCTCTGCACACTTTCTTACTTGAGCGTCGAAGTGCCATGCAGGTACACCCCCTCCTCCTCACTGACTCCAGCCCTATAGATGTCATCTATCGGTTCACTTCAGATATTGATTGACCGGTAAGATCAATGGTTCCGTTTATGGGAAATTCGTTATCCCCGTCTTTCTTTCCTCAAAACTTAAGATCAAAGCGACATTCAATAATTTCTATCACGGCCGATCATGGTGACAATTACCTTTCTGGAAAAATAGTGCTTTCCCTTGTCAGCAAGCCAGACGACAATGAAAAGCTGCCTCTCCTCGAGGATATCCTCGTGAAAAGAGACAGCCTAACTGTGTCTACCTCCTCGACCGAGGCCGACGATGACATCTAATTCTTGGAGAATCATAAATCCAAGAAACCCATCGAGGAGCTCCTGACAATCCTCCAACCAGTTCCGATTTTAGCCAACACCGACCCAGTCATGGAAGTTGTGTTTGTTGTCCTCAATCAAACCAATGCTCTGACCCAACAACAAAACGACAGGATTAGATCCTAGGATAAGAAGCGCCAATCAAGATCTCCTCCTCGGAGATTCCAACGACATGACTCTTGTAGTCCATCACCATCAAGGTGTGGCTTCCGCCCCACGCACGATAAACCAGAAGTTCCGTTTCTCAAGAAACGGGACCGTACTCCTCTCCGAAGAGATCGACACTTCCCAGTCACCAAGAAAATAAAGGTTAATCAACAGCCAGACAACAATCGTTCACCATCACCCAAACCAAGGCACAATTAGAGGAGCATATCTCCTGTTGGGATAACAGCCCCGGCGAGGAGGGAATTGTTACTCTCCAACCTCATCACCTAATCGTAGTGACAATGATAATCCTCGCGGTACTTTGTACAGAGAAATCATGGATATTTCCCTGCCCATTGGGTTTGAGAAACCCCCACGACTGGGAATGTACGATGAGAGCACTGTTACCGACGAGCATATCAAGAACATCGATGCCTTGCTCGACTGCAGGTGTCAGAGGAGTGATCAAATTCCGATCTTCTCTACCACGCTCAGAAAGAGGGCCAGGCTTGGTACAAAAGACTCTCCGATGAGTCAATCACATATTGGAAGAACCTTGAGAAACAATTCTCCAGGCACTTTACGACATCTCGGCTTCACCCAAAATCAGAAGCATCACTGGAGGCCAGCATCCAGGGGAATGATGAATCCCTTCGAGCATATATAGAATGATTCAACAAAGAAGCCGTCCAAGTCTCCACGGCTGACAAGATGAAGAAGTACCTCCTCGAGCAAGGCTTACGTCCTCGCAATGACTTTGCCAAGGAAGTTGGCATAGAAACTCCTACAACACTAGATTTACTCCAGCTCAAGGCACAAACGTACATCCAGTACCAAGAGAAAGAAGCTGCCAACAACGTGCGAGACTCGCGACATCGAGAGAATGTAAAAGTTTCAAAGAATGAAGATCCCTCGACATCCTGTCGAGGAGAAGAAAAGAAAAGGGTGGAAAAATCCTGCGATTCACAAGACTACAAGGGGCCAGCTGGTTGTTTCCACGACCATACCCCTCTTAACGCTTCGCGTGAGCGGATTCTAACTGACTGTGCGAACTCGAAGTTCTGACAAGTTGGTATTTACTTTCCCCGACAAAAACCATTCCAGCCAGGGACAGACAAAGGCAAATATTGTCGTCTCTAAAAGAGCCACGGGCACACAACATAAGACTGCATCCACCTGAAGGATGCCATAGAGATCATCATCTGAGATGGGAATCTCAAGCAATATAAAAAGAAGGAAGGTCCCCGCGAAGAAACCCAGGACTCCAAGAAAGTCGAGGAAGAGAAGCCTTCCCCCGACGAAGCCCTCATGCCCGTCGCCATGAGCCTCACCAGGCTGGAAGATTTCTACATCCTTGACCTGGACGAGATCCCCCTGTACTTTGTAATACACAGTCCTTGGGAGACTTTTCCATCAGTAATGTTATATATGGCGGGTGCTTCAACAAATGTACAATGTGCTCAGTGAAGAGAAGATTCGAGCAACTAATAGACGTTAGCTACGACAAGAATTCCACCCACGACAAGTTCAATGGAAGCTCCTCCCCCACCGTGTTCTACCGTGAAGAGTTGCCCGACAGAGCTCCTAATTCTAGCATCGCTCTTCTCATACGATCACAAATGGCCAATTTCGTTGACAGACACATTTTGGTCAATCAAGGCAGCTCGGTTGATATCATGTACTCCCAACTGTTCACCATGTTACAACTCAACGAGACAAACCTGACCCCTTATGTGGGCTCTGATCTCCAGGGGTTCAATGATGTTGTCACTAAACCTTGGGGTTATGTCAAGAAGATCATCTCATTCAGGGCAGCAGAAACGACCATATCCATCAAAACACAATTCCTTATGGTGAACTAACCATCATTATATCAATGCATTTTCAAGAGGCCTACCCTGGCCAAACTGATAGCATTGCCCTCTATTGTCCACCTGAAATACTACACTGAGGAGGGACTCGTTGCGACATACAGGCCACGAGGAGATTCTTTGAAGCAACTGCCAAGGGTTTAAGCTTCATCAGTATGCAACCCAGAACAACTAACAGACCCGCTCTGCCAAGTAATTCCGAAGAGCCAAAGCCGCTGCCACACGTCGACACAATCGACCTCGACAGTCGCTTCACAAAAGAACATCTCCGAGAGTAGAAGAAGAAGGGAAAAAGAGTCCATACTGAATGCAAAAATCTCTTCGTCGTCAACAAGTGATAAGTGCAAATTATAGTTATTTTTGTATATACTTTTTGTTGCACTTATCGACTTTTTGTTGACAATATCGTTGAATAAACCTGACTTTTTTGTAAATACCTTTAGTTTGTGTTTATTTGTGTTTATATGTACATAGTGTACCATTTGATGTTTTCCATTCATTTTGTAGGTATTTGTTGTATTTTGGAGCATTGAGGAATAAGGTGTCGAAGGCACGGCTCCGGATGCGTGTTTTCGAAATAAAAGACCAATTTTGGGACATTTTGTAACATCCCAATTCTACCCGGCAATTATATATGCAAATCAGAGTTATAAAAATTCATGCAACTGAATCAGGATGTCACAAATTTAACTTTAAAAATACATTTCATTCAACGTGGATACATAACACTTTAAAACTTCGGATGAACCATCAATATAATAATTTAATCTCTTAATTCAACAACTTGAACATCTACGCAGCAGAATCATAATAAAATCTTTGTCCAACAATTACAACAATGTCAAAATAATGCATACTTAGCAACAAACAAATTAAAGTTCAACAACTGGAATAATAAATAATCAAAATCAATAAGCATTCATCCCCCCGAGTGTTACGTATCAAAGCAATGACACCGACTCGAACTACTGAAGGTATACAGCCTTCACTCTGGATTACCTGCACGTTACCAATGTAAGGGTAACATTCAAATAGAAGGGGTGAGATATCTAACAATATAATAAAACGTATGATAAATAATATATTAAATCAGATCACATAACATTACCACTTCTCATCTTATAAACAACAACAATCGCAACATAATACCAACAATATACACATTCACCGCATCAATACACAACTTCTTTATGCAATCATATAATGTGACTCAATACTATGCAAATACATGTGGTACCATTGGAGCAGAACTCCCATCTTAAATAATTTCCAATAAATAGAGGCATCAACAAGGCATAAGCCTTCATCTTAATATTCGCCAATACAAGCCATCTTAACGAGCATAAGCTCCATCTTGAAATGCAATGTATGCAACACAATCATGAATGTACTAACAACAACCATAATTAACAACATCTCAACACAACATCATCGTTAGCCAGAAGCCTACATCTTAATAGCTTCCAATTATTAGAGGCATCTCAACATCATTCATCAACGTCATTTATCAACATCATTTATCAACATAATTCGTCAAACATCATTTATCATCACAATTCATCAAACATCATTTATCATCATAATTCACAGCAACTCATCCACAACAACAATACAACGATAGGCCGACAATCCTTCAATGTTGGCTATAGGCCTACAACATGATATTGCCTATAATTAATTAATCATCTAAGGCTTACCTCTAAATTACCAAACCTCTACATATTATTAATGATGTAATACTACATCATTATCATCGTTAATCTTACTGTTATGAACCAAACAATAATCTATAATCATCTTATCCCCATCATACTTCACAAAATCATCATAGCGATTAACGCGGGAAACTAACTATAATCCTAATTTGGATACTAGGATTATCCTTCCTATACTTCATTTTAATCTTCAAGAATGAAGTTCATCGCGTTAGCTATCCAACGCTTCGAACGGCACCTCAATCGGAGTCCGAAAACTCAAGTTACAGCCTCTCAAAATGATTCTGTCAAAAACAAGACTACATGGGTCGACGCATAACGTCTTGAGTCGATGCGTACTGGGCTTAACACGCTGCATGTATTGACGTGTACTCCCTTTGTATCGACCCATACTGAGTCTGCAACACTGCATGTATCGATACATGGTCCTATGTATCGACTCATCCTGAGTCTAAAAGTCTGCATGTATCGACGCATGTCTCCTTCGTATTGACTCATCCTGAGTCTAAAGGCCTTCATGCATCGACGCGTGGCTTTTGGGGTCGATACATATTGTTCTGTCATGAATATTTATGTGATTTCACTGCGTTTTCACTGCAGTTTCCATGCTTTAGGCCCTAAAAACATACTCTAATCATAGGTAATTGTCAATTACAATTATCCTATATTTCTACATCAAATATACAACATTAGGGCATCATTATTCATCCTTAAATCATCGATTTTCATCATACAACAATGTATATAATTCAATCATAAACCAAACAATCTTTCACATCTAATCCCACATACCACTCATCATAAACCCTATTATAGAGTCAGAACCCCACCCTTACCTTGGATTGATGGTTGCTCTACGATTCTTTTCCGATTGAATTCCGTTTTTCTCTTTTCATTCTTTTCTGCAACTTTCACGTTCTCTTTCTCTTCTTCCAACCCTTATTTCTTTCTCTTCTTACTGCTTCTTCTTTTCTTATTATTTTCTAAAAACTAATATAATAACCCTATACTTCTCTTTATGCCTTAATGGGCTTATAACTTCTACACCCCCTTTTCTACTACCTTTATCCTTTAAAACAAGTCCACATCAAATAATATTATCATTATAATATTATTTCACAACTTAATAAAATAAATAAATGCAATAACTATAATACGTCAACTATCATCATAATACAACTTTAAAAATATTCCAAAAAATAATTTAATTAAATAATTAATTAAATTACGGGTGTTACAACTCTCCCCACTTAGAATATTTTTGTCCTCGAAAGTTTACCTTAATCAAACAACTCAGGATAGGAGTTTCGCATCTTGCTCTCCAACTTCCAAGTCATGCTTTCTCCGGCAGCTCCTAGCCAAACCACTTTAACCAAAGCAATCTCTTTGCCTCTCAGATTCTTTATGTCACAATCCGCAATCCGTACAGGCATCTTCTCCACTGTAAGGTTATCCCGTACTTGCACATTATCCATATGAATCACATGAGATGGATCTGGAATATACTTCCGAAGTTGCGACACATGAAACACATCATGCAAATTCGAAAGATTAGGCGGTAAAGCCACTCTATAAGCAACGTTCCCCACTCTCTCCGAAATCTAATATGGTCAAATAAAACGAGAAATAAGCTTCTTAGACTTTAATGCTCGCCCAACACCAGTCACATGTGTAACTCTCAAAAACACATTGTCACCCGCTTGAAATTCTAAATATTTCCTTCGCTTGTCATGATAACTATTTTGTCTACTTTGGGAAGCTTTCATCTTTTCTCGAATCAACTTCACCTTCTCAGTAGTCTCACGAACAAGTTCAGGTCCAAGTACCACACTTTCACCAGATTCATGCCAACATAAAGGAGTTCTACATCTTCGACCATACAACGCTTCAAAAGGTGCCATCCCAATACTAGAATAGTAACTGTTATTATAGGTGAACTCTATCAACGGAAGATAAGTATCCCACGAACCTCCCTGCTCAAGAACACATGCCCTCAGCAAGTCTTCCAACGATTGAATAGTCCGTTAAGTCTGACCATCTGTATGAGGATGATACGCTGAACTCAACCTCAACTTAGAACTCAACGCTTCTTGCAAACTCTTACAAAAATTAGAAGTAAATCTTGGATCTCTATCTGACACAATGCACAAAGGAACACCATGCAACTTCACAATCACACTAGTGTAAATCTCAGCCAACTTCGACACTGGAAAATTGATGTCAATAGGAATAAAATGAGCTGACTTTGTAAGCATATCAACAATCACCCAAATTGAATCATGTCCTCTTATAGTATTAGGTAACCCTGTCACAAAGTCCATCGAAATGTTATCCCATTTCCATTCTGGAACTTCTAACGGTTGCATCAACCCTGCTGGCTTCTGATGTTCAACTTTCGACTTCTGAGAAGTCAAACATGCATACACAAACCGAGCCACATCACTCTTCATTCCAGGCCAACAAAACAAACCTTTCAAATCTTGATACATCTTTGTAGCTCCTAGATGAATACTCAACTTACTTATATGAATCTCTTCAAGTATCACTTTCTTCATCTCAGCATCATCAGGAATACAAATCCGGTTACGAAATCTCAACACACCTTACGCATCTAGCTTAAAATCATTATTCTCAGACTGATCGATCCCAACCATCGAATCTACCAGTTTCACTTCCAACTTCTGAGCTTCTTTGATACTGTCTAGAAATTCATTATTAATCTTCAACATACCCAACATAAAACTCCGCGGTGTAACCTCGCAAACTAAGCTCATATCTCTGAAATGTTCAATTAATTCCAACTCTTTAACCATCATTGCCGACATATGTAAAGTCTTTCGACTCAACACATCAGCTACCACATTCGCTTTTCCTGGATGATAATTCAAACTGAAATCATAATCCTTTAAAAATTCCAACCATCTTCGTTGCCTCATATTCAAGTCCTTCTGATTGAATAAATACTTTAAGCTCTTATGGTCACTAAACACTTCAAATCTAGAACCATGAAGATAATGCCTCTAAATCTTCAACACAAAGACAACTACAACAAGCTCTAAATCATGTGTAGGATAGTTCTTCTCATGAGTTCTTAACTGCCTTGACGCATAAGTAACTACCTTACCATTCTGCATAAGCACACCTCCTAAGCCCATCTTAGAAGCATCACAATATACCACAAAAGGCTCTCCTGGATTAGGTAACGTCAAAATCAGAGCCGACGTCAACCTCTTCTTTACTTCTGTAAAAATTTCTTTGCACTGAACATTCCATAAAAAAGCTCTACCTTTATAAGTCAACTTAGTCAACGGAAGTGCCAACTTAGAAAAACCTTCGATAAACCTTCTATAGTAATCAGCTAATCCCAAAAAGCTTCTAATCTCAATAGCTGACTTCGGAGTTTCCCATTGCAACACAGCATCAACCTTCCATGGATCTACATCAATGCCACTACTTGAGATCACATGACCAAGAAAACTAACCTCCTTTAACCAGAACTCACACTTGGACAACTTTGCATTCAACTTCTTCTCCTTCAAAACTTGCAATACTACTCTTAAGTGTTATACATGCTCTTCTTCTGACTTAGAGTAAATCAAAATATCATCAATAAACACCACCACGAATCGATCCAAATAAGTATGAAAGATACGATTCATGTATTCCATGAATACTCCTAACGCATTAGTAACACAGAAAGGCATCACCGAATACTCGTAATGTCCATAACGCGTTCTGAAAGCCGTCTTCTAGATATCTTCATTCTTCACCTTAATCTGATGGTAACCCGACCTCAAATCAATCTTACTAAACACACGAGCATCCACCAATTGGTCCATCAAGTCATCTATTCTTGGAAGCGGATACTTGTTCTTAATCATAACTTTATTCAGCTGTCTATAATCAACACAAAGCCTCATACTTCCATCTTTCTTCTTTACTAACAACACTGGAGCACCCCACGATGATACACTTGGTCTTACAAACTTCTTTTCAAGTAACTCTTCCAATTGCTTCTTCAACTCTGACAATTCAGATGCAGACATCCAGTATGGTGTCATAGACACAGGTCTAGTACCAGGTACATGATCAATAGCAAATTCAACTTCCCTCTCCGGTGGTACATCAGGAATTCCATCAGGGAAAAATTCAGGAAATTCACACACCACCTACAATTCCTCAATTATAGCTTGAGTCTCTACAGATAGCAACGCCATCAACGAGAACATTTGTGCTTTTTCTTGCATCAACTTCCTCAATTGTTTAGCAGACAACAACCTATCTTCCTCTTCTTCAGGAGTAGAAAACTTCACAGACTTGTCATAACAGTTAATATGAACATAGTTATGCTCTAACCAGTTCATACCCAAAATCACATCCAACCCTCTTAACGGTAAACAAACCAAATCAACAGCAAAGTCTCTGTCGAAGATCGACAAGGGACACTTTAAACATACAAAAGAAGTAGTCATCGACCTCTTGGCTGGAGTATCGACGACCATTTCTCCATTCATAGAGGACCATATAAGACTCAATCTTTCAAAATAATCAGCAGCAATAAAGAAATGAGTAGCACCGGTATCAATAATAGTAATTAAAGGAGTACTATTAATGAAACATGTACCTCTAATAAGTCTGTCCTCAACAGCTGTCTGATCCTCAACCAAAGCGAACAACTTGCCACTTGTTTGCGCCCTCTTTGGTTTCTGACAATGACTACCAATGTGCCCTTCTTTTCTACAATTGAAACAAATTACATCCTTATGTTTGCACTCAGATACAACATGTCCGTTCTTACCACAACGGAAACACCTATTTACTTCAGCAGTACACACATTACTCTTATGCCCATGTTTCCCACATTTAAAAAAAACCACACCAGCAGAAGCATCTCCCCCACTAGTCCTCTGACCCTGAGCAGCTTTCTGTTTACCTTTACCAGCTGGGGTATCATAAGGCTTACCACGATTATGTTGGTGCTTACCCTTCTTCTCACTGATAATCTTATAATGAGAATTATTATCCTCCTCATAAATCCTACAACTATCAATCAAATCAGCAAAGACACATATCTTTTGGTATCTAACTACCTTCTTGATCTCCGGGCGCAACCCGTTCTCTAACTTGATACACTTCGAAAACTCAACATCTGCCTCAGCATAGTGCGGATAAAACTTAGCCAACTCAGAAAACTTTGCAGGATACTCAACAATCGACATATTCCCTTGCTTCAGCTCAAGGAATTCAATCTCCTTACCATGAACGTCTTCAGGAAAGTACTTCTTCAAAAATTCCCTACGGAACATAGCCCAAGTGACATTTTCACCTGCAGATTCCAATCTCTGACAGGTCTCTAACCACCAGTCATCAGCTTCGACTGCTAGCATATGAGTACGATACCAAACCTTCTGCGCTGGAGTGCAGTCCATCACACGGAAGATTCTCTCAATATCTTTCAACCAATCCAATGCTCCGTCAGGATCATACTTTCCCTTGAAGGTAGGCGGATTCTCTCTCTAGAAAGTCGCCAAACTACGAGATCCAACATTCCCATCAGTATTCGGCTGATTCTCCGTCGCATGAGCCATTGCTTCTAAAGCATCAGCAAGTACAACATCATTCCTTCCAGTCATCTCAACTTATCACTACAACATAAACAACGGTTAGAACTCAAATTAACAATACTCGGTTGTTAGACAACTACGACTCGACAACAAGGTCGGACGAACCAACCTTTTGCTCTGATACCAACTTTGTAACATCCCAATCCTACCCAGCAATTATATATGCAAATCAGAGTTATGAAAATTCATGCAACTGAATCAGGATGTCACAAATTCAACTTTGAAAACACATTTCATTCAACGTGGATACATAACACTTTAAAACTTTAGATGAACCATCAACATAATAATTTAATCTCTTAATTCAACAACTTGAACATCTACGCAACAGAATCATAATAACATATTTGTCCAACAATTACAACAACGTCAAAATAATGCATACTTAGCAACAAACAAATTAAAGTTCAACAACTGGAATAATCAATAATCAAAAGCAACAAGCATTCATCCCCCCGAGTGTTACGTATCAGAGAAATGACACTGACTCGAACTACTAAAGGTATACAGCCTTCACTCTGGATTACTTGCATGTTACCAACGTAGGGGTAACATTCAAACAGAAGGGGTGAAATATCTAACAATATAATAAAACATATGATAAATAATATATTAAATTAGATCACATAACATCACCACTTCTCATCTTATAAACAACAATAATCGCAATAGGATACCAACAATATACACATTCACCGCATCAATACACAACTTCTTTATGCAATCATATAATGCGACTCAATACTATGCAAATGCATGTGGTACCATTGGACCAGAACTCCCATCTTAAATAATTGCTAATAAATAGAGGCATCAACAAGGCATAAGCCTTCATCTTAATATTCACCAATACAGGCCATCTTAACGAGCATAAGCTCCATCTTGAAATGCAATGTATGCGACACAATCATGAATGTACTAACAACGACCATAATTAACAACTTCTCAACACAACATCATCGTTGGACAGAAGCCTACATCTTAATAGCTGCCAATTATTAGAGGCATCTCAACATCATTCATCAACGTCATTTATCAACATCATTTATCAACATAATTCGTCAAACATCATTTATCATCATAATTCATCAAACATCATTTATCATCATAATTCACAGCAACTCAGTCACAACAACAATACAACGACAGGCCGACAATCCTTCAACGTTGGCCATAGGCCTACAACATGATATTGCCTATAATTAATTAATCATCTAAGGCTTACCTCTAAATTACCAAACCACTACATATTATTAATTCTGTAATACTATATCATTATCATCGTTAATCTTACTGTTATGAACCAAACAATAATCTATAATCATCTTATCTCCATCATACTTCACAAAATCATCATAGTGATTAACACGGGAAACTAACTCTAATCCTAATTTGGATACTAGTATTATCCTTCCTATTCTTCATTTTAATCCTCAAGAGTTAAGTTCATCGCATTAGCTATCCTACGCTTCAAATGACACCTCAATCGGAGTCTGGAAATTCAAGTTACAACCTCTCAAAATGATTCTGTCAAAAACAAGACTACATGGGTCGACGCATAACGTCTTGAGTCGACGCGTACTGGGCTTAACACGCTGCATGTATCGACGCGTACTCCCTTTGTATTGACTCATACTGAGTCTACAACACTGCATGTATCGATACATGATCCTATGTATCGACTCATCCTGAGTCTAAAAGCCTGCATGTATCGACGCATGACTCCTTCGTATCGACTCATCCTGAGTCTAAAGGCCTTCATGCATCAACGCGTGGCTTTTGGGGTCGATACATACTGTTCTGTCATAAATATTTTTGCGATTTCACTGTGTTTTCACTGCGGTTTCCATGCTTTAGGCCCTAAAAACATCTTCTAATCATAAGTAATCGTCAATTATAATTATCCTATATTTCTACATCAAATATACAACATTGGGGCATCATTATTCATCCTTAAATCATCGATTTTCATCCATTTTTTATTTATTTTATACCCACTTTAAACCGATGAGAAAGGCTGTAAGTTTGGGTGTGGTTTTCTTCCTTGCACAGCTTGTGCTCGGAAAAGTGTTATAATAATTTGGGTTTTTCAAAAAATAATATTTATTTTATACCCACCCAAGTTACACACCTACAACGGTTTTAAATACTGACGTCGCATCAAGATTTTGTACATCATGTACTCTCAATTTAATCGCATATTCACTTTGCAATTTTTGTGCTATAAAATGGTTATGCTGTTGTCTCAGATTTTTATTTAATTAATATTATAATTGACTAATATATTATAAAATGATCGCGTATTTATATATTTCTAAAAGAAATGTTTGAGTAAATACAATGACTTCGTGTCAGAATATAGACGTTACTGTGTTATAACAACCATTCCTACTTGAAATTTATGAAATTTTTTACACATGTAGTAAACAACATCACAAACTTTAATAACATAGTAATACCCAACTTTTCACCATATTATTTCATATATCCATATTTAAAATTAAAAAAAATCAAAGTCCTACAAAAATACTTTCAACTAACCGGGCTTAAATTGTAAATACATAGGATATTTTAGAGCTGTCAAAAATTCATTTGTATCTATGATAAATTTCTGTTAATTTTAATGAATAAGGTTGTTATCGTTAAATAATGATAATGAAAATTGGGAAAGAAAGATATTATGATTTGAGAAAGTAAAGAAGACAAAGATAATTTTTCTATAGAGTTTTTCTCTGTCCATATACTGTGGAAATCTTTTTACTCACTTTGTAACTGCAAAATTCCGTAAATACTCAATCTGAGTTTGTTACAAAAATAAGGATTACTCCCTCTATTTAAAACTGAGCTAGCTTGCTCCCTAAATTAAATGCCCACAATAGAAAAGACCCAAAATAACTATTTTAGATCTAAATCAAATCTGTGTGAAACAACTGCTTCGACACAACTCGACATCTAACAAAAGACTAAGTTTTGACATACCTTGTGTCAAGTAACATGCTGCTTCGACACAAGGAATTACTCATTCGACACACCACTTAATTCATTATGTCTAAGCTATCTACATTCATCATAGCTCGTAGTATTCTGAATACTTTGACATACACACCCTTCGTCATGATGTCTGCAATCTGATTCTCAATTCTGCTGTATTTCAAGTTCATCTTTCCTTCTGCTACCTGTTCTCAGAGATAATGGAACCTCATCTCGATGTGCTTGCTTCAACCATGTGTTATCAGGTTCTTCACCAGATTGATAGCTGGCATGTTGTCGATCTTTATGGTAATTGCTCCATGATCTTCACTTGTAATTTCTTCGACCAAGTTCACCATCCATGTTGTTTGACATGCACAAAGAGAAGCAACTATGTACTCTGCTTCACATGATCATAATGCCACTATTAGTTTTTTCTCGAACTCCAAGAAACTAGTACACCACCTAGCATAAACATATATCATGCTGTGGATTTTCGATCCTCAACATCACTACACCAACTCGAATCAGTGTATCCCACTAACTTGCACTTTCTCCCTTTATCATTTACAGGAAACAAAATGTCATAGTCGAGAGTTCCTTTCAGATACCTTAGTATTATGGACTGGCCCAATGGCTAAGCAGTGCCCAATCCACTTTTGCATATAGGACGACCCAATAACTTTGGCACAATAAACCATGAGGGATAAAGGAAACTTTATCCCTTCTTCCCCTCACTCGAGGAGTCCTGGTCGGCTAACCACCAGGGTCGGCGCATTCGCTTCTTCCCGCTCAGACAGGCTCGTCCTCGACATGCCGGTTACACAAGCACAACCACCCATGAATGGTCAGAATCATCTTTTCCTGGAGCACCTCTCTGCTCGTTGCAACGGCTATTTCCGAGCATCTCCGTCCGTCTTGACTAATTCCTGACAGTTACTTATTTTTGAGGAACTGAATATCTAGGCCCAAAAATAGGAACCAATGGCCAAGCGTCGAGGGTATTATATAAACCCTCAAACTTGTAAGGGTCGGGTATCCAATATTCACTCTAAAAAACCTCAATCACTTTCTTGTATCTCTTTGCACACTTTCTTACTTGAGCGTCGAAGTGCCTTGCAGGTACACCCCCTCCTCCTCACTGACTCCAGCCCTATAGATGTCATCTATCGGCTCACTTCAGATTTTGGTTGACCGGTAAGATCAGTGGCGCCGTTTATGGGAAATTCATTATCCCCGTCTTTCTTTCCTAAAAACTTAAGATTAAAGCGACATTCAATAATTTCTATCACGGCCGATCATGGTGACAATTACCTTTCTGGAAAAATAGTGCTTTCCCTTGTCAGCAAGCCAGACGACAATGAAAAGCTGCCTCTCCTCGAGGATATCCCCATGAAAAGAGATAACCTATCTGCGTCTACCTCCTCGGTCGAGGCCTACGATGACATCTAATTCTTAGAGAATCATAAATCCAAGAAACCCATCAAGGAGCTCCTGACAATCCTCTAACCAGTTCCGATTTTAGCCAACACCGACCCAATCATGGCAGTTGTGTTTGTTGTCCTCAATCAAACCAATGATCTGATCCAGCAACAAAACGACAGAATTGGATCCTAGGAAAAGAAGCCCCAATCAAGATCTCCTCCTCGAAGATTCCGACGACATGACTCTTGTAGTCCATCGCCATCAAGGTGTGGCTTCTGCCCCACGCACGATAAACCAGAAGTTCTGTTTCTCAAGAAACGGGACCGTACTCCTCTTCGAAGAGATCGACACTTCCCAGTCACCAAGAAAATAAAGGGTAATCAATAGCCAGACAACAATCGTTCACCATCACCCAAACCAAGGCACAATTAGAGGAGCATATCTCCTGTCGGGATAACAGCCCCGACGAGGAGGGAATCGTTACTCTCCAGCCTCATCACCTGATCGGAGTGACGATGATAATACCCGTGGTCCTTTGTACAGAGAAATCATGGATATTTCCCTGCCCATTGGGTTTGAGAAACCCCCACGACTGGGAATGTACGATGAGACCACTGGTACCGACGAGCATATCAAGAACATCGATGCCTTGCTCGACTGCAGGTGTCAGAGGAGCGATTAAATGCCGATCTTCCCTACCACGCTCAAAAAGAGGGTCAGGCTTGGTATAAAAGCCTCTCCGATGAGTCAATCACATATTGGAAGAACCTTGAGAAACAATTCTCCAGGCACTTTACGACATCTCGGCTTCATCCAAAATCAGAAGCATCACTGGAGGCCAGCATCCAGGGGAATGATGAATCCCTTCGAGCATATATAGAATGATTCAACAAAGAAGCCTTCCAAGTCTCCACGACTGACAATATGAATAAGTACCTCCTCGAGAAAGGCTTACGTCCTCACAATGACTTTGCCAAAGCAATTGGCATAGAAACTCCTGCAACACTGGATTCCCTCCAACTCAAGGCACAAACGTACATCCAGTACCAAGAGAAAGAAGTTGCCAACAACGTGCGAGACTCCTAGCATCAGAGAATGTAAAAGTTTCAAAGAATGACGATCCCTCGACATCCCATCGAGGAGAAGAAAAGAAAAGGGTGGAAAACTCCCGCGATTCACGATACTACAAGGGGCCAGCTGGTTGTTTCCACGACCATACCCCCCTCAACGCTTCGCGTGAGCAGATTCTAACTGACTGTGCGAACTCGAAGTTCTAACAAGTTGGTATTTACTTTCCCCGACAAAAACCATTCCAGCCTGGGACAGACAAAAGCAAATATTGTCGTCTCTAAAAGAGCCACGGGCACACAACACAAGACTACATCCACCTGAAGGATGCCATAGAGATCATCATCTGAGATGGGAATCTCAAGCAATATAAAAAGAAGGAAGGTCCCCGCGAAGATACCCGGGACTCCAAGAAAGTCGAGGAAGAGAAGCATTCCCCCGACGAAGCCCTCATGCCCGTCGCCATGAGCCTCACCGGACTGGAAGATTTCTACATCCCTAAACTGGACGAGATCCCCATGTACTTCGCAATACACAGTCCTTGGGAGACATTTCCATCAGCATTGGTTATATCTGGCAGGTGCTTCAACAAATGTACAGTGTGCTCAGTGAAGAGAAGATTCGAGCAACTAATAGACGCTAGCTCCGACAAGAATTCCACCCACGACAAGTTCAATGGAAGCTCCTCCCCCATCGTGTTCTACTGTGAAGAGTTGCCCGAGCTCCTAATTCTAGCATCGCTCTGCTCATACGATCATGAATGACCAATTTCGTTGACAGACACATTTTGGTCAATCAAGGAAGCTCGGTTGATATCATGTACTCCCAACTGTTCACCATGTTACAACTCAACGAGACTAACCTGACCCCTTATGTGGGCTCTGACCTCCAGGGGTTCAACGATGTTGTCACTAAACCTTGGGGGTTATGTAAAGCAGATAGTCTCATTCAGGGCAGCAGAAACGACCAGATCCATCAAAACACAATTCCTTATGGTGAACTAACCATCATTATATCAATGCATTTTAAGGAGGCCTACCTTGGCCAAACTGATAGCATTGCCCTCCACTGTCCACCTGAAATACTACACTGAGGAGGGACTCGTTGTGACATACAGGCCACAAGGAGATGCTTTGAAGTAACTGCCAAGGGTTTAAGCTTCATCAGTATGCAACCCAGAACAACTAACAGACCCGCTCTGGCCAGTAATTCCGAAGAGCCAAAGCCGCTGCCACACGTCGACACAATTGACCTCGACAGTCGCTTCACAAAAGAACATCTCTGAGAGTAGAAGAAGAAGGGGAAAAGAGTCCATACTGAATGCAAAAATATCTTCCTCGTCAACAAATGATAAGTGTAAATTATAATTATTTTTGTATATACTTTTTGTTGCACTTATCGACTTTTTTTTTGACAATATCATTGAATAAACCTGACTTTTGTGTAAATACCTTTAGTTTGTGTTTATTTTTGTTTTTATGTACATAGTGTACCGTTTGATGTTTTTCCATTCATTTTGTAGGTATTTGTTGTATTTTGGAGCATTGAGGAATAAGGTGTCGAAGGCACGGCTCCGGATGCGTGTTTTCGAAATAAAAGACCAGTTTTGGGACATTTTGTAACATCCCAATTTTACCCGGCAATTATATATGCAAATCAGAGTTATAAAAATTCATGCAACTGAATCAGGATGTCACAAATTTAACTTTAAAAACACATTGCATTCAACGTGGATACATAACACTTTAAAACTTCGGATGAACCATCAATATAATAATGTAATCTCTTAATTCAACAACTTGAACATCTATGCAGCGGGATCATAATAACATCTTTGTCCAACAATTACAAAAACGTCAAAATAATGCATACTTAGCAACAAACAAATTAAAGTTCAACAACTGGAATAATCAATAACCAAAAGCAATAAGCGTTCATCCCCCCGAGTGTTACGTATCAGAGCAATGACACCGACTCGAACTACTGAAGGTATACAGCCTTAACTCTGGATTACCTGCACGTTACCAATGTAAGGGTAACATTCAAATAGAAGGGGTTAGATATCTAAAAATATAATAAAACGTATGATAAATAATATATTAAATCAGATCACATAACATCACCATTACTCATCTTATAAACAACAATAATCGCAACAAAATACCAACAATATACACATTCACCGCATCAATACACAACTTCTTTATGCAATCATATAATGTGACTCAATACTATGCAAATGCATGTGGTACCATTGGAGCAGAACTCCCATCTTAAATTATTTCCAATAAATAGAGGCATCAACAAGGCATAAGCCTTCATCTTAAAATTCGTCAATACAGGCCATCTTAACGAGCATAAACTCCATCTTGAAATGCAATGTATGCGACACAATCATGAATGTACTAACAACAACCATAATTAACAACATCTCAACACAACATCATCGTTGGCCAGAAGCCTACATCTTAATAGCTTCCAATTATTAGAGGCATATCAACATCATTCATCAACGTCATTTATCAACATCATTTATCAACATAATTCGTCAAATATCATTTATCATCATAATTCATCAAACATCATTTATCATCATAATTCACAGCAACTCAGCCACAACAACAATACAACGACAGGCCGACAATCCTTCAATGTTGGCCATAGGCCTACAACATGATATTGCCTATAATTAATTAATCATCTAAGGCATACCTCTAAATTACCAAACCTCTATATATTATTAATTCTGTAATACTACATTATTATCATCGTTAATCTTACTGTTATGAAACAAACAATAATTTATAATCATCTTATCCCCATCATACTTCACAAAATCATCATAGCGATTAACGCGGGAAACTAACTCTAATCCTAATTTGGATACTAGGATTATCCTTCCTATTCTTCATTTTCATCCTCAAGAATGAAGTTCATCGCGTTAGCTATCCAACGCTTCGAACGACACCTCAATCGGAGTCCGGAAACTCAAGTTACAACCTCTCAAAATGATTCTGTCAAAAATAAGACTACACGGGTCAACGCATAACGTCTTGAGTCGACACGTACTGGGCTTAACACGCTGTATGTATCGACGCGTACTCCCTTTGTATCGACTCATACTGAGTCTGCAACACTGCATGTATCGATACATGGTCCTATGTATCGACTCATCTTAAGTTGAAAAGCCTGCATGTATCAATACATGGCTCCTTCGTATCGACTCATCTTGAGTCTAAAGGCCTTCATGCATCGACGGGTGGCTTTTGGGGTTGATACATACTGTTCTGTCATGAATATTTCTGCAATTTCACTGCATTTTCACTGCAGTTTCCATGCTTTAGGCCCTAAAAACATCCTCTAATCATAGGTAATCGTCAATTACAATTATCCTATATTTCTACATCAAATGTAAAGTATTAGGGCATCATTATTCATCCTTAAATCATCGATTTTCATTATACAACAATGCATATAATTCAATCATAAACCAAACAATATTTCACATATAATCCCACATACCACTCATCATAAACCCTATTATAGAGTCAGAATCCCACCCTTACCTTGGATTGAAGGTTGTTCTATGATTCTTTTTCGATTGAATTCCGTTTCTCTCTTTTCCTTCTTTTCTACAACTTTCACGTTCTCTTACTCTTCTTCCAACCCTTATTTCTTTCTCTTCTTACTGCTTCTTCTTTTCTTATTATTTTCTAAAAACTAATATAATAACCCTATAATTCTCTTTATGCTTTAATGGGCTTATAACTCTTACACCCCTTTTCTACTACCTCTATCCTTTAAAACAAGTCTACATCAAATAATATTATCATTATAATATTATTCCACAAATTAATAAAATAAATAAATGCAATAACTATAATACGTCAACTATCATCATAACACAACTTCACAAATATTCTAAAAAATAATTTAATTAAATAATTAATTAAATTACGGGTGTTACACATTCTGTCCAGGAGAGCCTGCTTAGTGCGCAGAGGCTTCTAAGCACGAGTTCCGCTCAACACATTTTGTAGCGCGCTGCTTGCATTTGACAATTTGGCAGAACCAATGTTTTGAAGATCTCTTAGCACGGATAGCGCGCTTAACGCGACTTAGGTCGGTTTGATGTGTAAAATAAGCAAGTCACGCTTAGCGCGCCAGGCCCGGTTAGCGTGGCCAACTAAGATTTGTTTTATAACTCCATTTCAGCTTATTTTTGGGGAAGTTTTTGCTCCCAACTCCATCAACCTGTAAATTTTGTTAGGATTAACTTAGATAATAACTATGGATATTGCGTACAGATGATCCAGGGTGGATTGCTCTTCAATCGACATTGAAAAACTGGTAGATCTGTGGTTTATTTCTCTTCTACTTAGTGTAATATCTATTGGTTGAGTTTGTATGTATGTTTTCTTTGAACTGATGTATATTTGTCGCTTTGGCGTTATATTGCACTAGCTTTATGAATCTTTGTGGATTGTTGTCCTGGATTTTTACTGTGTTAAGGATTTAAGTTGTTATAGACATATACTACTTAGATTCTTATCTAGGATGATTATTTGTTAGTTTCTGAACTCTAGAGATAGATTTAAAGCTTACATCTACTTAGGTATCAGAGCTTAATACCTCTATGTTGTTTGTGTCTCTCTGAGAGATCATTGATGCAGGCGAGCACGATTGACTTCTGTGTTATTGAGGTGGTTCAGAGATCACTACCGAGGTGATGCAGTCAACTTCTCAATTTGGGTTAGAAATGATTTAGGTTGTGAGTGATACATAGTGACATTGATTAATATTGTATGTTGAGTATAACAGGTCGATAGGTTTAAGTCTGTGAGAAATAGTATATATGCATGCTTGATAAGTTATTCCTTTTTATACATTTATTTTCCGTTAATACATTTTCTTTCAACCGATTTATCCCTAAACTCATTAACAAGAAATTTTTCGAACAACGAATTAATAATCAATCACGATACGATATAACCTTTATCACCTAGTAAATTAATAACTTACTTTTTGCTTTCCGCTCTACAACAGTAACAAAATGGCGCTGTTGCCGGGGATTGGCTCTATTGTTTTGCATTGTGATAATTCTTTTGTTTTTGAGTTTTGTAATTAATGTATATGTTGTATAGAAATTGTACATTAACTTGTATATGATACTTGTGCGTATATGTGTTTTTCTTTGTTTTCACATATTATTATGAATTTTCTTGTTTCCGTAACATTTGTTGTATGGATGTTAGGACACTTTATTTAGGTTTGTGCGGTGTTAAAATACCATGGCATGACGAGAGAAGGTTACTAGCTCGCACAATAAATGCGTCGAGCTTACGACGTAAAACAAGCATGTTTTGTTTGTATTCATTTATGTATGTGTTGACTTGTGTTTTAACAAGTTGAAATTGGACTTGTTTTAAATTTTCAAATTTTCACTTTTCAACTGTTAATTCACTTTCAATCATTTGTTTCGTTATGTAGATTTGTGTTTTTCCGCAAGCTTTTCGTGTTTAGCTTGAGGAAGTCAGTATGTTGTAAATATTCTGTGCATTGAGGTTGTGTAGGTGATTGTGGAGCTTGCATAGCAGCTGCACCAGTTGCTATCCTGTTTTTTGGCAACTGGTGTAGCGTGCTAAGCGCGCTCTATACCGCTTAATGCGCTCTACTGTGCAGAGCCAATGAATTATTTTTAATTTTTCTCTTGGCTTTCCTATTTTCCACTTCCACTTAGGCTTTAAATAGTAAATAATATTATTATAATTAATTCTTTCGTTGTTGTTTGGACTCGATTTTGGTTCGATGGCTTGAAGTCGCTTTTGGTGATTTTCCAAGTTTGAGTGTTTCAACTTGCGAATGCATGGTAATGATTTTGTTAAAAGTTTTGTACACGTTCGAGGTATGTTTTTATCGCTTTCTATATTTTAGCATATTCATGATACTTAGACTTTTTACAATTTTTATGCCATTCATTTTTTTGTATACTTGTTCATTTGTGAATCACTTTAGTTTCTACCCTTTTTGTAAGGTAGCTTTCCATTGTTCACATATGCTGGAGACCACAACTCTTGTTTCAACTGGATTTTTTATGCTTAATATTTTATTTGTGTTGGTTGTATGAAAGCATAAAAGTGATCAAGGCAATTTCTGTTCCATTTTGAGCACAACTACCTTAGCCAAATAGTCAATTCACCTTGTGAGTGTATGATCATTAGTAACTCCTTTGAGCTTTTTGTCGATATCTATGTTGTATTTTCTAAATGCTTGTCTATGAGTGTTTAGTTTCCCTTTTTGCATGGATGTTGATTCGTTGTTTTCTGGGATCCTCAACCATTGTTTTGGTTTGAATTTTTACCTTGCCTTAGAAAGTAGGGAGTATTCACTTTAATGTATGGTTGAATTCAAGTTGGGGAGAAAAATGATTGTGTATTTATTGGTTGATTGCTATGAGGATGAGAAAGAAAGAAAAAGAAGACGAAAAAAAAGTGAAAATAAAGAAAATAAAAAGAAAGAAAAATTTGAAAAAAGATTTGAAAAACAAAAACAAAAAGAGTATAGAATAATGTTGTGTTATTAAGTGATGTGTGTTTGGTGTAACACTTGGGATGAAGAAGAAGTTTGATTGAAATTATATTGTTTGAAACTTTGGTGAGTTGATCACTCCCTTAGGTTTAGGCAATTTTTTGTTTCGATTAGCCTTAAGAATTATCCCTTGTTTGTTCACCCGACCACGCTACAACCTTGAAAAGCCCTTGAGATTCTTTCTTTTATATTTTTAATGTAAATTTTTGGATGAATGCATAATTTAGTCTATTGTTTGCAAGATTGTTGGATGAGTGGAAATACCCCATTTTTGTGTGTTTTTCATCTACCGGTGATTGTGTTTGCTAGGTGTGATTCATTTGTGAACTAGTATTGTTTTAGAATGTTTGGCAAAAAATTTGTATTTAGCATTTATTTCATGTTTATGTTTTCGTTGTAGTTTAGTGGTAGGTATGTTTCTTCGTGTGTACCTTTTTTCATTTAAACCATTGCATTTATTTTCCTTTTTTAAAAATTGTTGATTCATGATATTTTGGTTGATTACTTTTGGTTATTTGAGTTGTTTGGCCTTGTTTAAGGACAAACAAGTTCAACTTGGAGAGAGTTTGATAAGTGCAAATTATAGTTATTTTTGTATATACTTTTTGTTGCACTTATCGACTTTTTGTTGTTAATATTGTTGAATAAACCCCACTTTTGTGTAAATACGTTTAGTTTGTGTTTATTTGTGTTTTTATATACATAGTGTATCATTTGATGTATTTCCATTCATTTTGTAGGTATTTATTGCATTTTGGAGCATTGAGGAATAAGGTTTCGAAGGCACGGCTCTAGATGCGCTTTTTTCAGAATAAAAGACCAGTTTTGGGACATTTTGTCCAGGAGAGCCCGCTTAACGCTTAGAGGCCGCTAAGCGCGAGTGCCACTCAACACATTTTGTAGCGCACTGCTTGCGTTTGAAAATTTGGCAGAACCAATGTTTTGAAGCTCGCTTAGCGCGGTTTAGGTCAGTTTGATGTGTAAAATAAGCAAGTCGCACTTAGCGCGCCAGGCCCGCTTAGTGCGGTCTGCTGAGATTTTTTTTATAACTCTCATTTCAGCTCATTTTTAGGGATGGTTTTGGGGAAGTTTTTGCTCCCAACTCCATCAACCTGTAAATTTTTCTAGGATTAACTTAGATAACAACTATGGAGATTGCGTACAGATGATCCAAGGTGGATTGCTCTTCAATCGACACTGACAAACCAGTAGATCCGTTGTTCATTTCTCTTCCTCTTTGTGTAATCTCTATTGTTTGGGTTTGTATGTATATTTTCTTTGAACTGATGTATATTTTTCCACCCTTGGCGTTATATTAAACTTGCTTTACGAATCTTTGTGGATTGTTGTCATGGATTTTTATGCTGTGTTTTGGATTTGAGTTGTTATAGACATATACTACTTAGATTATTATCTGTTTGTTTCTGAACTCTAGAGATAAATTTAGAGCTGCATCTACTTGGGTATCAGAGCTTAATGCCTATGTGTTGTTTGTGTCACTCTGAGTGATCGTCGATGCAGGCGGGTACGGTTGACTTCTGTGTTGTTGAGGTGGTTGAGAGATTGCTACCGAGGTGATGCAGTCGACCTCTCAATTTGGGTTAGAAGTGATTTAGGTTATGAGTGATACGTAGTGACATTGATGAATATTGTAGGTTGAGTATAACAGGTCGATAGGTTTAAGTCTGAGAAGTAGTATATATACATTCTTGATAAGTTATTCCTTTATCCTTTTTATACATTTATTTTTTGTTAATACATTTTATTTCAACCCATTTATCCCCAAACTCATTAGCAATAAATTTGTCAAACAGAGAATCAATAACTAATCTCTATGAATACGATACAATATAACCTATACCAACCAGTAAATTAATAACTTAATTTTTGCTTTCCGCTCTGCAGCAACAACAAGCAGCAAAGAGTCTACACACGTTATACGGACAACTCCAGACGGGGAGTTGGAAATCATTCCCCTCGGTAGCGACCCCTCCAAAGGAGTCAGAATCGGCGCTGATCTCCCCAACTTGGCAAAAAGATAGTTAAAGGCGTGCCTAAGGGAAAATGCAGACTTGTTCGCCTAGAGCGCAACAGAGATGTACGACTTAGAATCAGAGATAGGTTGTCACCATCTGACAATAGATGCTACCCTTAAGGCAGTTGCCCAGCATGGGTGCAAGCAGTCTCTAGAGAAATTGGAGGCTGCCGAGTAAGCTGTAAAAGACCTCCTAGAGGAAAATTTTATTTGTGAAACCCAGTATACGACCTGGCTCTCAAATGTTGTACTTTTAAAGAAATATAATGGAAAATGGTGCATGTTTGTTGACTATACCAATCTCAATAGGACTTTCCCTAAAGATGCTTATCCTCATCCCAATATAGATTAATTAATTGGTAATTCTGCAGGTTTTAAATCATTGTCTTTCATGGACGCATATTCTGGGTACAACCAGATCCCCATGGCGAAGATAGACAAAAAGTACACGACCTTCATGACTGAATCAGGCAATTATTACTAAATTATAATGCCCTTCAGCCTGAAGAACATTGGCGCTACATACTAACAGATGATGAACAAAGTATTAGGATTAGAAATCAGAGACATGCTCGAAGTATGCATGGACGACATGGTCGTGAAATCCCAAGAAGAAACTTACCACGCATAATGCGATTCAACCCGAAAAAATGCACCTTCGGCATGCAGGCAAGAAAGTTCCTCGGTTTCTACCTAAAAGAATAAGGAATTGAAGGCAAATCCGACAAATGCCGGGAATTTCTTGAGTTCCCAACACCAAACTCGAAGAAATCAATTCAAACCCTGAATGGAATGCTACTTCATTATCATGCTTCGTGGTAAAATCTATCCACCATGCATTTCCCCTTTTCAAACTTCTTCACAAGGAGGCAGCATTTGAGTGGATTGAGGAATGCAAACATGCCCTCCTCCACCTAAAACAGGCATTGTCACAGCCACTGGTTCTTTCGCAACTAGACAAGGAAGAAATTCTCTAGCTCTATCTAGTCGTGGCATTCGAAGCCGTCAGTGCAACCCTCATTCGGGAGACCCCCAAGGGACAAAAACCAATTTATTTCTCGAGCAAAGCCTTGCAAGATCCCGAAATAAGGTACCAGCAGATCGAGAAGATGGCCCTAGCGCTCATTAACGCGGCGAGAAGTCTAAAGCACTACTTCCTAGAACACACGATTGTGGTCCATTGGACCAACCGGTAAATCAATTGCTCGATCGACCTAATATGGCAGGCAAAATGCTCAAATGGTCACTAGAACTCTCCGAGTTCGACATCAAATACGAGAGCAGCCTCCCCCACGAGCGGAGCACACAAATGGATCATCTTCATTGACGAGGCTTCCAGCTCAACAGGTAGCGGAGTAGGAATTATATTAAAAACCAAGGAAGGGATCTTGATTGAAGTCTCCCTCACAATGTATTTCCCAATATCAAACTACCAAGTCGAGTATGAAGCATTTCTAGCAAGACTACGCCTGACCAACAATCTGGGGGATGAAGAAGTAAAAATCTTCACAGATTCCCAGCTCTTCACCTCTCAGGTACAAGGAGAATACCAGGTCAAAAATGACCATCTCTCTGAATACTAGACTCTGGTTCAAGAAAGAATGAAGAAGTTCGACTCTATAGATGTGCAACACAATCCAAGCGAACATAACACTCGAGTAGATATCCTGTCAAAATTGGCGAGCACAAAGAAGAAAAGAGGAAAAAAATCGGTAATACAAGAGATACTTCCTCGACCAAGCATCAAAAAGTCCTCCTTGAATCTAGACGTATACGCCATCAGTGATAGTAACTGTTGGATGAACTCGGTATACAACTACCTAACAACGAGGGAACTCCTGCCCGACCAAAAGGAAGCATGCATAGTCAGGAAAAGAGCATGCTTTTACATCCTGGTCGAAGGAAGATTATACATAAGAGGATTCTCCATCCCTCTCCTCAACTGTGTCGAAGAAATCAAAGCCGCCCACATTCTACATGAAATCCATGAAGGAATCATATCCCAACACCTGGGTGGAAGATCCCTCTCCAGAATGGCATTACAGGAAGACTATTATTGGCCCACCATGCAGCATGATGCTAAAGAACACATAAAGAAATGTGACAAATGCCAACGCCACGGGGATATGCACTTGGTGCCCCCAAGCGAACTCAAATCCCTCTCTTCCCCATGTCCCTTCACGCGGTGAGGCATGGACCTCCTCGAACCATTAGTGGTAGGATAAAACCAAAACAAGTACCTGATAGTAGCCGTGGATTACTTCACAAAATGGATAGAGGAAGAAGCGCTGACCAGAATCACTGTGCAAAACATTCTTCGTTTCTACAAAAGAGACATCCTTTCCCAATTCAACATTACCCGAGCAATTGTCACCAACAACAGGACATAGTTCTTGGACAAAAATTTCAAGAATTCATCGCCAAATTGGGCACTATCCAACACTTCGAGTTCATTGAGCACCCACAAACAAACGGGAAAGTTGAGGTTGTGAACAGGGTGATCCTACAAGGCCTCAAATGAAGGTTAGATGAAACCAAAAAAAGATGGGTCGAGGAGCTACATAGTGTGCTCTGGGCCTACCAGATAACATCCTACTCATCCACAAGGGAAACTCCTTTTCGACTAGCATACGGAACCAGGGTTGTTATCCTCATCGAAATCAAAGAGCTCTCCAGACGAACTGAAGCCCCTTTCAACGAGGAGATGAATGATGAAGCATTGAGAGAAGAACTCGATCTCGTCAAAGAAGTCTGAACAAGAGCGACCTTATGAGAAGCCTCTCTCAAATAAAAAATTGCTATATGATATGACGCCAAAGTCATACAATGAAAATTTGAAGTTGGTAGCCTAGTCCTAAAGAGAAATCGCAAAGATTCTTGTAAGGGAAAGCTCGCAACAAACTGGGAAGGCCCTTATCGCGTCCGAGCAAAAATGGGAAGCGGGGCTTACTACTTAGATAACTTACACGGGGAACAACTTGCTCGACCTTGGAACACTGAAAAACTGAAAGAATATTACAGTTAAGGCACAAAAATAGTCGGCATGTGTAATACAGTGGGAGAACTGACTTTTTAGGTTTTTGTGTTTTATCGCAAATGTTGCGGATAGCAAGAGTCGCAACGAATTTTCTTTTATCCAATAAAGGAAAAAGTGAAAAGAACAAGAAAGACCTTTGAGAATTTTTCTGAGTAAGGGGGTAGGTTATGAAAAGGGAAGGTATTAACACCCTTTTCATCCGTAGTTATTCACGGGCTCTTAACCGCTAGCTCACTTTGAAAATGGTTTGTGCTTGTGTGTTTGATAAATATTTTGAAAAATGCCTAAGTTCGGCAACTTCGTAATGTTTCCCGTATCATTGAGAACACATATAAAGTGTTTGTTTTTGAAAATATTTCAGAAAAGATTGTATGTGTGAAGAAATGTATTTTGTTTGTGAGCCTTGATTATGAAATGCATGTTAATAGAAATGTATTTTCATTTGAAGTGATTTTGTTCATTGAGAGGATTTCCGTTCATTAAATATCCATCGTGCGAATTTCTCTACTGTCGAACAATTAGTCATATGCAAACAATGGAATTTAAAAATGCAAAGCTTATGTCTGTCTTGAAGTTTTGAAAATGCATTTTTAGTAAACAACAAAATTTGTAAGAATATGAATTCAACTCAGAATTTATAGTAAGCCTTACAGGAGTCAGGATACCTTTTGTAACAATATGATTTCGAACTAACCCATGCTTCAGCTAGGACTTTTAAGGGTTGTGCATGGTCTTGTTCACGGTTTAAGAAACAAAGGAAAAAGGCTCGAAATTTATTTATACCCACCCGTTCTCTGTGATGTTCTTCAGTCCTATACTCAGTTAATTGTGCATTTAGTTTCCAATTGAGTATGGAATCTTCGCCCTGATATTCCGGTGATGGTTCAGATACTGAAAGTTTATTTGAGAAGGCAGCCATCAATTTTTTTGTAATATTTTTTTTGTTTAGGATTTGTAGCGACCTCTTTTTTTACTTTACTCTCCCAATTTTTTGCTTGAACTGTTTTGAGATCACAGTCAGTGGGTGCCCCAGTCTTTCCTAAGTCTCCTTCATAGGTTTTGACTTAGCGGGCTTTTCTTTTGAGAGATGATGACTTCCCATTTTAATGATTACGGGGAACCATCACTGTCTTTTGATTTAGAAGAGCGTCTTCGACATTATTCATCGTGTAAGAAGGTAGAGCCCGCAGCTGAATGCACATTTGAATTAACTGAGAAACTATCCTACCCCAGGTTATGATTAAAGTTTTCAATTTGTGTGAAAAAGAAAACTCCTACTTCTTAGGCTCAACGGGGTTGACTAGGGGTTATCTTCCTTATAACTCCACTGTTTAGGATTTGAAAGAACGCCTGTACATCGCCAGCAAGGTCTGTTCTAAACCATACTATAGAGATTATGGTATTATTTTTGTCATCCTCCCTCTAAAAGCTTACAGCTTTTAATCGAGAGTTGAATATCACAAAAAGGAAGTAAAAGCATAGTTTAAATATAGTCAAAATGATTGGATTACTTAAAGAAAAATATATGCAATGCATTAATGGAATAACAAAGTTTGATATAAAATAAATGTTCGAACAATCAAAAGAAATTACAATTTTAAAATTAAAATAAAATAGACGCTCTCAATCTTATCCATGATTTAGCATGGGAGTAGTGATAACATTGGGGGTCTCAAGAGGGTCGAACTCAAAATCCTTAGCATCAATTAAATCTTGGATTTTAATTTTCAAAGCCCATCAACTATTTCTGTCATGTCCGGAACTATTGGAATGATAGGCGTATCTCACATTAGGATTGTACAGAGGAGAGGAGATGTTGGGATTTTGAGGAGGACCCTTCAATGTTATCAACTCCGTCTTCAACAGGTATTGCAGTGCCTAGGAAAATGTCATTTTGATCTTAGTAAATTGTCTCCTAGGTGCATCCGACCTAATTTTATTTCCATGCTGTTGATGTTGCGTTGGTGCAGGATTGAAGATCAGCACAACTCCTATGGATTGGTTGCGGTTACTGCTAACACGACCCTTCTGGACATAAATGGAATTGGTTTCCTTATTATCACTGAATGTCTTCTTCACATCACTCGAAGATGCAACCACTGTAATCTTTCCACTCTTGATACCACTTTCAACTCTTTCTCCTGTCAGTATCAGCTTAGTAAAACCAGCTGAAGAACTCCCGATGAGAAGATTAAAGAATGGGCCTGTTAGAGTGTCCATGAACATATCAACCAATTCCCGATCATTCAAGGGAGGTTGCACCCTTCCAGCTAAATCCATCCATTTTTGGGCATACTCCTTGAACCCTTCATTCGAGCCCATGGACATGTTTTGTAATTGCACACGAGTCGGCGCAAGGTCAATATTATATTAATACTGCTTGAAAGAAGCAACAGCCAAGTCTTCCCACGTGTGAATGTTGGTTCCTTCCAACTGATAGAACCATTCAATTTGAGTGCTGGACAAGCTTTCCTGAAAGAAATGGTCCCATAATTTCCTGTCAGTAGTACGAGGTTGGATTTTTCGAAAATACGACCTTAGATGAAGTTTGGGACAATAGACCCCATCATATTTAGCAAAGACGGGGACCTTGAACTTGTGAGGGATGACTACCCCCAGAATAAGATCCAACTCTTCAAAATCCAGTCCAGGCACTTTTTGGATTTAGATAGCTTTGAGACGGTCTTCCAACTGCTTGTACTTGTCATCTGCAGGAGGATAGTGTTCATCGAAGTAGTCTGCATCTTCCGAACCCTGATTATTTCTACCTTCAGGCTTGATGCTTCTACCATCCTCTTCTTGGTTTTCGCGTTCCTAAGAGGAAATATCATCCACTTGAACCGGTTGAGTAGGACCTTTGAATCTTCTCCCCATATTCAGGATAACAACCGGATTTTTAGTCTTCTTTTCCTTGGCGACCAGCGCCATCAGATCTTTCTGCCTCTGTGCCGGATTCAGAAGAGTCTCTTGAAATTGGGCGTGTTGAGCTTGGATGTCCTTAACAGTCTATTAGAGGTCCATCTGTTGTACCCCAAAATTTTCCCTCTCATTTTCTCAAGATTTCTCTCACAAGATGTCCATTGGCTCAAGAATGCACAAGGATGGATCAGCTCAAGACCCCTCCTGAAGCATTGATGACTCAAAATTAGGGTTTGAGCTTGCACAAGTACAATTGGACTTTTAAGGCCCCATATGACTTTCATGGATCATTTTGGACTCTCAAGATTGCTCATGTCAAGTTTCAAGTTTCAGGTCACATTTTTGCCCAGTCAATTGATCAGTTGACCTAAAATCAGCTGTATTGGGCAAAAAGTCAACTATGGTCAGTTTACAGTCAAACTTCATAATTTTTTATCCATATCAACATTTTGAACTCATATATGTCAATTGGTCAAGTTTGGATCATAGTTCCTCAAAAAATTTGATCAAATCACCAAAAGAGCAAAATGGTCAAAATTAGGATTTTGACTGAGAAGGCTCAATTTTTGACTTTTGACCAAATACAAGACTTAATGGTTTGAGACATAATATCAAGGATTCAAATACATCATTTTGACCTAATGTCACGATTCAAAACATTTCTCATGATCATTTGATTGATAGTTGAAACTTGGTCAACTGATGAAAAAGTCAACTGTACATTGAAAAGTCAAACTTTAACTTTTTAATCAAAAATCAAGTTTCAAAAATCATATTTCATCAAGACATGTGAAAATATGAAGATTTTTCATAAATAAATCAAAAATTCAAAATCATCCTTGAAAAGTCAAGATTCAAAGACTTAGAAATTTTTCTAAGTGTTAGAAAGTTAACATTTTTTCATAACTTGGTGCCAAATTTTCACCATGATGCAAGATGATTCAAGGAAAACTTCCAACATGAAAGTTGTAGATATCAATGAGATCTAAAACTTTTTAGGACATAACAAGTTCTAAAAATGCTTTGATCTCAAGTTGTTAATTTATGAAGACATGTCCATGAAACAAAAACACTTAGTGAAATTTTGCCCTAGTTAGGCAGATTTTTGACCTAACTTCTTGGCCAAGTTTCACATGGTTCCAAAGTGATTCTTCAAAAATGTCCAACATGAAGGTTGTAGATAATGTTACAAGCTTTCCAAAATGTCCAAGAAATCATTAAGATCATGTTTGAGCTAAGATAATCAAAGACAAGAAGTTGGACATTCATTCTTGAATTATAGGCCATTTCCATGATGAACAAGAATTCAAATCTCTTAACCATGCCTTGTAATCTTGCTTTGCAGGCCTCCAAATCTCTAAATCTCTCCATAATAAGAATATTACACAAACTTTATGTCTATTATCCATTAAATCCAAGCTTTATCTAAGTTAACTTGCCATTTTTGGAAGAAAGGCAAGACTTCCATTTTGGAAAAGTATGCTTTTGCAAATGTCAACCCTTCTTGAGCCTCTCAATGGATCCTTCTGCACACACTCAACCTAGAAACTCTGGAGAGGCATGTTTAAAGTAATTCAACCACTCTACATAGCTTATACCATGCATTGTGATTTTGGTTTTCCACTTTGCTTCAAAAACAAGCAAAATGCCATAACATGTGATCTTGGTAACCTGACCATCTCAAATCTCCAAACCATTTCTTATATATCAAGACACTCTTGTGCAACTTAGGATACACGATTATAAGCATAAAAACACCCTCAAACTCCCTCAAGCCATAAATTTCACAAAACCTCCATCTTTGTGTCATTTCTGATTTTGAATACCCAACTCATAATTCCCTTGTGCGTTTCTTGGCCAAACCATTCACAAAGATTCTAATACACATATAGAGAATTTCCTACCCTCTATTTTCAAATTGTAACAACATCTTCCTTATTCTCCATACCCAAAACAAAGGTATGCATCTTGACTTCTCCAGGCCATTTCAACTACTCTCAGTTCAAGACAACTATTGCATTAGCTTCCTAGAGGTTCAAGGAAGCTAACCTGATCATCACCATCATAATTTCCAGTTTTTAGGTATTTTTCTGAACTTTCATCTCTTCATTTAGGCATTGTTAGGCTTTCATTTTCAAAGATAAAATGTAGGCATCATTGCCTTGAAGCTAACCATGTTCATATTTTTCATTTATATTGCTTGAGCTTAGAGAATATTGAGATTCAAATTTCTGGAAAAATTAGGGTTCAGATTAGGGCCAACAAAATTCTTGCTTATCTTTGATTTATAATTTAAGTGATTTACATTTCTGGAATCGTGAGGAAAAATGGAACAACTTTTATGTTTCCAATTTTAATTTTAATTGAGAAATGAGTAAGATACAGGTGGTCTGACTGTGCGTGAGGTTGAAGATGAAGTACAGACATAGAACTAGATTTGAAATATATATTTATGGTTTGATACAATTTAATGGATGTATATCCACCCTAGTGGTCACTACGCCAAAAACTGCTTTTTGCAGCGCCTCTACTAAAGCGCTTATTGAAAAAGCGCTGCCATAGCCTTCACAAAAAACAAAATTAAAAAAAAGGGAAACCTATGAAGGCGCTTTTTTAAAAGCGCTGGCATAGGTGGGGGATACGAAAGCGCTTTTTACATTAAAAGCGCTGTGGTAGGTCAAATAAAAATATTAATAAAAACGAAATAATAGGGTTATGAAGGCGCTTTTTAAAAAGCGCTGTGGAAGATTGGCCTTTGAAAGCGCTTTCAAAAGCGCTGGCATAGGGTCTGATGCTACTAAAGCGCTTTTAAAAAAATAGATTGGATTATAATCCAAAGTCCATTATCAGAAAAAAGCGCTGAACTCAAGCTGGCGGAGGTAGTTGTCGTTGTCGGTCTCCAGAAACCGTTGAACTCCGAGAGCGCATCACTGTTCAAGCATCCTCACTCTCTCACGTTTTCTCTCTTTCGATCTCAACCTTCATTTTCGTTTTCTTCTTCCAATCAAGTAAGTTCATCAAATTCTTCTCTCTTCGTATATTATTTACGCTTTTGTGACAGTTTCAACCTTCGTGTTGCTCTAATAATCGAACCCCGTTTTTAGGTTCTTTTAGAAGTTTTGATTTTTGGGGATTTTGGGGAATGTGCATTTCTCTGTTGTTTATGTGTTGAAAACTATAGGATGCATTTTTGTACCTAATTGTGTTGCCTTTAAGGTGTTTGATAATTGTCCTGAGTGGTGTTATGTGAATTTTTGTCTGAGTAGACTGAACTTTGAGTCATTTGAGTCATTTTCACGTTGATTAAGTGGAAGTGATTAAGTGTAACCGGGTGTGTCGGTACCATCGTGGGGCTGGTTGTCAATGCATTTCAGACACTAGACACGTCTTCATTGTGAAATATCGTTGCTACATTGTTTGCTACTATCATGTCACTTAAGTTAGTAGTTTTAATTGAAATTTTAATACTCTGTTCATGTCTATTTGAGAGATGCAATGGACCTTTAAGAATAGTATATATTGGTTTGTAGAAATATTTAGTTTTGAATCAAAAGGATCGCTTATTCACATTTCCATCCTTTATAAATTTTAAAATAATTCAGTTTTGATTATTTATTCTCTGTTCAGTAGTTTTTAGTATAGTGACTAAGATCTAAAATGCTATTAAGTAATAAACTAATACTAGTGTTTGCCTTAAATATCAAATTCATTAGCGTGTACCTTCTTCTCCTGCTTCTAAATTTAAACAAGTTTATTTTGGTTTTGGTTTTCGCAAAAAGGAAGCTTATGAAGCAAAGCTGAAATATTTGGAAACATACCTAGTTTTTGACAACGTTGGAGTTGAGTTATTTTGGCAGTTGGTGTTTTAAATTGGATCTGTAAAAAATACTTAGAAAAGAAAGGATGTTGTTGTGGCACTTATAATCAAATCTACTTTCTACATGAGCAAGAAGGCAAAAATAGTACTATCTAGTTAATAGACAATTTCATATATTCAAAGGAGCTACTACTCTACATTCTATAATTTTAAAGAATTGTAGAACGGCACGATGACCTGTTAATTGTAATTAATCAGCCAAAATAAATTAGTTAAGAATGCATCTCTTGCTTTGATTTTTAAGAGATGTCCACATTACTCTAATGAGTATTTGAATATTTGCTGCAAATTAAATGATACTATCATCAAGGCACAGCCAATTAACTAGGGACAAAACAGTTTTGGTCTTGACTCGTGTGTGCTAGAGCTGAGTGAGGTGGTTGACCAATACTGAGTCTGTGACTATAAAACCCAGCTCAATCTGTATGCGTGGCTGTAGAAGAATATGAGAAGTGGTCTCTGTCAAATGGGATTTAGGTTCTAGATTTGCACTTTTTCCAATTTTCTTTGTTCCCACTCATGGCAGTATTGATAGCATTGAAACGAGCACGTCTCAGGGATTCATCAAACATCAATGAAAATCTTAAACACAATGAACCATGCAACACATTAGTTAGCGTGTAGATGTTAGAATTTAGGACTATAGGACTATACCAAAAATATCTGACGGGATTTTTCCGTTGCTAAATCTTCCGGTTGCTTCTCCTCCGATGAAATCTTTACCGTAAGGTTTGAAATCCGACTTCACTATTGTTTGAATATAATTGTTATTACCTGTATCCAAGACTGAATCACTAGTATCCGACTTCACTAGTTAGTAATTAGTTATGAGTTGTTTAGCACATGCTTAAGGTGAGGCAAGAATAACTATGAATTTGATTACCTGATATGTTGAATTTCTTTACAGGTAATTAATTATTATTTTGCTATAGTTGCGTGACTAATTAGTTGCTATAGTCAAACCATGGATAAAAAATGGATGACTGCCAATCGATTGTCGAAAGAGTATGAGGATGGGGTATCAGAATTCGTTAAGTTTGCCGTTGTGCACGCTAGAGAACCCAATGGAATGATATGTCCTTGCTTGAGATGCTGTTATGGGAGACGGGTTGACGCGGTTCAGTTGGAATCGCATTTACTGATGCATGGAATTGATAGAAGTTATGCATGTTGGAATTTGCATGGTGAGAAAAGTAGCGGGAATGTTGAATCGAGTTATAATACGACGTATGCTTCAAATGAGGATTTCGCAGACGCATACGATTATGATCGAGTCGAAGAGATTGCAGAAGCGCTTGAAGAAGATCTTGAGGATTGTCCCAAAATGTTCGAGAGGTTGGTAAGCGATGCAGAGAAACCGTTGTATGATGGTTGTACAAAATTCACAAGATTGTCTGCGGTGTTAAAGTTGTACAACTTAAAGGCGGACAACGGATGGTCGGATAAAAGTTTCACACAGTTATTAGCCCTCGTGAAAGAAATGCTACCAGAGGATAATGTTCTTCCCAATCGAACGTATGAGGCCAAAAAGATGTTGTCCTCTATTGACATGAGCTATGAAAAGATACATGCATGTCCAAAAGATTGCGTTTTATTTCGAAACGAGTACGCAGTGTTAAATGAGTGTCCTAAATGCGGTGCCCCTCGATATAAGGAAAAGTTGTCTCCGGAAAAGGTGTTATGGTATTTTCCTATAATTCCGAGATTTAGGCGCATGTATCGTAGTGAGACCGATTCAAGACACTTGACTTGGCATGCAGATGAAAGAATTATTGATGGGAAGTTGCGACATCCGGCAGACTCACCACAGTGGACGAAAGTTGATATTGATTATCCTGAATTTGGAAAAGAAGCAAGAAATCTTCGCTTGTCGTTGTCTACTGATGGAATGAACCCGCATGGTATTCAAAGTATCTCGCATAGAACCTGGCCTGTGATTCTTATGATATATAACCTACCTCCGTGGCTATGTATGAAGCGTAAGTACATGATGCTATCTATGTTAATTTCTGGGCCCAAACAACCAGGGAATGACATAGACGTGTACTTGGCACCCTTAGTCGAAGATTTGAAGTTTTTGTGGGAGACCGGTGTGGAGGTTTACGATGGGTATAGGAAAGAAAGTTTCAACTTGAGGGCGATGTTGTTTGGAACAATTAATGATTTTCCGGCGTACGGAAATCTATCAGGGTACAGCATTAAGGGTCAAAAAGCGTGTCCTGTTTGTGAAGATGAAACCGATACGATGCGATTGAACTTTTGTCAGAAGAATGTTTTTCTCGGTCATCGTAGATTCTTAAATTCTAATCATCACTATCGTGGGTGGAGAAAGGCATTCAATGGAGTGGCAGAACACGGTAGAGCTCCACATATGTTGACAGGTGATCAGATTTTTGAAAAGGTGAAAGATGTGAGTACTGAGTTTGGCAAGCCTTTTGCACATAGACTTGTCACGAGTGGGTGGAAGAAGAGGTCGATTTTTTTTGAACTTCCATATTGGAAGTCGTTGTACGTAAGACATTTCCTCGATGTTATGCATATTGAAAAAAATGTATTTGATAGTGTTATTGGTACGTTACTCAATATACAAGGAAAGTCTAAGGATGGCATTAACATAAGGAAGGACATGTTAAACATGGGAATTAGAACTGAATTGGCACCCGTGACGAAAGGAAGACGCACATATCTACCACCTGCTGTTTACACTCTATCTAGAAAGGAGAAGAAAATATTGTGTAAGTTCCTCAGTGAAGTTAAAGTTCCAGAAGGCTACTCATCAGATATTAGAAGACTTGTGTCAATGAAAGACCTAAAGTTAAAGAGTTTAAAGACTCATGATTGCCATGTTATAATGGAACATTTTCTACCAATAGGTATACGTTCTATTCTGCCAGAAAAAGTAAGGAGCGCAATAACTAAGTTGTGTTTTTTCTTCAAGTCAATTTGCAGCAAGGTGATCGATCCTGCGATCTTACCAACATTGCAAAAAGAGGTGGTTGTTACTTTATGTGAGCTTGAAATGTATTTTCCTCCCTCGTTTTTTGACATAATGGTTCATCTAGTCGTTCATCTTGTCAAAGAGACACAGTTGTGCGGACCAGCTTATATGAGATGGATGTACCCTGCTGAACGTTATATGAAAATTTTAAAAGGGTACGTGAAAAACCGAAGTCGACCGGAGGGTTGTATTGCGGAACGATACATTGTTGAAGAAGCGGTTGAGTTTTGCACTGAATATCTGTCAAATGTTCAATCAATTGGACTCCCCAAATCTCATATTGTCGAGAAAAAAGAAGGAAAAAGACTAATTGGAAATAAAGTTGTGACAGTGTCAATGGTCGAACGGGATCAGGTGCATTTGTATGTTCTGCACAATGAGATTGAGGTTGAGCCGTATGCTGAAATGCACAAGGGTGTTCTTCGAGGTTTAAATCTGAATAGAAATGAGAATTGGATAGTACGAGAGCACAATCGAAGTTTCATACCGTGGTTTAAGGAACAAATTTATTCAAAGTATCGTTCGGATCCTGCTTCAGTAACAGAAAGGTTGAGATGTTTAGCATATGGTCCAAGTATGATTGTGTTTTCTTATAGCGCATACGCAATTAATGGATACACATTTTATACCAAAGAACAGGATGATAAAAGTACTATGCAGAATAGTGGTGTTACCTTGGTAGCTGAAGCGATGCACATATCAAGTGCGAATGACTTAAACCCGAAATTTGCAAATCTGTCATATTTTGGGGTTATCGAGTGCATTTTGTTGTTTGATTACGGGAAGTTTCAGATTCCTGTATTTGATTGCAAGTGGGTTGAAAATAATAATGGCGTACGAATGGATAAGTCAGGATTTTTGCAAGTGGATCTCAATAGGGTGGGGTACAAAGATGAACCTTTTATTCTAGCCTCTCAGGCTAAACAAGTGTTCTATGTCAATGATCCGACAAGTACGAAATGGTCTATAGTGCTTTTGTCTAACAAAGTAATTGATGAAAACATTGGAGATCAAGGTGATATTGGCGTTGGCATTGAATCTTGTACAAGAAACGATCAAAATGAGAATGAACCTTGTACTAGAGATGATCATAATGAGGGTATTTGGATCAATCCAACCATCCGAGTTGTTAACAGAAGCGTAAAATATATTGCTACTAAGAAAAGAAAGAGACGTTAGTGAAAAAGGTATTATTATAATTATAGCCTAATATTGTAAGTAATATGTGAATAATGTTTTGAATTTTTGGCATATCTTTTGAACCGTTTTGAATTTTTGCGAATGTGACTAGTGTTTATTTAGTAGAACAATGTTTCCGGAGCTGATGGTGAGGTTTATTTCTTGCAAGTTTGGTTTTTTAGCATTTTATTCAATTTTGAGTTCCTTTAGTGCTATTCATATCTTTTTCGACTATCCATTTTCATGTAGTGTACTAATGTGCTTGTTTGACTTTTGTTACAGGTCTAATGGCTAGCAATGAAGAAAACCCGCAAGGAAACCAACAAGAAAATCCACCAGGAAACCAACAAGATCATGAAAACTCACAAGAAACAAATCATGCAGCGGATGATACTTCAGCAAATGATGTTGCACGAGGCATCACCATAATGCGCGAAATCATTCGTGCTAGAGATAAGGGAGTGATATATAATGTAGATTGGAATCATTCAAATCAAGTAGTTGGGGTTAATGCTTCAAAATTCACAAGCTACGTTGGTACACTTGTTCGTATGCATGTGCCAATCTCCATATCTAGATGGAATGCGAAACAATGTGAAGCATTGAAGCAAGGAAAAGAAATGTTTTGGGAAGATGTTAAGGTATGTATGTTATATGGTTTATATGGTTATATGTTTATAAGTTTATAAGTTTATATGGTGTATATGGTTTTTAAACTACTTATATGTTTATATGGTTTATATGGTTTTTAAATTACTTATATGTTTATATGGTTTATACGCAGCGGTCTTTTAACGTTCCAGATGAGCGTAAAGGCTTCGTACTTGGGTTGGCCGGGAAAAGATTTAGAGGGTGGAAAAATCTGTTGACGAACACCTATCTTAAGGATGACAAAGGAAAGTGGCTGGAAGAGTTCCCGGCCGGAAGGCCAGAAAAGTATAATCTTTTCATTAAACAAGAAGATTGGACTGAGTTTATTAGACAAAGAGATGACGAATTCCGGCAAAAGAGTGCCAAAAATAGTGAGAGAGCATCAAAGCCCGCGTATCCATACAAAAAAGGGCGTTTGGGATATGCACGCTTAGAGGAAAAAATTGTAAGTAATAAATAGAAATGATATGTTCTTATTAATTGTCTAAATGTGTTGTATTTGACGATCTAACCGTTTGTTTCTATGCATAGTTAGAGGAGACGAAAAGTGATGAAACCTCACTTCCAGCACATTTGCTGTGGAAGGAAGCTCGTGTGGGCAAGAATCAAGCTGTTGATCCAAGTGTTCTAAGAATTTATGATGAATGCGTAAGTATAACATTGTGTCTTTAATTAAATCAAATTTTTATGACTATTTAATTGATTTTTTTATCTCCATTATTTTCAGGAAACATTGTCACAAACGGAGTCCACCGGTGACGACCAGGATACGAGGAGCGTACTTAGTAAAGCACTGAATGTTCCTGAGTATTCCGGTCGGGTGAGGGGTAAAGGTCATGGTGTGACTCCAACCTCTTTCTACCAGCATCATCGGAAAAGAAATCCTACCAATGCAGAAGTGATGAATGTACTTATGGAATTACAAGCAAAAGTCAATGCATTGGAAAGAGATAAAGAGGTATTAATGAGGGAAAAGGGCAATGCGGCAATGGCGAAAGAAACTAGTGACAACGCTAGTATCAACCGTCAGAATAAATTTCCTGAGGTAATTATAAATATATTGATAAATCTCTATTGTTCAAGTTTCTCATTTTTATTCCACCTCTTTCTATTATTGAATTAAAAGTAATATGTATGCATATTGGTTTAGGGCATTTCATCTTGCCAACTATACGTAATGGCATCAGATTATCACCTTGTTGGCAAGGGAAAAGTGTACAACACTTTGGGAGATTTAATTCATAATACACCGATCCCGGCTGGACACCTGAGAGTATCAGTAGATTATCCTATTGATCCCGATGCGTTGGTACCGGTACCTGACGTGGCCTTGGATATAAGATCGGTGCGAGACGCAGTAGGGTCGTTTGTTGCATGGCCCTTGGACCTCATTTTCATTGATGATGAGGTATGTTTAAAACCGTTAATATGAATCATTTAGATTTCAAATGTCAATTCTGAACCGTTAAGTTAATTATTTTTTAATATTAGCCTCCTACAAAACCCGCTAATAAGGGTAAGGAGATTTTGCAGCAAGGCGGCGAGTCTATGGCATGAATTCCAGAGGTACACTTAAATTGTTTATTATATGATATGAATTTAAAACTGAACGATTTTATAATTTACCTAAGTTATATGATTGTTAGGTATCTGCGAAAGTGTCACAACAAGTGACCCAGCCTGTTCGTAGCAGACCACCCCCGAAAAAGTCAATGCATAAGGGGGGAAGAGGCGGGGAAGAGGCGTTTTTGTACCTCGATATCAGAATACACTTGGAGTACTTTTGGAAACCTCAGATTTGAAGTCAGGTGGTATTCGTCGAATCCTTATGGATGCAGATATCTTTGGTCTTGACTGCGAAGAAACGATAGGAATGGACGAAATGACTGAGATTATGACGCATGGTGAATTAGGCATCGGCAATGTTCACGCATACATCCGGTATTCCGATAAATATATCATTTAATTAGTTGAACAATTTATTTACACATTTCAATAAAAATAGTCTAATGTTTATATGTTTTTATTTAAGGTTGTTGTACGATAAAAAAATGCGCGAGACTGTATTGGCAAGACGCTTCCATTTCTTGTCTGCCCATATTGTCAGCGGAGCGACAATTGTCAGGGAACCGGGTTCAGTTAGGGAGTACTTAGTGAATCGATACACGGCCTACGTCGGCAACCCAGATAGCTTGTTTATTTTGCCGTATAACACTGTTCCAGTGGGGTGAGTTTTTCATTTATTCTAATATATCTTTGTTTATTTTGCGTAGAAACTTTTCTTCTAAACTGTTGCTTAAATTTTTAGAAAACACTGGTTGTTGTTGGCTATCGATCCGATTAAGGAAAGTTGTGTACTTTCTGAATTCGGTAGACGGGGAATGGACTAACTATCCCGCTATGAAGGAAACTGTTGATCAGTAAGTGAGATCGTTCTAACTATTCGTGTATATTTATATATTTAATTATTTCTGTGAGATTGATCTAAATATATGTTTTTATTTTCTTAGATCAATACAAATATTTCGTAGTCAAAGGGACGCACAGGTACCCCGGAGTAAATCATCAAATATTACTTGGATCAAAGTGCAGGTACAAAATTAGTTGCTTATAATAATAGTTATGTTACTTGATAAAATTACACGACAACTATAAAATATATTCTGTTTTTCTATGCAGTGTCCGTTACAGAATAACGATGTAGATTGCGGATACTTTTGCTTGAGGTTTATGAAAGAAATCCTTCATAAAAATCAAGTAGAGATTCCAAGCACGGTATGGATTTATAACTTAGAATAATTTTGTATGATTTCTACATTTAATAACATCATGCATATACTGAAGTAATAATTTCTTATGTAGTACTTTGATGACCTCTATACTATGTCGTACACGAAAGTTCAAGTGGAAGAAGTCAAAGAGGAAATATGTCAATTTTATGTTGAAAACAGATTATTCTGATGGGTATGAATAAAATATTATTGTACTTGTTAGTTTGATTGTGTTGGAGCCTTTAATATTGTTTGTTTAATTTACCGTGTTGTTCATATTCATACTTTGCAGGATGACGACCGTGTCGGTGGAGCATTATTTTCGATGTAATTATATATGATTTAGTTACATATGTATATATATATATGGTTACAAATTAACACGATACTTTGTATGTGATTTAGTTATGGTTACAAATGTATATATGGTTACAAATTTAGTTATATATGATTTAGTTACATATATATAGATAAGGATTGAATATTATATGGTATACCGGTTTCTGTTAATATAATACCGATTTCTTAAAATATATGTATAGATAAGGATTGAATTACAGGTTAAATTATTGGACCAAAAAAAAAATTACAGGCCGCACAGGGAACCTCAAATTATAGGTTTCACTTTAAAAAATTTGTATGAGCTACGAAAGCGCTTTTGGCTAAAAAGCGCTTTCGTAGGCAGGATAAATAAAAAAAAATTAAATAGAAACCCCCTATCAAAGCGCTTTTTATGGAAAAAGCGCTGTGAAAGACCCCCCTATCAAAGCGCTTTTTCCATAAAAAGCGCTGTGAAAGCCATGATAAATAAAAAAACAAAAATTAAATAGAACCCCCATCAAAGCGCTTTTTATGGAAAAAGCGCTGGGAAAGACCCCCCTATCAAAGCGCTTTTTCCATAAAAAGCGCTGTAAAAGGCCTGATAAATAATAAAAAAAAATTTAAATAGCACACCTATCAAAGCGCTTTTCAAAAAGCGCTGGGAAAGACCCCCTATCAAAGCGCTTTTTAAGGAAAAAGCGCTGGGATAGGTCCACCTACGACAGCGCTTTTGGCCAGAAAAAAGCGCTTTCGTAGCCTACGGCAGCGCTGGCTACGGCAGCGCTTTTAAGCGCTTTTAAAGGGCAAAAAAAAGCGCTGTGAAAGCCCATTTTCGTAGTAGTGGGTAGAGCGCACGCCTGTCACCTTTAGGACATGGGTTCGAGCCCCAGCGTCCGTTTTGTCTTTTTTTCTTCTCATATTTTTACTTCATTTTTGTCAACAACTAGCGCGTTTGGGCCTCCCCCATTTGGGCCATCCCATTTTTCTTCATTCAGACCCCCCTGTTTCAATAGCTACGCAGTCCATTCACTCATTTTTTTTCTTTTTCTTTCTGTTTACAAAGATATCATTGGGCCAGGCTTCAAACAAAAACTGTTTTTTCTAACAAATACCTCAAAATCCTTTTTTCACCCCTTGACCAAAATTTTCTTTTTCTTTTTATTTTATTTTCTTATTCTTATTATTATAATTATTATTTTTATTAATAAAAATACAAAAAATATTTTATTTTATTTTTATTATATATTTATATAATTTTTCAAGACCAAAAAAAACAAAAACATTTCTTATTGTAAATTTAATTTATTTTCTTAAACAAATTAATATTAGACCTAGATTTTAATTTCTTTTAATTAAATTAACTTAGAACTTAAGTTTTCTTCTAATTAATTTTCTCATACTAGTATAATTAAATTAAAACCATTTTCATGCAAAAAAACCCTAAAATTGCACCTTTGATTAATTTCATTTTAAACTTAGTTCAATTTTCCTATCTTAATTAATTATCCTCATTTAGATAATTAGGTCAAAATATTTTCTTTAAAAATCCAAACAAAAATCCATTTCTTTTCTATTTATATCCTTGCACATTTATTCATTCTTGTACATTTAATTCTTGTAAATATTAAATATGGTTGTAATAGATAATTAGGTATTAATTCCTTGCAATCTCCATTTGTAAATTTGTATACCCCATTCCTAAAAATGATGAAATAGCGTAGGGCGTTTATATTCCGCAATTTATCGCTTTCATATGAATGCTAGTAATTAGGGTTTGTATGGCAAGATAAAATCAATGATTAGAAAACCCTAATCCAAGATAAACTCAAGCATGAAATGCAATACACTTGTAAACTTTGCACCTCTAGGGTTTACTCCACTTTGTTACCTTAAAAATGTTCATAATATGTGTGATACGGTGGGAGAACTGACTTAGGTATTTTGCGTTTTATCGCAATTGTTGCGGATAGCAAGAGTCGCCATCGACTTTTATTTTATCCAATAAGGAAAGGGTGAAAAGAAAAGGAAAGAGCTTTGAGATATTTTCTTGAGTTCGGAGGGTAAGTTATGAAAAGGGAAGGTGTTAGCACCCTTTTCATCCATAGTTATCTATGGGCTTTTAGTTGCTTGCTAGATCACTTTTGAAATTTCTTTGTTTGAAATGTGTTTGTAATAGGTTTTTGAAAGTATTTTTGAAAAGCGCCTTCGTTTAGGCAAACGTTGTAATGGTTCTTGTCTCTATAAGAATGCATACAAAGTGTTGGATTTTTTGAAAATATTTCATGTTTTGAAAGTGTTTGGTGTATTTTAGAAAGATGTCTTGTTTTGAAAATGGATTGTGATCAAGAAACTAAGAATGTTCTACCTACTCAAAAGTCTTTCATTCATTTCTCTCTTCCTTTGATATTTTACCATTGATTGGTAGGAAGCTCTATCTTTGGATGTAAAGGGATGGGCGTGGGTCATTGCATAGTCATAAAATGCAATGTTGTGAGATACCTTAGCATTTTCATAAGGGTCTAAGATCATTTGTAAGGAAACATTCGTAGCTTCATCGAGGGACTTTGATCTTGTATTTTGTTTGTTTTTGTTAAGATGTCTCACATGCATAACATGACCATTTTTTAAGGTAACAAGTGGAGTTAACTCTAGAGGTGCAAGTGTGCAAGTGTTTATTTTTCATGCATTGTTTTATCTTGGATTGGGGTTGTCTAGGATTGATTTTAGTCTTGCCATACACACCTTAGTTGCTAGCATTTGTATTTGAAAGCGGTAAATTGTGGAAAATAAAGTCCTACGCTATTACATCATTTAGGGGGGTGGGGGTACAATTTACAAATGGGGATGAAGTAGGAGCTTAAATATTACCACCATATTGAATATCCTTGAAGAAAATATGTGAAGTATGTAAAAATAAATGAAAAGGAAAGAAAAATACATTTTTGAACATTATGTGTCGACACATGCTCTTTTGCATCGACACATAACCTTTCCTTGCCCCTGTATTTGCCAAATCAACTTAGTATGACTCGATGCATAATGGTATGTGTCATCTCATACCCTGCATGTGTTAACTCATACGTGATTTGTGCCGATTCATACACCCATTTTCCTTCTATTTTGGGCCTGTACAACAATATGTGTCGACTCATAAGTCTACGTGTCGACTCATAACCTGCTTTTTCACTAAGATGTGTCGACTAATATAGGTATGTGTCAACTCATACTGTCATTTTTTTCACTTCAACATTTTTTTGTTGCATACATGGATTAGTTCTCAACACATAAATGAAAAGAATGGAATACAAAAAAAGGGTTAGCTTCAAGGGCAATAGTTACTACATTTTATCTTCAAAAATAAATCACTAATGATGCTTGAAATGAAGAGTTAAAGTCAAGAAGACTTACCTTGAAGCTGGATTTTATACTTTGAGCTTGAGTTGTTGTCTTGACTGTTCTAGAACTTGAAAAAAAAAATAGAGGTGTTACAAAAGCTTGTTCTTGAGTTTGAACAACTTCTAGGTGATGTATGTGAGGTGCTTAGATGTTTGGATATAACTTGTAAGGTATGTAGAGTTCTAGGATTTGGATTTCAAAGCTCAAGAAGTGGAAGCTTTGTAGACTGTTATGGCTTTTGTAGATATGAGATTTTGAGGGTTTATCAACAAAACTTATGGCTTTTCTATCTATTTTTTTGGACCTTTTTCTCTTGCAAATGCTCCCTCTATTTATAGGCAAAGGGTTTGTGAACAAGCTGATTTAGCTTACAAACTATGGAGTTATGGCTAGGTTGGATTGAAAATATCAAGTTACGTCATAGTCCCCAGATGAAGTACCAAAGTTTCTGGTTTAGAGGGGCTAATTTCCATGATTTTATGGTGGAGTAAAATTAGAAAGAAACAAAGTACGGGCTCAAGACAAACTTTGTACAGAAATCTTGCTTTTCAAGAATAGTAATGGTGCATTTATGCCATAAATGGAAAGATCTTTTGGACAATGGCTTAAACAGTTGGGTAATAGGTCAAGAGTGTGTGTAAGAATTAAATTGTGATGAGATTCGCAAGCAAGGAGGCCTGCAACACAAGATTATGCAACAAAGCATGAGGGTTTTGTTATGTGTTCTTCACTAAAATGACTTGCAATTCAAGAATGGATGCTCAACTTCATGCCCTTGATTCTCCTAGCTCAAGTATGATAAATTTATGCTCTTGGATGTTTTGGAAAGCTTGAAACATCCTCTATAACTTTCATGTTGGCCATTTTTATAAAATCATCTTGGAACAATGTGAAAAAATGCCAAGAAGTTGGGATAAAATGCTGACCAAAATCTGTTGAAAATTTCTCTAAGTGTTAGATGAAAATGTCATGACTTTATAAATTTATAACTCAAAATCCAAGCATTTCTAGAACTTGTTATTCCCTACAAAGTTTTATATCTCATTGAGATCTATAACTTTCATTTTGGAAGTTTTCTTTGAATCATCTTGCATCTTGGTGAAAAGTTGGCATGAAGAAATGAAATTATCATGTATAAAAAACACTTAGAAAATTTCTAAGTCTTGAAAAGTTTGACTTTTCACATTGACTTTGGACTTTATTTATTTCTTGATTTCTTGATGATCAAGTTTGATATTCTTGAATTTCTTGATGAATTTTGATCTTTGAAGCTTAATGTTGACCAAAGAGTCAAAATTTGACTTTTTAGTGTAAGTTGACTTTTTCATCAGTTGACCAAATGTCATCTACCAATCCACTAATCTTTAGAAATGTTTTGAGATATGAAAATAGGTCAAAATGATGCATTTTAATTCTTGATATCATGTTTCAAACCAATAAGTAATGTATTAGGTCAAAAGTCAGTGATCAGTCGCTTTCAGTCAAAACCCTAATTTGTGGTCTCAGTGTTTCGAAGGTGATTTTGTCTGATCAATTCTTGAGAATCCTTGAGAATTGGAGACTCTTTATGAAATGTCTTGAGAAAAGAGAGGGAAAATTTTGGGGTACAACAACTTCCCCTGTTCAATCTTCTTAGCGGATCCGTTGTTCGTGACTTGAAGGTGGAAGATGATTGAACACTTAAGTGCCCAGAAATTTGCACTCTCTTGTGTATGAGGTGAACTGTTTGTTGATTATCGGGAATGAGCTTAGAGATTCCATTTGGAGAAGTGATGAAGATTTTTTTGGAGATTGGCTTACAGATGCCATCCATAGTGACTGTTGGTAGAAAATGGAAGAAGTATCAGAATTAATCTTTTGGTCGATTTATACTGAAACAACAGATGTATTTTACCTGTTTTTAACTGGAAGAAATAAGTCTAACCAGAAGAGGTATTTGATTCTCCTGTCTTTAACTGGAAGAAATAAATCTAACCAGAAGAGGTCTTTGATTCGCATGTTTTTAATCTGGAAGAAATAAATCTAACCAGAAGAGGTCTTTGATTCGTCTGTCTTTAACTGGAAGAAATAAATCTAACCAGAAGAGGTCTTTTATTCGCTTTTCTTTAACTGGAATAAAAAAATCTAACCAAAAGAGGTCTTTGTTTCGCCTGTCTTTAAATGGAAGAAATAAATCTAACCAGAATAGGTCTTTGTTTCTCCTGTCTTTAACTGGAAGAAATAAATCTAACCATAAGAGGTCTTTGTTTCACCTGTCTTTAACTGGAAGAAATAAATCTTACCAGAAGAGATCTTTGTTTCGCCTGTCTTTAATCTGGAAGAAATAAATCTAACTAGAAGAGTTATTTGTTTCACCTATCTTTAACTAGAAGAAATAAATCTAACCAGAAGAGGTCTTTGTTTCACCTGTCTTTAATCTTGAAGAAATAAATCTAATCAGAAGAGGTCTTTGTTTCGCCTGTCTTTAATTTGAAAGAAATAAATCTAACTAGAAGAGGTCTTTGTTTCGCTTGTCTTTAACTGGAAGAAATAAATCTAACCAGAAGAGGTCTTTGTTTCCCCTGTCTTTAACTGGCAGAAATAAATCTAACCAAATGAGGTCTTTGTTTTGCCTGTCTTTAATCTGGAAGAAATAAATCTAACCAGAAGAGGTCTTTGTTTCTCTTGTCTTTAATCTGGAAGAAATAAACCTAACCAGAAGAGCTCTTTGTTTCGCCTGTCTTTAACTGGAAGAAATACATCTAACTAGTAGAGGTCTTTGTTTCACCTGTCTTTAAATGGCAGAAATAAATCTAACCAGAAGAGGTCTTTGTTTCTCCTATCTTTAATCTGGAAGAAATAAATCTAACCAGAAGAGGTCTTTGATTCGATTGACTTTTCTTGAAAGGAAGAGGGTTAGTTGCATGTAGAAGTATGCACGACGTGACGATGTTCTCAAAATAAATGAGATTATGCTATGTGCATTTGTCATGTATGTGATATGATGTATGAATGCAATATGCTTATTGAAGTATATTTGTCTAGGAAAATAAATACTTGACAAATGCTGGGAGAGTTTTGGGAAGTTAAATCCTAGAATACCGCTGGAGATGAAGAGTACGTGTCTCTTCGAACTTGTTTAGGATGTTTCCGATGGGATTCCTGCTTTTCTTGTTTGAGGAGAACTCCGCTGGGGAACATTTACTTTTCTTGAGAAAAACAATCTGCGGGGAGTGTTGATTTCTGCTTGGGAATAGAGTTCAGGAGTTTTGGTTGTCCATTACTCTACTGGGGAATTAACTCTCTACTAGGAGAATGAAAGTTAGCTGTTATCGGGTTGAGATCTAGGCTTCACAGTAACTTGCTGGGGGAATAAAGTTAACTATTATCTGGTCGGATTCCAGGCTTTGCAATAACTCACCAGGGATAGTGGTAAACTCTACTGGAGAAGAGGAGTTTTGTTAGTGATTTGAAGAAGTTAAACTATTATCTGGTCGGGTCCAGGCTTCGTAGTAACTTTCGGGGATAGTAACGACTCTGTTGGGGATTGTAATGACTCTAACAGGGATCAAGGGGTTTTGTCCATTGGTTTGTAACAGTCTGAAAGCAAGCTCGAGCTGGGGAATTTGTAGTTTGTCGGGGAAATAAACCCTGTTTATTTGACGATCTGCTGGGGAGGTGTTTTCTTTTGACAGAAATCCTCAAGGCTTCTTCTTACGACCAACTCAGCTGGGAAGAGGGTTTTTCGGAGATTGAAACTCTGGCTGGGGATCGCATGAATCCGACTTTGTGGGGATGATGTTAATGAGATAACTCTGTGGGGATATCTCAGTTGCATTAAAGAGATGCTTGTTACTGTTTTCAAGCACACACTTTCTAAATAGTTTGATCATGTTCATAAGCATATGTTCATTCAATTTTAGTCATTGAGCATTTTTTGCACTCAAAACATAAAAAAAAACAAAAAAATTTTACACTTCAAAGTATATTTTATATTTATGTTTTGCCCATGAATAGGCGCTTTTGTACAAAGAGACGGAGATCCTAATAATAGGAAATCGTAAAAAGGAATACAAAGTGGAAACAAAAATAAATAGCCATGTGGAAGTGATCTCATTGTGTTCTAATTCTGCTATTACCCCTATGTCTTCGAACATCATCCCTTGCTGTTAAAAGAGATTGATTGGAATGATTGTGGACCATTGAACTTGGACCTTGGTAATAAATTTTGTTGTAGAGGTTTTGAGGGACATAGTCATACGCTTCATTCCTTAACTTTTTCCTGGACCGCTCTTTCGGGTTTTCAATCCACCAGGATACCCTTTTTTGCCCAAATCTCCCTTTTGGGTTTTCGACTCGTCGGGTGTATAATTCTTTTTTTGCATATATCCCTAAAATTTTTCGGAACCTCTTTGGTTCACCGGGATGCCCTTATTTTTGCCTAGGTATGTCAACCTAGCGGGTCATTTTACGCGTAGTAATTTTTAACTATGTCCGCATTCACAGGATGTGGGAAGTCTTCGCCATCCATAGTAGTCAGCATCATGGCACCTCCAGAGAAAACTTTCTTTACAAAAAATGGTCCTTCGTAAGTGGGAGTCCATTTGCCCATGGGGTCGCCTTGTGGAAGAATGATGCGCTTTATTACCAAGTCCCCAGTTTGATATACTCGAGGCTTGATCTTTTTGTTGAAAGCCTTGATCATACGTTTTTGGTACATATGACCATGACAAACAGCAACCAGTCGCTTCTCGTCAATCAAGTTCAATTGATCCAACCTAGTCTGAATCCATTCGTCTTCACCTAAATCTTCTTCCTTCATTATCCTTAGAGAAGGAATCTGAACTTCAACATGTAGGACAACCTCCATGCCATAGGCCAAGGAGAACGGGGTTTCCCCAGTTGATGTTCGAGCTGAATTACGATAGCCATGGAGAGCTAACGGTAACATCTCATGCCAGTCTTTATATGTCACCACTATCTTTTGCATAATCTTCTTGATATTTTTGTTGGCAGCTTCAACTGTGCCATTCATCTTGGGTCTGTATGGAGAAGAGTTGTGATGCTTGATTTTGAAATGAGTACAAATTTCCATAATCATAGCATTGTTGAGGTTGGTTCCATTGTCAGTGATGTTCCTTTCAGGGATACCGTAACGGCAAATGAGGTTATGCTTGATAAACCTTGCTACAACGTTCTTGGTGACTGAGGCATATGAGGCATCTTCGACCCACTTGGTAAAGTAATCAATAGCAACAAGGATGAAACAATATCCATTGGAAGTGGTAGGTTTGATCTCTCCAATCATATCAATGCCCACATTGAAAACGGCCACGGAGTAGTCATGACATTTAGAGGAATATGAGGTACATGAACCTTGTCAGCATGGATTTGACACTTGTGGAAAGTCCTTGAGTGATGATGACAATCAGTTTTCATTGTGGACCAATAGTAACCATACCTCAGGATTTTCCTTGCCATAGTGTGTCCACTAGAGTGGGTCCCAAAGAGGCCATCATGCATGTCTTCCATAATTTTCTCTGCCTCCTTCTTGACCACACACCGGAGTAGAGTAGAATCATGGTCGCGCTTGTACAAGATTCCGTTACTTAGAAAGAATTTGGCTGAAAATCTTTGCAAGAACTTCTTATCATTGATGGAAGCTCCTTCAGGATACTCCTGTGCTTCAAGATATCTCCTCACCTCATGGTACCATGGTTTCTCTTTGTCAGTGTCAAGCTCATAGCAGTGCGTAGGTTCTTCGAATCTTTCGATTGTAATCATGGGAGCTTCGTTGTCCCATTTGACTTTGAACATGGAAGACATTATTGCCAAGGCGTCAGGCAACTGATTTTCTTCTCTAGGGAAATGTTTAAAGGTGATCTCCTCTAAGTATGGTATCAGAGTTAACACAATCTCCTTGTAAGGAATAAGGTTAGGATGCTTAGTGTCCTATTCTCCTTTGACTTGACTGATCACTAGAGTAGAGTCTCCGAATACATCCAAGTGCTTGATCCTTAAGTCAATGGCAGCCTTCAAACCCAATAAACACGCCTCTTACTCATCCATATTGTTTGTACAATCGAAGCAAAATCTAGCAGTGAAAGGAGTATGGAAACCCTCAGGAGAAATAATCATAGCACAAATTCCATTGCCCAAAGCGTTGGAAGCCCCATCGAAAACCATAGTCCATCAGGATCCTTGTTCAGGTCCGTCATACGGTCCGGGTTTTGCAAAGTCAGTTACTAACATGATATTCTCATTAGGGAAGTCAAAGTTCATAGATTGGTAATCATCAACAGCTTTATGGGCCAAATGATCTGCCAATACACTTCCTTTGATATCCTTTTGTGTTGTATATTGAATATCGTATTCAGTCACAATCATTTTCCATCTAGCTATCCGTCCGGAGAGAGCGGGTTTCTCAAAGATGTACTTGATTGGGTCCATCTTAGAAATAAATAGAATGGTGTGAGTTAACATATACTGTCTTAGCCGGTGAGCAGCCTATGCCAGAGCGCAACAAGTTTTCTCGAGCAGTGAATATCTTATTTCACATTCGGTAAACTTTTTGCTCAGGTAGTATATTGCAAGCTCTTTTCGGCCCAACACACACACATGATCAAGGGTCTTCCTTCAACTGAAGGCCTGAGGATACGAGGTCTTGCAAATATTCCTTGATCTTATCAAAGGCAGCTTGGCAGTCATCATTCCATTTGACTACTTGATCTTTCTTCACGAGTTTTAAGATTGGCTCATAAGTAGAAGTTAGATGAGATATGAAATGGGCAATGTAATTAAGACAACCAAATAATCCTCTAACCTCCTTTTCAGAAAGGGGAACTGGCATTTCTTGAATGGCTTTTACCTTTGCAGGATCAACTTCGATGGCTTTACCACTGACGACAAAACCTAGAAGCTTTCCAGACCTTACTTCGAATGCACACTTATTAGGGTTCAACCTCAACTTATACTTCTTCAGCCTCTCAAATAGCTTGTGTAGGTGATCGAGATGCTCTTTTTCAGCTTGCAACCTTGCAATCATATCATCCACATATACCTCTATTTCATGATGGATCATATCATGAAATAAAGCTACCATAGCTCTTTGATATGTTTCCCTTGCATTCTTTAATCCAAACGACATGACCTTGTAACAAAATGTGCCCCATTGTGTAACAAAGGTGGTCTTTTCCATGTCTTCGGGAGCCATCTTGATTTGGTTGTAGCCAGAAAATCCATCCATGAAGGAGAAGACTTTATGTTGACCGGTGTTGTCAACCAAGACGTCAATATGACGTAGAGGGAAATCATCTTTTGGGCTTTCCATATTTAAATCCTTATAGTCTACACACATACGAACCTTTCCATCCTTCTTCGGCACGAGACCATGTGTGCAACCCATTGAGGATAAGATGTCACTGCTAGGAAACCTGCATTGAATTGTTTCATCACTTTAGCTTTTATCTTTTCAGACATGTCAGACCACATGCGACAGACCTTTTTCTTAACAGTAGGGCAATCTTCCTTTATTGGAAGACGATGAACCACAATATCGGTATCCAATCCTGGTATATCTTCATACGACCAAGAAAACACTTCAACATAGTCATGTATCATCTGAACCAATCTGCTCTTGATACCGTCTTCTATGTTGGTGCCGATCTTGACTTCTTTCCTGTCTATCTCGGTACCTAGGTTGATAACTTCGACTGGCCCTTCATGAGGTTGAATAACTTTATCCTCTTGCATCAGCAGCCCGTCTAGCTCTCCTGGTATTTCATAATCTTTCTTGCCTTCGTCTTCAGCTTGGTTAATTGGATGCTCGAAGTCATAACTGGCAATAGTAGAGTCGTTGGCAATGAGATCCAGAGTGGATAGAGATCTTCAAGTGTGCGTGTGTGCATGTAAGACACATGGCTATTGAAAAATGCGATAAAGAGAAAGAAAGATAGTGAACACAAAATTTGAATGCAAAAGGTCCAATGGTTTATATTAAATGATCATATGATAAATGAACATGAACAAAACCCTTAACAAATGGACCATAGTGCCCTGGACAAGGCACATGGATTAAAAGTCATTGTTTGGAATTTAAAATTACAGACAAAAGTTCTTGAATTGACAGAAAACAATAAATAGTAATTACTCATCAATGAAGGAGATTTTGGTATGTCAGAGGAGATTTTGGTGACAACAACCATAGGAGGAACAACTTCGAAAGCCTGGCACATAGTTTCTATAAACTCACCATCCATTTCCACATACTTGAAGGAATTGAGGTGGCTCACCATAAATTCTTCTTCGCTGCAAATAGTAACGATCTTCCCCTTGACTGGGTATTTTAACTTTTGATGAAGGGTGGATGTTACTGCCCCTGTCCCATGGATCCAAGGGTGCCTAAGCAAACAAGATTAGGCGGGACATATGTCCATTATATAAAAGGTAGAGTTGAAAATCTGTGATCCAACTTTAATTGGGAGATCCACCTCTCCATGAACCATCCTTTTAGACCCATTGAAAGCCCTTACAACAATATCACTTGGTTTTAACACGAGGCCTTCGCAATCTAACCGGTCCAAAGCACCTTTGGGTAAAACATTTAGAGATGAGCTATTATTAATTAAGACATGTGCCAGGGTGGTTCCCTTGCATTCAATAGAGACATGCAAGGATTTATTGTCGTTCCTTCCCATAGGAGTCAAATCAGCATCAGAGAACCCTAATCCATTGTCAGCCGTTAAACTTGCTACACAGTTCTCGAACTGGTCAGCTGTGGTTTCTTGGGGCATGTGGGCTTTCTTTAAGAATTTGAATAGAGCTTGGGCATGAGCGTCCGAACAGAGTAACAATGACAACATGGAGATTTTGGAGGGGGTTTTCCCCAGTTGCTCAACTATTTTGAAGTTACTCTTCTTTATGATTTTCAAGTTTTCCTCTATCTCTCGAGTGGATGGTCCTTCAACATCAGTATCTTTGATAGGTGCCTCTATCCCAGTGTTTACCGTGAAAATTAGTAAATAACCACTGATCTTCCAAAAAGGGTGATTTTTGGTTACTTGCAGGATCGATCAGATTAATCCTAGGACATATGCTAAATATTTGTGTTGTTTTGATAAAAATGCTAATTCTAATAAAGAACACGTTCAACTGAGAAAGGTGGAGGTTAGAGGCAGACGAAAACTTGATAAAAGTGCAAGTAAAAGTAAGTAGAAAGGGGTTGAGAAGAGTAGAAATCTGGTAAAAGTGCAAGTAAAATGCAAGGGAAAATAAACTTTGCAAGTAAGATAAAAGGCTGTAAGCAGGAACGGCAAGAAATGTGAAAAGGAATGTAAAAGACATTGATTATAACATGTGGTGTTTCAAACGTACATTCTCAGTATTCTTTCTCACGCAGCGGGTACTCGAATAGTATTGAGTGACTTGTACAATTGGTTGAACACCTGGAAAATTTACATAAACTTCCTATATTTATACTAGTAAAAAGTATATGCTAGAAGGTTACTTCTGATACGAACGCTTCCAAGTAGAAGGCTCTTACAAGATCGAAGCCTCTGGGTCGAAGACCCTTTCTAACTTAGAGAATTCTCTAAGTGTTTTTCCCTATTAACAAGGATGACTTCGATGGGCCTTTTCAATGGCTCTCAATTCGAAGTATCTTTGAATTAGACTATGTTTCCAAATCGAAGGGTTCTTAATTTAGACTTCTTCAATCTCTTAGATTTTTTCAATCTATTTTTAGCCAATAAAGCCAATGTGCCTGGGTGTTGAATTTAGGAGCTAACAAATTACCCCCCAAGAATGTTAATTTCGACGCCAGAAGAAATGGTTATTCTTTGATATTCCCATTCGACACCTGTCTTATTTTTTGCCACAAAATTCAATCGTGCGCTTTTCGCCTTCTACCAACTACTGCTGGTATTCAGAGTCATCATTACCCTTTTCCCAAGACGTCACTATCAGTCATCCGTTACATGCTGCCATGATGGCCATTATCCCTATAACATAGGAAAGTATGGCAAACGTTTTCATCACTTGTACGATAACTGGCTCAACGTTCACCATATGCCCCACTAACTCTACAGTATTAAATGGTTTTGAGGGAAAACACTCATCCCTGGACACTATAAATAGCCCTAAATTCTCTTCTTTGGAATTTTTACAACTCCTAATATTCCTTATTTCCTTGCAAAAAAGAAATCTTAAGAACTTCATCTTCTTCGTTCTTTTACTACCCTCAACCATGGATTTCCTTTCAAACGCACCAAACAATCCCAAAACCAAGAATGCTTCTGACTTACAACAACAACCAAAAATATTTTCCACTAGTTCTGTTCCTGCTTCGATTGGGGAGCGAAGGGTTGTTTCTGAACCCATGACTAGAGAATGGCGTAAAGCTTACAATTCTCAGGTACCTATTCCCGTTAAGTACTCTGGGCACATGTACGCCATGTCTGGTCAACTATCTGCATACATTGAGAACCCAAAACAGAATAATTCCTTCTTTCCAACTAATCCTAGGCTCAAGCCTATAGGTTGCACGAAGAAACCCAGGAATGACCCTGAGGATACTACTCCTGCTAACCAACAACACTCTCAAACGAAGGAAGACATAAACCTTCAGTTTATGAACAAGGGGAACAAGATCTTTCGATCTTGCCCTAGCCTTACTTCAGAGTATTCAGAATGGCTAAGTAAGATGGAAAAAGTGCAAACCCAAATCTGGGAAGATATGGTTATTTATGACTTGGTCATGTTATCGAAGACTGGGTTACCTTATTGCCCTCTTATGTTGGTGTCTTCGCTGTACTTTTGGGATAAGACGTATTTCAGTTTCCATTTACCTTGTGGAATGGTGACTCCAACTCTTTTTAACATAACAACCATTACTGGTCTTCGACCATCTGGTGACTATTTCGACCCTGAAGATTTATCTGAAGATACTATTGGGTTTTCGGCCACGAAACCCACATACACCATATTCATCAACCACTTTCACGACAAGTCTAGAAGCACTGTCTCTAAAGTGGAACACATAGATTTTCTAGCTTTGTGGTTGTCTCGCTTCGTTTTTTGCACCAAGTCACTTCAAGTGACTAAGAAGATTCTCACCCTTGCGACGCAGCTTTATCATGGCTACAACCTTTGTTTGGATGAATTGATTTTGGCAACCTGTATGAGTCCATCAGCAATGATGTGACTCAGCTTAAAGTTATTGGAGATAAGGCAAGTTTGCTCCTTGCTGGCCCCTTCTGGCTCCTTCAACTTTGGCTTAACGCTACTTTTGAATCTTTTCTTCCTCAGAAGAACAAGATTAATGAGAAGGCCCCAGAAATCCTAAACAGAAGGGTCGAAGGCACTAGATTAGTCCTGTTGACTCCAACTGATGAGGGTCAACAATTCCAGAAAGCGTTTACTAGCTTTTTAATGATGTTTGCAAAGCGTAAGGAGTTTGTTTCGACTATGGCTCCCTTCGCAATTCGAAAGGTTGGTCCGGAATGGTTTATTCGACCATATCCCTCATCTGATGAAGAGGACCAAGTGGAGGAGTATATGGCTATCTGGGAATCATTTCTTCTCCCAAGAATTATGCCATTGAGATTCAAGAGTTCGAAGAATAAAATCAGTTTGATTGCTTATCAATCGAATCTTATCTCTCGCCAATTTGGCATCATCTAATCACTCCCTTCTCCAATATATCCCCGAGAAAAGTCTCTGCTTTTTTATAATGCAGACTATTCAGAGGATGCTGCTACCAAGCATATTGGTAGGTATTATGGTCGAACCGTACTAACTTTGTTCGACATCAAACTCAACTTCCAATGTTCACCTATCTTTGAAGACTGGTGGAAGCAGTACTATGACAAAGAATTATTCGATGAAAAAGACTTTGCTGACCGTCTTCAAGAGGCGTTTATGCTGGTCTCTGACAAGATCAAAAAAGGTAAGTTGTCTTTTCAAAACAAATGCCTTATTTTCTTCGATTCAATCATTTGACATCTGGCTTATACTTGTTTATTTTCTAGCCGTCAAGAGAACCATTACCAAGAAAGTTGCTGAAAGTGCAAAGGGAGGAGTCCTTTCTGTAAAACCTCCACCACAGGTAAATACTTTCTGCCATAACTTTATTTTCAACATATTAATATTGATGTTGATGCTTTCGACTCCTTTCTTTTTTGGGTATTAAGAAAACTACTCCAAAGAAAAAGGAAAGTTCAAGAAATTGAGATTTCCAGTGATGAAGAAGAAGAATATCATGTTATCCCTCTTAGGAGGCAAAAATTAAAGAAACTAGCTCCTCTTTCTGAACCTCTTCCAAAAACCAAAACCAAGGTTATGGCTACTAAGTCGAGGCCTCCTCCTGTCATCATCAAAGAGCCAACAGAATGAGAAATAACTGCTAGGCTGAATAATCCCAGTGAAAGTGATAATTCTTCTCTTGGTGCTGAAGTTCCACCCCGGGTAACAACTTCGACCATCTAAAACTCTTCTTTGAATTATTTTACAATAATTCTAATAATACTCTTTTGACCCCCAGGGCACTGCTGGCACTTCCAAACAGGCTCCTACACCTGTAGAATAATCTGTCACTTTAATAAACAGTGAGGGAGACCCCACTTATAGGCCTTCTTCAGCAAAGGGATCCTTTGTGAGCTCAGCCAGCAAAGTGAAACAAACCTCTGAGCATCAAGTTGCAACTGTTGGGGAGCAGAATAAAGAAATCCCTAGTGAGGAGAATTCTGACCTGCCACACACTACTCTCAGAACTTCACTAGCCACTGATGATGAACTAGAAGAGGAAGATGAAGATGCCAATGATGTAGTCTAACCTGAGGGAGAGGACATACCAGAGGGAGAGAATCAAAATGAGGATATTCCAGCGGCTGATGGGAGAGCAAACTCTGCAGGGGGAGCAAGAAACCTTGCAAATGTCGAAGGTGCCCATGTCCCAATACAAGATTTATCTGTTGGAGAAAATGTGGCCTGTGTCACCAATGAGAGAGTCACTTCGACAGGATCCCGTACTAAGGAGGATTTGGCATTAATAAAACAGAATAATCCTCTTGGCTACTTGAATGCCATACTCGAGGGCAGAGAAAATTCTTCTGATCAAAGTCACAATGCTTCGACTGCGTCTGGAAAATCTACTTCAACATCTCCTCTTGAGGAGGCACTTCAGAAAGTCAAGGCACAACTTTTTAAAATAGATATAATGCTGACCTTAGAGGGAGAACCTACTGCTCCTTCCTTTCTGAAGACCACTTTAAGAGCTGTCGACCTTCTTGCTGCCTCTCCTGACATCGCCAATGTTATTTTGAATTTGACTTCGATCATCGATCAGGTTTCAGCTGATTATAATCGCTAAAGGACTCTCAATCACGAAGTTGAAGAGGCCAATGGCCATGTAGCTGCTGCCTGGAGTGCTTCCACTGAATAAGCTTCAAGGCTAAAGGAGCTGTGAAGGAGCAAGAGGCTAGGCAGAAAGAAGTCAAAGAAATCGACCAAAATACAGCCAGCATGAAGGCTCAGATCAGGGAATTGGAGGCTAAGATTGCCGCCAATGATAAACGAAAAGAAGAACTTCTTGCTATCAACATTGATTCTGAGAGCCAAGAGGAACTCAGTGATGGATTAAAATATGCTGATCAGACCCAAGCATTAGACGCTAAAATTGAAGCTCTTCATCAGTCAAAGGCTTTGTGCGAAAGACATTTGGAGCTGCAGAAGATCAAATATCTGCAAATCAAAGCCAACCTCCCATTTTGATTTTGACTTTTTATTTGTATAATTTATGTTTTTGTATGACTTAAAGCCATTTTGGCTGCTTAATGCATTTTCCATTTTGGCTCTTTACTTCGACTGAGATTAAACATTGGTTATTTTAACCTCTTGAAGTACAGGTCTATACTTTTTCAAGTATTTACCATTTACTCTCAAGAGCCTTTGATCTTCATTTAACTCTTCTATCTCATAGGCACCACCAGACAGTGCTGAAGGGGTAAGAAAACACTTAGAAAGGGGGGTTGAATAAGTGACTCTTTTTTTGGTTTATCAAAACAAAGCTCAAACAATAATGGAATAACACAATTATTTTTATCCTGGTTCGTTTGAACTCAAACTAATCCAGTCCACCCGCCAAGGTGATTTCGCCTTTCTCAACAAGGACTTAATACACTATAATCAACTGATTACAATCACACAACAACTGTTGTGACTAACAATGCACAGGTAAACTTACAAGTGACTAACACCACTAAGACTTAAATCTAGTCCTAGTCTGCTTGAGAAATCTGACCAAGCTTGGTCTCTCAAGGAATAAAATACAGGAGTTTAATCTTTACAGATAATGAAATAAAGTTTGCTTCTTATCAAGCTATATCACAACTGTGATTTTTCACTTAGAATCTTATACACAGATTGTATGAACAATGAGTTTTTGAGCTTTTGGATCTTTCACGTAGTTTCTTGCTTCTTTTGAAAATTTGATTTGTTTTCTTGGTTCACATCAAAAGTGCTTGGCTTGCAATAAATGTCCTTCTATTTATAGTAGGAACAATAAGACCGTTGCTGCCTTTAGAAAAGATGGAGAGCATTAAATGCTTTGCGTGTATCCTTGCAATATTCCATTTTCCAAGAAACTAGTTGTAGGCACTTGAGTGCTTTCAGCCGTCTTTGCATTAATGAGCAAACGTCAGAATGTAAGAACGTGTTTCCTTTTCTTTGATAAGACAAGTTGGTTTAAACGTTGTTTCAGAATTTGCTTCCAATGTCTTTAAGTCAGAACATGCTTCATTCAACTTCTGGGCAGAGCGTTGCTTTCAAGCTATCTTCTGAATCAAGGAGCCTGCTAGAAGTTAGAAGATATATTTAACAAATAAAGGTTCTTACCAGAGTCAGCAAATGCATTTGAATAAAAGGTTCTTTTATCAAAGAACTTCTTCATAATCTTTGCTTAGTACTTTAGAATGTTTTCTGTCAGAACATTAACTAAGACATTTAAAACACATTTATCAGAGCATAAATTATCTTAAATATAATTTAGTTATCATCAAAACTCTTGAGATAGGTCAGAACTAATCTTGTTATTTCAATCTCCCCCTTTTTGATGATGACAAAAAATTATTTTAGATAAAGAAAAGAAATGGATTAAGAGATAAGAATCTCCCCCTGAAATGAATATTTCTATGCATAAGACATCCTGAGATTATTTAGTCAGAGTAATACACAGCTTTCTTGAATTTCTTCATAACTTCTTCAAGAAGATAAATCTTAGCTGGAATATTCTTTCAGAGTTAAAGTGATACCTGCAAAAAAAAATTCTTTTGCACAGAAGGAATTCTTGCAAATTTGTTAGAATGTCTGAGACTTAGTCCCATAACTGTTAAACAGTGATTAGTTCAAGAATGCACATTTTCTCCCCCTTTTTGGCATAATAAAAAGTGTAATAAATGAGAAATTTTGTAAGATTTCATAAAAAAAAGGTAAAAATAGATATCCAGAAGTACAAACAAAACATCCAAATAAGAGACAAAAAGAAACTAGGATTTCTTAGTGACAAGAGACATCAGAAGATTCTTGATTTCAGAGGCAAACTCGTTTTGTTTTGCCATCCAGTTCTTGATCTCTATATTTGTTTGATCTTGCTTATCCATGCGTTTATTCAAGACTTCATTCTCCTTCTTTAGCTCTTTCAGAGTGTCCATAATGAGTGAGGTAGGAGCAGAAGATGATGAAGCTTCAGTAGAAACAGGCTCAGAAGCAACAACTGTTGAGTCAGACTTCACAAAGGTGGAAAGTAGAGTGCCCAGATCTATTGCAAGAGTTGGCACAGGTTCAGGTCCAGCCTTAACTGAAGGTTGATTCAATAGAACAATAGCCAGAGGATTTGAATCTTCAGAGGATTCTTCAGATTCATCTTCTTATATGTCCATCTTATCAGCTGGTGTATCAGCAATCATTAGCGAAGACTTCTTATTCCAAGTGTCAGCAGCTTCTGTCTTGAAAGCATGCCGAAGTTTGGAAAAGTTGTCCAGCACCTGAGAATGGCACAAATCCTATAACTTCTGTGATTCAGCAACCAAAGTTCTTCTGAAGGTTTCCCATAGAAGATCTGTTGCTGTTGTGTTCACACTTCTGGAGCAATCTTCTTTCAGCGGTTGTAACCATGCTTGAACATTTGTTATAAAATTATGAAACAAAGTATTTACATCTGGCTGAACAGGTTTAGGGACAACCGTTCTGTAAGTTTTGTTTTTAAGAATTGTAGAGATTGAAAGTCCACTACAGTTCTTAAAAAGCTATTGGGTTCAGGATTATTTGTAGGTTCAGGTTCAGGTTGGTTAACACAAATAGGAGGTTCTGATATTTCATGAGGTACAGATGGTTCAGCAGTTTCAGTTTGTTCAAAAGGTTGTTGTTCTGGAATTTTAGGAGTTGAGAGTGGTGTTGTATGTTGTGGTGAAGTGGGTGGAGTGACATCAGGCGAAATTATTATTGTATAAGCAGGAGTGGAAATGGGATTTTGAGGCCGTGGTTGATTCATAGCAAAAATGTTCTCAGATGGTAGGTCGAAAGGAGGTTTTATGGTTGCTAGAGGTTCATTTATCCCTGGAATTCTCCAAGAGCCAGCATCATACCATCCAATGGGTCTGGGTGATAGAGGTCTGGGAGGGGGTCTTGAAAAATGTTCAGCAGAAATAGGTTGAAAAACAAATGGTTCAGGGGGTTCTGATTGAGAGGGTTCTGATTGGCTGTCAGAATGTTCATCAGAGTCAGAATCACTTAAATCTGTTGAAAACTGATTTTTACGAGGGTTGTCAGCAAGGGGTTCAGATGGTAAGGTCAGATCAATGTCAACATCTAAGTCTCCTAAGGTTTGGGAGGGTTCAGCAGATGCATATACATTTTCAGAATCATGAACAAGTACAGTTTCAACATGATTACCTGTCTTTTTTTCTTCTTCTGAGGAGTGTCAGAAGGTCCTTCTACAACTTTTCTCTTCACAGATTCTTGGAGAACAACATCAGGAGCAGCTTTATTTCTTCCTTGAAGCCAAGCTGGATCAATGGGTGATCATGTTTCTTTGTAGGTCTCAAGATAGTGCAAAACCATACGAGGATGATCCCCTGAGTTGAACATAGGAAAGTCAGCAATAGGAATTCTTCTCCTCTTCACAATAGTTGACAGACATGGAGTGGGTTCCACCAGCAGTTTGTCAATAAGTTTCCTTTTCAGTAAGTTCTTTCCAGTCATAGTCTTACCACAGATAGGTTCAAGCTCCCCCAGAAGATTTGCTTCTTTTAGGTGAGCAATCAGACCATTCTCAGTCAGAATGTCTGATAATAACCTCCCCATAGGAACCCAATTCCTCTTTGATTTGGGATTCTTCATCCTTTCAGCTTCTCTAGTTTCTTTGACATGGTTCTAGAGATGTTCAAAAAGCAAGTAGGGAAAATAAATTTTGACATTGGTTCCAAGGCAAAACAGCAAATATTATTGATCAGCGTTGATGTAATCAGGAGAACTGGTGTCTTTTCTGTGGTGAATACATCCATGAATAATCCTTGCCTAAATCTTATATTTGTCTTTCAAATCTCTGACTTTGGAGGAACCTTGACCGTTGGTAAAAATCTCTGAATATACCCTAGACATCTCCATTCTTCCATTGGGCATTCCTGTAACTCCAAGTCCTTTAAAACCCAACAACTTTCTGATTTGATTTTCTGTAATGGATATTTCCTTGCCCATTACAAAGGAGAGAATAACCTTGGGGGTTGCAATAGCGTGAATCCAGAATTCTTTTACCAAATGTGGAAAGACTGGACCAATAAGACGATCAAAGTAGCTTTCCCAACCTTGAAACTTCACAGCAGGGAACAAGTCAAATCCATTCTCTCTGAGATTCTCAAAGTCTACCATTAGCTCACTCAAAACTTCCAAACTTTCTACCAGAATGAGAGTTATCCTTTCAGGTATAATGTATTGCTCAGAGTGGGTAGAAGAAGAAGCCATTGAAGTTCTTTAGAAATGAGAAATTGAAGAAAAGGGTTTTAAGAGAAAAATACAGAAAAAAAATCTTTAGTTGAAAGAGACAGTAAAGAATGAAAAAGGGTTTTTCAAAAAGTATTTATAGGCATTAATTTCAGAAAATAGGTTTAGAATTAAAAATAAAAGTATTTAAGACACAATTAAAATAAAGATTAAAACGGATTTAAAAATGAATCTCATCATTACTTGCATTTAATGATTTGCTAAAAATGAGGGAAAACTTGAGATTATGGCTAATCATCAACAGTTACCTAGAACGTCATCAGTAGCTTTTACACGCTTGACCTTTCAGAAACACACCACGTGTTCATCTCCTGAAGGATGCATGTAACAGCTGTTTGTTCTAATGAATTTATGAACTACACTTGGACATGAAGCGTTAGAATGTTCCATAACTTTTCATATAACTTATGTTACAACTTCTCTTCTAACTTCTGAAGAGTTGTTGATCAGAGCATTCATTTCAGAAAGTTCTGAAGTCAGTCACAGAAAATAAATATTATTTTATTCAGGACATAATTCCATACAAATATTTTTCAAAATGAAATTAAATCTATCTTCTGAAAGGGGTTTGGTAAAAATGTCAGCCCATTGATGGTCTGTTTTTACAAAAATTAAGTTTAATATTCCCTTATGAATATAGTCCCTTATGAAATGATATTTAATTTCTATATGTTTGTCTTTAGAATGTAAGATTGGATTTTTAGAAAGACAAATAGCAGAAGTATTGTCACAGAAGATATGAATCTTACTTTCATAAAGGTTGAAATCTTCTAGTTGACTTTTCATCCAAATCATCTGAGAGCTGCATCCAGCAGCAGATATATATTCAGCTTCTGTGGTTGATAGTGCAATTGTTGCTTGCTTCTTGCGGTACCATGAGATAAGATTGTCACCCAAAAACTGGCAGCTTCCAGAGGTGCTTTTTCTTTCAATTCTATCTCCAGCAAAGTCAGCATCACAATAACCTACTAGTTTGTAATCTTGTGATCTTCTGTAACACATACCAAGATTAGCAGTACCTTTCAGATACCTAAGAATTCTCTTAACAGCTGTTAAATGAGATTCTCTAGGACCTGATTGGAATCTAGCACACAAGCACACGCTAAATAATATATCAGGTCTAGATGCAGTCAGATAGAGAAGGGATCAAATCATACCTCTATAGAGCTTCTGATCTACTTTCATACTTACCTCATCTTTACCTAGAATGCAGGTTGGATGCAAAGATGTCTTGGCATCTTTGATTTCTGACATTTGAAATTTCTTCATAAGTTCTTTAACATACTTCGTATGATGTGTGAAAGTACCTTCTGGAGTCTGGTTGATTTGAATTCCCAAAAAGAATTTCAGTTCACCCATCATGCTCATTTCAAATTCTGCCTGCATGGTCTTAGCAAATTCTTTTCCAAGGGAGATATTAGAGGTTCCAAAAATTATATCATCAACGTAAATTTGACAAATTAAAATATCATTTTTAAATGTTTTTCTGAAAAGAGTTGTGTCCACTTTCCCTCTGGTAAAATCTTTTTCTAATAGAAAATTACTCAAACGATCATACCAAGCTTTGGGAGCTTATTTCAAACCGTACAAAGACTTTTTTAGTTTAAAAACATGTTCTGGATGCTTTGAATAATTAAATCTAGGAGGTTGATGGACATATACTTCTTCTTCAATATAACCATTTAGAAATTCACTTTTAACATCCATTTGATATAATGAAATGTTATTTTGTACAGCAAAAGAAATTAATAATCTTATAGATTCTAACCTGGCGACTGGGGCAAAGGTTTCATTATAATAAATTCCTTCTTGTTGACTATAACCCTGTGCAACCAGTTGTGCTTTGTTTCTGATTACTTCTCCTTGTTCGTTCAATTTGTTTCTGAAAACCCATTTGGTTCCTATAACATTGAATCCAACTAGATTCCATACATCATTCTTGGAGAATTGATTTAGTTCTTCTTGCATTGCTAAGATCCAATCATTATCTTCCAAAGCTTCATCAATTGTAGTTGGCTCAATCAGAGAGACTAAACCAAACAAATATTCTTCATTGATTCTGAGAGAGGATCTTGTTCTGATGGGATCTTAATTTCTTCCAATGATTACGTCTTCTTTGTGAGCTAAAGATATTCTAGGAAACCTTTTCTGTGTGGGTTGGTCAGAGATTCTGAGATTGTTCAGAGCATTGTCAAGAGGATGGTCTGCTACGTCTTCTTTTGCTTCTGAACTTTCAGAGTTTGAGGGATGATCTTCTGTACCTACAGAAAAATCAATTTGCTTTGGCTGTTGCTGGCCAAGCTTATCATCAAACCTGACTTTGATTGATTCTTCAACAATCAGAGTTTCTGTGTTGTATACTCTATAGCCTTTTGAGCGTTCAGAGTATCCAAGCAGGAAACACTTTTGTGCTTTAGAATCAAACTGATTCAGAGTTTCTTTGGTGTTTAGAATAAAACAAGTACATCCAAAAGGATGGAAATAAGAAATGTTGGGCTTTCTGTTTTTCCACAATTCATAGAGAGTCTTTTCAAGAATAGGTCTTATAGAGATTCTATTCTAAATGTAACACGTTGTGTTCATAGCTTCTGCCCAAAAGTGCTTAGCCATATTTGTTTCATTGATCATGGTTCTGGCCATCTCTTGTAATGTTCTATTCTTTCTTTCTACAACTCCATTTTGCTGGGGAGTTCTAGGACAAGAAAAATTATGAACAATACCATTTTCTTTAAAATATTTTTCAAAATAATGATTTTCAAATTCACCACCATGATCACTTCTAACTTTTGTGATTTTAAAATATTTTTCATTTTGCACTTGAGTACAGAAGTCAATGAATACAGAATGTGACTCATCCTTGTGTTTTAAAAACTTTACCCATGTCCATCTGCTGAAGTCATCAACGATGGCCAATCCATACTTCTTGCCTCTGATGGATGCAGTTTTAACTGGCCCAAACAGATCAATATGAAGTAACTCTAATGGCTTAGAGGAAGAGACAACATTTTTAGATTTAAAGGAAGGTTTTGAAAATTTTCCTTTTTGACATGCTTCGCACAGAGCTTCTGAGTTGTACTTCAGATTGGGAAGTCCTCTGATTAAATTTAATTTATTTAGTTGAGAGATTTTTCTAAGACTGACATGTCCCAATCTTCTGTGCCATACCCATTGCTCATTGCTAACAGACAAAAGACATTTGACATTTTGAGATTTAAGATCTGATAAATCAATTTTGTAAATGTTGTTTTTTTCTCTTGCCAGAAAAGAGGATTGATCCATCCTTTTTACTTACAGCTTTACAGGAGTTTTGATTGAAGATAATGTCATAGCCATTGTCACTTAATTGACTTATGGACAATAGATTATGAGCTAATCCTTCTACTAATAAAACATTTGAGATAGAAGGAAGGTTACCGTTTCCTATGGTTCCAGAACCAATAATCTTCCCTTTCTGATTACCTCCAAACTTCACATCTCCTCCATCTTTAAGTTCCAGGCTTTGGAACATAAAACTTTTTCCCGTCATGTGTCGTGAGCACCCAGAGTCCAGGTACCATGACTGGTGTTTTAATTGAGCTTTTAAGGACATCTGCAACAAATATTATTTTATCCTTAGGTACCCATATCTTTTTGGGTCCTTTTGGATTAGCATAAGAGTTTCCAGAATGTGATGTATATTTTATATCATGTGAGTGTCCAAACTTGAATTGCTTATTTTGAGGTTTGTAAGTGAAGGTCATTTTAGCAACATATTTTGGAATGTATGTCTCCTTTCCTTTGGGAGGTTCATATCCAATTCCTCTTCTGTTTTTCCCACTAACTCCATAGATCATTGAAGCCATTTTGCTTCTGTCTATGCCTTTAGCAAGAAAAGATTGAAAGCTATAGTCATATTCTTTCAGAATATCTTTTGAACCAGACACAAACTCTAAACTAAAATTCTTTTGAACAATTTGAATTTCCTTTTTAAGTTTAAAATTGTTTTCTAAAAGTTTAGATTTTTCTGTTTCAAGTTTCTCAAAATCAGATGCAAGACTCTTCTTGAGTTTCTTGTATTTGATTTTGAGCTTACTATAGTTTTCCAGAAGTTCTGATAAACTATCAGCAAGTTCTTCTCTAGAAAATTCAGAAAATACCTCTCTTTGTTCTGACTCACAGTCTGAGTAATCTTCTGTGATAGCCATCAGAGCTAGGTTGACATTTTCATCTTCAGAACCAGATTCATCTTCAGAAGAATCTGAGTCATCCCAGGTTGCCATCATTCCTTTCTTCTTTCCAAATCTCTTCTTTGGTTTTTCTTTTTGAAGCTTTGGACAATCACTTTTGAAGTGACCAGGTTCTTTGCATTCATAACATATGATCTCTCTTCTGTTTGACTTTTTGTGTCTAGAAGATTCTGGTTTATCTTCTGACTTCTTGAAGTTCCTGAACTTCTTTTGTCTGTGCTTCCACAGATGATTGATCCTTTTGGAGAGCAAAGATAGTTCGTCTTCTTCTGAAGCTGATTCTTCAGAGTTTTCTTCTTCATCCTGAAAAGCGTTAGTGTCAAATTTCTTAATTGATTTAAGGGCTAGAGACTTACCTTTCTTCTGAGGCTCATGCTCATCCAGTTCAATCTCATGACTTTTGAGAGCGCTGATGAGTTCCACCAGAGACACATTGTTTAGATCTTTTGACACCTTGAAGGCAGTGACCATTGGTGCCTATCTTGTGGGTAAGCTTTTGATGATCTTTTTCACATGATCTGATTTGGTATATCCTTTATTCAAAACTCTCAGACCAGCGATCAGAGTTTGAAACCTAGAGAACATTTCTTCTATAGACTCACTCTTTTCAACTTTGAAGGCTTCATGCTTCTGAACTAAAGCCAGAGCTTTAGACTCCTTAACTTGAGTGTTTCCTTCATGAGTCATTTTGAGAGACTCAAACATATCATGTGCTATATCTCTATTAGTGATTTTTTCATATTCTACTTTAGAGATAGCATTTAAAAAAATATTTCTAGCTCTATGATGATTTTTAAAATCAGCTTTTTGTTGTCTATCCATATTTTTTCTATCCACTCTGTTTCCTTCTGAATCTGTAGAATGTTTGTAACCATCCAAGACTATATCCCAAAGATCACTGTCATGACCTAGAAAGAAACTTTCTAGTCTATCTTTCCAGTACTCAAAATATTCTCCATCAAACACTGGAGGTTTGTTGTAACTATGATTTTTTTGTTCAACGACCATTGTGTTTTCTTCTAGATCTTTTCCTGACACGGTTAAGTGTTGTGCTCAGAGTCAAGCTCTGATACCAATTGAAGGGGGTAAGAAAACACTTAGAAGGGGGGGTTGAATAAGTGACTCTTTTTTTGGTTTATCAAAACAAAGCTCAAACAATAATGGAATAACATAGTTATTTTTATCCTGGTTCGTTTGAACTCAAACTACTCCAGTCCACCCGCCAAGGTGATTTCTCCTTTCTCAACAAGGACTTAATCCACTATAATCAACTGATTACAATCACACAACAACTGTTGTGACTAACAATGCACAGGTAAACTTACAAGTGACTAACACCACTAAGACTTAAATCTAGTCCTAGTATGCTTGAGAAATCTGACCAAGCTTGGTCTCTCAAGGAACAAAATACAGGAGTTTAATCTTTACAGATAATGAAATAGAGTTTGCTTCTTATCAAGCTATATCACAACTGTGATGTTTCACTTAGAATCTAATACACAGATTGTATGAACAATGAGTTTTTGAGCTTTTGGATCTTTCACATAGTTTCTTGCTTCTTTTGAAAATTTGATTTGTTTTCTTGGTTCACATCAAAAGTGCTTGGCTTGCAATAAATGTCCTTCTATTTATAGTAGGAACAATAAGACCGTTGCTGCCTTTAGAAAAGATGGAGAGCATTAAATGCTTTGCGTGTATCCTTGCAATATTCCATTTTCCAAGAAACTAGTTGTAGGCACTTGAGTGCTTTCAGCCGTCTTTCAAGTGCTTGGATAATCTTAAAAGGTCCTTCCCATTTAGGAGACCATTTCCCCATATTTCTATCCTTTCGATCCATTGGGAGAATTACCTTCCATAGCAGATCCTCAGGCAAGAATTTCTTGGGTTTTACTCTTTATTGTAAGATTTTTCCACTCTTTTCTTCTGTATCCTTAAGAGATCTAAAGCTCTCAGTCTTTCTTCGTCCAAATCAACCAATTCGTCTAACATCATATTCCAATAAGCTTCAGAAGGGATATCTTGATGTTTTTGAATTCTTGTTGACTGCAGAAAAATTTCTAATGGCAATATTGCGTCATGGCCATAGGTTAATCGAAATGGTGTCGTTCTGGTAGCTTCCTTAGGAGAAGTTTGACATGCCTATAAGATTTGGTCCAACGTTTTATGCCAATTCTTTGGCTTTTTTCCTACATGCTTCTTTATCAATCCAATTACTATCTTATTTGCTGCTTTGACTTGTCCATTAGCTTGCACGTAGTAAGGCGTAGATGTTAACAACTTGAATCCCATTTCTGTGGCAAACTCCTGCATTTTTCGACCAGTAAATACTGATCCTTGGTCAGTTGTTATTGTCTCATGGATTCCAAACCTATATATAATGTTCTTCTAAATAAATTCAATGACATTCTCTTGGTCCGCGTTAACTAAAGGAATTGCTTCAATCCACTTAGTGAAATAGTCAATGCCCACCAATATATATTTCTAGATTTTAGACGATACTGGTCGATCTCCCCAATGAGATCCAAGGCCCATCCTCTAAAAGGCCAAGGTTTCACAATCGAGTGAAGTTCGCTTGCAGGTACATGTTGGATGCCTGTATGTATTTGACATTCTTGGCAACCTTTTGCAAACTCCACACAATCTTTCAACATAGTAGGCCAATATAATCCTTGTCGAAACAACAACCATTTCATTTTATGGCCTACTTGATGTGCCTCACATGCCCTAGCATATGTAGTTGAAAGGGATATGTATGCCTCTGTTTCACTTAGGCATTTTAGTAGTACTCCTTCAGGCGTCTTTTTAAATAACTCGTTTCCCATTAGAATATAACTTAGCGCCCTGTACTTTGTTTTTCGTTCTGTCGAAGCCATTGGATTTTTCAAATAATCTACTGCAGGCTTTCTCTAATCTTGTTATGTTAGATTGTCTATGAACGAAATTTCGAAGTTTTCTTGGTCAGCGTACCCCAGTTTTGTTGTTTCCAAATCTGTTGGAGACAACTTTGTTGATGTTACTCCTCCTCTAACTTCGATTGCTTGTTGTAATTTTTCTTTCGAAATTTTATACCCAGATGCAATCTGTGCTAAGTCATTAGCCACTTGATTTTCCAATCTTGGTATATGTCGAATGTTGATCACTTCAAAGTTTTTCAACAAACGATTGGCTATTACAAAATACATGATAATATTTTCTCTTATACATTTGTATTCTTTCGAAACTTTCCTTATGACTAACTCTGAGTCTCCCATTATTTTAACTCGAGTTGCCCCCAATTCCAACAAGATTTCAAGGCCTACGATTAGAGCTTTGTACTCAGCCTCATTGTTCGAACAATAAACTTCCATCTTGTACTTGAATGTTGTTGGAATTTTATTTGGATAAATAATTAGAACTCCTACTCTAGTTCTATCTTTATGACTGGAACCGTCGAAGTATAAGTTCCAGGGTTCGATCTCCAAGTAGTTTATGATTCTTCATTTATTGAGTGGTTAACTATAAAGTCTGCTACCACTTGACCTTTTACAGCCTTGAGAAGCATAAATGTTAATGAATACTCAGTTAATGCAAGTGCCCATTTTCCTATTCGACTGTGCAAGATGGGTTTCGACAACATATATTTGAAAACATCAAAATGAGACGAAACATAAACATCAACTGGTTTTATATATTGCATTAGTTTTGTACATGAGAAGTAAAGACATAAACATAGTTTTTCAACTTCGCTATATCTAGTTTCTGCATCATTTAAAACTCTACTGAGGTAGTATATGGGTCTTTCAACACCATTTCATCCTCTTGAGCCAACATGCTCCTAGGGTTTTATCAGATGCATCTATGTAAAATCTTATACTCCTATTTCTACAAGGAGGTACCAGAACAGGTGGCTTGGTGAGGTATCCTTTGATCTTGTCGAAGGCCTCTTGTTGTTCTTGCCCCCACTCAAATCCTCCTTTGTTGAGTCGAAGTATTGGTGAGAAGGCTTATGTTTTTCCACTTAAGTTGGATATAAATCTCGTCAGGAAATTTATCTTGCCAAGTAGAGATTGCAACTCCTTCTTGCTAGTTGGTGCTTTCTCTTCCAAAATGGCTTTGGTCTTGTTATGGTTTATTTTGATTCCCTTTTTATGGACCATAAAGCCTACGAAGTCCCCTGCTTTGACGCAGAAAGTTCACTTTAGAGGATTCATCTTTAGACCATAGCTTCTCATCCTTTCGAAGGACTGTCGAAGGTGGTCTATGTGATTCTTTCTTGAAACAGATTTGACAACAATATCTTCAATATAACTCTGCATAAAAGTTTCAATAAAATCATGGAAGATGGAATTCATTTCCCTTTGATAGGTTGCCCCTGCATTTTTTAGGCCAAAGGGTATCACTACCCATTCATAAGTACCTAAAGCTCTAAGGCATCGAAATGTTGTTTTCGACACATCCTCTTCAGCAATGAAAATTTAATTATACCCAGAGTATCCATCAAGAATACTCATGTATTCAAAGCCAGCGGCAGAATCAACAAGCATTTCCGCTACAGGCATTGGATATTCATCTTTGGGTATTGCAGCATTTAAATCTCTAAAATCAATGCACACCCTTAAGGTACCATTTTTCTTTATAACATGTACTATATTTGCAATCCATTTGACATACCTGGTCATTCGGATGAACTTGCATTTCAGCAGTCTTTCGACTTCTGTCTTGATCTTCGACAAGATTTCTTGTGCAAAACACCTCGAAGTTTGCTTCGCAGGTTTTTTTTTCCCGGGCTTTATTGGTAGTTGAAGCTCCACCAATATTCTGTCGAGACCAGGCATCTCGTCATAATCCCATGCAAAGCAGTCTTTAAACTCCTTCAATAATTGGATTATTTTGACCCTGAGTGCTGGATCTATCTTCGCACTGATGTATGTTGGTCTTTTCACCAAACCTTCACCCAGGTCTATTTCTTCCAGAGGATCTTGCGCTAGCATTTTTACATTTTCTGCCAACGGATCCTTTTCAAAACCCAAAGGCTCATCATTATAGATGGCATCTAGACTCTGGCTTCTTTCTTCCCCTCTTCTTAAGTCAGGTGGTTCTGGTTCGAAGTCTTTCCCAGGACCTTCTGGAAGAAACACTTGCTCATTGGCTTCGACAACCATATACCTGACTTCAGCCTCTAAGGCTGCTATCATTATACTTTCGGCCACATATGCCGAAATCCTTTATAAAGCTTGTGATTCAGTCATCATCACTGAATTCACTTCCCCGGCCTGTTAGCCGTATGTCATCAACTCCTCCATAGTCAATGTTTGATAAATCTTCTCTATCCCACTAGAACCCATGGTCAGAGTGTAGGTAGAGGGAGCAAAAGGCATTTGGTGCTAGTGCCAAATCAAAGTCTGGAGGATTGCATGGCCCTATGTGAGCCAGATTTCTATCGAAGTTTGTTCTATCGACATTATTAGCTTCGACCATATAGTAGATTTGATCTACTTCAATATTTTCAACTATACCATATGGGCGCCAAATGGTAACACGTTGGTGCATTGATGATGGAACTGCTCCTATGACATGTATCCACTCTCTACCTAAGAGTAGATTATAGTTGGGCTTCGCTTAAATGACCATAAACATAGTTGGTCGAAGTATTTTTCCCAACCTGAAGTCTAATTGTATCACCCCCATAGTAGTTCTAATACCTCCCTCATAGTTCGATAGAACCATGTTGTGGGGTTTGATATCTTCATCCCCTTTTCCTAGTTTCCTCAGCATACCTTGGGGAATTATATTTATTGTGGCCCCACAATCAACCAGAATTTTGTTGATGATTGCTTCCCCTACTTTTGCTATGATGAATAATGGTTTGAGGTGATTCTTCATCGCCTCATTGGGGAGTTTGAAGAAAGCATTTTTCTCTTCGACACAGTCGTTGTTCATGATGTAATAACAAACTGGCCTATGTTTGGCCATCTCCTGTTCGACCTCCCAGTCAGTCTCTTCGACTTCGACTTGACGGTCGTATTCCCTGGGTAGTATTGACACTACATTCACCGTAATATCCAAAGTAGCATCAAGTTCAGAATTACCTTCATCATTTGATTCACCTTGTTCTGGCCACACCAATCTTCTAGCAATTGGTTTTCTTTCCAAAGGCTTTCTTTATTTGTCTTTTTCCTTTCTTTGTGGCACATTTGTGCTCGATTCTGGTTGAGGCTCCTCTGTAGCCTCTCTTTCGGCTTTTCACCATCTTTGATATCTCCTCCACTGGGAGCGGGACATGGGTTTTTTTACCTTGTAGTTGCTCGACACATGAGCCACTTTGTTTGTTGTTGTAGTTTGGAATTCCTTCCTATAGGCCAAAGATGATCCTCTTGGCACATTAAATGTTCGCCATTTCTCCTCACTGGGCCTTTTTCTGCTTGCTGTTTTCAGCCAAGTGTCGACAGGTACATTTGTTAGAGGCCTGAAAGTTGATGGCCTCTTCACCTGGTTCATTGGTCCCTTCTAATATCCTCTTCTGGGATCATATCGGACCTCATCCATGTTTGGTTGGGCATTGGTGCCCCATTTCTCCTTTGCATCCCTCACACCCTGTATGTGTTATGCAACCTTTTTATTGAAGATGGAGTTGCATCTTGGATACAACATCACTTCAGACTTCTTTTTCTGGCATCGTTACAGAAAATCTTCCATATTCTCAATCTCTTTAGGAAATGCATTTTTATTGACTTCCTCTTATCGGATGGCATCTTCTGAAGCCTTCGCCCTAGATACTTCAACCATATTAACTTCTACGTTGCTCTTGGCAGCGAAATCCAGCCTTTGCATTTTAGCTTCTAGGTCCTCTGTCGAACCCGTGACAACAGCCAAATAAGAACCTACAGTAGTCCCTTTGTTTGAGCCTTCAGCATCTCCTTTGTTTGAGCCTTCAATAGTTCTTTTGTTTAGACCTTCAGTAGCCTTTCTCACCTTTTCGATAGTCTTTCTGGAGACTTTCCTAGTGACACTGCCAAAAATAGGCTTATTGGCGAAGTCTTCTAAAACTTCGACCATGTTGATGCCTGGTGGTTTAGCATAGTGGGCATCGGCTTGCAATGGGTTTACATCAATTTTCATCAGAGGTTTGTTAGCAAACTTGAGTCTGTCTTCTTTGATCGCTCCTTGAACGAGATCCTTGAAAAGAAAACATTTTGAAGTTTTATGGCCCAGATAATTATGATACTTACAAAACCCTCTTTTCTTTCATTGTACTAAAGGAGGCATTTTTCCCCCTGAGGGCACTATCATTTGGCCATCTTTAACTAACAAGCCAAATATCTTGTCACATTTTGTGGCGTCAAAACTATATGTTTTCTTTGGGAATCTATCACTGTTCTTTTCAGACTCTGTAGGATTCTTCCCATTTGAGGGCATTAGCAATCTGCAAGAGTACGGTGGCCCTTGCTTTAATTATGCTAAATCTATTTCGCTTTCTTCGACAACTATAGGATCATTGGATGTCTCTGGATCGTCATCATCCATTTCGACATAGGTTACCCTTTCTCTTCGATGAGTCTTAGTTGCTTTAGCTTTTTCAGCTTTAATACATTCTACCTGTCAAACTCTATCGGCCAATTGGGCCATATCCCTCAGGTATTGGGTATCTAATTTTTTCCTAATAGAATAATCAAGGCCCACCGTTGCCATTTCGACCAACTCATGCTCAGGCACTTGTGTAAAGCATCTGGCTTTGATCAGTTGAAATCTATTTATATATTCATCTATTGGCTCAGTGAATCTCCTTTTCACACTAGCCATTTCTTTCAGACTTATTTTGGTTTGTCCCATGTAAAATTGTTCATGGAACAATCTCTCCAATTGATTCCAATTATGGATCGAATTTGATGGGAGGGTGGTGAACCAAGTAAAATCATTTTTAGTTATGGAACTTGGGAAGTACTGAATCCTAAGGTTCTCGTTATTTGATATTTCCCCAACTTCTATCAAATATTTCGCCACATGTTCGACCGCAGATTCTGTTGTATCCCCAGAAAATTTGGTGAACTTTGGAACTTTCCACCTAGGGGGTAAATCTGTTTGCAAGATATACTCTGACAATGGGGATGTAAAGTTTAGCCTATGAAATCCAATTTTCATTCCATTTTGTATCATGATTCTTTCGATCATGGCTGTCACATTATTATCTGTTCCATAATTATGGTGTCGAACCTGCTGTATCACTTCATCATCATTTTGGTTTTTATTTACCATAATTACATCCTGATCGACATCTCTAGGGATCTGTGGGGGAACTCTGGGTATTTTGACCCTAGATTGTTCTATCTCCATTCTATGGTTCATTCCAACTGGTTATAGATTTTGGTTAATGGTCACATCTTCCTCTAAGACTATACCCTAATTCCCTCTTATTGGCACTCTTTGGGGTTGTCAAATAGGTTGGGGAACCCCAAAAAATTCAGCCATGCGCGTCATTTGGGCTGTCATTTTCTAATTCGACTGGGTGGTATTTTGTATTAGAGGGTTCAACACTGTACTCAAAGTTTGTGCTAACATATGCACCATATCATGGTTACTTTCATCCATTTGTTGCCTCAAAATTGCCGTAGAAGCATTCACGAGGCTTGGTATTGCATGGGATGTCCCTCCTAAGAGTTGGTTTCTACCCAAATTCTCCATACCAGTTCCAGATCCCTGTAATGGCCAAGACGCACTCACCAAAGGTTCTGAAAATATGGACGCAGCGTTCATAAGACTAGCCATTTCAGAAGTTGGCATGCCATAAGGCTGGTCTCGACCCATCCAGGCTGTCGAAAATCCTGAGGGAACATAGGGTCGAGATCCTGGATTTACCCTTGGTGGGGGTGTTCCTAATGGACCTCTGGGACCTACATACGAAAGTATTGGTCCCGTTTGTGCTATTGTCAACGTTGGTGCCGAACCAACAGTTGATGGGATAGTTTCAATAACGGTTGGTATAACCGCTGTTTCTACAAAAATTGATGGAGGTATTTCTCCATTATTTGGATGATTAGCCATTTCACTATTTCTTCTCTTAGTTGTACACTCATTGGTGGTTAATTTACCACTTCTTAATAACATACAACACTTTGTAAATGAAAAGAAATTATGTAAAGCATTTATGTTAATATAAACAAGCAAACAAAAATTAGCAACGTCCCACCAGGTGTGCCAATTTTTTTATCGTGAAAATTAGTAAACAACCGCTTATCTTCCAAAAAGGGTGATTTTTGGTTACTTGCAGGATCAATCAGATTGATCCTAGGACATATGCTAAATATTTGTGTTGTTTTGATAAAAATGCTAATTCTAATAAAGAACATGTTCGACTGAGAAAGGTGGAGGTTAGAGGCAGACGAAAACTTGATAAAAATGCAAGTAAAATTAAGTAGAAAGGGGTTGAGAAGAGTATAAATCTGGTAAAAGTGCAAGTAAAATGCAAGGGAAAATAAACTTTGCAAGTAAGATAAAAGGCTATAAGCAGGAACGACAAGGAATGTAAAAAGGAATGTAAAAGACTTTGATTATAAAATGTGGTGTTTCAAACGTACATTCTCAGTATTCTTTCTCACGCAGCGGGTACTCGAATAGTATTGAGTGACTTGTACAATTGGTTGAACACCAAAAAAATTTACATAAACTTCCTATATTTATACTAGTAAAAAGTAACTGCTAGACATTTACTTCAATCCAGGATCAGGACAAGTGTCCTTTACATGTTCTTCGATCTTCAACTTCATGCCACATTGCTTTCTTCAACTGCCAAGTGAACTTCCTTTCCCTCTTATATTCAAATTCGAATTCAAATTGTTGTTGATACGAACGCTTCCAGGTAGAAGGCTCTTACAAGATCGAAGCCTCTGGGTCGAAGACCCTTTCTAACTTAGAGAATTCTCTAAGTGTTTTTCCTTCTTAACAAGGATGACTTCGATGGGCCTTTTCAAAGGCTCTCAATTCAAAGTATCTTCGAATTAGACTATGTTTCCAAATCGAAGGGTTCTTAATTTAGACTTCTTCAATCTCTTATATTTCTTCAATCTATTTTTATCCAATAAAGGCAATGTGTCTGGGTGTCAAATTTAGGAGCTAACACCCTGCAGACTCACTTTCTTTCTCTTTTCCTCCAGTGTTGGCACTAGACTTGTCATTGGTTATACGGACGAGAGTTGTTGTAGTAATGGGCGGTCAACTATTTGGGGAAAAGATCCTCCCTGTTCTTGTTACTTAATAGAACCTGCAATATTAGTAACATCAACTTCATTTTCGTTGATCCACGAATCTTGTTTTATCCCATGATAATAAATCTCGGCACCATAGTTCCATGGAACCGCTTTGTCAGAGGAGTAGGGAATAGGCCCAGCGGTAGTGATTATTAAAGGAGCAATGGTTGGTTCTTTTGAAATTCTAATAGGACCCTTTGAGGAGACCCTAAGAGGCTTATTGGAAATTGTTATGATGGAAAGGTCTTCAGCTTTGTTTGTTAAACTTTTGATGGCAGGAATCTTCTCAAACATAATCTCACAACTATTTATCAGGCGTTACACACCTTCCTTCAGTCGCTTGCACCCATTTACTTGTCAATCACATCAAACACAATCTTTAGAACAGCGAGGGAACACTCCGACTCTCAGCAAATTATCCTTCACAGTAGTAGTTAATGGAGTTGTTAAATCCTCAATGGAGGAAACAAAAATAGTATCATCAATTGCATGAACACCTTTGCCATGGTTCGGCATTGGTGCGATTATCACATTTTGATTAGCAGATGGATCAAATTCAATTGTTTTATTGTCTATTAGGTCTTGAATTCTACATTTCAAATCCCAACAATGATCAGTATCATGCCCGGGGCTGCTGGAGTGATGGGCACACTTGGAATTCGGATTGTACTTTGGTGATGTAGTATTTGGATTGGATGGTGGATCACGTAATGTCACTAAGTTGGCCTTCAACATATGTTGTAAGGCTTTGGATAGTGACATGCTTATCCTCGTGAATTGTGTTCGAGGAACTTCAGATTGTTGATTGTTGGATGATTTTCTTTGAGTAGATGGAGGGTTGGAGATCAAAACAGCATTAACAGATGGGCGATGATCCTTCTTGGTATGGGCCGTTGACCCATAAACAACATTGGATTCTTTCTTTCCAGTAAAGGGTTTCTTTATAGTGATTGAGGTAGAAGCATATGCCATGGGGATTTTCCACTCTTGATTCCACTGTTGACCCTTTCGCCAGTCAGAATTAACTCAGTGAAATCGGAAGATGAGTTACCAATTAGCAAGTTGAAATATGGGCCAGTTAATGTACCCATGAACATATCAACAGTTCTCTGTCAGTTAGTGGTAGTTGGACCCTACGAGCAAGATCCCTCCATTTTTGTGCGTACTCTTTAAACCCCTCATTAGTACCCATTGTCATACCTTGAAGTTGGACTCTGGTTGGTGCCAGATCGGTATTGTATTGATACTGGTGATAAAAATCAGTGGCTAGATCTTCCCATGTGTGGATGCGGGAACCCTACAATTGATAGAACCATTCTATTTGAGTCCCAGCCAGACTCTTTTGGAAGAAATGAATCCAGAGCTTTTTGTTGGTAGTCTGCGGCTGTATCTTACGCACATAAGACCTTAGATGACATTTCAGGCATGAAATCCCGTCATACTTGGCAAAGACCGATATATTGAACTTATGGGGAATGACGACCCCAGGTACTAAGCCTAAATCACCAAAATCCAAGCCAATCACAGCTTAAATTTCAACAACCTTTAGTTTATCCTCCAACTGCTTGTATTTATCCTCGGCAGGTGGGTACTGTTCAACAAAGTAGTCTTCATCCTCAGAAGCTTGATCATTTGCACCCCCAACACAAGTGCTCTTTGCCTCTTCCACCTGGTTCTCGTCTTCCTCGGATGACTTTTCAACTATCTGCACCTGGCGGACTGGGCCTTTAAACCTTTTCCCTATGTTGATGAGGGCCTTCTTCTTAGCTTATTTTTGGCCGCCAGCTATCATCTCTTGTTGTCCCTTGGCCAGGGTCAGCAAGGTTACTTAGAACTAGGAATTATGTGCTTTCAAGTTATTCACTGTTTATTCGATATCCATCTTACTGAAATAAACAGTAGAAAGATAAGGAAAATTGTTGTGGAAAACCTGTTTATGTTATGATGCATGAAAATGCATATGCAAATGATTTCAAGGACTTAAAAGATTTAAATTTGTTTAGACAAAAGGGAACAAAACATTAATTATATTAATAAATTCAAATTAATTACAACATGCCTCTTGGGATTACATTTAAACAAAAGAAACAAAATGAACTAAAAAATACAATAAAAATGGCTCAAGTTTCCTATGGATGCTTCCTCATTGGAGCAATATAGGCATTCAGGTTCCTCTCCTCATGAAGTTGTCTCTTGAGCTCCAATGTCTTCTTCTCGCTTGCATAAAACTGGGCTTCAAATGTGTCTCTCTCCCTCTTTAGCTGAACCCAAGCTCTTTGCAAATCTTCAAGAGAAGTAGGCATATCAGGATAAAGGACAACATATGGAACATCTCCTTTGGCAACAGGTTCCATGATGATATGTAGGATGGCTTCATAAGGCATCATGAGGTTTTGGGAGCGAGTTTGCACCCACTTGAGATAAGGCTCCAAAGGAATGGAGTTCTTATGCCCCAACGTCTTGCTATCAACCTTTTTAACCATGCCCCATGCTCGTATGAATCTCTGATGATAGCCTTAGACATTGTTCTCGTAGTCGCATGTAATTCCTTAGACAAGTGCATCATGAGGGCCATCCCTCCTAGCATACCCAAATTGTCATAAGACCAAACAAAGATTGTAGGTAATACCTCCCCTAATGCCAAGTAGAGGGACATTAGGGAATTCCCCACAACAGTCAATAATAGTAATGTCCTCCATCGATCGAGCACACCAATAAATATCAGAATGTGTGAGTGACATCAACCTACTAGACCATCTTAATCTTTGCTCATTTTTCACAACATCTTGAGGTAGGTGCAAAATAAACCATCTAGCCAACAGAGGAGTGCAACACATAAGAAGTCCTCTTCTCTTCATGAGTTGGTCAGGATTGGGAAATAGAACCATCCCATAGATGAGAAGAGCCAACACTTCTTCAAAGGCTTGTAAATCCAGAGCATCCCAAAAATATTGATCCCTCTAAAACAAAAACATGGATAGAAACCCTTTGACACCACTTCTTGTTTCCCAATTGGCCACAATATCGGACCGAGGTAAATGTAGAGCTCAGGAAATCTCTTTAGGTCTCGGGTCTCTTTCAATACTGTTGAAGGGTAGTTGATTAAGAATAGGAATTCCCAAGAGTTGAGAGAATTCTTCCTTAGTAGGCACAAGTTGGTAATCGGGAAAGGTAAAGCAATGGTGTTTAGGGTCAAAGAATTGGAATAACACTTTCACCATATCCTCTTCAAAGCTTGTTGTAACCAAGTTGACGAGACGACCGTATTTCTTGGTGAAAGGAGAATCATTGGGGACCCTTGATGCCAATTCTTTAAGTTGATGAGGCATTTTGACGAGGTTAATTTGGATAGTATTCCTGCGAGTGGGAGCCATGTCCTACAAATAAAGACAAAGATGAATCTCTAGGTCCTTGAAATAGTTAGTTCAGAATGCCATGGTATGATGTCATGATGTTATGTACAAACAAACATATACACATAAAGCAAACAAGTCCTTAGGTTTAGGCTTGCATGAAGTTCATAAGTAAGTACCCTCTTGAAGTTTAGTTAGTTCAAACTGCCCTAGAAAGTAATCGGGTTCTAGGTGTTGTACCCCAAAATTTTCCCTCTCATTTATCAAGACTTTTCTCACAAGACTTCTTGGACTCAAGACAAGATTAGGGTTTGGTCAGCTCAAGACACCTCATCTTGCACTGATAACCCAAAATTAGGGTTTGAGTTTGCACAAGGATTTTTGGACCATCAATGCTTCATGTGACTTTCATACATCATTTTGGACCCCTAAGATTGCTCATGTTAAGTTTCAAGCCTTGAACCACATTTTTGATCAGTCAATTAGACAGTTGACCTAAAAATCAGCTGTATTGGGGAAAAAGCCAACCATAGCCAATTTACAGTCAAACTTCATGATTTTTGATCCACATCAACATTCTAGACTCATGTGTACCATTTGATCAAGTTTGGATCACAACTCCTCAAGAAATTTGATCAAATCATGAAAAGGGCAAAATGGTCAAAATTAGGGTTTTGACTGAGAAAGGGAAATTTATGATTTTTAACCTAGCCAATGACCAATTGAGTTCAAACATGATTTCAAGGATTCAATGGCATCATCTTGACCTAATTAGACGGTTCAAAAGATCTCAAATTCTTTAGATTGACAGATGAAATTTGCAGTCAACTGATCAAAAATCAACTGTATACTGAAAAGTCAAACTTTGACTTTTTGGTCAAAATCAAGTTCCAAGGGTCATAATTCATCAAGATATGTCAAAATATGAAACTTGTTCACCAAGAAAACCAAATTTGAAAATTAGGGTTTTAATTTGAAAATTTTCATAACTTAGAATTTTTCTAAGTATAAAAATTTTCTTATTTTTTCCCAACTTTTCACCACTTTTTCACCATGATGCATTTTGATTCAAGAAAAGTTCCCAACATGAAAGTTGTTTTCCTCCATGAAATCTACAACTTTACTTCACAAACTTTTCCCTAACTATGCTTGGATCTCAAGTTATGAATTTGTGAATACATGGCCATGAACTAAATAACTTAGTGAAATTTTGCCCTAATTTAGGCAGGTTTTGGACCCAACTTCATGGCAACTTTTCACCTAGTTCCAAGAGGTATCTCAAATTTCATTTCAAAGATGGATTATATAGAACATTTCAATATTTCCAAAATGTCCAAGAACTCTCCAAGATCATTTTTGAGTAGGGAGAATCGAAGAAGGGAAGTTGGCATTTTCTCACTTTTTGTTCAAGCCATTTTCACATAGCATCAAGTTGTAAATCAAATCTATGCTGGTTATATCTTGCTTTACAGGTCCTAAGCTTGCTATAAACTCCATAATTAAATGCATACTCATAAGCTAAAGCCTTTATCCTTGCTTTTGAAGCTTTACACAAGTTGTAATTCCATTTTGGGCAAAAAGGTTACATTGCCATTTTCATAAAGATGAACTTTTGCAACTTTGTCAACTTGGAGCATTGGACCTGTCCCCTTGATACAAGCAAACTCTACAGCTCTAAAGCAATGTGTACCAACTCATTTCAGCTCTCAAGCAAGCTAGTACAAGCATGTGGGATTGGTCATGTCAACTTTGCTTCAAGTACAAGAAAAGTTGCAAAAAGGGCTAGGGCTTGCACAACTAGTAAGAGCTGACTTTGAATAACTTCTATACAAATATACAAACTTTGTACAAAGCATAATACACTTGGCTTGGAATAAAAACTCTCTCAAACTGAAAAATACCTCAAAACTTCGCAAACTCACAGTTTTCTGCAAAAGCACAACCAACTCTCATTTGGCTCGTGCGTTTTGTGTTTAATCATTTAAAACATCTTAAACACTTGCTACCTAGTCAATCCAAGCCATCACCCTGGTTCTATAACCCCTGTTTCAACATCTGCTATTTTCAATTTGGAAGCTTGCAGTTGGACTTGGTCAGAGAGTTCCAGCCATCCTCAGAACCAAATAAGCATTGGAATAGGTTCAGGGAAGTTCAAGGAAGCTTAAACAATCACCAGGCCTCCATTAAAGTCCCTACATTGTCCTACACGATTCCAGCTGAAGGAGGTATTTTTTCAAACTCTATCTCTCTGAATAGGCATCCTCAAGCCACGATTTGTGAAGGAAAAATGTAGTCCTTATCATAACGAAGTTGTACATACCATTGCTTTGCATTTATATTACTTGTGCTAAGAGAATTTGAAGATTGAAAACTCTGAAAAAGTTAGGTCACGAATTAGGGATTCAAAAATTCTATTTGATCTTTAAGAGTTAGGTTACATAGTTTATATGGTTAGAATCGTGAGCTCAAATGCCACATTTTTTATGTTATGAGTTTTTGTTTTTATGCAAGTATAAGCAAGTTACAGATTTGAACATGGAAGCGTGAAGAAGGAGATGAACGAAGGACAGGGACGATGGCTTCTGGGCTTTTTTGTGTCTTGGCCTTTTTGTTTTTGCTAATCACACCCCCTGACTTGCTATTGCACCCCCATGGCTGAACTTTTTATATTTTTATATTTTTCTTCATGTTTTATATTTAATACTTTCATTTATTTTTCTCAATGATAAAAAATACCAAAAAATGATTTATTTATTTTCACACTTTTTTATTATTATCTTCTCACATGAAAAATAGTTTATTTTGATAAATAGAATCTATTTTCTTAAATAACTTATAAATATAATTAAAAATACTTAATATTTTTTATTATACATTTTATACTTGCAAATGCCAATTTTTACACATATTTAATTTTTAATATTTACATATAATATTATTTATTATTTTCTTATACAAAAAATGTAAAAAATAATAATATGAAACATTATTTTCTTTGAATAAAAATAAGGGTTTCATCCCTTTCAAAAAGAATTAATTATTTTTCCTTATTTTTAGGTTTAAGTTAAATATTTCTTTTACACAAAAACAAGACATAAAGCTTTTTTTAACATGAACATATTGCATTGCATTTTAAATATTTGTCTTACTTATTTAAATTCGCGCATATTCGATTTGGTTGTAATAATATATTTAGTTTTATATTTGTGCAAATCCCCATTCAAACTTGTATTCCCCCCTCCCATTATAATTGTTGTAATAGCCTAGTATATTTACATTACGCAATTTATCGATTTATACCATGCTTAGTAATTAGGATTTGCATGACAAGAACAAAAAACAAAACAAATAGAAAAACCCTAAATGCAATACAAAAGCATGAAAATGATACACTTTGCACACAAGCACCCTTAGGGTTTCTCCCACTTGGTTGCCAAAAATAAAATGGCCATGTTACGCATGCGAAGTATCTTGGCAAAATAAAACAAGTATAAGATCATAGTCCCTCGATGACGCTATTCAAAGGTTGCCTAAACAAAATGATCTTGGTCCCTCAAAAAATGCTAAGATACATGGCAACATTGCTATCATGGTTATACGATGACCCACGCCCGTCCCATTTACATCCAAAGATAGGGTTGCTTACCAAATCAATGGTAGGTCAACAATGTCAAATGAATAGAAAATGCACAAGAAAGAAATCTGAGTAGGTAGATAGCTTCTAAGTTACTTGCTCCTTTTCAAACAATCCTTGATATTTTCAAAAACAAACACACACACATTTCAAAACACCTTACAAAACATTGAAAACATTTTCAAAAGACAAACATCTTTGTATACATTCTTATGAACGAGAATCATTACAAAGATTGCCTAAACGAGTGGCCTCTTTTACAAAATACTTTCAAAACCACACCAAACACCATTTCAAACAAAAACAAAGCAAGTGACCTAAGCAAATAACTAAGAGCCCATGGAAAATCATGGATGAAAAGGGTGCTAGCACCTTACCTTTTCATAATCTACCCCCCGAACTCAAGAAAACATCTCAAAGGTCTTTCCTGTGCTTTTTTACCTTTCCTTTTGGATAAAAGAAAAGTCGGTGGCGACTCTTGCTAACCGTGACAAAACGTAAAACCTCAAGTCAGTTCTCCCGCCGTATCACAGAACTGGCGACTCTGCTGGGGAATGTTATAAAAGTGGGGTTACCTTAGGGCTTAGATCACATTTATTTTCTTACAATTGTTTGACTTGTTTGCTTTAAATTTTGGTTCTATTGTTTGGGTTTGAATCCTCCACCCGGATTTGGGAAACATTATAGGTAAATAGCAATACGTTGTGGAAACTGTGCGGGGTATACCGACACGGTCTAAGAAATAGCTATGTTAGTGTGACATATTTATGGGTACCGGTAGCCTTTGAGTCAATCAAAGAGAATATGGGGCCGCTGAGTGATTTCATGAAGCACTAATGAACTTCTAGAACCCTTAACTTGACCAACTTGGCCTTTTAGGATGTAGTGAGATGACCGACTTTGGTGCAGTCCGAAGTTGGTAGATACTCGATACTACACTCATTGAGGGTTGGTTTCTTGGAATATTTCGGTCGCCAGTAAAGAGGCTTGAACTGAAACAATGAACAAGGAAACAATCCAGTGATATTGAGTCCTTAGAACCCGTTTACTATTACTAGGACAAGTTGACCCAACTAAACTTCAAGAGGGTACTTACCTATGAAACCCCATGCAAGCATAAACTAAGAACTTGTTTGATTTGCTTGTACATATATACTTGTGCATAACATCATGAACATCATGAGCATCATATGCATCCACTAACAATTTCAAGGATTTTGGAAATTCATCTTTGTTCTTGTTTTGTAGGATATGGATTCACTTCGCAGGAAAACTATCCAAGTCAACCTTGTAAGAATTCCTCCACAACTCAAAGAGATAGCTTCAAGGATTCCTGAGAACTCTCCATTCACCGAGAGGCATGGTCGTCTACTCAACTTGGTTACCTCCAACACAGAGGAAGACATGATGAAGGTTCTCTTCCAGTTCTTTGACCCTTTGCATCACTGTTTCAAATTTCCTGACTACCAGCTTGTGCCTACTTTGGAAGAATTCTCTCAACTCTTGAGGATTCCCATTCTCAATCAACTACCTTTCAACGGTACGAAAAGATATCCAAAGCCAGAAGATATTGCTCAAGCCCTGCACTTGCACTCATCTGATGTCACAACCCATTGGGAAACTAGAAGTGGTGTCAAAGGCTTCTTGGCAAAGTTCTTGTTTGAGAAGGCCCAAAGCTGTTGGAACTCCTTGGACTTGCAAGCTTTTGAGGAGACTGTGGATCTTCTTATCTATGGGATGGTCCTGTTTCCCAACCCCGATCAACTCATAGATGTGAGTGCTGTCAAAGTCTTCATGTCACGCAATCCGGTGCCTACGTTGCTTGGAGATATCTTACACTCTTTTCACACTCGTAAAATGAGGAAAAGAGGTGTTCTTATGTATTGCACTCCTCTCCTGGCAAGATGGTTTATTTCTCATCTTCTCCAATCAGTCTTAAAGAATGAGCAAGGTTTGAGGTGGTCATAAAGGTTGATGACACTTAAACATTCAGATATTCATTGGTGTTCTCGATCCAAAGAGAATGTTATCATTGTCGACCGTTGTGGGGAATTCCCTAATGTCCCTCTACTTGGCATTAGGGGAGGCATCACCTACAACCCGTGCTTTTCTCTAAGAAAGTTTGGTTATGCCCAAAGGGATGGCCCACATGATATGCTGATTCAAGGCTTGGTTTTTGACTTCGACAACGACAATCAAGGTCTTCGCCAAAGATTCATCCGAGCTTGGAGGATGCCAAACAAGGTGGATAGCAAGACTTTAGGGCACAAGAATTCCATCCCTCTTGAGCCTTACCTCAAGTGGGTGCGAACCCGCGCTTAAAGTCTTATGATGTCTTATCCTTCCATTCTTCCAATGATTATAGAGCCTGTTAAGGAGGGAGAAGTTCCACACACTATCCTACATCCTGACATGCCTACATCACTCGAAGACCTACAAAGGGATTGGATACAGCTCAAAGGAGAGCATGATACTTTCGAAGCCCAATTCTACGCAAGCGAGAAGAAGGTTTTGGGACTCACTCGGCTACTTCATGAAGAGTAGACTTTCAATACCTACATTGCACCAAAGAGGATGCGCAATGTCTTTTTATCTTAGAATTTTGTATTATTTTTCCCTAGGGGCATTGATGTACTCAAATTCTATCTTATTAATATAACGTGTGTTCCTTTTTGTTTGACACAAATTTGAATTTTTAAATCCTTGAAAGTATTGCATGAATACATATCATTCATCATGAGCATAAACAGGTCTTTGCAATAAGTTTCCTCATCCCTCTACTGTTTATTTCAGCATGATGGATCTCGAACAAACGGTTAAAGACCTTCAAGCTCAAAGTACACAATTTCAACAGTTACTCTTGACCTTAGCCAAGGGGCAGGAGGAGCTAAAGACTCTGCTAGAAAAGGAGAAAGAGAGAAAGAAGAAAAAGCCAGCTGGCGTGATAATCATGGGCAGAAGGTTCTAGGGACAAGCCAAAAGGACCTTAGATTTTCCAACCACGTATGATGAAGGGGAAATAAAAGGAAAAGAAACGGCACTACCATCAGATTCTGAAGAAGAAGAGGAAGAAGAGGACTACTCTGAACAACAATACCCTCCGATTGATGACAAATATAAACACCTGGAAGAGCGTCTAGCTGCTATGGAAATACAGAGAGTACCGGGGCAAGATTTCGAGGAATTGGGGCTGGTGTCAGGAATATTAATCCCGCCAAAGTTTAAAGTGCCATTATTTGCTAAGTATGATGAGGTGTCTTGTCCTAAAATGCACCTCCGGTCGTATGTCAGGAAGATTCAGCCACACTTTGCTGACAAGGACTTGTGGGTCCACTTTTTTCAAGACAATTTATCAGGAACGCAACTTGATTAGTTCTACCAGTTGGAAAGGGCCAATGTCCATAATTGGGAAGACCTGGCAGCCGCTTTCTAAAACAGTATCAGTACAACGCTGATTTGGCACCAACCCGTACTCAACTTCAGAGTACGGCTATGGTATCAAATGAGGGCTTCAAGGACTACACCCAAAAGTGGAGAGACCTAGCCGGAAGGGTGCAACCACCTTTGTCTGAAAGGGAGTTAGTGGACATGTTCTTGGGAACTATATGAGGCCCTTTCTTCAATCATCTGACTGGGAGCTCCTCTGTAGGGTTTACTGAATTGATTTTAACCGGCGAAAGGGTGGAAGCTGGTATAAGAAGTGGGAAGATTCAGAAATACGCGTCTGCCTCTACAGCTGTAAAAAAGCCCTTCAATGGGAAGAAGGAAGTGTCTGCTGTCTATTCACATAGAAATCAAGGAAGAACCGAACGCCGACCAACGGTGGGGGCCGTTATGATTCCAAAGCCTGCATCAGACCAGCCAAGAAATAACCAGCCGATAAATAACCAGCCAAGGGTGGAAAGGCCAATCCGATAATTCACTAAGATTAACATGACTCCAGCTCAGGTCCTACCACATCTTCTGAAATTGAATCTGGCAATTTTAAAAGAGGCCCCAAAGAATCCAAATAATGCTCTCCTCATTACCATCCGAATGCCAGATGCGCATACCATTTTGAAAGTCCAGGGCACGACACGAACAACTGTTGGGCTCTGAAGAACAAAATTCAAGACCTGATAGACGCAAAAGAAGTTGAGTTTGAAGCACCTGAGAAACCGAATGTTATTTCTGCTCCAATGCCTAGCATGGTCACAATGCCAATGCTGTTGAGGATGATTTATTTGTTGACACCGTGGATGAACTGTTAACTCCGCTCCCGATCATTAAGTTGAATTTGTTGAAAGCTGGTATATTCCCAGGTTGTGACAAAGACTGTCGTATTTTCCTATCCTCATCATTTGACTGCCCTATGTTAAAAAAAGGTATCCAACAACTGATTGATAACCAAGAAATTTTGTTTGAGAAAGCTCCTGTTTCACCTGTTCCAGTTAAAGAAGTTTCTATCATAACCATCTACGCCAATCCTTCCAGGGTCCCTAAAAGACCCGTTAGGATTACATTTGCTCCAAAGACTACTCCACTTAAGATTACAATGCCCGGGCCGGTCCCGTACCAGTCAGATAAAACAGTACCTGGAATTATGGTGGAGAAATCTACTACCATGGTATCAAACACGATAAACTGACTGCCAAAGAAGAGAGCTCTGAAGAGGACAATTTCGATATTAGCAATATTTCCGGAACTAGCAAAATTACCCGTAGTGGTAGAATCTTCTCTCCAGAGATTGCCCCTCCAAAGGCAGTCTTTGGACCCGTGGTTGTTCCGAAGATTACCTCTGCACTAGTGATTGTACCTGCAAGCGTACCTACCGATAAAGACAATACAATCCCTACCCCTACTTCCACTGCTGAGAATAAAGGAAAAAACGTGCAAGAAGTGCCTGTCCGGATGAAGGCTCAATCACTAGCTGTCCCTGAAACATCCAAGAAGGAAATGGAAGAAATCCTGAGGATAATAAAGAAAAGTGATTATGATGTGGTTGAACAGTTGGGGAAAACCCCTTCCAAGATCTCCATGATAGCATTGCTACTGTGCTCTGAGGCACATGCAAAAGCTCTGGTAAAATTTTTGGAGACAGCTCATGTGCCGCAAGAGATGTCTGCGCACCAATTCCAAGAGTGTGTGGCCAGTTTGACAGCTGATAATGGCCTGGGTTTCTCTGATGCTGACTTGACACCCAAAGGGAGAAAACACAACGAGGCATTACATGTCTCTGTAGAGTGTAGAGGAACAACCCTAGCCCATGTCTTGGTAGACACTGGTTCATCTTTAAACATCTTACCAAAGAAAGCCCTTAATAGATTAGATTGCGAGGGGCTGACATTAAAACCCAGTAACATCGTTGTGAGAGAATTTGATGGCTCTAAGAGGATGGTCCATGGGGAAGTGGACATCCCGATAAAGGTGGGAACTCAGACTTTCAATTCAACCTTCTATGTGATGGACATCTGTCCCTCCTACTCTTGTCTGTTAGGACGGCCTTGGATCCACAATGCCGGTGTTGTCACCTCCACATTACATCAGATGCTGAAGTACCCTGTCCAAGGAAAGATCATAACTATCCACGGGGAAGAGGAGTACATGATTAGTCATCTGAATTCTTTCTGATATGTGGAATTGGATGGCGAGTTCATTGAAACCCCTTTCCAACATTTTGAAGAAGTCTCCCAAGAAATAACAGCGACCAGGGCGGTATCCTTGATTCCTAAGATCACAAGACCTCCACTTCGGATGTCATCTCTAAAGGACGCAAAGGCAGTAGTGGAAGATGGGGGATGCACCATCTGGGGGCAGCTTCCGAACACCCCGTACAAATCAGACAAGTTTGGCTTGGGGTTTACTTCAATTGATTAGAAGGTTGTGCGCCGCGCCTGTGCCGGAGGGCCACCTGTGAAGATTAGCAACCAAGGGGTCAATGCAGTGGAGGACAGTGAAGAAGATGGCAGCTTGGAAGATTGGATATTTCCTACTGTCAGCGGAGGACTTCATAACTGGGAAGCCAAAGACTTTGTCCCAATAACTTTCATATCTCAGTAATTTATCTTTTACATTTCTGTTGGACTTATAATATTCACAAACAATTCGTACATTTTCAACCTTGTGTCTTACCCGAGGCACATTGGTCCATTTGTAAGGGTTTTTATTTCATCTTCATATGACATTCAATGAATCATGGACGCTTTTTCACATATAAACCTTTTATGCTCATTGTCTTTCTTTTACATTTTATTGTTTTAAAATGGCTATACCCTTACACACACCCACACTCACAAATGCAGGTACCCTTCCATTCCGGATCCCATGGGTAACGATACTGCTATAGCCTTCAGTGACTCTGAAGATCTGATCTACCAAGCTGAATACGAAGGTGAGGAAGATTGTGAGGTGCCGGGGGAATTGGCCAGACTACTACAACAAGAGGAAAGAGCTATTCAACCTCATGAGGAGCTATTGGATACAATCAATTTGGGTATCGAGGAAGATAAAAAGGAAATCAAAGTGGGTTCCAATCTAGAGCCGAGTGTCAAGAAGCGCCTAATTCAGCTGTTGCATGATTATGTTGAGATCTTTTCCTGGTCATACGAAGACATGTCGGGACTCGATACAGACATTATGGTACACCGTCTACCCATAAGAGAAGACTGTCCACCAGTGAAACAAAAAGTCCGCCGCATGAGACCTGACATGTTAGAGAAGATCAAAGCGGAAGTCATGAAACAGTTCAATGCTGGATTTCTGGTTGTTCCTTCCTATCCCAAATGGGTTGCTAACATTGTTCCCGTGCCTAAAAAGGACGGCAAAGTAAGAATGTGCATGGATTATAGAGATTTAAATAGGGCCAACCCTAAAGATGATTTTCCACTTCCACACATCGACATCCTGGTTGACAATACAACCCATCACAAAGTATTTTCTTTCATGGACGGATTCTAAGGATATAACCAGATCAAAATGGCACCTGAGGACATGGAGAAAACTACATTTGTCACACAGTGGGGTACGTTATTCTATAAAGTGATGCCATTCGGGCTGAAGAATGCCAGGGCAACCTATCAACGCGCCATGGTAGCTTTGTTTCATGATATGATACATCATGAGATAGAGGTCTACGTAGATGACATGATAGCCCGATCACAAACTGAAGAAGAACACCTTGATCACTTGCAAAAGCTGTTTGTCAGATTGAAGGAGTACAAACTAAGGTTGAACCCGAACAAGTGCACATTCGTAGTCCGGTTCGGTAAAATCTTAGGTTTCATTGTCAGCAACAAAGACATCGAGGTTGATCCTGCCAAGGTCAAAGCAATACAAGAAATGAATGCTCCTCGTACTGAGAAGGAAGTCAGAGGATTCTTGGGACGCCTGAACTATATTGCCAGATTCATTTCTCACCTAACATCTACTTGTGAACCAATCTTCAAACTGTTGAAGAAAGATCAGGTAGTCAGATGGAATGATGAATGTCAGATTGCTTTTGACAAAATCAAAGAGTATTTACAAGAGCCTCCTGTCTTGATGCCACCAGTCGAGGGAAGACCACTGATCATGTATATGACCATTTTAGAGAATTCCATGGGGTGTGTATTGGGGCAGCATGACGAGTCTGGCGGAAAAGAGCACGCTATTTATTACCTAAGCAAAAAGTTTACCGACTGTGAAACCAGATATTCACTGCTCGAGAAAACTTGCTGCACTCTGGTATGGGCTGCTCGCCAGCTAAGACATTATATGTTGACTCATACCACTTTGCTGATATCTAAGATGGATCCGATAAAATACATCTTTGAGAAGCCTACTTTGTCTGGGAGGATAGCTAGATGGCAGATGATCCTAACAGAATATGACATACAGTACACGACCCAAAAAGCTATAAAGGGCAGCGTGCTAGCTGATCATCTTGCTCATCAAGCTGTAGAAGATTTTCAGTCCATGAAGTTTGAATTCTCGGATGAAGACATCATGACATTAGACAACAGTGAAGAAAACAGACCATATGACGGACCTGAACAAGGATCCCGATGGACCCTGTTCTTTGATGGGGCATCCAATGCACTTGGTAATGGTATCGGCATTGTACTCATATCTCCGGAAGGATGCCATACTCCTTTTACTGCCAGACTTTGCTTCAACTGTACGAACAACATGGCAGAGTACGAAGCATGCATCTTTGGTCTCAAAGCTGCCATAGACTTGGGAATCAAATCTTTAGATGTGTTTGGAGATTCAGCTTTGGTCATCAGTCAGATCAAAGGAGAGTGGGACATTAAGCATCCAAACCTTATCCCTTACAAAGAACATGTTTTGACATTGTTACCACATTTTGAGAAGATTACCTTCGAGCACTTCCCGCGAGAAGAAAATCAGCTAGCAGATGCTCTAGCCACAATGTCATCTATGTTTTATCTTAATTGGGATAGTGAGGCTCCCCAGATCACCATTGAACAAATGGACGAACCAGCACACTGTCACGAGATTAATACTGAAGAAGTAGTGGACCAGCCTTGGTTTTATGAAGTCAAAAGGTATCTCGAGGCTCAAGAATATCCAGAAGGAGCTTCAATCAATGATAAAAAGTTCTTAAGGAGATTTTCCGCTAAGTTCTTCCTAAGTAATGGCATCTTGTACAAACGTAATCATGATTCTATTCTACTCTGTTGTGTAGATAAGATTGAAGCTGAAAAGATCATGGCTGAATTACATGAAGGCACCTTTGGCACTCACTCTAGTGGGCATACGATGGCGAAGAAAATCCTACGGGCAGGCTATTATTGGTCTACCATGGAAGCAGACTGCTATCAACACTCCCAGACCTGTCATAAGTGTCAAATCTATGCAGACAAGGTGCACGTGCCCCCAGTTCCTCTAAATGTCTTAACAGCTCCTTGGCCCTTTGCTATATGGGGAATCAATATGATTATAGAGGTCAAGCCTACAACCTCCAATGGACACCGCTTCATACTAGTGGCCATTGACTAATTCACAAAGTGGGTCGAAGCAGCTTCCTTCGCATCCGTTACTAAGAATGTTGTTTCCCGCTTCATCAAGCAGAATCTCATTTTCTGGTATGGTATCCCAGAAAGGATCATCGCCGATAATGGTACGAATCTTAACAATACTATGATCACCGCCCTGTGCGAGCAGTTCAAGATTCAACATCACAATTCATCCCCCTATCAGCCAAAGATGAATGGTGCAGTCGAAGCTGCTAATAAAAACATTAAAAAGATCATACAAAAAATGACAGTCACCTACAAGGACTGGCATGAGATGCTACTGTTTGCTCTCCACGGGTACCGTACCACGGCTCGCACATCGACTGGGGCAACACCCTATTCTTTGGTTTACGGCATGGAGGGTGTTCTACCTATTGAGGTTCAGATCCCCTCTTTAAGAATCATGAAGGATACAGGTTTAAGTGAGGACGATTGGATCCAGACTCGACTTGATCAGCTGAACTTAATTGATGAAAAGAGGCTTACTGCGGTTTGCCATGGTTAGATGTATCAAAAACGGATGATCAAGGCTTTCAACAAGAAAGTCAGACGCCAAGTATATCAAGTTGGAGATCTAGTAATCAAGCGCATCATGTTTCCACAAAGTGATCCCAGGGGAAAATGGACTCCTACCTATGAAGGACCATTTGTAATCAAGAACATATTTTCTGGTGGGGCAATGATCTTAACCACCATGGACGGCGACGACCTGCCACACCCTGCGAACGCAGACATAGTCAAAAGATATTATTCATAAGAGACCCGCTAGGTTGACACACCTAGGCAAAACAAGGGCATCCCGGCGAACCAAAAAGGTTCGGGAAAAAATTAGGGATAAAATAAAAAAAATCTGTACACCCGGCAAGTTGAAAACCCGAAAGGGCGACTCGGGCAAAAAAGGGTCTCCTGGTGGATCAAAAACCCGAAAGGACGGTCCAGGAAAAAGTTAGGGAATTAAAGTGTATGACTATGTCTCTTCGGATCACTTTAAGGACAATCTCTTCACGGACAAACTCGGAGCTTCTGATCAATTCAATCATCTTCAGACGAAGCAACAAATGGACAAGATATTCGGATATACGAAGGCTATAGCAGAATGGGAACCCCATGGGATTATTACACATAGCTATCTTTCTTTGTATAAATTTTTCTTATGACACCATCCTCTTACTAGGATGTCTGTCTCTTTTGTATAAAATACTTATTCAAAGTAAATACAAAGATATCTCTTTAAAGTGCAGAAAACCATTTGTCCTTTTACACTTGTGTTTTATTTGCAAAAAATGTCCAAGGATTCATTAATGAACATATGCATTTGAACATAATTACTATTTACAAATAAACGAAATGAAAAAGGACAATTATTGACAGGTTGAAAGAATAGGAAAACGTCTTTAGGCTATTCCATGAGCAATCCCTATAGTACATCATTAAGATCCCTAGCGGAGCTAAAACTTCAAACTATTAATCCACAGTGAAAACCATTCAGTTTCTCCAAATTCCCCAGCAAGTTGTCTTGAAGTCTGAAAAGCAACTGGATAACAATTAACTTCTGTTACTCGCCAACCTAAGATAACTCCCCGGTAGAGTGTCAGACGACCCAAACTCCAGAACTTTTTCCAAACAGGAATAAGCTTTTTCCCCATAGAGTTTTTATTGCTCCCCGACAGAACAAAGACTCCCGTCATTAATCCCCAGTAGAAGTCATCAAAGTTCTCTGGATTCCCCAAACAGATTCCTCAAGCAGTACATGGCATTACTCTCCCCAACGGAATTTTTGTCAATACTCCAACTTCAAGACATGAAGAATCCACATATCCTCAGCAATCAAGGATTTATGTTCCTCAGCAATACAATAAATCAGCTTACATGCGCATACATTACATCCATATATCATAAACATTGATAAAGCACATTTATTGCATCATACATTTCATGCAACATAACTTTGTGTTTCAGCTAACATTTTACCCTTTTCAGGATAAGATTAACAACTACCATTAACAATATTCAAAGATTTCAGATACAATACAGATACACTCCAGACACTGAAGTCATTCTGTTACTCATTCAGATTCTAGTTCAGATACGCTCCAGACACAGAAGTTATTCTGTTACTAATTCAGATTCCAAGTACATGATATAATATAGATACACTCCAGATACGGATGCCATCCTGATATTCATTCAGATTCAGCTTTCAGATACAGTCTAGATACGCTCCAGACACGAAAGCCATTCTGTTACTCATTCAGATTCTAGTTCAGATACGCACCAGATACAGATGCCATCCTGATACTCATTCAGATTCAGATTTCAGATACAGTTCATATACGCTCCAGATACGGATGCCATTCTGTCGCTTATTCAGATTTCAAATTCTAGATACAGTACATATACACTGCAGACACGGAAGTCATTCTGTTAGTCATTCAGATTCAAGTACAGATACAGCTCGGATACGCTCCAGACACGAATGCTATTCTATTGCTCACACAGATTCAGTCTCCAGATACAGTTCAGATACATTCCAAATACGGACACCATTCTGATACTTACTCTTTTAACTTACAACTTACAATTGAACAAGCATTCTTGGATGGCATATACAAGCCCATCTCCAACAAGATTCTATCACCTCTCCAAATGGCATCTTTAATCCCATTCCCTCAACTACACTTTGTCGAGTGCAAATTTATGGGCACTCTAGTGTCCAATCATCTTTTACCTTCGAGTCACGAACGACAAAGCTCTCCAATCTAACTCTTCAGGTTCAAGAAGATTGAACAGGGGCAGCTATTGTACCCCAAAATTTGCCCTCTCATTTATTAAGACTTTTCTCACAAGACTTCTTGGACTCAAGACAAGATTAGGGTTTGGTCAGCTCAAGACACCTCATCTTGCACTGATAACCCAAAATTAGGGTTTGAGTTTGCACAAGGATTTTTGGACCATCAATGCTTCATGTGACTTTCATACATCATTTTGGACCCCTAAGATTGCTCATGTTAAGTTTCAAGCCTTGAACCACATTTTTGATCAGTCAATTAGACAGTTGACCTAAAAATCAGCTGTATTGGGGAAAAAGCCAACCATAGCCAATTTACAGTCAAACTTCATTATTTTTGATCCACATCAACATTCTAGACTCATGTGTACCATTTGATCAAGTTTGGATCACAACTCCTCAAGAAATTTGATCAAATCATGAAAAGGGCAAAATGGTCAAAATTAGGGTTTTGACTGAGAAAGGGAAATTTATGATTTTTAACCTAGCCAATGACCAATTGAGTTCAAACATGATTTCAAGGATTCAATGGCATCATCTTGACCTAATTAGACGGTTCAAAAGATCTCAAATTCTTTGGATTGACAGATGAAATTTGCAGTCAACTGATCAAAAATCAACTGTATACTGAAAAGTCAAACTTTGACTTTTTGGTCAAAATCAAGTTCCAAGGGTTATAATTCATCAAGATATGTCAAAATATGAAACTTGTTCACCAAGAAAACCAAATTTGAAAATTAGGGTTTTAATTTGAAAATTTTCATAACTTAGAATTTTTCTAAGTATAAAATTTTTCTTATTTTTTCCCAACTTTTCACCACTTTTTCACCATGATGCATTTTGATTCAAGAAAAGTTCCCAACATGAGAGTTGTTTTCCTCCATGAAATCTACAACTTTACTTCACAAACGTTTCCCTAAATATGCTTGGATCTCAAGTTATGAATTTGTGAATACATGGCCATGAACTAAATAACTTAGTGAAATTTTGCCCTAATTTAGGCAGGTTTTGGACCCAACTTCATGGCAACTTTTCACCTAGTTCCAAGAGGTATCTCAAATTTCATTTCAAAGATGGATTATATAGAACATTGCAATATTTCCAAAATGTCCAAGAACTCTCCAAGATCATTTTTGAGTAGGGAGAATCGAAGAAGGGAAGTTGGCATTTTCTCACTTTTTGTTCAAGCCATTTTCACATAGCATCAAGTTGTAAATCAAATCTATGCTGGTTATATCTTGCTTTACAGGTCCTAAGCTTGCTATACACTCCATAATTAAATTCATACTCATAAGCTAAAGCCTTTATCCTTGCTTTTGAAGCTTTACACAAGTTGTAATTCCATTTTCGGCAAAAAGGTTACATTGCCATTTTCATAAAGATGAACTTTTGCAACTTTGTCAACTTGGAGCATTGGACATGTCCCCTTGATACAAGCAAACTCTACAGCTCTAAAGCAATGTGTACCAACTCATTTCAGCTCTCAAGCAAGCTAGTACAAGCATGTGGGATTAGTCATGTCAACTTTGCTTCAAGTACAAGAAAAGTTGCAAAAAGGGCTAGAGCTTGCACAACTAGTAAGAGCTGACTTTGAATAACTTCTATACAAATATACAAACTTTGTACAAAGCATAATACACTTGGCTTGGAATAGAAACTCTCTCAAACTGAAAAATCCCTCAAAACTTCCCAAACTCACAGTTTTCTGCAAAAGCACAACCAACTCTCATTTGGCTCGTGCGTTTTGTGTTTAATCATTTAAAACATCTTAAACACTTGCTACCTAGTCAATCCAAGCCATCACCCTGGTTCTATAACCCCTGTTTCAGCATCTGCCATTTTCAATTTGGAAGCTTGCAGTTGGACTTGGTCAGAGAGTTCCAGCCATCCTCAGAACCAAATAAGCATTGGAATAGGTTCAGGGAAGTTCAAGGAAGCTTAAACAATCACCAGGCCTCCATTAAAGTCCCTACATTGTCCTACACGATTCCAGCTGAAGGAGGTATTTTTTCAAACTCTATCTCTCTGAATAGGCATCCTCAAGCCACGATTTGTGAAGGAAAAATGTAGTCCTTATCATAACGAAGTTGTACATACCATTGCTTTGCATTTATATTACTTGTGCTAAGAGAATTTGAAGATTGAAAACTCTGAAAAAGTTAGGTCACGAATTAGGGATTCAAAAATTCTATTTGATCTTTAAGATTTAGGTTACATAGTTTATATGGTTAGAATCGTGAGCTCAAATGCCACATTTTTCATGTTATGAGTTTTTGTTTTTATGCAAGTATAAGCAAGTTACAGATTTGAACATGGAAGCGTGAAGAAGGAGATGAACGAAGGACAGGGACGATGGCTTCTGCGCTTTTTTGCGTCTTGGCCTTTTTGTTTTTGCTAATCACACCCCCTGACTTGCTATTGCACCCCCATGGCTGAACTTTTTATATTTTTATATTTTTCTTCATGTTTTATATTTAATACTTTCATTTATTTTTCTTAATGATAAAAAATACCAAAAAATGATTTATTTATTTTCACACTTTTTTATTATTATCTTCTCACATGAAAATAGTTTATTTTGATAAATAGAATCTATTTTCTTAAATAACTTATAAATATAATTAAAAATACTTAATATTTTTTATTATACATTTTATACTTGCAAATGCCAATTTTTACACATATTTAATTTTTAATATTTACATATAATATTATTTATTATTTTCTTATACAAAAAATGTAAAAAATAATAATATGAAACATTATTTTCTTTGAATAAAAATAAGGGTTTCATCCCTTTCAAAAAGAATTAATTATTTTTCCTTATTTTTAGGTTTAAGTTAAATATTTCTTTTACACAAAAACAAGACATAAAGCTTTTTTTAACATGAACATATTGCATTGCATTTTAAATATTTGTCTTACTTATTTAAATTCGCGCATATTCGATTTGGTTGTAATAATATATTTAGTTTTATATTTGTGCAAATCCCCATTCAAACCTGTATTCCCCCTCCCATAATAATTGTTGTAATAGCCTAGTATATTTACATTACGCAATTTATCGCTTTATACCATGCTTAGTAATTAGGGTTTGTATGACAAGAACAAAAAACAAAACAAATAGAAAAACCCTAAATGCAAGACAAAAGCATGAAAATGATACACTTTGCACACAAGCACCCTTAGGGTTTCTCCCACTTGGTTGCCCAAAATAAATGGCCATGTTACGCATGCGAAGTATCTTGGCAAAATAAAACAAGTATACGATCATAGTCCCTCGATGACGCTATTCAAAGGTTGCCTAAACAAAATTATCTTGGTCCCTCAAAAAAATATTAAGATACTTGGCAACATTGCTATCATGGTTATACGATGACCCACGCCCGTCCCGTTTACATCCAAAGATAGGGTTGCTTACCAAATCAATGGTAGGTCAACAATGTCAAAGGAATAGAAAATGCACAAGAAATACATTTGGGTAGGTAGATAGCTTCTAAGTTACTTGCTCCTTTTCAAACAATCCTTGCAATTTTCAAAAAAAAAAACACACACACATTTCAAAACACCTTGCAAAACATTGAAAACATTTTCAAAAGACAAACATCTTTGTATACATTCTTACGAACGAGAATCATTACAAAGATTACCTAAACGAGTGGCCTCTTTTACAAAATACTTTCAAAACCACACCAAACACCATTTCAAACAAAAACAAAGCAAGTGATCTAAGCAAATAACTAAGAGCCCATGGAAAACCATGGATGAAAAGGGTGCTAGCACCTTCCCTTTTCATAATCTACCCCTCGAACTCACGAAAACATCTCAAAGGTCTTTCCTGTGCTTTTTTACCTTTCCTTTTGGATAAAAGAAAATTCGGTGGCGACTCTTGCTAATCGCGACAAAACGAAAAACCTCAAGTCAGTTCTCCCACCGTATCACACTAGGGAATCTCAATATCACTAATCTTTCTTCATCGGGCATTATTTCAGCGTGAGCCTCTTTATTGGCGAACGAAATATCCCGAAAGCTCGATCTCAATGAGCGTAGTGTTGAGTATCAACCAACTTTGAACTGCACCAAAGTCGGCTATCTCACTACTTCCTAATGGCCAAGTTGTTTAATTAAAGGTTCTAAGGTCAGTTAGTGCTTCATGACACCACACAGCGGCCCCGTATTCTCCTTGACTAGACTCAAGGGCTACCGGTACCAACAAATGTATCACGCTAACGTAGCCATCACTTCAACCATGTCGGTATACCCCACACATTCTCCACGATCTATTGCTACTTACCTAATAATATTCCCTGATCCGGGTAGAGGATCAATAAAAACCCAAACAAGGACCCATAATGTAAAGCAAACAAATCAAACAATGAAAGAAATTAAAATGTGATCTAGCTCTAAGGTAACCCCACTTATGTCCTCCCTAGCAGAGTCGCCAGTTCTGTGATACGGTGGGAGAACTGACTTAGGTGTTTTGAGTTTTATAACAATTGTTGTGGATAGCAAGAGTTGCCACCGACTTTTCTTTTATCCAATAAGGAAAGGGTGAAAATAACAGGAAAGACCTTTGAGATATTTTCTTGAGTTAGGGGGGTAAGTTATGAAAAGGGAAGGTGTTAGAACCATTTTCATCCATAGTTATCTATGGGCTCTTAGTTGCTCGCTAGATCACTTTTGAAATTGCTTTGTTTGAAATGTGTTTGTGATAGGTTTTTGAAAGTATTTCTGAAAAGCGCCTTTCTTTAGGAAAACTTTGTAATGATTCTCGTCTCTATAAGAATGCATACAAAGTGTTGGACTTTTTGAAAATATTTCATGTTTTGAAAGTGTTTGGTGTATTTCGGAAAGATGTCTTGTTTTAAAGATGGATTGTGAACAAGAAACTAAGAATGTTCTACCTACTCAAAAGTATTTCGTTCATTTATCTCTTCCTTTGATATTGCTATTTTACCATTTATTGGTAAGAAGCCCTATTTTTGGATGAAAAGGGACGGGCGCGGGTCATCGCATAGTCATAAAATGAAATATTGTGAGATACCTTAGCATTTTCTTAAGGGTCTAAGATCATTTTTAAGACAACATTTGTAGCGTCATCGAGAGACTTTGATCTTGTATTTTGTTTGTTTTTTCTAAGATGTCCCACATGCATAACATGACTATTTTTTAAGGCAACAAGTGGAGTTAACCCTATAGGTGCAAGTGTTTATTTTTCATGCATTATTTTGACTTGGATTAGGGTTGTATAGTATTGATTTTAGTCATTCCAAACACAACCTAGTTACTAGAATTTGCACTTGAAAGCGGTAAATTGTGGAAAATAAAGTCCTACGCTATTACATCGTTTATGGGGATGGGGGTACGATTTACAAATGGGGATGAAATAGGAGCTTAAATATTACAACCATACTGAATGTCCATGAAGATAATATGTGAAGTATGTAAAAACAAAGGAAAAGGAAAGTAAAATGCATTTTTGAACATTATGTGCCGACAAATGCTCTTTTGCATCGACACATAACCTTCTCTTGCCCCTGTATTTTCTAAATCAACTCAGTATGAGTCGATGCATAATGGTATGTGTTGACTTATACCCTGAATGTGTCGACTCATACGTGCTTTGTGTCGACTCATACACCCTTTTTTCCTTCTATTTTGGGCCTGTACAGTAATATGTGGCGACTCAAGTCTTTGTGTCGACTCATACACCATTTTTTCCTTCTATTTTGGGCCTGTACAACAATATGTGGCGACTCATAAGTCTTTTTGTCGACTCATAACCTGCTTTTTCACTAAGATGTGTCGACTCATATAGGTATGTGTCGACTCATATTGTAATTTTTTTTTCACTTCAACATTGTTTTGCTGCATACATGGGTTAGTTTTGAACAAAAAAATGGAAAGAATGGAAGACAACAAAGGGTTAGATTCAAGGTAAAATGGTTACTACATTTTATCTTTAAAAATGAATCACTAATGATGCTTGAAATGAAGAGTTAAAGTCAAGAAGAATTACCTTGAATATGGATTTTATACTTTGAGCTTGAGTTGTTGCCTTGAATGTTCTTGAACTTGAAAAAAAATAGAGGTGTTATAGAAGCTTGTTCTTGAGTTTGAACAACTTCTAGGTGATGTATGTGAGGTGCTTAGATGTTTGGACAGAACTTGCAAGGTATGTAGAGTTCTAGGATTTGGATTTCAAAGCTCAAGAAGTGGAAGCTTTGTGGACTGTTATGGATTTTGTGGATATGAGATTTTGAGGGTTTATCAACAAAACTTCTAGCTTTTATCTCTATTTTTCTGACCTCTTTCTCTTGCAAATGCTCCCTCTATTTATAGGCAAAGGGTTTGCGAACAAGCTGATTTGGTTTACAAACTATGGAGTTATGGCTAAGTTGGATTACAAATATCAAGTTATGTCATAGTCCTAAGATGAAGTACCAAAGTTTATGGTTTATATGGGCTAATTTCCATGATTTATGGTGGATTAAAATCAGAAACAAACAAAGTATGGGCTCAAGACAAACTTTGTACAAAAATCTTGTTTTTCAAGAATAGCAATGGTGCCTTTATGCCATAAATGGAAAGATCTTTTGGACAATGGCTTAAACACTTGGGTAATAGCTCAAGAGTGGGTGTAAGCATTAAATTATGATGAGATTTGCAAGCAAGGAGGCCTGAAACACAAGATTATGCAGCAAAGCATAAGGGTTTTGTTATGTGTTCTTCACTAAAATGACTTGCAATTAAAGAATGGATGCTCAACTTCATGCCCTTGAATATCCTAGATCAAGTATGATAAATTCATGCTCTTGGATGTTTTGTAAAGCTTGAAACATCCTCTATAACTTTCATGTTGGCCATTTTGACTAAATCATCTTGGAACTATGTGAAAAAATGCCAAGAAGTTGGGATAAAATCCTGACCAAAATCTGTTGAAAATTTCTCTAAATGTTAGATGAAAATGTCATAACTTTATAAATTTATAACTCAAAATTCAAGCATTTATATAACTTGTTTAACCCTACAAAGTTTTATATCTCATTGAGATCTACAACTTTCATATTTGAAGTTTTCTTTGAGTCATCTTGCATCTTGGTGAAAAATTAGCATGAAGAAATGAAATTATCATGTATAAAAAACACTTAGAAAAATTTCTAAGTCTTGAAAAGTTTGAATTTTCACATTGACTTTGGACTTTCTTGATTTCTTTATTTATTAATGATGAAGTTTGATATTATTGAATTTCTTGATGAATTTTGATCTTTGAATCTTAATGTTGACCAAAGAGTCAAAATTTGAATTTTCAGTGTACAATTGACTTTTTCCTTAGTTGACCAAATTTCATCTATCAATCCACTAATCTTGAGAAATATTTTGAGATATGCAAATAGGTAAAAATGATGCATTTGAATTCTTGAGATCATGTTTCAAACCAATAAGTCATGTATTAGGTCAAAAGTCAGTGATCAGTCGCTTTCAGTCAAAACCCTAATTTATGGTCTCAGTGTTTTGAAGGTGATTTTGTCTGGTCAATTCTTGAGAATCCTTGAGAATTTGAGACCCTTTGTGTAATGTCTTGATAAAAGAGAGGGAAAATTTTGGGGTACAACAATATGCATGTAAGACATCTTTGCCAAAACAAATCAAAATACAAGATCATAGTCCCTCGATGACACTACGAATGTTGCCTTACAAATGATCTTAGTCCCTTAAGAAAAATGCTAAGGTATCTCATAATGTTGCTATCCATGATCATACGATGACCCACGCCCATCCCTTCACATCCAAACATGGGTCTTCTTACCAATCAATAGTAAGATTGCAATGTCAAAGGAATAGATAAATGAACAAAAGACTTTTGAGTAGGTAGAACGTTTTTAGTTGCTTGCTCACAATCCATCTTCAAAAAACAAACATATTTTAAAACACACTAAACACTTTCAAAACATGAAATATTTTAAAAAATTCCAACACTTTGTATGCATTCTTATAGAGACGAGAATCATTACAAAGTTTGCCTAAACGAAGGCGCTTTTCAAAAATACTTTCAAACCCACCACAAATACATTTCAAACAAAGCAATTTCAAAAGTGATCTAGCAAGCAACTAAGAGCCCATAGATAACTATGGATGAAAAGGGTTCTAACACCTTCCCTTTTCATAACCTACCCCCCGAACTCAAGAAAATATCTCAAAGGTCTTTCCTGTTCTTTTCATCCTTTCCTTATTGTATAAAAGAAAAGTCAGTGGTGACTCTTGCTATCCGCAATAATTGCAATTAAACGCAAAACAACCAAGTCAGTTCTCCCACCGTATTACAGAACTGGAGACTCTACTGGGGAAGTGTCTCTTTAAAAGTGGGGTTACCTTAGAGCTAGATCACATTTAATTTCTTTCATTGTTTGATTTGTTTGCTTTACACTTATGGGTCCTTGTTTGGGTTTGCATTGATCCTCTACCCGGATCATGGAACATCATTAGGTAAGTAGAAATAGATTATGGAAATTGTGCGGCGTAGACTGATATGGTTGAAGCAATGGCTATGTTAGTGTGACGCATTTTTTGGTACCGGTATCCCTTGTATTGAATCGAGGAGAATACGGGGCCGCTGAGCGGTGTCATAAGCACTAACTGACCTTAGAACCTTTAATTGAACAACTTGGCCATTAGGAAGTAATGAGATAGCCGATTTTGGTGGAAAGCTGAAAATTGGTTGATACTCGATATTATGCTGATTGAGATCATATTTTTGGGATATTTTGGCCGCAAGAAAAGATTGATTGTGCTAAAACAATGCCCAATGAAGAAATATCAATGATATTGAGATTGCATAGAACCCGATTACTTTGTAGGACAAGTTGAACTAACTAAACTTCAAGAGGGTACTTACCTATGAAACCCTTGAAAGCCTAAACCTAAGGTTTTTGTGTGCTTTGTTTATGATTATTATTCATATCATCATAAACATCATAACATCATAAGCATTCTCACTAACAATTTCAAGGATCTAGGAATTTATCTTTGTTCTATTATGAGGTCATGACTTCCACTCGTAGGATTACCATCCGAGTTAACTTCGTGAAAGTGCATCCCTAACTTCAAGAATTAGAATCAAGAGTGCTTGGATATTCTCCCTTCACCAAGAAATATGGTCGACTTCTCAACTTGGTTACCTCAAACTTCTAAGAAGAAATGATGTGTGTGCTTTTCCAATTCTTTGATCCTATGTATTATTGCTTCACCTTTCCTGACTACCAATTGGTGCCTACATTAGAAGAATTCTCTCAATTTCTAGGAGTGCCCGTGCTTTATCAAATTACGTTCACCGATTTATAAGAGACTCCAAAACCTGAAGTTATTCCCAAAGCCTTGCATTTGAAGAGATCCGACATTGTGGAAAATTGGGAGACAAGAAGTGCAGTTAAGGGTTTCTTAGCCAAATTTCTGTTGGAGAAGGCTTGTTTATTATGTGAAGATATGGATTTTCAAGCTTTTGAGGATGTCTTGGCCCTTCTAATCTATGGTTAGGTTCTATTTCCCAATCCGGACCAACTCATAGATGTGAATGACATCAAGGTTTTTCTCTCTCGTAACCCCATACCTACTTTGCTTGGAGACATTCTACATTGTTTCCACACTCGCACCATGAAAAAAAGGGTACTCTTTTGTGTTGTGTTCCATTATTCTCTAGGTGGTTCATTTAGCACCTACCTCAATCAATGTTGAAGAATGAGCAAGGCTTGACATGGTCTCAAAGGATGATGTCACTCTCACACTCAGATATCCATTGGTGTTCTCGATCTTTAGAGGATATTACCATCATTGACCGTTATGGGTAATTCCCTAATGTCCCACTTTTAGGAATTAGGGTAGGTATCACCTATAAACCTTCTCTCACATTACGACAATTTGGGTATGCATAAAGAGATGGTCCCTATAATAAGCTCATTCAAGGTTTGGTATTCGACTACGAGGGCGACGACCAAGGATATCGTCAAAGGTTCATGCGAGCTTGGAGAATGATAAACAAAGTGGATAGTAAGACATTGGGACATAAGAATTCCACCCCCTTGAACCTTACCTCAAGTGGGTACGAACTCGTGCTCAAAGTCTCGTGATGCCTTACCCCGCCATCTTACCAATCATCATGGAGCCTGTTGCCGAAGGAGATGTTCCATATACTGTCCTTTATCCTGATATGCCTACTTCTCTTGAAAATTTTCAAGGAGCTTATATTCAGCTAAAGGGGGAGCGAGACACCTTTGAAGCCCAATTTTATGCAAGCGATAAGAAGAAATTGGAGCTCACGAGACAACTTCATGAGGAGAGGAGCCTGAATGCCTATATTGCTCCAAAGAGGAAGCCTCCATAGGAAATTTAAGCCATTGTTATTGTATTTTAGTTCATTATGTTTCTTTTGTTTCAATGTAAGCCCAAGAGGCATGTTGTAATCAATTTGAACTTATTAATACAATTAATGTTTGTTCCCTTTTGTCTAAACAAATTTAAATCTTCTAAGTCCTCGAAATCATTTGCATATGCATTTTCATGCATCATGACATAAAGAGGTTTTCCACAACAGGTTTCCTTATATTTCTACTGTTTATTTCAGTAAGATGGATATCGAACAAACAGTGAAGGACTTGCAAGCGCAAAATTCCCAGTTCCAAGAAACCTTGCTGACCCTGACTAAGGGGAAACAAGAATTGATGACTATGCTAGTAACCAAGAAGAAAACCCAAAAGAAGGCATTCATCAACATGGGTAAGAGGTTCAAAGGTCCGGTTCGTCAGGTATAGATAGTCAAAGAGTCGTCTGAGGAGGACAAAAATAAAGACGAAGAGGCAAGGAGCGCCCATGCTGGAGGTGCCAATGATCAAGCTTCCGAAGATGAAGATTACTTTGATGAGAAATATCCTCCCATTGTACCCCAATTTTTCCCCCTAATATCTCTTTATCATACCATGTTGATTCATTCACAACAAGATCACACTAGGATTCTTGATTCCCCTCCCTACTTTGAGTTTTGCCCCTTTTGAGGAAATACCAAGCACCTTTACTTATGTTCCTTTTGTGATCATGAATATGGTTTTGTTTTCTTCATTTAACTAATAAAATGCAATGTTTGTTTGTCTTGCTTATTATCCATGTAGGTGAAGGCAATGAGATTTAACAAATTACTCCATGGGTTCATGAGTTTATTTCCATGCCCTAGTCAATATAGCTTGAGAAGTTCAAACCTCACCATTGAATTGGTTTTTGGAGAATTGGAATGGCAAGGTTTCTTTGGTTCATCACATTTCAAGGTTATTAGATTTGACTCAAAAGTACAAGGGGTTGATTGGAGAAGTTGTCATGTTTGGACAAGGCCTTGTTCCTATTGGTCACAAGAGCATAGTTCCATCAAATTTCAAGATATGGAAGTGATTTTGGCGGATATGAGTCCTCATTATCATCCTTAAAAACTTTTATTCACAAAGCAAGAATATTGGTACAAGAAGTTTGTTCAAACTTAACAAAGTTCCTCAAGGCATTTTCTTGATCTAGAAGCTAGGGTTTTGAACTTCAAAGGAATATATCTTGTTCACCTTTTTGTATTTTAGAGTGATTCCAAAGACATCCTTCTCTTTAAAGGGTTATCAATAAGTCACTTAAAAAGTTCCAAGGAGTTTTCATGTGGAAGAAGCTTGGTGAAGAAGAAAGATTACAAGTCATCCAGATGAATCCACAATTTTACATGAGTGACTTTAAATGGTCCTAACTTGGTCAATTTTCATCACCTTGAGTCCATTATTTTTCCATAATTATCTTGAAGATGTGAACTTTATGCCTTATTTTATGTGAAAAGTGGGAAAATGGATGGATGTTTCCTTAAATATGCAAAAGATTATAGGTCATTCCATGATTTTTGGCCAACTTCAACAAGTCATAACTTACTCAATTTTTGGATATTTTGAGTGGTTCAAGTTTAAAAATGTCATTCAAGAGATCTACTTCATCCCATCATTTTTGGTCAATAGTAAATTCCAAGTGGAAGGCCATGTTTGGATACAAAAGATTATAGGTCATTTTTGAAGAAGAATTTGAAATATTTTTAAGTATGGAAAGTCAACCCTTTTTCTTCAACTTTGACTCAATGAAACTTTCAACTCAAGCTTCCATTTGATTCCATTATTTTTCCATTTCAAAGCTTGTAACCTCATCTTTCTAAAGCATCAAGAATCATGCCCTAAGACCCCTTGAGTTAGAAATGCCATGGATTTGAATTTGGTAACTTGAAACTGAATTTTCCACAAAGTCAGAATTTTGAAATCCATAATGTGACTTCTAAACACAAGATTTATGCGTATTTTTTATTTAAAATTTATTAGCAAACATGCCAGAAGTGATTAGCACCCCAAAACGCAAGATTTGGTTGAGTTTTGATGGAAATGAAGTCACACTTCACTCGTGCTCGATCTCCATTCAATTTCCATCCAAACTTCCTTTTTTCATCCAATTTTCATTCCCATTCACTTCCCTATAAATAGAGGGTCATCCCCCATCCATTTCTTCAAGCTTTGAGAGCCAAAAACACCCCGCCAAAACTTCACACGAACCCATCTTTTTTGAATTCAATTTCTGAGATTTAAGCTCCCTTTTCCAAAATTCATTGTGCATTCATCATCCTTAAGCATCATACAAACTCTCAAGCACTTAAACCAATCAAAACGAGCCATAATTCAAGCTACATAAGTCCAGTTTCAGAGCTTCTTCCTTGAACTTCGAAAAGATAGAATTCTCCATCATTTGGATCCAAATCAAGCACTAATCTATTCTACTCCTTCTCCTGATTCTAATGCTGCTTATAATTTTTAAATCCACTGAGAATTGAGAGAGAAATATCAAATTAAAGGTGCTCGCTATTTTCTGGTTTTTTGATTCATATCTCTCTCTATACCTTATATAAATTTAGCGCGATGGTGGTGTTAGAATCGTCTTAAAGAGACGAGTTCAATGATACTAGTCTGGGATTCTAATTTTTCCATTTGCAGGATCTCACAAAATCCACATTGCAGGGTGTCTGGAGGTTGAAGACGATGACATGTCTCGTCTCAGCCAATGATAGCGTGTCAAACATTTTAATTTTATTGGTTTCCCTTTTTCTGATCCCATGTGTATCTCACTAAGGTCCATATCAAGCATGACGCGTCGGGTCCACTGGATCAGCTTACTAACACGTTTTGACTAAGATCTGATGGTCCACATCTTTTTGGTTTTATTTTATTTTCTGGTTTTATATTTTTTATTTATTAAATTTTCAAAAATTCATAACTCTTTTATTTTTTATCCAAAAATCATGAAAAAATTCACAAAAATACTTTGAATTATTTCTGATCTCATGACTATATTTTCACATTTTTATTTTGATATTTGATATTTTTTATATTTTTTGAATTATTTGCTTACTTTTAATTACTTAAAAAATACTTTCTGACATTTTTTAATTCTGAAAAAATCCATAAATATTATTTTACATATTTTTTGACTCTCTGAAAATTTTATGGAATTTTATATTGAGGTTTACTATTTTTGATCTATTTTCTATTTGTTTGAGCAATTTTAAATAATTTAAAAATAGTTTCTGACTTAAAAAAATTACCAAAAAATTTGTAAAATTATTTGAGCCTTTCCTTGATTTTTCTATGGTCTTACTTTTTATTTCTTGATTAATTTGGACATAGTTGGTATTTTTCTTATTATTTTCTTTTTTTAAAACATTTTTAAAATCCTTTTTTATGTATATTAAATGTGATATTATTTTGTGATTATTTTCTGGCTAATCTTGGATTAAATTTTGGATCATGAACTTTATTAACATCATTGGATCCATGGTGTTGAGTTTAACTCCACAAAAATGGATGAGTGATTTTAATAATAGTTTGATTAAAATTTAATTCAAAAGTGGTTTGTATATCTTTTTCCCCGTCCATCTTCATCTCATCCCTTTCTTATTGCACTAGATGTTGTTGGAGCATGATCTCTATATCATGTCTCAAAATAAAGGGTGCATAAATTGCTATTGACCGGCCTCAAAATAGGTGTGACTTCTATATAAGTCCACTTACGATTGCTTAACATAGCGCTAAATTTTGTCCCGATTCGAACAAATGATCATTTGTGGCCCAAACTTATGATTGCAAGCCCAAGTATATTAATTTGATCTCTTTGATCACATAACCTTGAGATTCATGTGTGGAGGCTTTGGTTCTACCAATCCTCTAATGGATCTACAACACCTTTGGTCAACGCGGATCACTTAAACATTGTTGATCATTAAATGGTACTTATGAGAATCCCAAATGGATGATATACTTGACAAAAAGCAAATGCAACTTATTGTGTGGAGGCTTTGGTTCTACCAATCCTCTAATGAGTTCCAAATTTAAGTTTCAAGATGGTCATCCAACTAACCACTAATTATTGACTTGTTTACCTTAGGTTTTTATTCTTTTTTATGCTTTATGTACTATTTACTTTTAGCATTTACATTTCATGCCATTTTCATCTTTGCTCATTTGAGCATTTATTTTCTTGCCATTTTTACTTTGCTCACTTGAGCTTTCTTCTTTTCCTTTTTTTAAGATACTTAATAATCAACATAAACCTTATAAAATCTTTAATGGTACTTGGACTATTTGGCTACCATCCTTGGTATTATGGAGCATGAGACTTTTCTTAGACTTAGGATTATAAACCTTGGCCTATCTTGATCTTATCTGATTACTTTGTCTGGAGCTCTTGAGGTTTACCTCAAGACATTGGGTTGTTTGTCTGTTTTGTGTGCAGGTTATTGTGATTACACCCTTTGTTTGTAATCTGGAATTCACCCGTATACAGCCGTTACTCTGCCCAATTTTTTTATGAAGACTTAATACACTTGAAGTTTGGTTCTCACAAGAGGTCTAGTATCTTTGCTTGCTTGGTTTCAATCCAAAGAATGGGAATTTTATCTTGCCTCATAATGTCAAGTATTGGCTTTTTGTTAGTTAGATGGTTTTTATCCCTAGCTTTTACCTTTTCTTTAGGATAGTCTCTTCTTCTCCTCCCATCTACTTTAATTTCAAAATCGTCTTCCTCCTTTTGAAAATTCTTCTTGTTTTGAAACTTGAACTATTTTCATAATAAACTTGGACTTAGGTCCATGTATTTTTAAAACATTTTCATAAATAAACCCCCCAATCAACTTAATGATACTTTTACAGTTTTTGTGAGAAGAATAAAAGTCAATCAATCTCATTTCAAACCATTTTGCCACTTAGGTTTTTACTTTAAACTTTTCCCAAAATATTAAACTCTTGTCAATCCCTGTAGTGATGCAAACAACTATACTTCTACAATATGTAGTGAAGAGAGATATTTTCCACTTGGGTGTTGAGTGAGGCATTGTTGATTTTAAAATCCAAGCCATATCCTCCACTTTGAGATGATGCAAATTATCCTTTCTCATGATTGTGGGTAGTAAGTATGTTTTCCATACGGACAATGACGATGATGTCTCATCTCATAAAATTAATCAACACATTGGTTTCAAATTTTTAAAAGAGGAACTACGTGTACCGTGATCCCCTATTGCATGAAAGGTGGTACGTAGGCACTAAAGGTTCGCAACCGCGGGGGGTGAAAATTTCATAAAATATATATTTCTTTTCTCACCTCCACCATCCCTTTTATACAACAGCTTTTTTTTATAGCCAAAATATACATATTTTACAAAGAGGCTCCTGCAGAGTACTATAGATGTTTAGTGTGCTAATACCTTCTCTTTGCATAACCAACCCCCTTACCTTGAATCTTTCCCCCTATTTTTGGGTTATTCGCTCTTTCCCCATTCCTTTGGAAACAATAAAGCGCGGTGGCGATTTTTATTTTGATTTGTACAAAGTCTAGTCAATCCAATGGCTTAGTCTCGAACATTTCTAACGCTACACCTCCGACTGGGGATAAATACAAAGCAGTTGGAGGATATACTAAAGGCTATAGAAATTCATGTCGTGACTGGCTTGGATTTTGGTGAGTTGGGCTTCGTACCTGGGGTTGTCATTCCCCATAAATTCAAAATACCGGTCTTCGCCAAGTATGACAGAATTTCCTGCCTTAAACTTCATCTATGGTCTTACGCGCACAAGATAAAGTCGCATACCATCGACAAAAAGCTCTGGGTCCATTTCTTCCAAGATAGTCTGGCTGGGACTCAACTAAAATGGTTCTATCAATTAGAGGGTTCCCGCATTCACACATGGGAAGATCTAGCCACTGCTTTTTATCATCAGTATCAGTACAATGCTAACCTAGCACTAACTAGAGTCCAACATCAAGGTATGACAATGGGTACTAATGAGGGGTTTAAAGAGTATGCACAAAAATGGAAGGATCTTGCTGGTAGGGCCAAACCACCACTAACTGACAGAGAGCTAGTTAACATGTTCATGGGTACATTAACTAGCCCATTTTCAACCTATTGTTTGGGAGTTCTTCATCTAGTTTCACCGAGTTGACACTAACTGGTGAAAGGGTAGAAAATGGCATTAAGAGTGGGAAAATTCCCATGACATCTGCTTCCGCATCCAACACTGTAAAGAAGACCTCATTGGAAAGAAGGAAACAAATGTTGCGTATGAGGCAAGGGCCTATACCAAGAAGGATCCCCGATCCTCTGTTAATGTTGTGTTAATATCTAACCCTCCATCTGCTCAAAGACAATCATCCAACAATCAACAATCCGAAGTTCCTCGAAGATAGTTCACGAGAATAAGCATGTCACTGTCCCAAGCCTTACAACATCTATTGAAGGCCAACTTAGTGACATTGTGCAATCCACCATCCAATCCAGACATCTCATCACCTAAGTATAATCCAAATGCCAAGTGCGCGTATCATTCCAACAACCCTGGGCATGCAACTGATCAATGCTGGGCTCTGAAGAATAATATTCAAGATCTGATAGACAATAAAACAATTGAATTTGATCCACCTGCTACTCCAAATGTGATAACAACACCAATGCCAAACCATGGCAAAGGTGTTAATGCAATTGATGATACTACTTTCGTTTCCTCCATTGATGATTTAACAACTCCATTAACTATTGTGAAGGATAATTTGCTAAAAGTCGAGGTGTTCCATGGCTGTTCTAAAGATTGTGTTTGCTGTGATCAACAAGTAAGTGGGTGCAAGCTAGGGATGGCAACGGGTCGGGTCGGGTGCGGGTTTCACACTACCCATACCCGCACCCGAAATCATCACCCGAACCCGAACCCGAACCCGAAGGCTATTCGGGTGACAAAATCACACCCGCGCCCACACCCGTTGGGTTCGGGTTTTTTCACCCAAACCCAAACCCGCACCAAAAATAAAAAAAAAATTACAATTAAAATAAGGTCTCTTTACATTGTCTTCAAGAAAATGCAATCACAATTATCTTAACATAGTCTTCAACATCTTAACATTACAATTAAAATTAAATTCTACAATCAAATTACAACTTTTCAATAACAACAAGCTAATATATTACAACTTTCTTGTGTAAGATTAGATGTTCCTTCCGGCTCCGGAGTGGTGTTCACTTGATCTATTTTACCTATTACAAAGAAAATATATTTCACATGTTAAGAAACACTAATAGATATTATCATCATAATTTTAAATTGTAATAACAAACATGTGAAACTTAAACAAACATGTGAAATTTTAAATTTTAATTATTGAAATATATATATATATATATATATATATATATATATATATATATATATATATATATATATATATATATATATATATATATATATATATATATATATATATATATATATATATATATATATATATATATATATATTTAGGGATAGTTTTGTAATTTAACATATAAGCGGGTGTGGTTTCGGGTTTCGGGTGCAGGTTTAAGCTATCCCAAACCCACACCCGAAATATCGGGTGGCACCCGAACCCGAACCCAAACCCAGTCAATTCGGGTTTCACCCGTTGACTCGGGTGCGGGTGCGGGTGGGGCCCGCGGGTTTGGGTCTGCTTGCCATCCCTAGTGCAAGCGGCTGAAGGAAGGTGTGCAACGCCTGATAAATAGCCGCGAGATTATGTTTAAGAAGATTCCTACCGTCAAAAGTTTAACCAACAAATCTGAAGATCTTTCCATAATAACAATCTCCAACAAGCCTCTTAGGATCCCCTCGAAGGGTCCTATTAGGATTTCAAATGAACCAACCATTGCTCCTTTAATAATCACTACCGCTGGGCCTATTCTCTACTCCTCTAACAAAGTGGTTCCATGGAACTATGGTGCCGAGGTTTATTATCATGGGATAAAACAAGATTCTTAGATCAACGAAAATGAAGTTGATGTTACTAATATTACAGGTTTTAGTAAAGTAACAAGAACAGGGATGATCTTTTCCCCTGATATTTCACCACCCATTACTACAACAACTCTCGTCCGTATAACCAATGACAAGTCTAGTGCCAACACTAGTGGCAAAGAGAAAGAAGGTGAGCCTGCTAGGATAGAGGCACCTGCCAAAGATAATGATGCTGAATAACCCTCCACTCGAGAGATGGAGGAAATCCTGAAAATTATAAAGAAGAGTGATTTCAAAATAGTCGAACAACTGGGGCAAACCCCCTCCAAAATCTCCATGCTGTCATTACTACTCTATTTTGATGCTCGTGCCCAAGCTTTAATCAAGTTCTTGAAGAAAGCTCATGTGCCCCAAGAGACTAAAGCTAACCAGTTCAAGAATTGTGTGGCGAGTTTAACGGTTGACAATGGATTAGGGTTCTTCGGTGCTGATTTGACTCTTATGGGAAGGAACCACAACAAAGCCTTGCATGTCTCTATTGAATTCAAGGGAACTACCCTGTCTCATGTCTTGATTGATATAGGTTCATCTCTAAACGTGTTACACAAAGGTGCTTTGGACCGATTAGATTGTGAAAGCCTGGTGCTGAAACCAAGTGATATAGTTGTAAGGACTTTCGATAGGTCTAGAAGGATGGTTCATGGAGAGGTGGATCTCCCTATTAAACTGGGATCACAAATTTTCAACTCCACCTTCTATATAATGGACATACGTCCCGCCTACTCTTGTTTTCTTGAGCGCCCTTGGATCTATGGGCCAGGGGCAGTAACGTCCACCCTTCATCAAAAATTAAAATATCCAGTCAAAGGGAAGATCGTCATTGTTTGCAGCGAAAAAGAATTTATGGTGAGCCACCTCAATTCCTTCAAGTATGTGGAAATGGTGGTGAGTTCATAGAAACTTCGTGCCAAGCTTTTGAAGTTGTTCCTCCTATGGTTGCCTCCACCAAAATCTCCTCTGACATATCAAAAGCTGATGGAGTTGTACCAAGAATGGTTTCGCTTATAGATGTCTATGTTGTAGTCGAAGATGGAAGTTGTACTATCTAGGGACAACTCTCCAACATTCTGTTTAAAGCAGACAAATTTGGGTTGGGTTTCACCATCAAAGTTCAGAAAGAGGTCAGGCGTGCTCGTGTGGGAAAGCAACCTCTCCGCATCAGAAATTATGAAGTAAACATTGTGGAAGACTCCGATGATGAATGCGCTTTTGAAGAATGGATCTACCCTACTTCCAATGGAAAGCTCAACAACTGGCATGCAAAGGATTTCATTCCCATCTCTTTCATTGAATAGTAATTACTTTTTACTCTTTTCTGTCAATTCAAGAACTTTTATCTATAATTTTAAATTCCAAACAATGACTTTTAAGCCATGTGCCTTTCCTGGGGATCCATGGTCCATTTTGTTACGGGTTTTGTTCATGTTCATTTATCATATGATAATTTTTCAAATAGACATGTATCTTACATGGACACACACACTTGCAGATCTTCATCCATTCCGGATCTCATTGCCAACGAATCTATTATTGCCAGTTATTTCCAGGGGAGCTAGCTAGACTTCTAATACAAGAGGAGAAAGTTATTCAACCTCATGAAGATCCAGTCAAAGTTATCAACTTAGGTACTGAGACAGACAAGAAAGAGGTCAAGATCGGCGCTAATTTAGAAGACGGTATCAAGAGCAAGTTGGTTCAGATGTTACATGACTATGTTGATGTATTTTCTTGGTCGTATGAAGACATGCCAGGGTTAGATACCGACATTGTGGTTCATCGTCTACTGACAAAGGAAGATTTCCCTCCTGCCAAACAAAAAGTTCGTCGTATGCGACCAAATATGTCTAAAAAGATAAAGGCTAAGGTAATGAAGCAGTTTGATGCAGGTTTTCTGGATGTGACATCTTATCCTCAATGGGTTGCAAACGTAGTTCCCGTCGCAAAGAAAGATGATAAGGTTCATATTTGTGTAGACTATAGTGATTTAAATAGGGCAAGCCCCAAAGATGATTTCCCTCTTCCTCATATCGACGTCTTGGTTGATAACACTGCTCATCATAAAGTCTTATCCTTCATGGATGGATTTCATGGCTACAACCAAATCAAGATGACTCCCGAAGACAAGGAAAAGACCACCTTTGTTACGCAATAGGGCACCTTTTGTTACAAGGTCATGCCGTTTGGATTAAAGAACGTTGGGGTAACATATCAAAGAGCTATGGTAGCTTTATTTCATGATATGATACATCATGAAATAGAGGTCTATATGGATGATATGATTGCAAGGTCGCGAACTGAAGAAGAGCATCTTGATCACCTACACAAGCTATTTGAGAGGCTGAATAAGTACAAGTTGAGGTTGAACCCTAATAAGTGCACATTCAGAGTAAGGTCTGGAAAACTTCTAGGTTTTGTCGTCACTGGTAAAGGCATCAAAGTTGATCCTGCAAAGGTAAAATCAATTCAAGAAATGCCAGTTCCCTGTTCTGAAAAGGAGGTCAGAGGCTTCTTGGGCCGACTTAACTACATTGCTCGCTCCATATCTCACTTAACTGCTACCTGTGAACCAATGTTAAAATTCTTGAAGAAAGATCAAGTAGTCAGATGGAACGACGATTGCCAAGCTGCCTTCGACAAAATCAAGGAATATTTACAAGAACCTCTTATCCTTATTCCTCCAGTGGAAGGAAGACCATTGATCATGTACTTGATCGTGCTATAGAATTCTATGGGGTGTGTGTTGGGCCAACATGACGAGTCTGGCCGAAAAGAACATGCAATTTACTACCTGAGCAAAAAGTTTACCGACTGTGAAACCAGATAATCACTGCTCGAGAAAACTTGGTGCACTCTGGCATGGGCTACTCGCCGGCTAAGACAGTATATGTTGACTCACACCACTTTATTGGTTTCTAAGATGGATCCTATCAAGTACATCTTCGAGAAGCCCGCTCTCTCCAGACGAATAGCTAGATGGAAAATGATTCTGGCGGAATATGACATCCAGTATACCACATAAAAGGCCACTAAAGGAATTATATTGGCAGATCATTTGGCCCATCAAGTTATTGATGATTATCAATCTATGAAATTTGACTTCTCAGATGAGAATATCATGTTAGTAACTGACTGTGAAAAACTGAGACCGTATGAAGGACCTGAACCAGGATCCCGATGGACTATGGTTTTTTATGGAGCTTCAAACGCTCTGGGCAATGGAATTGGTGCTGTGATAATTTCTCCTGAAGTTTGTCACACTCCTTTCACTACTAGATTATGCTTCGATTGTACGGATAACATGGCTGAGTACGAGGCGTGCATCTTGGGTTTAAAGGTTTCCATTGACTTAAGGATCAAGCATTTGGATGTATTCGAAGACTCTGCTCTAGTGATTAGCCAAGTAAAAGGAGAATGTGACACTAAGAATCCCAACCTGATACCTTACAAGAAGCTTGTGTTAACTTTGATTCCATGCTTCGAAGATATCACCTTTGAACACTTCCCTAGAGAGGAAAATCAGTTAGCTGACGCTTTGGCCATAATGTCTTCCATATTCAAGGTCAAATGGGACAATAAAACTCATATGATTACAACTGAGAGATTTGACGAACCTGCGCACTACTATGAGCTTGACACTGATAAAGAGAAACCATGGTTCCATGAGGTGAGGAGATATCTTGAGATACAAGAATATCCTGAAGGAGCTTCCATCAATGATAAGAAATTCTTGTGGAGATTTTCAGCCAAGTTCTTTCTAACCAAAAGAATCCTGTACAATCGTAACCATGACTCTACCCTACTGTGATGCATGGACAAGAAGGAGGCGGAGAAAATTATGGAAGACATGCATGATGGCCTTTTGGGGAACTACTTTAGTGGACACACCATGGCCAAGAAAATCCCGAGGGCTGGTTACTATTGGTCCACAATGGAAACTGATTGTCATTATCACTCAAGGACTTGCCATAAGTGTCAAATCTATGCTGACAACGTCCATGTACCTCATATTCCTCTAAATGTCATGACTGCTCCATGGCCGTTTGCAATATGGGGAATTGATATGATTGGAGAGATTAAACCTATTGCTTCTAATGGACACTGTTTCATCCTCGTGGCTATTGATTACTTCAACAAATGGATCGAAGCTGCCTCATTTGCCTCCATCACAAAGAACGTTTTAGTCAGATTCATCAAGCATAACCTCATCTACCGTTATGGTATCCCCGAAAGGATTATCACCGACAATGGAACTAATCTCAACAATGCTATGATTACGGAACTTTGCACTCAGTTCAAAATCAAGCATCACAATTCTTCTCCATATAGACCCAAAATGAATGGTGCAGTGGAAGATTCCAATAAAAATATCAAGAAGATTATGCAAAAGATGGTGGTAACTTATAAAGACTGGCATGGGATGTTACCGTTTGCTCTCCATGGCTACCGTACTTCAGCTCGAACGTCAACTAGGGCAACTCCTTTCTCTTTAGTCTATGGCATGGAAGTTGTCTTGCCTATAGAAGTTCAAATTCATTCCCTAAGGATTATGAAAGAGGCAGATCTAGACACAGACGAGTGGTTACAGACTAGAATGGATCAACTAAACTTGATCGATGAGAAGAAACTGGCTGCTATTTATCATGGTCAGATGTATCAAAAGCGTATGATCAAGGAGTTCAACAAAAAGATCAAGCCTTGAGTGTATCAGACTGGTGACTTGGCAAAACGCGCATCATTCTCCCACAAGGCGACCCTAGGGGTAAATGGGCTCCCACATACGAAGGACCATTTGTTGTAAAGAAAGTTTTCTCTAGTGGAGCGATGATGTGGACTATTATGGATGACAAAGACTTTCCACATCCTGTGAACGCGAACATCGTTAAAAAATACTACGCATAAAATGACCCGCTAGGTTGATACACCTAGGAAAAAATAAGGACATCCCGATGAACCAAAGAGGTTCAGGAAAAAATTAGGGATATATGCAAAAGATGGTACACCCGAGAAGTCGAAAACCCGAAAGGGCGGCTTGGGCGAAAATGGGTATCCTGGTGGGCTGAAAACCCGAAAGGGCGGTCCAGGAAAAATTTAAGGATTAAAGCGTATGACTATGTCCCGTAAAGTCTCTACAACCAGCCTTATTACCAAAGTCCAAGTTCAAATGGTCCAAGATCAATCCAATCAACTTCTATTCAACGGAAAGGGATAATGTTTGAAGACATAGGGGCAATAGTGGGTTTGGAACAAAATGAGATCACTTTTACATGGCTATTTTTTTTCACTTTGTATTCTTTCCATTATTTTGACGATTTCCTCTTACTAGGATCCCGATATCTTTGTACAAAAATGCCTATTCATGGAAAAAACATCAATAAAAATATACTTTGAAGTGCAGACTTGTTTTTCTGTTTTATGTATGCTTAAAAACAGTGACAAGCATCTCCTTAAATGCATTTGATATATCCCCAGAGTTAATTCAATAACAGTACCCCCACAAATTTGGATTCATAAAATCCCCAGCCAGAGTTTCAATCTCTGGAAGATCCTCTCCCCAGCTGAGTTAGTCTTAAAAGGAAGCCTTATGGAATTCTTCCTAAAAAAAATCCTCTCCGACAGTTTTTCAAATATCCTCTTCAACAGGGTTTATTTACTCAACAAACTAGAAATTCCCCAGCTTGAGTTTTCCTCTCAGACTATTACAAATCAAGGGACATCAACCCCTAATCTCCAGTGAAGTCGCCAGCAGAGTCATTGCTATCTTGGAAAGTTGCTATAAAAGCCTGAAACCCGACCAGATAACAGTCAACTTTATCTTAATCTCAACTTACTGTGAAGACTGGACCTGACCAGATAACAGTAAATCTCAAATCCAAGTTACTAAAGCCTAGACCTGACAAGATATTATTTTAACTTCTTCAACTGCAAAGCCTAGATCCGACCAGTTAAAAGTTTGAGTTACTGAATCCTGGACCCGACCAAATAATAGTTGATCTCAAGTTCAAATTGCTGAAGACTGAACCTGAACGGATAACAATAAACCTCAATTTCAAGTGGCTAGAGCCTAGACCCGACCAGATAGTAACTTAACTTCTCCATCTACTGCAAATCCTGGACCCGACCAGTTAACAGTTCGAGTTATTGAAACCTGGACCCGACCAGATAACAGTTTAATTCTTATAAATCACTAATAAAACTCCTCTTCCCTAGTAGAGTTTGCCACTATCCCAGTGAGTTGCTGCAAAGCCTGGAATCCGACCAGATATTAGTTAACTTCTTTATCCCTAGCAAGTTTTTGTGAATCCTGGAATCCGACCAGATAACAGCTAAATTTCAAAGAGATAATTCCCCACCAGAGCAATGGACAACTAAAACTCCTGAATTCTGGTTCCCAAGAAGAAATCAAAACTCTCCACAGAGTCTTTTCAAGCAAAGTCAATATTCCTTAGCGGAGTTTCTTCTCAACAAAGCAGCAATCCCCAACGGAAGCATTTTTAACAAAATCTTAAGATACACATACTCTTCATCTCCAACAGCAATCCAAGACTTAACTTCTCAAAACTCCCCAATATCTGTCAAGGATACGCTTCGACAACATGTCGCATTCATACATCATAAAACATACATAAAATGTACATACAACATAATCTCATTTATTTTGAGAACATCGTTACACCATACAAACATTCGCATAAAACTAACCCCTTTGTTCCTTGCAGAAAAAATCATTGATCCAAAGACCTCTTTTAGATCAGAATTAATTCTTCCAGTTAAAGACAGGCAAGACACCTAGTTTTCAGCACGAATCGACTAAATATTTATGCTGATGTTTCTCCCAGTTTCTACCATCATCTCTCCAAATGGCATCTATAATCCCATTCCCGAATCAATACATCATCGAGTGCAAATTTCTGGGCACTTTAGTGTTCAATCATCTTTTACCTTCAAGAGTGTGATAAAGCATTTTTGAAAGTAGTTTTGAAAATGTGGTGTGAAAAATGAATTAGATTTGAGCATGTACTTAAAATCTATCTACCTACTCGAAAAAGGGTGTTCTTTTCCTCCTTTCCTTTAGATAGTGCTATCCTACTATTAGTGAGTAGGTAGCCTTATCGTTGAATTTTGAGGGACTATCAAAGGGACATTTATGGTCATTGAAGGCAACATGTAGAGATACCTTAGCAGTTCGAAGGGACTGTCATCATATATTCATAGGCAACATCGAGGGACAAGATCATTTCTCGTAGGCAACTCGAGGGAAATTAAGGGACTATGATCTTTTATGATGACTTTAAAATGAAGGTCTTTGCTAAGAGTATCCCTACGTTCGAGGGGCATCACCATTTCCGAAGGCAACCAAAGTGGGAAATACCCTAGGAGTGAGAGTGTGCAAAAGCGTGCTTTTTTCAGGTATTTTATATTGATGTTAGTGATCTAAGATTGATTGATTAGTTCTTGCCATACACGCCTAATTTACTAGCAGTTTATATACATGCATATAATATAGTGCAGAAAGTAAAACCTTCAGCTATTACAAGGCTTCGGGGCAAGTACAATTAATATCTGACTGAAATGTAAAGTGCGGAAATTAAAAACCCTAATTAGGCTATTACAAATCGAGCACATTTACATAATTAAAAAAATAATCGTACGAAAAATAACGACGCGCAAAAATTAAGACAGGAATACGTTTGAAACCCTAAAAATCTAATTGCTTATTAAAAATATTTTTTTTGGTATTTTATGAAAATATTTAAGATTTAACCTAATTTCTAATTGATTTTAAATTAAAGAAAACAAGTTAAAATTTAATTAAATTAATCTGCAAGAATTAATTTTAATTAAAAAAACCTAAATCTATTTTTTGTTGATTTTATGATTAAAATAAAATTGGTTTTAAAATTATAAAATAATGAAATAAAATAAAAAGTAAGGAAAATAGAAAATGGGCCTAATGTATGAAGCAATTTGGGGGGGGGGGGGTGCTGACTGAATTTTCAAGGCCCAAATCAATTGGCCACCACTACGTGAGATCCCATGTTGTTGCATCTGGAAGGTCTATGATGGAGCTGCACCCAGGAGCGCTGGATCTGGAACAATGAAGATCTGATGGTGATGGTGTGAGGATACATGGTATGCACGCTGGAGCTTGAAGCGCTGGATCCATATGAAACCTGTTAGAAAACCAAAACTCCAGACCTGGGAATCGAATCCAGGTTTTTCACTTCACACGCGTTCTTCCTTACCACCAAGCCTTTTTGTCATTCATTTATATAAACACAAACAGTAATATATATGTGAAATTAGGTCAAATATATCAACAAATAAAACGCGCACGCTGAGTGGGGCCCTAGAGTTTAAATGGACCAATTGAAAGAAGGGATTATGCCACGCATGCACCGGTGAGTCTGACCACCCCTCACGGTGGTCAACTCTTTCTTCTCCGGTGATACCAAAAATTGAAACCTGTACAATAACGTGAATCAAAGAAAGAGATTAAGCCTACCCCCCCTAAATCATATGCTGCGAGTTCAATGGTGGTATCCATTTGGCCTAAAAGTCCCTGTATTATAAGGTTGGAAGGTTTCAGTTTGTGATGCCCTAATAATGGCGTCCTATGATTCAAGCATCAAAGCTCTCATGAAAAACTTCTAAACTATTCTAATGGATGTCCTGAACATAAAACAACACATCAAACATGTTAACAATGCATGAATTATTAATTTTGAATTCACGAAAGCATACCATACCGGTGACACTTGAGGAAGAGATTCTGGGTACAATTTGGCTTGAGTAATGGTTGAAACAAGTTCCTGGGAACCTCACGATGATAATGGAACACCTGGAATGGATTAAGGATGGCTGGATCGTGTGATACAAGTTGCACCTCTCTTTGAGAAAATTTAGAATTTTGCTAGGGTTTGTGGAGGCAGCTGCGTATGTCCTTTAGGTCTGGATCGTTTGTGTATATGTATGAGACCATATTAGGTCAACAAAAACAACCATGGGATCAAATATGATCATGTTTTTTTAATGTCATGAAGACTTGATCCAAACTTTCCAAAACAAGAAAATAATTCCCTCCTCTTGCCTTGTGCATTTTTTACAGCTATTTGTAAGCTTTTTGGGCCTCCAACATGACCAAATATCCAGTCTTGCACACCTTATACACCAATCTTATATTTATTTAATTTATTTTGATTTTATTTGAATAAAAATCAACAATAAATAAAATAAAAATCAAACTTATGCATGGCTGAGTTATAGGTTCTTGGACATGTTAGGAATAAGTTTTAAACGTGAAAAGATGGGCCCATTTGGAAAAAAAATTCAAGTTTGGTCAATATTGGTTTCATGCACTTTTCCAAAAATTGGTCAACTTTAGCAATTCATATCTTTCTCATTTTTAACCCTGAGAGGGTGTTTTTTGACTTTTTAGAGAGCTTGGGATGTCCACTAAACAACCTTTTTAGTTTCATTTCAATTTGATCTTCCATGTTCATGTAAGGATCTTTGACCCAAAAGGTGATTTTGTTGACTTTTTGAAAGGACCTATAATGTATGAGCTTGTATCTTTTAACTAAGTCATTTCTTGATCTTGAGAGTTGAAGAGGAGTTGTGGGTAATTGGATTGTCTTCAAAATGAGCTTTGGTGGAAAAATTTCTGATAAACTATGAGAAAGTTATGTCTGGTCAGAGTTTGGTTGACTTTTCCTATAGAAACCCTAATTTGTCATTTTTGACTTTTGATGAATTAGGAGCATTTCTTGAGGAATCATGATCAACCCTTGATCAAATGATGGATATTACTTCAAAATTTTGATGTTGACCAAAAATCTTGAAGTTTGACTGTATATAGGCCACAATTGACTTTTGACCTAGTATAGTTGATTTTCAGGCATTTGAGCAGTTGACTGGGCAAACTTGTTGTGTAGGGCATGAAATTTGGCATGGATAATCTTGAGAACTTATTAGGACCATGGACAAAATTTGAGACCCTTGGAGATCACACATCTTGATGAAAACTGAAACCCTAGTTAGAGGTTTATTGCCTTAGGAGGAGAATTTGTCTGGTCAATTCTTAGTCATCCTAGGGCAAGTTGGGGATCTCAATGGACATGTATTGAGTAAAATGAGAGGGAAAATTTTGGGGTACAACAACACCCCATTGAATTTTCCAATATTTTTAAGTACATGATTAGAGTTCTTCCTTCAACTGGCAACATCAAAATTGGAGGCTCTTGAAGGTACTCCTTGATCCTGTCAAATGCAGCCTGGAAGTCGTCATTCCACTTCACCACTTGATCTTTCTTCAGTAATTTGAATATTGGCTCACAAGTAGCGGTTAGATGGGAAATGAATCTGGCAATGTAGTTTAGACGTCCCAAGAATCCCCTAACTTCCTTCTCAGTGCAAGGATTTGGCATTTCTTGTATCGCTTTTACCTTTACAGGGTCTACTTCAATACCTTTGTCGCTGACAACACTATGCCAGAAATAACCTACGAAAGCGCTTTTTTTGGGCTTTAAAAGCGCTCTTGTAGGTGGCGCTGCTAAAGGTTTTAGCAGCGCTTTTTGTTCAGAAAAAAGCGCTCTCGTAGGCCTACCTATGAAAGCGCTTTTAAGTAAAAAGCGCTTTCATAGGTAGGCCTAAGAGAGCGCTTTTTCCTGAAAAAGCACTTTCATAGGTGTATTCAGAATGCATATAAAGTAGGCCTATGAAAGCGCTTTTTGTTCAGAAAAAAGCGCTCTCTTAGGCCTACCTATGAAAGCGCTTTTAAGAAAAAAGCGCTTTCATAGGTAGGCCTAAGAGAGCGCTTTTTTCTGAACAAAAAGCGCTTTCATAGGTGTATTCAGAATGCATATAAAGTAGGCCTATAAGAGCGCTTTTTGTTCAGAAAAAAGCGCTCTCTTAGGCCTACCTATGAAAGCGCTTTTTTCTTAAAAGCGCTTTCATAGGTAGGCCTAAGAGAGCGCTTTTTCTTAAAAGCGCTTTCATAGGTTTTCTACTGAAAAATCTAAAATTTAAAAAATTTCTAAACCTGCATTTTTTTGCAGCAAACCTGTAATTCTTAAACCGGTATTTTACAATCTAATCTAGAAATACCAATATATATTAGTTTTAATCCAAATACCAAATGTAATTCAAATACCAAATATTACATATATATACAAATACCATTATAATCAATTCATATCCAAAATATATATACACCATTGTAATTCAATATTAACATGTTTTTAAACGTAACTAAATACACCCTAAGAAATCAGCTATATAACACTAAGTAAATCAATCCTAATCTACATATATATCCAAGGTCCTGATCCTGCAATATGAACATAATAACACGGTCAGTGTTGTATACACAAAATAATATATTCATAATTAACCAATTTTCACACAACAATGTAATCGTACCTTATTATATGATTCTTAGCTCAATAAAATATTGGCACAACTCCTCTTTGAGTTCTTCCAATTGACGTGGCGAGTAATATGGACAATTGTATTGATCAAAATACTACATTACAAAACAAAATATATGCATGATTTAGTTTAATGTAATAAATTATATGCAAAATCCGATAAGTAATAAAACAAAGTATAAATCCATACCGTGATTGGAATCTCGATTTCATTCATTTGAATGATTTCTTTGATAAACATCAAAACGAAGTATCCGCAATCTATGCCGTTTTGTTGTTGAGGGCACTACATAGAAAAACAAATAAGATTATACACATCTATTGATTTATCAAGTAGCATAAATATTATAAGCAAAATTGTTGAAATTTATATACCTGTACTTTGAACCAATTAATGTTGTTTGATCTAGACCGTGGTACTCGTGCTCCCCTTTCACATCGGAATACTTGTATTGAACTGATGACAAAATTAAAATATTTATTTAGAACAATGACATTGAAATAATTACATATATAAACACAAACGAATATTTAGAATAATGTCACTTACGTATCAATCACTAGCTTCATTTCCGGATAATTTGTCCAATCACCGTCAACCGAATTCAGGTAATAGACCACTTCTTTTATGGGATTGATTGCAAGCAACAGCCAGTGACATCTATAAATTAAAGCAACAATTTAGAAGCGAATTTTAATGTAAAAAATACAAATATTAAAAGGAGCTTAGAATGAAAATCTAACCCTGTATTATAAGGCAAAAGATACAAGATCTCTGTACTGGCAGTTGTCCTGAATCTTTCGACCAAGTGTTCTCTTACTGAATCAGGTTCCCTAGAAATTGTTGCTCCGCTTACACGGGAGGAAGACACGAAACGAAATCTATTTGACAATTGATTCCCGCGCATCAATTTGTCAAATAACATCCTTAAATAAAAACATAATTAATATTAGACTATTTCAATTAAATGTTTAAAAAAAATGTTCAACCAATTAAATAATATATTGATTGGGTTACCGGATGTACGAGTGCATCACACTGATGCCTAACTCTCGATGATGAAATATTTGTTCCATGTCCTCAAATCCAATTGTTTCGGTACATGGAAAACCAAAGACAATTTCATCCACATCGATTTGACGAATTCCATCATTCATCAAATCTGATGTGCCAACTAGTGTCTCCAGACACTGTCGATATCTAGGCACAAATTTACGGACAGGAACCTTCTTCTTAGGTGGAACCCTACTACCTTTCTGGCTCACCTGCTGTGACTGATCTTGAGAAGGTACCTTAAAAATCATATAGAATTATGTAAGATACAAAGTTATGCAGTTTTTTATTCCGATCATAAATGAAACACTATAAAAGTACCTGTCTTTGCGATGCAATACACTCGCCGCGCTGCAAAATCCATTTATCCTTAGATGCGGGTTTTGCAGGAGTCTAAAATTACCATGTATAAAATTCAGGTCAGAACTGTCAGTTGAATACTTAAAGATTCATAATGGTTTTCAACATACCTGATCATCTATGCAGATGAGGTCTGATGGCCATGCCACAAAAGATCCTACTGCATCTCGCAGCAATGTGGTCTCCGCAACAATGTCAGGTACCGGTAGCAATGCATTCATATCTAAAACAATATCAACCGATACCTTCATGTGGCCATTCGGGAGCGGTCTATGGTGAATTAAATCTCCCGAGGTGTTGTGCACTTTTCCCTTGCCAACTACCCGATAAGTCGGAGAAGCTAGATACAGCTGACAACATGAAATGCCCTAAACCAATAATAACCGTTAGACTTCCTTTAATGTTGACAATAATAACCGTTATAATTATACTTTCTCTAAATATAATGGATTATCATCTTAATTACCTCGGGAAAATTTTGTTGACGGTTGATACTAGCCTTGTCACTAGTTTCTTTCAACTGTGAACTGCTCCTTTCGGCCATATACCTCTCTTTGTCCCTCTGCAGTTCACGGACTTGTGCTTGTAAATCCTGCAATGTTTGCATCACTTCCGCATTGCTAGGATTTCTTTTTCTTGGATTATTATAAAGAGAGGTAGGAGTCACACCATGGCCTTTACCCCTCACTCGTCCCGGATACTCAGCAACACATAGTGCTCGACTGAGTACGCTCCTGATATTCGAGTCATCACCCGAGGATACCGATTGCGATATAGTCTCTTGTAATTCATTTAAATATCGATAATTAAAGACACAACGTTAATTATATATTAATTAAAGACATAATGGTATACTTACACACTCATCATAAATATGTTGCAGCTCGGGGTTAACAACTTTATCTCTGCCAACACGAGCTTCCTTCCACAGCACATGTGCAGGTAGTGATGTTTCGTCACTCTGCGTCTCCTCCAACTACGCATTGTTACAAATAATAAAATCATCAATACACATTGTTACAAATTAATAATACACATTGAGATAATTAATAAGATCGTAGAATTGAGATTTACTTACAATTTTTTCCTGTAAGCGTGCATATCCCAAACGACCTTTTTTATATGGATATGCGGGTTTTGACGCTCTATCCCGATTTACAGCACTCACTTTCTTGAAATTATCGTCTTTTCTTTGGCCCACAAAAGCAACCCATTCTTCGGGTGTAATGAAGCTCTCATATTTTTTTGGTCGTTCAGGTTCCTCTTCAACAAAATTTCCTTCATCGTCTTTAAGAAACTTATTTGTCAAAAAATTTCTCCACCCTCTATGTCTTTTTCCGGCCAAGCCCATTATATACTTTTTGCGGGCATCTTCAATGTTAAAAGACCTCTACAAAAAAACATACGCATAGAGGGTGTTAGTATATGTAATTTAAAAACAATAATTTCGTCAAAATAAAGCAAATAACAACAACCATATATGATACCTTTATCTCGGTCCAAATTCTTTCTTTAGCATCCAACTCTCCTTTTTTCCAGCTAGTAGTGGTGATCGGAATGTGCATACGAACAAGCGTACCGATGTAGCTTGTCAGCTTTGCAGAATTAGGCCCAATTAGTTGGTCATCATTATTCCACTCTACATTATACGTAATACCTCTATCTCTATCACGGATGATTCCCCGCATGATAGTTATGCCTCGTGTGATGTCCTTATCTGAAGTGTCTTGTGGAACACTATCTTGTGGAACATCTCCTTGAGGAACATTTTCTGCATTATCTTGTGGAACATCCCATTGTGGAACATCGTGATACATTTTCTGTCAAAACACAAAGTATACACGGAATGAATTAAATAGAATGTTATTCAATATTTCGGACAATGGATTAAATAGAATGAAAAGATGGATACTATTAAATTTATGATTACCAGTAATTTGAGGAAGAAAGTTACCTCTCAGTTGTTTCGAACTCTAAGAATCGCGGAGAATGAGCGTCGTACGTCGAACTAGGCCGGGAAACACTGCAATTTCATAGAATGTTATTCAATATTTCGGACAACGGATTAAATAGAATGAAAAGATGGATACTATTAAATTTATGATTAAATAGTTACGAACTGATAAAGAATGAAAAAGAAATATACCAGTAATTTGAGGAAGAAAGTTACCTCTCAGATGTTTCGAACTCTAAGAAACGCGGAGAATGAGCGTCGTACGTCGAAACATAAATAAAATTCCATAAAGCAAAGATGTCAGATAACAAATATTTCATAAAATTCCATAAAGCAAAAAAATGAAATGACGTATATTTAAATTTTACTGGATGATATAGGCTATATATATTATACTATAATGAAAAAAATGAAATGATATAGGCTATATATATTATACTATAATGAAAAAAATGAAATGATATAGGCTATATATATTATACTATAATGAAAAAAATGAAATGATATAGGCTATATATATTATACTATAATGAAAAAAATGAAATGATATAGGCTATATATATTATACTATAATGAAAAAAATGAAATGATATAGGCTATATATATATTATACTATAATGAAAAAAATGAAATGGCATATATATACATTTTATTGAATGACATTGTCTATAATTATATATACTATTACCTTTTTCACTAACATCTCTTTCTTTTCTTGGTAGGAATATGTTCTACTCGTCTCGTAACAACGCGAACGGTTGGATTGATCCAAATACCCTCATTATGATCATTTCTAACGCATGATTCATTATCATTTTGATCATTTCTGGTAAAAGATTCAATGTCAACACCAATATCGCCTTGGTCTCCAATCTTTTCATCAATTACTTTGTTAGAGAAAAGCACTATAGACCATTTCGTACTTGTCGGATCAGTGACATAGAACACTTGTTTAGCTTGAGAGGCTAGAATGAAAGGCTCATCTTTGTACCCCGCCCTGTTAAGATCAACTTGCAAAAATCCTGACTTATCCATCCGTATACCATTATTATTTTCAACCCACTTGCAACCGAATATAGGAATCTGAAATTTCTCGTAATCAAAGACCCAAATGCGCTCGATAACCCCAAAATACGACAGATTTGCAAATTTCGGGTTTAAGTCCTTCACACTAGATATGTGCATTGCTTCAGCTACCAAGGTGACACCACTATTTTGCACAGTACTTTTATCATCTTGTTCTTTGGTATAAAATGTGTATCCATTAATTGCGTATGCGCTATAAGAAAACGCAACCAAACTTGGACCATATGCTAAACATCTCAACCTTTCTGTCACTGAGGCGGGATCTGAACGATACTTTGAATAAATATGTTCCTTAAACCATGGTATGAAACTTCGATTGTGCTCTCGTACAATCCAATTCTCATTTCTATTCGAATTTAAACCTCGAAGAACACCCTTGTGTTTATCGACATACGGCTCAACCTCAATCTCATTGTGCAAAACATACAAATGCACTTGATCCCGTTCGACCCTTGATACTGTCACAACTTTATTTCCAATTAGCTTCTTACCTTCTTTTTTTTCAACAACATGAGATTTGGGGAGTCCAATTGACTGAACATTTGACAGATATTCAGTACAAAACTCAACCGCTTCTTCAACAATGTATCTTTCGGCAATACAACCCTCTGGTCGACTCCGATTTTTCACATACCCTTTTAATATTTTCATATAACGTTCAGCAGGGTACATCCATCTCATATAAGCTGGTCCGCACAATTGTGTCTCTTTCACAAGATGAACGACAAGATGAACCATTATGTCAAAAAACGAGGGAGGAAAATACATTTCAAGCTCACACAAAGTAACAACTATTTCTTTTTGCAATGTTGGCAAGATCTCAGGATCGATCACCTTACTGCAAATTGACTTGAAGAAAAAACACAATTTAGTTATTGCGCTTCTTACCTTTTCTGGCAGAATAGAACGTATACCTATCGGTAGAAAATGTTCCATTATAACATGGCAATCATGCGTCTTTAAACTCTTTAACTTGAGGTCTTTCATAGACACAAGTCTTCTAATATCTGATGAGTAGCCTTCGGGAACTTTAACTTCACTCAGAAACTTACACAATATTTTTTCTCCTTTCTAGATAGAGTGTAAACAGCAGGTGGTAGGTATGTCCGTCTTCCTTTCTTCACGGGTCCCAGTTCAATTCTTATTCCCATGTTTACCAAGTCCTCCCTTGATTTAAGGCCATCCTTAGACTTCCCTTTTATATTGAGTAACGTACCAATAACACTGTCAAATACATTTTTTTCAATATGCATCACATCAAGAAAATGTCTTAGTACAAAGATTTCCAATATGGCAATTCAAAAAAAATCGACCTCTTCTTCCACCCACCTGTGACAACTTTATGTGCAAAAGGCTTGCCAAACTGAATATTCACATCTTTCACCTTTTCAAAAATTTGTTCACCTGTCAAACCAGGCGGAGCTCTACGTTGTTCGGTATCTCCGTTGAACGCTTTTCTCCATCCACGATACTGATGTTTAGAAGTTAAGAATCTACGATGACCGAGAAAGACATTCTTCTGACAAAGTTTCAATCGCATGGTATCGGTTCCGTCTTCACAAACAGGACACGCTTTTTCACCTTTAATGCTATACCCGGATAGATTGCTGTATGCTGGAAAATCATTAATTGTTCCAAACAACATCGCCCTCAAGTTGAAACTTTCTTTCCTATAACCATCATAAACCTCCACACCGTTCTCCCACAAAATCTTCAAATCTTCGATTAATGGTTCCAAGTATACGTCTATGTCATTTCCTGGTTGTTTAGGCCCAGAAATTAACATAGACAGCATCATGTACTTACGCTTCATACATAGCCATGGAGGTAGGTTATAAATCATAAGAATCACAGGCCATGTGCTATGCGAGATACTTTGAATACCGTGTGGGTTCATTCCATCAGTAGACAATGCCAAGCGAAGGTTTCTTGCTTCTTTTCCAAATTCAGGATAATCATTATCAATTTTCATCCACTGTGGAGAATCTGCCGGATGTCGAAATTTTCCATCAATAATTCTTTCATCTGAATGCCAAGTCAATTGTCTTGAATCGGTTTCACTACGATACATCCTTCTAAATCTCGGGATTATAGGAAAATACCATAAGACTTTTGCCGGAGACAACTTTTTCTTATATCGAGGGGCACCGCATTTAGGACACTCATTTAACGATGCATACTCGTTTCGAAACAAAACGCAATCTTTTGGACACGCATGTATCTTATCATAGCTCATGCCAATGGAGTACAACATCTTTTTGGCCTCATACGTTCGATTGGGAAGAACATTATCCTCTGGTAGCATATCTTTCATAAGGGCTAATAACTCTGTGAAACTTTTATCCGACCATCCATTGCCGGCTTTTAAGTTGTACAACTTTAACACCGCAGACAATCTTGTGAATTTTGTACAACCATTATACAACGGTTTCTCTGCATCGCTTACCAACCTCTCGAACATTTTGGGACAATCGTTAAGATCTTCTTCAAGCGCTTCTGCAATTTCTTCGACTCGATCATAATCGTATGTATCTGTGCAATCATCATTTGAAACATAGGTCCTTGCATACCCCGATTCAACATTCCCGTTACTTATCTCACCATGCATATTCCAACATGTATAACTCCTATCAATTCCATACCGAATTAAATGCGATGCCAACTGAACTGCGTCAACCCGGTTCCCATAACAGCAATACAAACAGGGACATGTCATACGACTGGGGTCTTTGGCGTGCGCAACAGCAAACTTAACAAACTCGGAAACACCATTCTCGTAGTCTTTCGACAATCGATTGGAATACATCCATGTCTTATCCATATCAACTAATTAGTGCACAAAAAAGTAGTATACTGCGTTTCTGTCAAAACGCAAAGTATACACGGAATGAATCCGTATCAAGAAAATGCAACATACAAAAGACAATTTAAGACAAATTCATCACAATATATACTAGTAATTTGAGGAAGAAAGTTACCTCTCAGATGTTTCGAACTCTAAGAAACGCGGAGAATGAGCGTCGTACGTAAAACTACATTAGTCTACACTATAGTCATGTCGATGATACAAAAGTGCGTGAAATAACCTTAGACCAACATTCACTTATAACAAAAAATTCTAAGATAACTCACACGTAGGTATTCTTCCTCCAAGTAGGCGGTATTGGTCCAGTGAGAAGGTTTCCAGTAAGAAATCTACCACAAAAGAAAATAAAGATATCAATATAAAAAGGTTAATATTTATTGAGCTAGACTGAGCATTGAGGGAGATAAGCTAGTTATATTGAATCGATTTAGTTAACTGTCTTGAGGGACCGTTCTATACAGAAAAGTGTTTTAATCAAGGTTGTCAAGATCTCAATCTATATCTTAAAATCTTATTATTTTGCAATCTTACTCACCCCAACGATCCTGATCTTAAATAGAATTTTGTTGTAGCCAAATTGTAAAAAACAAATAGTAAAACTGTTGAAAACAAATACAATGAACTTGATCCTATGAATTAAAACTGAAGGTTGTAGCCAAATTGTAGAAAACAAATACCCCAATGTAAGAAACTGATCCTATGAGATAAACTAAGATATTCTAACATTAATAGTAGAGTAATGTAAGATTCTTTTCGTATATATATTCTCACACATTCGAGGGCAAGTGAGTATGCTTACAAATCAGTAATACTAGTAAGGTTCTAACTTCTAAATTGATTGTTTCAATCCTTGTTGAATGTTTAAAATCTTGATCATCAACCTATTTCAATTCTATTCTCCTATTTCATATCATATTGTTAACAGTTTCTTATTGGGATTTTGTGTACTGTTTTTTTTTCCTGATGGCTGCTTCTTTGGTATCAGGTGAAGAAAATTATCATCCATGCTATGCGTGATGTGGTTGAAAAATTAGAGAAAGCAAGGTTAGTGATTGCAAACTTCAGACTCTTTGTTTATGAAATTGTATACAGTATACTTGCATCTCTTGATTATCCTGTTTGCTTTGTTGTCAAAGGCATTGATAAATTAAATCCTATGTAAATTCATATTTGTTAGGTTCTCTAGACTAACAGAAAAAACAAGCATTGTTCTAAATTCCATCAGCTACGATCAATTAAAGGCATTGTGCTTATGCTATTGAACTTGTGTTCTTGAAGAAAACAAAAACAAAAACAAATAACCAATGAACCATAATTTTAAATATGATAAAACTGAAGCTAGATGAAGTTTATCAATGATGAGAATGAACACAATGTTCAACAGTGTTCTCCCTTCCAACACCAGACAATATACATTTTAATAGAACAAAAAAAAACAATAGCTACTTCCAGTACCTAGTTCTAATAGTTGCATTAACAAAAAATCTGAGTAAATGAACTTACTCTGTATTCTTTGAGGAAGTAGACGAAGACGAAGACAGTTTCACGGAGGAAGACGAAGACTTTCGACGACAGTGAGGACGGACGAAGACAGAGACAGTTTCACGGAGGAAGACGAAGACTTGCGACGACGGCCGGAGGACGGACGAAGACGGAGGAAGAAGGTTGGGGTTAGGGTTTTCTATGAAATCGTGTTTGTGGAAGAGAAGAAGAGCTATTGTACTGTGCGTTTGAAGAAGAGAAAAGAATGAATAATGTTATTTTGATGTTTTAATTTATTAAATTAAAAATAATATAAGCTATAAAAGCGCTTTTGAAAGCTCTTTCATAGGGGGGCTTTTACCAACGCTTTTTAGGGTAAAAGCGCTTTCATAGGTCCAGCTATAATAGCGCTTTTAAAAGCGCTTTCATAGGTCCATCTATAACAGCGCTTTTTAAAAGCGCTTTCGTAACTCCACCTTTTAGCAGCGCTTTTCAAGAAAGCGTTGTCATAAGTCAATGCATTTTTAGCGAATTTTTAAGTAAAGGCTATAGCAGCGCTTTTTGGTAAAAGCGTTGTCTTTGCAGTGCTGCCAAAAGTGAGTTTTGTTGTAGTGCAACGAATCCTAAGATCTTACCGGATCTTATTCCAAAGGTGCGTTTGTTCGGGTTCAACCTTAGTTTGTATTTCTTCAGTCTTTTAAATAGATTCTACAGGTGGTCAAGGTGTTCCTCTTCAGTTTGAGATCTGGCTATCATATCATCAACGTAGACGTCTATCTCGTGATGGATCATATCATGAAACAAAGCTACCATGGCACGCTGATAGGTTGCCCCTACATTCTTTAACCCAAATGGCATAACTTTGTAGCAGAAAGTGCCCCACTACATGATGAAGGTCGTTTTCTCCATGTCCTCAGGTGCCACTTTGATCTGATTGTACCCGGAGAAACCATCCATAAAGGAAAATACCTTGTGTTGTACGGTGTTGTCAACCAGAACGTCAATATCGGGAAGCGAAAAGTCATCCTTGGGGCTTTCCCTATTTAGGTCTCTGAAATCCACACACATTCGTACCTTACCATCCTTCTTAGGTTCTGTAACAACATTAGCAACCCATTATGGTTAAGATGTGACAGCTAAGAAACCGATATTGAATTGTTTCATGACTTCAGCCTTGATCTTTTCTGACATCTCTGGCCGCATACGATGAAACTTTTGTTTCACTGGAGGGTAATCTGCTTTTGTTGGTAGATGATGGACTACGATATCAGTGTCGAGTCCTGGCATGTCTTCGTATGACCAGGAAAAAACCTCAATATAGTCATGTAGCATCTGAACTAAATTCTCTTTGACATTATGCTTCATATTGGAACCTATCTTGACTTCCTTCTTGTCCTCTTCTGTACCCAAGTTTACTATATCAACTGGCTCTTTATGGGGATGTATTTCCCTTTCTTCCTGTTGTAACAGTCGGGCAAGTTCCCCTGGTACTTCACAATCTTCCTCACCTTCGTCCTCGGCTTGGTAGATCGTATTTTCAAGGTCATAATTGGCAATAACAGAACCGTTACCAATGGGATCTCGAGTGGATGTGGATCTGCATTTTGATATGTGAGTGTGTGTAAGAGCATAGCTATTTTTGATAAATTAAAAAGTAGAAAAGAGAAACAAAGAGCGTAAAAGTTGCATGCAAAATGTACAATGATTTATTAATGACATATGAAGATGAAGTAATAACCCTCACAGGTATAACATTGTGCCTCGGGTAAGACACAAGGTTTTAGAGATTCAATTGTTTAAATATTACATATCAAAAACTAAAAGACAATTACTCTTGAATAAAATTAATATGAACAAAATCTTTGGCCTCCCAATTTTTGAGTCCACCACTGATAGTTGGGAAGATCCACTTGTACATGTCACAGTCTCTATCACTATCCTCCAACGCATTGACTCCATGGTTGCTGATGGATAGTGGCGGTCCCCCAGCGCGAGCATGACGAACAACTCTTTGGGCTTTCGAAGTAAAACCCAAACCAAACTTGTCAGATTTGTAGGGAATATCCAGAAGTTGTCCCCAAGTGGCACATCCACCTTCTTCAACTACTACTTTAGCATCCTTCAGAGAATCCATCTTCAACGGAGGCCTGGTAATCTTCAGAATCTTAATAGTAGTATTGGTTACAACAACTATCTGTGGAACATCCTCAAAGTTCTGACAGGGGGTCTCAATGAACTCGCCGTCCATTTCAACATACCTGAAAGAGTTCAGGTGGCTCACCATGTATTCCTCCTCACCATGGATGATGATAATCTTTCCATTGACCGGATACTTTAACATCTGATGCAGAGTAGAAGTAACAATACCAGCCCCATGGATCCAGCGGCGTCCTAACAAATAGGAATACGACGGGTGGATGTCCATCACGTAGAAATTTGAGTCAAAAGTCTGAGTACCAAATTTAATAGGGATGTCCATCTCCCCGTGCACCATTCTTTTGGAACCATCGAAGGCCCTTACCACAATGTTACTGGGCTTCAACGTGAGTCTTTCACAATCTAACCTGTCCAGAGCATTCTTAGGTAAGACATTCAAGGACGAACCTGTATCCACCAGAACATGAGCTAGGGTAGTGCCCCTGCACTCAATGGAGACATGTAGGGCATCATTATGTTTCCTTCCCTTGGGAGTTAAATCAGCGTCGAAAAAACCAATTCCATTATCAACAGTCTGGCTGGCCACGCAATTCTCGAATTGATCAGCGGAGGTCTCTTGAGCCACATGGGAAGACTTCAGGAATTTTACCAAAGCCTTAGCATGGGCTTCAGAGCATAAGAGTAAGGCCAGCATTGAGATTTTCGAAGGGGTTTGTCCCAACTGCTCCATAACTTTGTAATCACTTTTCCTTATGATCTTTAGTATTTCTTCCATTTCTTTTTTAGAAGCCTCAAGAATGATTTCTTTGTGTGCCTTCGTCTGGACAAGCTCAACCAGCACCTCTTTGCCCCGAGTCTCGGCTGACTTAGTAGCAGGGACAACAGTAGGGATAACAGTATGAGTAGCAATGGGAGGACTAATAGGATTAGCGGTGGGGATAATCAAAGGAATAAAAACGGTCTTTGGAGAGATTTCGGGAGAGAAAACCCTTCAACTTTAAGTAACTTTACTGGTCTCAGCGATGTTGTCGACGTTAGGATCAATATCTTTGACAACCTTATCTTCAATAGCCAACAGGTATTGCTTTACGCCATGGTAGTATACGTCAGCCCCATAATTCCAGGGAACAACTTTATCAGAGGAATATGGTATCGGCCCAGGAAGAGTGATAATCAGAGGTGCAAACTTAGGAACGGGTGTAATCCTGACGGGTCTTTTGGTGGAGACCCTGGGAGGATTGTCGGAAATGGTAATTATTGAGACATCTTCACACAAATTTCTTGCAAGGGGAACTTTCTCAAACATAATTTATTTATTAATCATCAGGCATTGGACACCCATTTTTAACGATAAATAACCATTTGGTAGAGACATACACAAGTGGCAACCTTCACCACAGCCCGGAAATAAACCGACTCGCAACAGATTTTCTTTAACGATTAGAAGGGGAGTGGCTAATTCATCCACAGAGGAAACAAACAGGTCATGTTCAACGGTATTAACACCTTAGCCATGTTTGGGAATTGGTGTGGTTATTACGTTAGGTGTCTCTAGAAGTTCAAACTCAATCTCTTTCACCTCGATAAGGTCTTGCACCTTATTTTTCATATCCCAACAATCGTTTGTATCATGCCCCAGACTCTCGGAATGATAGGAACATCGAGCGTTTGGGTTGTAGCGGGGAGAAGTAGTATTGGGATTCTTGGGAGCTTCCTTTAGAGTCACCAGATTGGACTTTAATAGATGCGGCAAAACCTGGGACAAGGTCATGTTGATCCGGGTGAATCGTCTTATGGGCGCATCTGGATGCGCTGATGGTTTCGTTGTTGATTTGATACAGGATTGGAGATCATAACAACCCCTACCGTCATACGATGTTCAGTTTTGTTTTGATTTCTCTGGCCATAATCAGCACTGGACTCCTTCTTTCCAGTGAAGGGTTTCTTCATCGTGCTTGAGGATGCATCCCTTTGAATCTTGCCACTCTTGATACCAGCTTCTACCGATTCACCAGTTAAGATTAGCTCAGTAAACCCAACTAAAGAGCTTCCAATCAGATGGTTGAAGAATGGACCAGACAATGTGCCTAAGAACATATCCATCAACTCTCTATCAGATAGAGGGGGTTGGACTCTTCCCGCAGGATCCCTCCATTTCTGGGCATAATTTTTGAAACCTTTGCCAGAACCCATAGACATACTTTACAGTTGTGTACGAGTTGGAGCAAGGTCAGTGTTATACTGGTATTGCTTGTAAAAAGCAGCAGCCAGATCTTACCAATTACAAATGTTGGTTCCTTCCAACTGATATAACCAATCCAACTGCGTCCCTGACAAACTTTCTTGGAAGAAATGTACCCATAGGTTCCTATCAGCAGTATGGGGTTGAATCTTCCTGGCGTACGATCTTAAGTGCAGCTTAGGACAGGAGACATCGTCATATTTAGATAATGTAGGAACTTTGAACTTTGGATGAATGACCACCCCAGGAACCAAACCTAGTTATTCAATATCAAGACTAGGTACTTTCTGAATTTCCATGGCATTGAGACGATCCTCCAATTGTTTAAATTTTTCATTAGCAGGAGGATATTGTTCTTCAGCATAGTCAGTCTCCTCTTCATCATACCCTAGACTGTGGTCTCCTTCCTTTGCCTTCTCCTCTTGATTGTCTCCCTCATTTGACGGAGTTGCGAATTCTAGAGCTCAATTTGCTGGTTCTCTGAACCTCCTTCCCATGTTTAGGACACACACCTTTTTCTTCATCTTCTTCTACTTGTCTTCGATCATGAGGGCCTTTAGGCCCTCTTGTCCTTTAGCCAGAGCCAGGAACATCTGTTGGAATTGAGCATTTTGTGCTTGAAGATCCTTTACTATCTGTTCAATATCCATCTTACTGGAATAAACAGTAGAAAGATAAGGAGACTTGTTGTGAAAAATATGTTTGTATTATGATGAATGAAAATGCATATGCAAATAATTTCAAGGAAACTATGAGATTTAAATTTGCTTAGATAAAAGGAAACACACATTGTATTAATAAATCCACGTTGATTACATCCTGCCTCTTGGGGCTTACAATGGAGGAAAAAACACAAAATAAACTCCTAAGACAAAAAGGTCGAGCCCATCCTTTTTGGCGCAATGTAGGCGTTTGTAGCGATAAAAAATGTAGCGGGGTAAATCGGAGATCGAATTATTGATTAATTCGTCTCACAAAAGCAAGAGTCGCCACCGCGCTTTATTATTTCCAAGGGAAAAGGGAAAAGAGCGAAATAAAACCCTAAAGTATGCAATGCAAAATAATACTTTCTAGAAGTAATAAAAATACAAGGCATTTTTGAAAAGAGATCTATGGTTCGGGGGTTGGTTATACAGTGGGAAGGTATTAGCACCCAATGTATCTATAGTACTCTATAGGAACCTTTTGAAATATCTGTTTATTAAAATTGTTCGTTTGATAAAAAAATAAATTGTTTTGGCCGAAAAGGGGTACGGACAGTTTTTTGAAGGTACGACGACCTAATGTCGAAGTTTTGGCTTAAAAGGTATAAGTTTTGAAAAGATTGGATATTTGGGGAAAAATTATCCTAAGTTTTAATGAAATGCAGATGTTCGCGTGATTGGACTTGAGGACATGAAGTCAACCAGTTTAATCATTTTTTCTCTTGGATTAAGAAGTAAACAGAATAACCAAATAACGATGAAATAATTAAACCGAAAATTATGCAGATAATGATTAAATAGCTAAGTGATATATAACTACAACAATGATTGAATAACAGACTAAATGATGTGAGCATGCAATTTTTATATTTTTGTTTAATATTAATTAAAGCGAGGGAATTAATTAAAGAAAATAAAATGTTTTTATATGTTTCTATTTTTATATGTTTTTATTTTTTTGATATTAATATAAAGTATTTATTTTGAGAGTTATTAAATAAGTTTAAACTAAATTAAAACCTTAAAAGTTACTAACTTAAATCTAATTAAAAAAGAAAACTAAAATTACTAAATTAATCTTAAAGTTAAACTTAATAAAAATGATCAAATTATTTAAAACTTTGTCTATTTAAATTACCTCTATTTTTGATTAAACTTACTAATTAACTAATTTAATAAAATTCTAAAAAAAACTAAAGGAAAGTAAATAGAAAAAGGGTATCAAAAATAAAGGGACGGTGTTAGTAGAAAACGTTTGGGCTAAAGGGTTTTTAAAGGGCCCAATCAAAACAGAAAAAAGGGGGGGTGCATAATAGGATTCGTTGGGATTTTAGGCAAGGAAAAGGGTTAAGTCCAATTTTCATAATTTGTTTAGGGTAAACGAATTGTCTTGGTTTAGTTAAATTAGGGTTAGCAAAGGGGTTAAGGTTTTGACAGAGGTGCCTCTTGTTCATCGCTCACGCGTTCTTCTTCGTTGCTCTCCTTCTCGTGCCCGCTTCTGAATTCTCCCTTTGTCCATAGCCACCGGTACCTCAATCTTCCTCTTCCCTCCAACGAAAATTCCAGGGGCGACGGATTCAAGGTAAACTTTCATTTTTATTTCATTAGGTTTTTTGGTTACTGCATGTTATAATCTTTCATCCATTTTCGATTCTGATTTCCTATTGCTATGGTTATTTGAGGTACATGAAAGAAAAGAAGGATAAACATTACCTTTGGAGACGGAGGAGGAAGGTTGGGGGTGCTGTGGTGGCCAAGCTGCGAGGTAGACAGTGACGGCGCGCTTGGAGACCCTGGTTTGTTTCTTTACCCCTTTGATTTATGGTTTGATGATGACTTGGCCCTGAGAACCTTATGTTATATCTCTTCTTCTTCTTCTGTTGATCTTACCTTGGCCTATGCACACTACTCTGCTTCTTTATCTCCTCTTCTCCTATTGCCTCGTTGTATGCTTCTGAGTTGCCTTTTCATATTTGTTGGTGATGTGTTTTCAAGGATGAACCTTTTGGGTTCTGAGAATTTTGTTGCCCTTTGAATGCTTGGATGCTATTGTTGAAACATTTTCGTTTTGATTAACTTTCCTTCTTCTTCCTTTTGCTTTGCTTCTGTATGCTTGGGTTTGGTTGCCTTGGTATAAGTTTAGGCTTTACTTGAAACGGTTTGACAGTATGCTTGGGTTTACTGGTTAGGCTTTGAAATGGTTATGGTTTCAGGTTTGTGGCCTTGAGGGCTTAAGGCCTTCTAAAGGTTTCCACAGGTTATGGTTTGAAAGGCTATATTGGTTGTTGTTTTGGTGAGGCTATACTGGTTTATGCAGGTTGATGGAAATAGGTTGAACTGGTTTTATGGTTTAGGCCATGTTGGTTGAGGTTTTTCTGGTTTTACTGGTTCATGCAGGTTATGGAAACAGGGTGAACTGGTTTTATGGTTTAGGCCATATTGGTTTTGCTTTGAGACCTTGGTTATTGGTTTGGTCTTGAGACAGCAGGTTTTGCTTTTAGACCTTGAGAATTCGTTCTGTATCTTCTTGACAGTTTTGAGTTTTGAAGGTTTTTAAAAAACAGGTTGAACTGGACTCTCTATTTTTTGAAGGGGTTTGTTGTTGTTATAACAGTTGGTCTTGAGGCTTATGTTACAGGTTCTGAATATTTTACTATTTTTTCTTGATATCTCTGCACTCTTACTGCTCCATTCAGTTTGTCCATATTCTTTTTCCATGCTTTCCTTTTCTTATTGTATTGCTGCTGTTCTGTTTGTATCCTTTTCTGCCTAAGCCAAAACCTGTAAAAACCACACTCTTTCTCTCTTCTCTCTCCTTAGTATAGTTTGACATTAAAAAAGTGATGTTATGTACTTGGTTCTGAAAAAGCATAAGCTGGAAAATGATGAGAAATAGAAATATTTTTGCTTGCATATTTGGTTTTAAAACTGCACATGTTCTCTTTGTCATCTCTATTGTACAGTATGGGAACCTTATGTTTTTTGACTTCTTCCCACATGATAGTTAGTTTACGTCATACTTTGGCTTGCAATGTAACTTGACTATGCATATGCTGTTTTGCTTTTGAAATATGCAGTGGATTTTGAAAATGTGCAATTGATTTTGGATTATGCAGTTTACAATAAAAATGTGCAATTTTGACAAAAGTGAATTTGTGCATATTTTAACTTGTGCATTCATATTTATCAAAAAAAATTCATCCCTTTTTGTGAACCGGGAGAAATCCCGTGATTTGCAAAGAGGGTAAAAAACTGATTCCAGCCGCTTGCTTTTAATGATGAACGCTAAACTAATTTTCTTCTTTTAATTATATATTCATTTCTGACTTTTTTTCTTTTAATTTTTGCAGGTAAAATCAAATGAGCAATCAAAGAAGTATTGGATAGAAGATGAAGATTTAGAACTTAGAAAAAATTAAAATAGTTTTTATTTTACTTTAAGCCTTTTATGTAATTGTCATTGTAAATACTTTGTACATAATACAGTATTTAAACAACAATTGTAATAATTAGAATAAAGATGAATAAAATTCTATTATTTTACCAGTTAATTCTTTTCTTCTTTCCAATTATTTATTTTATCATTTATAATTCTTTAAATTATGTAATAACTGAAAATCAATTCCAATTATTTAAATTTAGAATGATAAATAATTAAATAAACATCATTGATCAATTAATTTCTCTTCAATTATTTACTTCATTATTTATAATTCTTCTAAATTATAATAACTGAAAAGTAAAATTTCAACTATTTAAACTTAGAATAATAAATAATTAAATAAACATTGTTTGATCAATTAATAAACTTCTTTTCAAATATTTACTTTATTATTTATAAATCTTTAAATTATATAATAACTGAAAATAAATTCCAATTATTTAAATTTAAGATAATAAATAATTAATAAACATTGTCTGATCAATTAATAAACTTAGCGTTCAAAAATAAACAGCTCTCGACTTGAAAAAGTTATGAATTTAAAATCCGCTTTGAAAATTGATAAAAATAGGTCAAAACACTTGCAATGTAATGATGCAGATGGGAGATGGTATCTTAGGTCAAAATTTGGGGTACAACAGCGTTCAAACTTCGCTCTTCATGAAGTTGTCTCATAAGCTCCAAAACTTTCTTCTCACTCGCGTGGAACTGGGCTTCGAAGGTGTCTCGCTCTTCCTTTAGCTGAATCCAATCCTTTTGCAGATCTTCAAGATAGGTAAGCATTTTAGGATAAAGGACGGTATACGGAGCATCTCCTTCAGCAACAGGCTCCATGATGATGGGTAGGATGGAGGGGTAAGGCATTACGAGACTCTGAGCACGAGTTCGTACCCACTTAAGGTAAGGCTCAAGGGGAATAGAATTTTTGTGTCCCAATGTCTTACTATTCACTTTCTTTACCATTCTCCAAGCTCATATCAACCTTTGACGATAGCCTTGGTCATCGTTCTCATAGTCGAATACCACACCTTGGATGAGCGTATCATGAGGACCATCTCTTTGTACATACCAAACTGTCACAAAGCCAAGCAAGGGTTGCAAGTAATACCTCCCCTAATGCCAAGCAGAGGGACATTAGGGAATTCCCAACAATGGTCGATGATAGTAATGTCCTCCAAGGATCGAGAACACCAGTGAATATTCGAATGTCTGAGTGACATCAACCTATTGGACCATCTCAACCCTTGCTCGTTCTTCACAACAGATCGGGGTAGGTGCAAAACAAACCACCTAGCCAACAGAGGATTGCAACACATGAGGGTTCCCCTTCTCTTCATGGTGAGATAGTGGAGAGAATGTAAGATGTCTCCCAGCAAAGTAGGCACCAGATTGCGAGATATAAATTTTTTGACTACGTTCACATCTATAAGTTGGTCAGGATTAGGAAATAGTACCATCCCATAGATGAGAAGAGCCAATACTTCTTCAAAGGCTTATAAATCCAGAGTATTCCAACAGTATTGAGCCTTTTCCAACAAGAACTTGGCTAGAAACCCTTTGACATTAATTCTTGTTTCCCAGTTAGCCATGACGTCAGATTGTTGCAAGTGTAAAGCTCGAGCAATCTCCTCAGGGCTCGGATCTCTTTCAATATCGTTGAAAGGTAATTGATCGAGAATAGGAATTACCAAGAGTTGAGAGAATTCTTCCATAGTAGGCACAAGTTGCTAATCGGGGAAGGTAAAGCAATGGTGCAAAGGGTCGAAGAACTGGAAAAGCACTTTCATCATGTCTTCATCAAAGCTTGAGGTAACCAGGTTGAGAAGTCATCCTTGCCTTTTGGTTAACAGAGAATTCTCAGGGACCCTTGATGCTAATTCTTTGAGTTGAAAAGGTACTCGTATGAGATTGTCTTGGATCGTATTCCTGCGAGTGGGAGTCATGTCCTACAAAACAGAACAAAGATGAATATCGAAATCCTTGAAATGGTTAGTGTAAAATGCTATGGTATGATGTCATGATGTTATGTACAAGTATATACACAAGCAAATAAAACAAGTCCTTAGGTTTAGGCTTGCATGAGGTTCATAGGTAAGTACCCTTTTGAAGTTTAGTTGGTTCAACATGTCCTAGAAAGTAAACGGGTTCCAGGGGATCTCAATATCACTAATATTTCTTCATCGGGCATTATTTCAACGCAAGCCTCTTTATTGGCGACCGAAATATCCCGAATATCTAATCCAATGAGCGTAGTATCGAGTATCAACCAACTTCAGACTACAACAAATCCGGCTACCTCACTACTTCCTAATGGCTAAGTCGTTCACAATTAAGGTTCTAAGGTCAGTTAGTGCTTCATGACACCACACAGCAGCCCCGTATTCTCCTTGACTATTCAAGGGCTACCGGTACCAACAAATAGGTCACACTAACATAGCTATTGCTTTGACCATGTGGGTATACCCCGCACAGTTTCCATAATTTATTGCTACTTACCTAGAAGGTGCCACAGATCCGGGTAGAGGATCAAAACAAACCCAAACAAGGAACCATAATGTAAATCAAGCAAGTTAAACAAAGAAAGCAAGTAAATGTGATCTAGCCCTAAGTTAACCCCACTTTTAAGTATTTCCCCAGCAGTGTCACCAGTTCTGTAATACGATGGGAGAACTGACTTGGGTGTTTTGTGTTTGATCGCAATTGTTGCGGATAGCAAGAGTCGCCATCGAATTTTCTTTTATCCAATAAGGAAAAGGTGAAAAGAACAAGAAAGACCTTTAGAGATGTTTTCTTGAGTTTGGGGGGTAGGTTATGAAAAGGGAATGTGTTAGCACCCTTTTCATCCGTAGTTATCTATGGGCTCTTAGTTGCTTGCTAGATCACTTGATTTTGTTTGAAAAATGTTCTTTTTAATGTGGGTTTGAAAATATTTTGAAAACGTCTTTGTAATGATTTTCGTCTCTATAAGAATGCGTATAAAGTGTTGGTTTTGAAAATAGTTCAAAGAGGTGTTTGTTTGTGGAAGATGTTTTTTGAAAGTGATTTTGAAAAGGGCCTTTGTATTGATTCTCGTCTCTATAAGAATGCGTACAAAGAGTTTTGTCTTTTGAAAATGTTTCAATTGAAAGTGTTGGTGTGAAAATGTTTTTTAGTTGTGAGCAAGCAAGCAACTACAAGCGTCCTACCTACTCAAAAGGTCTAATGTTCTTTTCCCCCTCCTTGAGACGTTCCTATCTTACCATTGATTTGGTAAGAAGCCCCATCGTTGGATGTGAAGGGATGGGTGTGGGTTGTTTGTATAGTCATAGAAGGTGTGATATGGTGGCAGAACCGACTGTTATACTGGTTTTGTGTTTGTATTCGCAAATGTTGCAATAAGAAAGAGCCTCCGCCGGGTTTTCTTTTATCCAACAAAGGAAAGGGTGAAAAGAACAAAAAAAGACCTTTTCGAGAATTTTCTGAGTAAGGGGGGGTAGATTATGGAAAGGGAAGGTGTTAGCACCCTTTCCATCCGTAGTTTTCTAAGGGCTCTTAGATCTTAGCTCATTTTTTAAAAATACCTTATGCTTTTTGTGTGTTTTTTGAAAAGTATTTTGAAATGCCATAGTGAGGCAGTTTGCTTTATGGTAACTCTTATATCAGTCCTCAAGAGTGTTGATAAAGCATTTTTTTGAAAACGTTTTTGAAAGTTTTTGTGTAGGTATAAAAAGTTTGTTTGAGCAAGCATCTAACAACTATCTACTTTAGAAATTTTGTTTAGGGACTAGATCATTTACCGAGAGGCAACTATAGGGTCATCGAGGGACTATGATCTTTTGTTTTATGGGTCTTTGCTAAAGCGTCCCCGTTTCAAGGGACATGACTATTTTATTTCCGAAGGAAACCGAAGTGGGGTACCCTAGAGGTGTATATGTGCAAATGACTTAATTCAGTTCATTTATCTCTTCTTATTAGGTTTGCTAGAGTTTTGTTATTAGTCTTTCCATACAAGCCTAATTACTAACAGTTGATATTTTGCAGAAATTTAAAGTTCAGGAATCGTAAATCCTACGCTATTACAATGCTTCGGGGAGGGGGTATTTACATGTTCAAATGGGGGAAAAATAAAGAAAGTGATAAAGTCCTATTTTAATCTATTACATCCCATCAGCAGATACAAAAATATGAAAAAGAAAAAAAGAAAGGAAATATTGAACGCGCGCGAGTTGGGAAAAACACGTCTAAAACCCTAAAAATTTCTAAGTAAACAAGAAAATCATTTTGTTTATTTTTTATTAAGAAAAATAATTAAACTAAATCTAAATTTAATAAAGAAAATAAATATTAAATGAAATTAACCTAATTTTAATACTTTTATGTTTTTATTAAGAAAATCTTTGAATTGAATAAACCTAAGTCTAGTTGATTTTAAATTGATAAAATAAAATTAAAATAATTAATTAAATTAAATTAAAATTAATTTAAGAAAACCTAAGTCTACTTAATATTTTTGATTTTTATGATTTGTTAAAAAATGATTAAAAGAAAAGCCTAGGAAATAATTAAATAAGTAAAAATAGAAAATAAAATGGATTGGGCCAGGAGATACAAAAGCAGAAAGGGGGGGGGGGGGGGGGGGGGCGTGTTGAAATTTTATAAGGCCTAATAATAGAGGGAGCCTAGAGGCTACGTATGATTCAATGGTGTTGCTCTTTTGAAGGTCTATCATGAGCGTCTGATTCTGGAACATTAGATCTGATGACGTGATGCTTGGATGATGGTGATTTGAGGACACAGGGTGTACGCGTGGTAACTAGAAGTATGGGATCTGCAAAGTATGTATTAGAAAAAATAAAATTGCTGGAACTAGGACTCGAACCCATGTCATTTCCCTTTGCACACATACGCCTTGCCATCTGAGCTGCCTTTCAATTTGTGTATCCTAATCAATGCATAATATTATATTTGAAAAATGACTCAAAATATATTAAAAAATAATATGCGCGTGCTGATGGGCCCCTTTACATTTGAATGGGCCAATCAGGACACGTTGCCTTGCCACGCCAGCTCCTGCCTGAGTCAAACGGTCGGAGGGACGCCGAAGTCAAACTCCGATCGTCTTCCGGTACATCAAAATATGGATCCTGCGAATTGGTTAGTTTCAAGACTGAATCAAAACCCTATTCCACTTAAAATTTTGCGCTGATCACGAATCTTCCTGCATCTTGAGTTATGAATAGAAAACCTAGCACGGTTTGAAAATGGTACATTATGATTCATGCGTCATGAACTTCATGCTAGGCCCATAACCTGTTCTAATGATGCTTAGCAACTCATACATACATGTCAAAGCATTCAAAAACACACAAAAATAAGGATTTAAATTTTAGAAATTTACCAAAACGGTGATGATTGAAAGTGGTAGTTCTGGCGTGTGTTATCTTGAATGAGGGTTAGGAGTGAATCCTGGGATCTTCAAGAAGAGGATGGCACACTTGGTTTGGATGGATGGTGGCTGGAAATTCAGTTTTGAATTTCACAACTTTGAGAATTGTTTGCAATTTTTGTTTGGTCTCTAGGTTGTATCTCTGCGTCCGTTTGGCTTGCACATGTGATGTATTTATAGTGGAGAGGCAGGGGACAAGGAAACATGGCAAGAATCCAAGCCATAAACATTGTTTTTAAACCAAAATCATAAAATTTGAAAAAAATGCCAAAATGGATGTTTCACTCCTTTTTCATATTGGAATGAACCTGGTCACTTCTTGCACGAATTTGTGGGCTTTTAAGCAAACGAAAACAGCAGCCCAAATGCCAAAGCCCATCTCTATTTATTTTATGCAATTTATATTATTTATTTGAAATAAATTAAAATAAATATGAACAAAATAGATAAAAATGGCAGGGCAATGTAAAAATGAGATTAGAGGTCTTCTGCAAGGTTATGAAGACCTTTGAAGTCCAAGAAGTTAGGCCATTTACTTAAAAGTTCAGTTTTGCTCAAAGCACAACTCTTAAAATTTCCAAAAATTTCCCAAATTGGGCAAGCCATAACTTGCTCAATTTTGATCTCTTAATGATGATCTTATACTTTTTGGAAATCCCAAGATATATAATTCAATCCCTCTTTTGATCAATTTTGCATTTGAAGACATTATCTTGATTTAAATGGTCTTGACATAAAGTGCCTTTGGTTGACTTTCTAAAAATGACTGTAATGTATGAGCTTGTATCTTTCAAATGATGCATTTCTTGATCTTGAGGAAAAAATAGAAGTTGTAGGGAATTGGATTCTCTTCAAACTGAGCTTTGGTTGGGGAAAATGGATGAAGTATGTGAAAGTTATGCCTGGTCAAAGTTCAGTTGACTTTTCCTATAGAAACCCTAATTTAGCAATTCTTGACTTTTGATGACTTAGTATAATTTCTTGAGGAATCATGATTAACCCTTGATAAAAGGATGTATATCACTTCAAAATGTTTATTTTGACCAAAAATCATGAAGTTTGACTATATTTGGGCCACAATGACTTTTGACCTAGTATAGTTGATTTTCAAACATTTGAGCCATTGATTGAGCAAACTTGTAGTGCAAGGTATGAAACTTGGCATGGGAAATATTAAAGGCAAATTAGTACAATGGAAAACATTAGAGACCTTTATAGCTCACACATCTTGATGAAAAGTGAAACCCTAGTTAGAGGTTCATTGCTTAGGAGGAGAATTTGTCTGATCAATTCCTGGTCAATCCTTGAGCAATTGAGGACCTCTAGGAGCATGCCTTGAGTAAAAGTGGGAGGGAAAATTTTGGGATACAATAGATTCCCCTGTTTAATCTTCTTAAACCTGAGGATTTAGATTGGATTGTATGCCTTTCGTGATCTGAAGGTGGAAGATGATTGAACACTAAAGTACCCAGAAATTTGCACTCGCATGAAGTAACACTAATGGTTAATGATGTCGGGAATAGGCTTACAAATGCCATTTTGAGAAGATGACAGAGAATCGTCAGAGATTGGCTTAAAGATGCCATCCAAAGTAGATGCTAATTTCATAAATGGTCCCTTTGGGGGTTCCTGTTCCTGCTATCTGAGGAGGAGTCCACTTGGGAATGTGGTTTTCTGTTGTTCTCCTGCTTAAGGAAAGCTCCATGGGGAATAGAATCTAGGAACTTTAGTTGTCCAAGGCTCTATTGAGGATTTATCTCTGTACTGGAGAGATGAGAGTTTGTTGTTTTCTGGTTGGAGTCCAGGTTTCAAAGTAACTTGCTGGGGATAATGGAATTAACCGTTACCTGAAAATGTATTAGAAAGAGCCTGTGTAAGGCTGTTCCGGGATGAGTCCGTGTTAGTCTGCATCCAGAGATATATGAGAAGGAGCCTGTGTGGGGTTGTTTCAGCATGAGTCTGTATTAGACTGCATTTGGATGATGAGAAGGAACCCGTGTAAGATTGCTTCAGGATGAGTCTGTGTTAGACTACATCTCGGAGATCATTAGAAGAAACCCATGTAAGATTTCTTCGAATGGTCATGTAGATAGTTTTCCTGTCTGGTTTCAGGTGTTAATCTACAGTCAGTCGTTCACAGATAGTTGTCCTGGCTAGTTACAGGTATTAATCTGGAACTTGTTTTTGTTGGTCGTTGAGATAGTTGTCATGGCTGGTTTCAGGTATTAATCTCTGACCTAAGAAAGAAAGATAGTTTTCCTGGCTTGTTACAAATGTTAATCTTCAATCTCCTCATGTGGATAGTTCTCCTGGATTGTTACAGGTATTAATCCATAATCGTTCGTCCACAAATAGTTCTCCTTGCTTGTTATAAGTGTTAATATGGAACTTGAAAATTGTCGATCACTGAGATAGTTATCCTGGCTTGTTACAGGTATGAATCTCTGACCTGAAAAAGAAAGATAGTTTTCCTGGCTTGTTACAGGTATTAATTTTTAATCTCCTCATGTAGATAGTTCTCCTGGCTTGTTACAGGTATTAATATACAATCGGTCGTCCACAGATAGTTGTCCTGGCTTGTTACATGTGTTAATCTGGGACTTGCAACATTGGTGACATAGATAGTTCCCCGTCTGGTTTCGGGCATTAATCTGTCGCCTGTTGTATTTGTTGGTAAACCCGTCTTGCTTCGGGAGTTCATACCACTTGGTCGTGTAGATAGTTTCCCCATATGATTCCGGGCATTAATCTTTGACCTACTGTATAGGTTAACAATGTTTGTCTTTCTGCAAACTCAACCTGGAAAGGTAAAGTCAGTTTCATGCGATGTCATGATGTATGAATTGCATGATGCTCTCAAAATAAATGAGATTGTGATATACACATTTGTGTTGCATATGCTATGATGTTTGTAGAAATGATGTATGAATGCAATGTATGAATGTGTCAGTTGTTCCATTATTGTATTGTTGAATTAGAAAAAATAAATCCCTGACTGTTACTGGGGAGAAGAATGTAGACCTTCAAATTTGTTGAAGTTGAAACACTGGGAGATGAACTTCCGTTGTTAGAGAAATAAACTTTGTTGGGGAAGGTAAACTCTGTGAACTGTTGGGAGATTTTGTTGAAATCCTCTTGGGGAATCCTGAGAAGCTTGGCGACTTCACTGGGGGATCTTTTGTTGGAGCCTTAATTTAGAGATTATTTCTCCACCGGGGATATGAGGACCTGACACCATTAGGTTTCATATTGAGAATATGGCAGTGACCTTGTAGCAGGATGTCTCTGCCTCTGTATCTGCTGGAGAAGGTATCTGCTGGAGGGAATATCTGCGGGGATTTTATGGATGGCCCTTAGATATTGTCCTGTTTCTTAAAGTCATTAGCAACTGTCTTTCTATTTTTATGTGTGTATTTGTAAACAGTAATCACATTCAAATGCATATGTTCAAAAATAATCACTGGACGTTTTCGCACACAAAACAGAAAAAATAAAATCAGAAGTTTTGCACTTTCAAAGGAATAGTTTTGTATTAACTTGAATAAGTGTTTTTGTACAAGGAGACAGACATCCCAGTAAGAGAATGTCATTGTAAGAATGGAAACTATACAAAAATAGTATAAAAAGAAAAACAACTATGTGAAATAATCCCATTAGGTCCCATTATGCTACTGTCTTTATGCCTTTGAGCGTCTCATCTCTTTCACTGCTTGTCCGAAGCTGGCTGGGTTGATTAGTACCACTTGAGCTCGATAGTTGATACTGAAGATTGGCTGTAAGGTGATCCAATGGGACATAGTTATAGGCTTTAAATCCCTAACTTTTTCCTGGATCACCCTTTCGGATTTCATTCCACCGGGATACCCTTTTTCGCCCAAGCCGCCTTTTCAGTTTTTCGACTTGCCGGGTGTACAGATTTTTATGTATATCCCTAATTTTTTCCCGAACCCTTTTGGTTCACTGGGATGCCCTAATTCTTGCCTAGACCAGTCGACCTAGTGGATCTTTGTTTATGCGTAGTATCTTTTAACTATATCTGCGTTTACAGGGTGTAGAAGGTCGTCACCGTCCATAGTAGTAGTTCATGGCCCCACCAAAAAATATGTTCTTGATTACAAATGGCCCTTCGTATGTGGGAGTCCATTTTCCCATGGGATCACCTTGTGGCAGTATGATGCTCTTGATTACCAGGTCACCAGCCTGATATACCTGATGTCTGACATTCTTGTTAAAAGCTTTAATCATACGTTTTTTGTACACCTGACCATGACAGACAGTCGCGAGTCTCTTTTCGCCAATCAGGTTTAATTGGTCAAGTCGAGTCTGAACCCATTCGTCTTTTCTCAAGCATGCATCCTTCATGATTCTCAAGGAAGGTATCTAGACTTCTATGGGCAGGACAACTTCCATACCGTATACCAAAGAGAAAGGAGTTACCCCTGTTGATGTGCGCATTGTGGTGCGGAAATAATGAAGAGAAAATGGTAACATCTCATGCCAGTCTTTATATGTCATTGTCACCTTCTGTATGATTTTCTTGATGTTTTTGTTAGCAGCTTCAACAGTGCCATTCATCTTCGACTGGTAAGGAGAAGAGTTATGATGTTGGATCTTGAATTGCGTGCAGAGCTCGGTGATCATATTGTTATTGAGATTGGTACCATTATCCATGATGATTCTTTCTGGAATACCATACCAATAGATAAGGTTATGTTTGATGAATCGCGCCACAACGTTCTTGGTAACAGAAGCAAATGAAGCTGCCTCGACCCATTTTGTGAAGTAATCAATGGCATACAGGATGAAGCGGTGCCCATTAGAAGCTGTAGGTCTAATCTCTCCAATCATATTAATGCCCCACATTGCGAATGGCCAAGGAGCGGTCAAGACGTTTAGAGGAACTAGAGGCACATGCACCTTATCAGCATAGATATGGAATTTGTGACAAGTCCGTGAATTCTGATAACAATCTGCTTCCATAGTGGACAAGTAGTATCCTGCCCGTAGGATCTTTTTAGCCATTGTGTACCCACTAGAATGGGTGCCAAAGGTACCTTCATGAAAATCAGACATATTCTTTTTTGTTTCACTCTTCTCTACACACCGAAGCAAAGTGGAGTCATAGTTGCACTTGTAGAGGATCCCTTTACTGAAGAAGAACTTAGCAGAGAACCTTCTTAGTAACTTCTTATCATTGACTGAAGCTCCCTCAGGGTACTCTTGGGCTTCGAGATATCTTTTGACTTCATGGAACCAAGGTTTGTCCATTACTTCTTCAGTACCAATCCCGTGACAGTATGCTGGTTCATCCATCCTTTCAATAGTGATTTGAGGAGCTCCGTTATCCCATCTGACCTTGAACATGGATGACATCGTAGCTAGCGTGTCTGCTAGTTGATTTTCCTCTCGTGGAAAATGCTCAAAGGTAATTTCTTCAAAATACGGGATTAGTGTCAACACATGCTCTTTGTAACGGATGAGATTAGGATGCTTCTTGTCCCATTCTCCTTTGATTTGGCTAATTACTAAGGCCGAGTATCCAAATACACTCAAGAATTTTATCCTCGAGTCGATAGCAGCTTTGAGACTCATAATACATGCTTCATACTCAGCCATATTGTTGGTACAATTGAAACACAATCTGGAAGTGAAAGGAGTATGACAACCTTCAGAAGATATAATCACAGCGTCGATGCCATTACCAAGAGTGTTGGAAGCTCCGTCAAAAACCATAGTCCATCGGGATCCTTTTTCAGGTCCTTCATCTAGTCCAGGTTCTTCACAATCAGTTACTAACATGATGTTCTCGTCTGGGAACTCAAAATTCATGGATTGGTAGTCATCCACAGCCTGATAAGTCAAATGATCAGCTAGTACACTTCCCTTAATTGCTTTATGGGTTGTATACTGAATGTCGTATTCGGTCAGGATCATTTTCTATCTTGCTATTCTTCTGGAGAGAGCGGGCTTCTCGGAGATGTACTTGATAGGATCCATTTTAGTCAGCGAGCAGCCCATGCCAAAACATAACAAGTTTTCTCGAGCAGTGAGTATCTTGTTTCACAGTCAGTAAACTTTTTGCTAAGGTAGTATATTGCATGCTCTTTTCGACCAGACTCGTCATGCTGCCCCAGCACACACCCCATTGAGTTTTTTAATACTATTAAGTACATGATCAGAAGTCTTCCTTCGACTGGCGGCATTAAAATTGGAGGCTCTTGAAGATATTCTTTTATTTTGTCAAAGGTGTTCTGGCAGTCGTCATTCCACTTCACTGTTTGATCTTTCTTCAATAATTTGAAGATTGGCTCACAAGTAGCGGTTAGATGGGAAATGGATCTGGAAATGTAGGTCAGACGTCCCAAGATACCCATAACTTCCTTCTAAGTGCGAGGAGTTGGTATTTCTTGTATAACTTTAACCTTTGCATGGTCTACTTCAATACCTTTGCCGCTAACGACGAAGCCTAAGAGCTTACCAGATCTTACCCCAAAGGTGCGTTTATTCGGGTTTAGCCTCAATTTGTACTTCTTCAACCTTTCAAAAAGCTTCTGTAGGTGATCAAGGTGCTCCTCTTCAGTCTGAGACCTGAATATCATATAATCAACGTAGACCTCTATCTCGTGATGGATCATATCATGAAACAAAGCTACCATAGCACACTAATAAGTTGCCCTGGCATTCTTTAGCCCAAATGGCATAACTTTGTAACAGAAAGTTCCCCACTGTATGACAAATATGGTTTTCTCCATGTCTTCAAGTGCCATTTTGATATGATTATATCCAGAGAAACCATCCGTGAAGGAGAAAACCTTATGTTGTGCGGTGTTGTCAACCAAAACATCGATATGGGGAAGCAGAAAGTCATCCTTGGGGCTTTCCCTGTTCAGGTCTCTGTAATCCATACACATATGTATCTTACCATCATTCTTAAGTACTGGAACAACATTGGTGACCCATTATGGATAAGACGTGACAGCTAAGAAACCGACATTGAATTGTTTCATGACTTCAACCTTGATCTTTTCTGACATCTCTGGCCGCATACGACGAACCTTCTGTTTCACGGGAGGGTAGTCTTCTTTTGTCGGAAGGCGATGAACCACAATATTGGTGTCAAGTGCTGGAATGTCTTCGTATGACCAGGAAAAAGCCTCAACATAGTCATGTAGCATCTGTATTAACCACTTTTTGACACTATGCTCCAGATCGGCACCTATCTTGACTTCTTTCTTGTCCTTTTCAGTACCCAAGTTAACTGTCTCAACAGGCTCTTCATGAGGCTGTATTGCCCTCTCTTTCTGTTGTAACAGTCTGGCAAGTTCTCCTGGTACTTCACAATCTTCTTCACCTTCGTCCTCGACTTGGTAGATCAGATTTTTAAAGTCATAATAAGCAATAGCAGAACCGTTATCAATGGGATCCAGAGTGGATGTGGATCTGCAATTTGATATGTGGGTGTGTGTAAGAGCATAGTTGTATATTTTTTGATAAAGTAAAAAGGCAGAAAAGAAAAATAAAGAGCGTAAAATTTGTATGCGAAACATCTGATGTTTTATTGATGACATATGAAAATGAAGTAATGACCCTCACAAATAGACCATTGTGCCTCGGGTAAGACACAAGGCTTTATTTTTTCAATTGTTCAAGTATTACATTTCCTCAAAAACCAAAAAAGACAAATTACTCTTGAATAAAAGTAATGGGCACAAAGTATTTGGCTCCCAATTTCTGAGTCCACCGCTGATAGTTGGGAAGATCCACTTGTCCAAGTCATATCTACTGTCAGCATCTTCTATGGCGGAGATAACATCTATAGCACTGACTCCCGGGCCATGCTTGGGCATAGGTGCAGTTATGACGTTGGGAGTCTCAAGGGGATCTAATTCAACCTCATTTGCATCAATAAGGTCTTGCACCTTGTTCTTTAAAGCCCAGCAATCGTTTGTATCATGCCTCGATGTTTCAGAGTGGTAGGTATATCGAGCATTTGGATTGTAGCGGGGAGAGGCAGTATTAGGATTCTTTGGAGCCTCCTTCAGAGTTACCAAATTGGACTTCAACAGGTGTGGCAAAACCTGGGATAGGGCCATGTTGATCCGAGTAAACTATCTTCTAGGCGTATCTGGTCTACGCTGATTATTTCTTTGTTGGTTTAAGGAAGGGTTTGAAATGATAACAGCCCCTACCGTCGTACGACGCTTAGTTTTGTTGTGATTTCTTTGGCCATAAGCAGCACTGACCTCCTTCTTCCTAGTGAAAGGTTTATTTGAAATACTGGAGGATACATCTCTCAGTATTTTACCACTTTTGATGCCAGCTTCTACCTGTTCACTAGTTAAGATCAATTCAGTAAACCTAGCAGAAGAAGTTCCAATTAGATGGTTAAAGAACGGCCTGGATAACGTGCCCAAGAACATGTCCATCAGCTCCCTATCAGACAACGGAGGCTGGACTCTTCCTGCAAGGTCTCTCCATTTTTGGGCATAAACTTTAAAACCTTCGCCGGAACCCATAGACATATTTGCAACTGTGTACAAGTCGGGGCGAGGTCAGCATTATATTGATACTGCTTGTAGAAAGTAGCAGCCAAATCTTCCCAATTGCGAATGTTGGTTCTCTCAAATTGATAGAACCATTCCAGCTGAGTCTCCGATAAACTTTCTTGGAAGAAGTGTACCCACAGATTCCTGTCAAGAGTGTGGGGTTGAATCTTCCTGACGTATGACCTTAAATACAGCTTAGGACAGGAGACACCATCATACTTGGCAAAAGTAGGGACCTTGAATTTTTTCAGGATGACCACCCCTGAGATCAGTCCTAGCTCCTCAAAATCCAGCTCGGGCATCCTCTGTGTTGTACCCCAAAATTTTCCCTCCCATATTTCTCAGCACATTTCAAGTGAGGCCCTCAAATTACTCAAGGAAGTCCAAGGGTTGACCAGATAAACCCTCTCCTAAGGCAGTCTACCTCAAATTAGGGTTTCAGTTGGCATCAAGATGTTTGAGTCCAAAGGATCCCAAATTCTCACCATTGTCCTAATATGTTCTCAAGATCATCCATGACAAGTTTCAAGCCTTGCATAGGAAGTTTGCTCAGTCAATTGCTCAAAGGCCTGAAAATCGACTGTGCTAGGGCAAAAGTCAATTGTGGCCCACATACAGTCAAACTTCAAGATTTTTGGTCAACATTCTCATTTGAAGTATTATTCATCATTTTATCAAGGGTTTATCATGGTTCCTCAAGGATTGATCATAATTCATCAAAACCCAAAAGTTGCTAAATTAGGGTTTTGTAGGAAAAGTCAACTCAACTTTGACAAAGCATAACTTTCTCATACTTTATCAAAAATGACCCATCCAAAGCACATTTTGAAGAGGATGTAACTCCCTACAATTCATCTTCAGCTTCCAAGTTCAAAATATGCACTCACAAGAAGATATAAATTTGGACATTATAGGTCATTTTGGAAAGTCAACAAAAACACCTTTTGGGTCAAAGCTTCATACATGAACATGGAAGACTCAATTGAGATTAGACAATAAGGGTTGTTTAGAAGACATCTTAAGCTTTCTAAAAAGTCAAATAACACCTCTCTAGAGTCAAAATTGAGAGAGTCGTGCATTGGTAAAGTTGACCCTTTTTGTAAAATTGCCAAAAGTCAAAAGTGGCCAAAATTGCATTTTTTGTCAAATGGGCCCAACTTTTTATGCTTGCACTGAGTTTGTAATGTGACCCACGACCCATGATCCCTTACATTTATCATTCTTTTATTTTTGTCATTTATTTTGATTTTATTTCAACTAAATCAAATAAAATCATGAAAATATCAAAACTAATCAAAGCTTGAGATTTTGTGCATGTTTAGGTCTATTATACAGCTGGAGATGGAATCAAATCGTGCAAGCTTCAAATGGACACAAAAGATTGGATTTTCTTGATTTGGAAAGATTTGCACAAAGGATCAAATCATGAATCAATGATCATAATTGGAGAAGATTTGAAACCAAGTTGCAGCCCTAATTCGTTCTAGGGTACATAAGGAACATTTGCAGATCATAAACAAAGAGATTGGAGGCGTGCAAAAGAGAAAACAAAAGTGCAAAATTTCAAGAAAATTTGCAAACTCATTTCCACATTCCAGATCAATTCAAAGCATTCTAGTGATCCCAATCGTTTGTTGGTCATCCTAGGATCCTATTTCAATCATTAGCAAGCTTCCTAACATCCAGAATTGCATTGTAAGTACCCCACGGTTTTCACATTTTTTTGAAATCGAATTCAATAATTATGGCATATTTAGCAGGATTCGTTAACATATTCTTAATCCTTGAGTCATTTGCAAACTAATGGTTACATTTAATTTCATTTTTGCTAACTATACATCAAGATGCCATAGTTAGGGTTCTTGTTTCATTTTTAGGGTTTTTTTGTACAGGGACAATTAGCCATGGATAGTGGTACCATGATGCTCGTGAGGTTGCAACGATTTGATTGGTACCACTGGTTTTAATTTATCACGCAGGGACAAGGTTTTGGAGTGGAAAAGGGTTGTACCTACGCCCAATGTCCGTAGGTAAAAGTATGTGACCTAAAACGACAAAAGCAACAAAGGAGACAATGGCGTGGCACGCTGTGAATGGGCCATTTGAATTTCGCGCATTTTTGAATTTAGCCATTTGTTTTAGCATATTATATTTGTTATTCATTATTTATACAACTAACAAAGCTAGCACAATTGGTAAGCACGCAGGGTAAAAACACCTAGGGGCCTGGGTTCGATCCCCAGGTCCCAACTTTGTTCCATATTATTTTGCTCTACATAATCAGGTGCCCACGTAGCCAATGAGTCTACCATGCATCCTCAGTATCCAGTCATCCAAATCATCCACACTCCAGATCAAAGGCATATCCTTGAGGGACCACTATAGGCATGAGTCAAGCGCATGCACAGGATTGTGAAAAGTCAATGGGGCCATCAGCATTTGGGCCCAGATTTTCCACCAAACACCCCCTCCTTTTGCTATTTACCTCAGGCCCATTCTATTTCTTTTCTAATTTTTCTTATTTAATTTAATTTGTTTAATTTATTTTCTAACAAATTAATTTCTTTTTTCCCAAAAAAATCATAAAATCAATTTTCATAAATTTAGAATTAGGTTTTTTTTTATATTTTTTATCAAATTTAATTTTATATACTAATTTTAATTTAATTTAGGGTAATTCTAGCTTTTTGTATATAATTAAAATCAATTAGCAAATTAGGGTTATCGTGTGATTTAATTTTTATTTCTTTTCTCAATAAAACAAAAATACAAAAATAAGTTGATTCAATTATAATTCTTAAATTTTAAATTAATTAGTAATTAGGTTTTTATTTAATTAAAATCTTATTTTCTCAAAAACAATCAAAAAACAACAAAAAAAATGATTTTTCTTTAAATTCAATTAGGTTTAGATGAGGTCAAAACCCTAATTCCGTTTCATTTAATTCATCGCACGCGTTTTATTATTTTCACAATATTAATGTAACTGCTTATAGTATGTAACAGTTTAATTAGGATTTTCTTTTATTTATCATTTTACGGGTTTTTTTGGCTATGTAATCCCTACCCCGAAGCCTTGTAATAGCGTAGTTTTTATTTCTCGCATTTTAATTCTCGCAAATATTAACTATTAGATGTATGATAATAGGATTGTATGATAAGACTGCATGATAGTTTTAAAACAGCTAGAAAGCCCTAATGTGCAAAGATAATAACTGAAATCAAATCACTCACACATGCGCACTCCTAGGGTATACTCTCACTTCGGTTTCCTTCGGTAAACGATCATTAAGTATAGGGTGTTTTAGTGGTCTCCCTTATGTCTGAACAAAGATCAAATGTCCCGTTCGGAAATGTTGCCTCAGAAATGTTGTATCGAATATGATCTTAAGACACTAGGGTTACTACTAAGACGTCCTAACATTGCTTTAGTGATTGTACGTCCCTTTCGAATTGACCCTTACAACTCCAACGACGGTGCTTCCTATTTCTCAATAGTAGGATAAAATTGTTTAAAGGAAACGAGAACATAAATAATCTTTTTTCGAGTAGGTAGATGCTAGTAGGTACTTGTTCAAACAAACAAACTTTTTTCACACCAACACTTTTCAAACAAAGTTTTCAAAAACACTTCGTAACACTCTGGAGGACTGATACAAGGGTTAAAACGAAGTTCAACAAAAATTTTCAAAACTAACACACACAAGCAATTTTAAAAAGATGAGAAAGTACCTAAGAGCCCATGGAAAACCATGGATAGAAAGGGTGCTAACACCTTCCCTTTCTATAATCTATCCCCCGTACTCAAAATCTCGAAAAATAAATTTTTCTATGCTTTTTTTCCTTTCCAAATTGGATAAAATAAAAGTCGGTGGCGACTCTTGCTTACCGCGACATTTTGCAAACACAAACGCAAAATGCAAACCAGCATTTTCCAAAACAGTCGGTTTTGCCACCGTATCACAGAACTGGAGACTCTGCTGGGGACAATAATAAGTGGGGTATACCTTAGGATCTAGTTCATATTAATTGCTTCTCTTGTTTGTTTTGGTTGCATTACTTTTAAGGGTTTTGTTTGGGAGTTACTATAGATCCTAACCCGGATCTGGGAAACACCTTTTAGGTAAGTAGCAATAAACTGTGAGGGAACTGTACAGCATAGACTGATACGGTTGAAGCAGTAGCTATGTTGATGTGGCACATTGGTTGGTACCGGTATCCCTTGTGGAGAAACGAGGAGAATACGGGGCCACTGTGTGTGTCATTAAGCATCAACTGACCTTAGAACCTTTAATCGACCAACTTGGCCAGTAGGAAGTAGTGAGATAGTCGGCCTCGGTATAAAGTTGAGAACTGGTTGATACTCGATGCTACACTCATTCATACCGTACTCTCGAGATAGTTTCGGCCGTAAGAAAAGATTGCGGGAGCTGAAACCATGACCGATGGAGGATGGTCAGTGATATTGAGAACCTCTAGAACCCGGTTACTTTTGCTAGGACAGGTTGAAACCAACTGAACTTCAAGAGGGTAATACCTTTGACCCCATGCAAACCTTAAACTTAAGGGCTTTTGTGTGACTTGTTTGCCTTTGCCATGCCTACTATCTACTATAACTGTTGTTTGTTTTATCATGACATCATGCATCATAACATAGCATGCATACTTCATTATACTAACTATTTCAAAGACTGAGGGGATTTATCTTTGTTCTGTTTTGCAGATTATGGCTTCCGTGCGCAGAAACACCATCCGAGTTAACTTTGTGCAAATACCTGCTCAACTTAAAGAGTTAGCCTCAAGAGTGTCTGAGACCTTTATGTTTATTAAGAGGCATGGTCAGCTTCTTAGCCTAGTCACCTCAAAGTTTAATGAGAAGATGATGAGTGTGCTTTTCCAGTTCTTCGATCCTGTGCATCATTGTTTCACTTTTCCAGATTACCAGTTGGTTCCTACTTTGGAGGAGTTCTCTCACTTGTTGGGTATATCCATCCTAGAGCAGGTGCCTTTCACAAGTATGGAAGAGACTCCTAGACCAGAAGACATTGCTTTAGCTCTACACCTGAAACGGGCTGATGTGGTATCCAATTGGGAAACACGAAGCAGGGTCGAAGGTTTCTTAGCCAAATTTCTGATGGATCAGGCTCAGCTATTCTGGGATAATTTGGATTTTCAGGCTTTCGAAGATATCTTGGCTCTCCTTATCTATGGTTTGGTTCTCTTCCCGAACCCGGATTCCTTCGTGGATGTGAATGAGGTTAAGATATTCCTTTCTCGTAATCCTGTGCCTACTCTACTGGGTGATATTTTGCATGCCCTCTACACTCGTAGTGTGCGAAGAAGAGGGACTCTCATGTGTTGCATGCCGCTGCTGTCAAGGTGGTTTATTTCACACCTCCCCAAGTCTGTGCTGAAGAACGAAGAAGGTTTGGGATGGTCTTACAGAATGATGTCACTTGTCCATATAGACATTCTTTGGAGTTCCAAGGCTATGGAAGGCACTGCAGTTATTGATTGTTGTGGGGGATACCCTAATGTCCCGTTGCTTGGAATCAGAGGGGGTATAACCTACAATCCCTGCCTAGCTTTACGACAGTTTGTTCGTGCTCGGAGAGATGGTCCTCATGAGCTACTTCTTACGGATATTGCATTTGACTACAAGGAGGATGTAGATGAGCATCGCCGGAGGTTTATACGATCTTAGGGCATGGTGAACAGATCTGACCCTCAAGAGCTAGGACCAAGGACTTCTCTCCCTATGCAGCCTTATCTCCAGTGGGTCTGAGCTCAAGCCCAGAAGTTTGGGATGCCTTATGAAGTTGTGTTACCAGTGATTGTGGAGTCCACCAATGAAGAGGGCTTATACAGTCCTTTATCCCTACATGCCCACTGATCTTGGGGAATTACAGAGATCCTGGAATCAGCTGAAAGAGGAGAGGGATACTTACCGGGAGAAGTACCATGAGTAAGAAAGGAAGATCTTGAAGCTCACCAGGAAACTCGAGAATGAAAGAACGATCAATGACTACGTCAGCACCAAGGGGAAGCGTCCATGGGATTTTTTATTTTGCTTTTTCTAGCTTTAGATTTGTTTTTCATTTACTTCTTTGTAACGCCTTAAAGGCATTGTTGAACCTTTTTACCAGTTAATCTAATAAAGTTTGTTTTATTGTTGGTTTGCAAATTTAAATCTCCCAAATTCTTTGAAATCATTACATACGCATCCTATTATCATGCACACCATTACAGGTACCATTACAGGTTTCTCATCTTCTTCGCTGTTTATTTCAGCAGAAATGTCTTCTGATCAAGCTATCAAAGATCTTCAGGCACAAAACGCCCAATTCCAAGAGATGTTCTTCAGCTTGGCTAAAGGGTAAGAGGATTTGAAAACTCTCATTCTGAAAGAGAAGAAGAAGAAGAAGAAGAAGAAGAAGGTCGTTCTTCTGAATATGGGCAAAAGGTTTGGGGATAGGTTGAAACAACAAGCTGATCTGACCTCTTCATCCAAGGAAGGGGAGAACCAAGAATAAGAAAATGGCTCCAGTCCTGCCATCTTTGATGATGATACAGATTACGATGAGGAGCAATATCCTCCTGCTGAGGATAAGTACAAACAACTAGAAGACTGTCTGAGTGCTATGGAGATTCAGAAGATCCCTGGTTTGGATTTTGGAGAGTTGGGACTGGTATCGAGAGTGGTGATCCCTCATAAGTTCAAAGCTCTGGTTTTTTCCAAGTACGATGGAGTGTCCTGTCCAAAACTCCATCTCCGCTCGTACGTCAGAAAAATCCAACCCCACACTGCTGATAGAAATTTGTGGGTACATTTCTTTTAAAATAGTGTGTCAGGGACTCAACTTGAATGGTTTTATCAGTTGGAAGGAGCCAATGTCCGAAACTGGGAAGACCTTGCTACTGCCTTTTATAGGCAATATCAGTATAACACCGACCTTGCTCCCACTCGTGCTCAACTTCAGGGTATGTCAATGGGTGCGAGTGAAGGTTTTAAGGACTATGCTCAAAAGTGGAGAGATTTGGCTGGAAGAGTCCAACCCCCTTTGTCTGATAGGGAGTTGGTTGACATGTTTCTAGGGACGCTATCTGGTCCATTTTTCAATCATCTGATCGGCAGTTCGTCATTTGGGTTTACTGAGTTGGTTTTGATTGGAGAGAGAGTAGAAGCTGGTATCCGAAGTGATAAGATACAAAAGGATACTTCATCAAGTGCGGTAAAGAAACCTTTCACTAGTAAGAAAGAAGCTAGTGCAGTCTATGGGCCGAGGGGCCAAAGCAGACCTGAACACCGTCAAGCAGTAAATGCAGTGGTGATATCAAGACCCATCGTTGCTCCATAATGCAACAATCAACAAAGGGTGGAAATACCACAGAGGCAGTACACTAGGCTCATATGACCTTGTCTCAAATTCTACCACAATTATTGAAGACCAATCTGGTAACTCTGAGGAAAGCCCCGATGAACCCTAACACCACGTCTCCTAAATATAACCTGAATGCCCGTTGCGCCTATCATTCCGAAGGTCCAGGTCATGATACAAACAACTGTTGGGCCTTGAAGAACAAGGTGCAAGACTTGATCGAAGCCAAAGAGATTAAGTTTGACGCTCTAGAGAAGCCCAACGTCATAACTGCTCCCATGCTCAAACATGGTCATGGAGTAAATGTTATGGACGATGATTTATTTGTGACCTCTGTGGAAGAAATTTCTACTCCATTGATGACAGTTAAGAAGAATTTGTTGTTAGCCGGTTTATTTTCGGGCTGTGGTGAAGGTTGCCACATGTGTTCCATTCTGCCTGCTGGTTGCTACTTATTGAAATTAGGTGTTCAACGCCTGATGGATAACAAAGAGATTTTGTTCGAAAAGACTATGATTCCGTTGGTTCCAAGTCAAGATGTTGCCATCATAACCATTTCCGCCAATCCTTCCAAGGTTTCCTCGAGAAAACCTGTTAGGATTAAACTCGTCCCAAGAATTGCTCCGTTAATAATTATTGTCCCTGGTCCTATCCCATACACTTCGGATAAGGCAGTCCCTTGGCACTATGGTGTAGATGTGTATTACCATGGAGTTAAACAAGACATGAAAAGTGAAGAAGTTGATGCTGATATCAGCAATATTATCGGAGCTAGCAAAGTCACCAGAAGCGGAACACTTTTTTCTCCCGAGATTTCCCCTCCAACTGTTCACAAACCTGTTGTCACTCCATCTGCTAGTACATCAGCTACTATCCCAGTTCCTATTCTAGTTATCACCCCTGTCGCCGAGCCATCTGGGACTCGGGGCAAAGAAATCACAGGTGAGCCTACCTGAACGGAGGCACCTAAGAAGATCATCGTAGAAACCTCTAAGCAAGAGATAGAAGAAATTCTGAAGATTATCAAGAAGAGCGACTACAATGTAGTCGAGCAGCTGGGGTAGACCCCATCGAAAATCTCCATGTTGTCCTTGTTATTGTGTTCTGAAGCCCATGCAAAGGCTTTAATTTCTTTCCTTAAAATTGTGCATGTGCCGCAGGAAACTTCAGCCGATCAATTCAAAGATTGCGTAGCTAGCTTGACTGCCGACAATGGGTTGGGTTTCTCAGACGCAGATCTGACTGCTAAAGGAAGAAATCACAATGACGCTTTGCACTTCTCGATCGAGTGTAGGGGCACTACTATGGCCCATGTACTGGTGGATACCGATTCCTCATTGAATGTTTTGCCAAAGAAAGCATTAGACCATCTGGACTGCGAAGGTTTAATTCTAAAGCCGAGAAATATTGTGGTCAGGGCTTTCGACGGGTCAAAAAGGATGGTGCACGGGGAGTTGGACGTCCCTGTTATAGTTGGATCTCATACTTTTGCATCTACTTTCTATTTGATGGATATCCGACCATCATATTCTTGCTTGCTGGGTCACCCCTGGATTCATAAGGCTGGGGCAGTGACTTCCACGCTCAACCAAATGTTAAAATATCCGGTAAAGGGGAAGATTGTCATGGTACAAGGTGAATAGGAGTACATGGTGAGTCATCTCAATTCATTTTTCTATGTGGAGATGGATGGGGAATTCATCGAAACCCCTTGTCAGAACTTTGAAGAGGTCCCCCAGACTTTGGTGTCGACTGAAGTTGCTACTGACAAACCTCTGATGAAGATGGCTTCCCTCAAGGATGCCTGGGCTATAATTGAAAAAGGTGGGTGTGCAAATTGGGGTCAGCTCCCTGATTTCACACACAAAACTGACAAATTTGATTTGGGCTTCACTACAGGGGTTCAAAGGGCTATTAGGCACGCACGGATTAGAAGACCTCCTCTGCACATCAGTAATCTGGGAGTTAATGCGGTGGAAGACAGTGAAGAAGATTCAGATATCGACAGTTGGATCTACCCTACAACAAATGGTGGATTGAACAACTGGACGGAGAAAGACTTCATACTTGTTTCTTTTATTCCATAGTAATTGACTTTTGTTTTGAAAGATTTGTAATAAACAGTTTGAAATTTTACGGTCCAGTGCCTTTCCCGAGGCACCTTGGCTTTGCTTGTGAGGGATTATTATCTGTCATTTCATATATCATCAATAAAACATTGGACGTTTCTTGCATTACAAATTTTGCGCTCCTTGTTTTTCTTTTTCTGTCTCTCGCTTTATCAAAAATAGTTATTGTCTTACACACACTCACGTATCATAATGCAAATCCATATCCACTTTGGATCCCATTGATAACGACTCTGCTACTTCCAATTATGACTTTGAAAATCCGATCAACCAAGCCGAGGACGAAGGTGAGGATGATTGTGAGATGCCTGGGGAACTTACTAGATTGTTACTATAGGAAGAGAGGCCATGCAGCCTCATGAAGAGCCAGTTGAATCAGTGAATTTGGGTACAGAGGAAGACAGGAAAGAGGTTAAGATAGGTGCGAGTATGGAGCCTAGTGTCAAACAACGGTTGATACAGATGCTACGCGACTATGTCGAGATCTTCTCTTGGTCTTATGAAGATATGCGCGGTTTGGACACCGATATTGTTGTTCATCGCTTGCCAACTAAAGAAGACTGCCCTCCGGTAAAGCAGAAGGTTCGCCGTTTGCGCCCTGAGATGTCTAGAAAATCAAAGCTGAGGTCATGAAACAGTTTGACACCGAATTTCTAGCTCACTTATTACCCGCAGTGGGTTGCCAACATTGTTCTGGTTCCTAAAAAAGATGGTAAGGTACGGATGTGTGTAGACTATAGAGATCTGAATAGGGCGAGCCCCAAAGATTATTTCCCACTTCCTCATATTGATGTTCTGGTCGACAGCACCGCGCATCATAAGATCTTCTCCTTCATGGATGGATTTTATGGTTACAATCAGATTAAGATGGCTCCCGAGGACATGGAGAAGACAACCTTCGTTACACAGTGGGGCACCTTTTGTTACAAGGTAATGCCTTTCAGTTTGAAGAATGTTGGGGCCACTTATCAGCGCGCCATGGTCGCTTTGTTCCATGACATGATTCACCATGAGATTGAGGTTTATGTTGATGATATGATATCAAGGTCCCAGACTGAGGAAGAACACCTTGACCATCTCCAGAAACAGTTCGACAGGTTGAAGATGTACAAGCTGAGGCTGAACCTGAACAAGTGCACCTTAGGGGTAAGGTCTGGTAAGTTGTTGGGTTTCGTTGTCAGTGATAAGGGTATTCAGGTGGACCCTGCAAAGGTAAAAGCTATACAGAAGATGCCGGCTCCCCGCATAGAAAAGGAAGTTAAAGGCTTTTTGGGACGTCTGAATTACATTTCTCGATTCATTTCACATCTGACTGCTACTTGTGAGCCGATCTTCAAGCTACTGAAGAAAGATCAAGTGGTAAAATGGAATGATGAATGTTAGACCGCTTTCGAAAGGATCAAGGAATACCTCCAAGAGCCACCTATTATGATGCCTCCAGTTGAAGTAAGACCTTTGATCTTATACTTGATAGTACCTGATAATTCAATGGGGTGTGTGTTGGGGAAGCATGACGAGTCTGGCCGAAAAGAGCATGCTATTTTCTACCTTAGCAAAAAGTTTACCGACTGCGAGACCCGATACTCACTGCTCGAGAAAACTTGTTGCGCTTTGGCATGGGCTGCTCGCCGGCTGAGACAGTATATGCCGACTCACACTACCATATTGATATCAAAGATGGATCCAATCAAGTATATCTTCAAAAATCCTGCCTTGTCCAGAAGAATAGCAAGATGGCAGATGATCTTAACTGAGTACGACATCCAATACACAACCCAAAAAGCAATCAAGGGGAGTGTATTGGCGGATCATTTGGCGCATCAGGCAGTGGATGACTACCAATCCATGAATTTCGAGTTCCCGGATGAGAACATCATATTGGTGATCGACTGTGAAGAACCTGGATCGGATGAAGGACCCGAGGAGGGATCCCGATGGTCTATGTATTTTGACGGAGCCTCAAACGCGTTGGGTAATGGCATTGGCCCTGTGATTATATCTCATGAGGGCTGTCATACTCCGTTCACTGCCCGATTATATTTTAACTTCACCAACAATATGGCGGAGTATGAAGCATGTATCTTAGGTCTTCGAGCTGCTATTGACCTGAGGATTAAGTACTTGAGTGTATTCGGAGATTCTGCTCTGGTGATCAGCCGGATCAAAGGAGAGTGGGATACGAAGCACCCAAATCTTATTCCTTATAAAGAGTATGTACTGACATTGCTCCCACACTTTGAGGAGATAACCTTTGAACATTTCCCGAGAGAGGAGAACCAGCTAGCGGACGCGCTAGCTACCATGTCTTCTATGTTTAAGGTCAGGTGGGACAATGAAGCTCCCCAGATCACCATCGAGAGGTTGGACGAACCCGCACATTGCTGTGCCATTGAGACTGAAGAGGCAGCAGATAAACCCTGGTTCCACGAGGTAAAGAGGTATCTTGAGGCTCAAGAATACCCCGAGGGCGCACCTATTAATGATAAGAAGTTTCTGAGAAGGTTCGCTGCGAAATTCTTCATCAGTAATGGTGTCCTTTATAAGCATAATCATGATTCAACCTTACTGCGATGTGTAGACAAAAGTGAAGCAGAAAAGATCATGGCAGAGTTACATGAAGGTACCTTCGGAATTCATTCCAGTGGACATATTATGGCAAAGAAAATCCTACGGGCAGGATATTATTGGTCTACTATAGAAGCAGATTGTTATCAACACTCTCAGACCTGTCATAAGTGTCAAGCCTATGTTGATAAGGTACATGTACCTCTAGTTCCTCTGAATGTTTTGACAGCTCCTTGGCCTTTTGCAATGTGAGGCATCGATATGATCGGCGAGATCAGACCTGCTGCGTCCAACGGACATCGTTTCATTCTGGTAGCTATTGATTATTTCATGAAGTGGGTTGAGGCAGCTTCCTTTGCTACAGTAACCAAGAACGTCGTGGCGCGTTTAATCCGGCACAACTTGATCTATCGATATGGTGTACCAGAGAGGATCATTACGGAAAATGGTATAAATCTTAACAATACGATGATCACCGAGCTCTACAAACAGTTCAAGATACAGCATCACAACTCTTCTCCCTACCGGTCGAAGATGAATGGGGCTGTTGAAGCGGCTAATAAAAACATGAATAAGATTGTGCAGAAGATGACGGTGACATACAAAGACTGGCATGAGATGTTACCATTCGCTCTTCATGAGTACCGTACCTCAGCACGGACATCAACAGAGGCAACACCCTACTCTCTGGTATATGGCATGGAAGCAGTCCTACCCATCGAAGTCCAAATACTCTCTCTCCGGATTATGAAGGATGCGGGTTTGAGCGAAGACGACTGGATCCAGACCCGACTTGACCAGCTAAACCTAATCGACGATAAGAGACATACTGCTACCTGTCATGGTCATACGTATCAAAAGCGAATGATCAAGGCTTTTAACAAGAAAGTCATACGTCAAGAATATCAAGTCGGGGATTTGGTGTTCAAACGCATCATACTGCCGCAAGGTGATCCCAGGGGTAAATGGACCCCCACTTACGAAGGGCCATTTGTGGTTAAGAACATTTTCTCGGGAGGAGCTATGATTTTAACCACCATGGATGGCGACGACCTTCCTCACCCTGTCAATGCAGACATAGTGAAAAGATACTACACATAATCAAAGACCCGCTAGGTCGACTGGCCTAGGCAAAAATAAGGGCTTCCCGGCGAACCAAAAGGGTTTGGGAAAAAGTAAGGGATGAAAATGAAAAAAACTGTACACCCGGCAAGTCGAAAACCTGAAAAGGCGACTTGGGCAAAAAAGGGTATCCCGGTGGACTGAAAACCCGAAAGGGCGGTCCACGAAAAAATTAGGGATTGAAGCGTAACACTATGTCTCATCGGATCACCTCGCAACCAGAATTCAATATCGATTATCAAGCTCGGACGGCGCCAATCAATCTGATCTACATTCGACCAAGTAGCAAAGTGTGTTAGAATAAAGTTTGAATCTACTACCCTACATTTAAGTTTTGATGATAACAAAGTGAAAAGATATAGTATTTATAAGTTCTATCTGCTGCCTAAAATTATTATGTTCTGACTTGCAGATACTCTGATTGAAATAAGCAAGATCACATCTATTCAGCATCAGAACTTGATTTCAGACACCAGCATCAGAAGTTGCTATATCAGAATGTTAAAATCAGATGATCAACTCACGTACATGCTGAAGCCTGATGAACAAGACTGCACACATCACTCTGATAAAGAAACACAATAGTTCATCAGCAGCGAAGCAGAGTCAGAATGAGCCAAGCCAGAACTTGCATTAAGTAAGCAACGACACTGTGCATTGAAAGCAAATTAATTCCAACGGCCTCATTCCAGACAAGATCTGCTCAATAAGGAAAGCTTGTTATTAGCATTGAATCAAGAATATTGCATCCAACGTTCATCATCTCAGTGCTATATAAACAAGGCTTTGAAGATTGAAATGGCTAATGCTCTCCAAATCTCTACACGCACAAAAGCTAAACCGTAATCTTCATTCTCTCAATTTTGCTAAACCACACACTCTGATATTCTATTACTGTTTAGCAATCTAGTTTCTAAGCTTCAATTTGTGTATACATCACAGTTGTGATACAGTTTTGTAGAAAACATCCACACACATAGTTTTATTTCTTTGTAAGAAAGTGTTACCTTGACAAACCGGGTTGTGGTTTGAATCAAGAAGGCTTTAGCAGTTGTTAAAGCAGTCTGTAATATTCAGTTGAATATAGTGGATTAAGACCTCGTTGGAGAGAGGCGAAATCACCTTGACGGGTGGACTGGAGTAGTTTGAGATCAAACGAACCAGGATAAAAATATCTTGTTCATTGCATTAGATTTCAGTTTTACAATTCAACCCCCCCTTCTTGTGTTTTTCACCACTTCAATTGGCATCAGAGCGCCTGGTTCTGAGCTAAAACACTTAACTGTGTCAGTACAAGATCCAGCGTCAGAAAAACACAATGGCAGGAAACAATTCTCACATCAGCAATGACAACAATGAGGACAGAGACAGATTCAGTGGCAAACCTCCAGTCTTTGATGGAGAAAACTTTGATTACTGGAAAGACAGAATTGAAAGCTTCTTTCTGGCACATGATGCTGATCTGTGGGATATGGTGACAGATGGATACACGCACCCTGTGAATGTAAGTGGTCAGAAGATTGATAGAAAAACAATGTCTGATCAACAAAAGCGTGACTTCAAGAATCACCACAAGGCCAGAACCATCCTCCTCAGTGCCATCTCCTATACTGAGTATGAAAAGATCTCCAACAGAGACACAGCAAAGAATATTTTTGATTCTCTCAGAATGACGCATGAGGGCAACGTTCAGGTCAAAGAAACAAAAGCTCTGGCGCTCATTCAGAAGTATGAGGCGTTCAAAATGGAAGAATCTGAATCCATTGAAACTATGTTCTCTAGATTCCAGATTCTGGTAGCTGGTCTCAAAGTTCTGGACAAAGGATACTCTACTGCTGACCATGTCAAGAAAATCGTCAGAAGTTTACCCAAGCAGTGGAGGCCTATGGTTACTGCTCTGAAGCTAGCTAAAGATCTCAACAAAATCACTCTGGAGGAACTTATCAGCTCCCTCAGAAATCATGAGATAGAGCTAGAAGCTGATGAGCCTCAGAAGCAAGGTAAGCCTTTAGCATTAAAATCTAACAGAAAATTTGAGTCTAAAGTTTTGCAGGCAGTTGAAGAAACATCTGATGGATCCTCATCAAAAGAAGACGAACTTTCCCTTCTCTCCAGAAGAGTAAATCAACTGTGGAAGCAAAGACAAAGGAAGTTCAGGAATCCCAGAAGATCTGATCAGAACGAGTCCTCTTCCAAATACAGAAGGACAGATTCTTCCTCTGGATACAGAAGATCTGAAGGCTCCTCCAGTAGCAAAAAGCCAAACACCAAAGACATCATCTGCTATGAGTGCAATGAGCAAGGACACTACAAGAGTGACTGCCCAAAGCTTCAGAGGGAAAAGCCCAAAAAGAAGTTTGGAAGAGAGAAGAAGAAAAGTCTCATGGCTACATGGGATGACTCTGACTCGTCTGAAGCTGACTCAGAATCAGATGATGAAAGGGCAAACATAGCTCTCATGGCTAACATTTCAGAAGATAGTGAAGCTTCTGAATCACTCAGAATCAGACACTGAAGAGGTATTTCCTAACTTTGCTGTTAACTTTACAAAGGCTGAACTTGCTGAAAGCCTTAATGAGATTCTGGAACGTTATCAGCAAATTAGAGCCAAATTCAGAGACCTGAAAAGGAATCTTGAATCCGACTCTAATAAGACTGAGAGTCTCAAATTGGAAAATTCTGAGCTGAGAAATAAGATTTCAAAATTGGAAAACACTTTACAAAACTCTCAGAAGGAACCAATTTCTGAAACTCCCAGCAACGCTGATGATATCATCAAGGAGTATGATCACAGTTTCCAGAAGTTCCTAGCTAAAAGCATAGATAGAAGCAGAATGGCTTCAATGATCTATGGAGTTAGCAGAAACGGCAGGAAAGGAATAGGATACCAAGGTAAGGTTCCTACACCAAAGAATGTCATGGACTTAACCATTAAACACACTCCTCTGAATTCACATTTTGTGTATGGTCACACACATGATATCAAATATACTAGCAGTAAGCACTCTGTGAAACCAAAATTCAACCAGAGTTTTGGTAAAACTAACAAATCAGGACCCAAGAAAATCTGGGTACCTAAGGATAAAATAATACATGTTGCAGATATCTTTAGCAGCAAGTCAGAAACACCAGTCATGGTACCTGGACTCTGGCTGCTCACGACACATGACGGGAAGAAGGCATATGTTCCAAAGCCTGGAACTTAAGCCTGGAGGCCACGTTGGCTTTGGAGGCAATCAGAGGGGAAAGATAATTGGCTCTGGAACTGTAGGTAATGGAAATCTTCCCTCTATTAATAATGTTCAGCTAGTAGACGGATTGATGCATAATCTGTTATCCATAAGTCAATTAAGTGATAACGGTTATGATATAATCTTTAATCAAAAATCATGTAAAGCTGTTAGTCAGAAAGATGGGACTATCCTGTTTAATGGTAAGAGGAAAAACAACATTTACAAAATCAAACTTTCTGAACTAAAGAGTCAGAATGTAAAATGTCTTCTGTCTGTTAACAACGAGCAGTGGATCTGGCACAGAAGATTGGGGCATGTTAGTATGAGAAGAATATCTCAGATTAACAAACTCAATCTGGTCAGAGGACTTCCTAATTTGAAGTTCAATTCAGATGCTCTGTGTGAAGCATGTCAGAAAGGAAAATTTGCTAAACCTTCTTTTAAATCCAAAAATGTTGTTTCTACCTCTAAGCCATTAGAACTTCTGCACATTGACTTATTTGGACCAGTTAAAACTGCTTCAGTCAGTGGTAAGAAGTATGGGTTAGTAATCGTAGATGACTATAGCAGATGGACATGGGTAAAGTTCTTAAGACACAAGGACGAGTCACACTCTGTGTTTGTTACCTTCTGTAACCAAGTTCAGAATGAAAAGGATCTTAGAATCGTTAAAGTCAGAAGCGATCATGGTGGAGAATTTGAAAATAAAGATTTTGAGTCATTCTTTAATGACAGAGGCATTCTGCATGATTTCTCTTGTCCTAGAACTCCCCAACAAAATGGAGTTGTAGAACGAAAGAACAGAACATTGCAAGAAATGGCCAGAACCATGATCAATGAGACAAATGTTGCTAAGATCTTCTGGGCAGAGGCAATAAACACAGCGTGCTACATTCAGAATAGAATCTCAATAAGACCTATTCTGGAAAAGACTCCATATGAATTGTGGAAGAACACAAAGCCCAACATTTCATATTTTCATCCATTTGGATGTACTTGCTTTATATTAAATACAAAGAATTATTTGAACAAGTTTGACTCTAAAGCACAGAAGTGTATTATGTTAGGATACTCTGAACGCTCAAGAGGGTATAGAGTATACAATACAGAAACACAGATTGTGGAAGAATCAATCAGTGTTCGTTTTGATGACAAGCTTGACTCTGAAAAGTCAAAGCAGAATGAAGTTTTTGCAGGTATAGAAATTGAATTTGCAGGTTCTGAAGACAAGTCATCAGAAGCTCTCAACACAGACATTCCTTCAACGTCTGAAAGGAGCACTGCTAGAAATCCTACAACAGCTGCTGATCAACCTCAGAAGAGATTACCCAGAAGCAGCTTGGATCACCCAGAAGAGACTATCCTAGGAAGAAAGGAAGATCCAATCAGAACAAGAGCAAGCTTCAGAAACTCTGAAGAAACACTTATGGGACTAGTATCTCTGATTGAACCTTCTTCAATTGATGAAGCACTTCTGGATAATGACTGGATTCTGGCAATGCAAGAAGAGCTGAATCAATTCACCAGAAACGACGTATGGGATCTCGTTCCCAGACCAAAAGGATTCAACGTCATTGGAACAAGATGGGTGTTCAGAAACAAGCTAAATGAACAAGGTGAAGTCATCAGAAACAAGGCACGACTGGTTGCACAAGGTTATAGTCAGCAAGAGGGGATAGACTATACAGAAACCTTTGCCCCAGTCGCCAGGTTAGAATCTATCAGACTTTTAATTTCATTTGCTGTTAATAGAGGCATCACTCTGTATCAGATGGATGTCAAAAGTGCATTCTTAAATGGTTATATAGAAGAAGAAGTTTATGTACACCAACCCCCAGGTTTTGAAAATACAAAACATCCAGAATATGTTTTCAAACTAAAGAAGTCACTGTATGGTCTGAAACAAGCTCCCAGAGCTTGGTATGAAAGGCTAAGTAACTTTCTGCTGGAAAATGAATTCACCAGAGGGAAAGTGGACACTACTCTATTCTGTAAATCAGTTAAGAGTGACATCTTAGTCTGTCAAATTTATGTTGATGATATTATTTTTGGTTCTACTAATCCTTCTCTTGGAAGAAAATTTGCTAAGTGTATGCAGGCAGAATTTGAGATGAGCCTCATGGGGGAACTGAAATTCTTTCTAGGAATTCAGATCAATCAAAATCCAGAAGGAACTTACATTCATCAGAGCAAATACATCAGAGATCTTCTGAAGAAATTTGACCTCTCAGAATGTAAGCCATCAAAGATTCCAATGCATCCCACGTGCATTCTGGAAAGAGAAGAGGTAAGCAAAAATGTAGAACAGAAAGTCTACAGAGGTATGATTGGCTCTCTCCTCTATCTGACGGCTTCAAGACCTGACATATTATTCAGTGTTTGTATCTGTGCTAGATTCCAATCAGATCCTAGAGAATCTCACTTAACAGCTGTTAAGCGAATTTTCAAGTATCTGAAAGGTACTACTAATCTGGGTTCGTTTTATAGAAAATCTAGTGATTACAGCTTAGTAGGCTACTGTGATGCTGATTTTGCTGGAGACAGAGTGGAACGTAAAAGTACTTCTGGAAGCTGCCAGTTTCTGGGAGAAAATCTGATTTCTTGGTCCAGCAAAAGGCAATCAACAATTTCTCTGTCAACAGCAGAAGCTGAGTACATAGCAGCAGCAGGATGTAGCACACAAATGCTCTGGATGAAAAGTCAGCTTGAAGACTTCCAGATTTTTGAGAGTAACATTCCTATACTCTGTGATAATACTTCTGCTATTTGCTTAAGTAAGAATCCCATTTTACATTCTAGAGCTAAGCATATAGAAATAAAACATCACTTCATTAGGGACTATATTCAGAAAGGTATTTTGAACTTAAAATTTATAGATACAGACCATCAATGGGCTGATATCTTTACTAAACCCCTTTCAGAAGATAGGTTTAATTTCATTCTGAAACATCTCAGCATGAAAGTGTGCCCAGAGTGAAAATGTTTTAATTTCATATATTTACCTTCAGAATGTAATTATTTTACTGTGAACTTCTGATCAATCTCCTTTCAGAAAGATAGAACATGCAGATTGTATCAGATGCAAGTCTAAAGATCTGAGAGTATAAAGCTCAAAGACAGACGTGCTGATCACTACATCAAACAAGTGTCATCCAATCATCAGCATATCTCTGAAGCAGAACGCGTGCACGCTTCTGAGAAGGCAAAGCGCTGATTGGGTGCATTGAGACACATGTCTGGTAACCGTTTTTAAGTATCTTTCTCAAATCCCCCAAAATCAGCAAGCATTTAATGAAAAGTAATCATGCTTTTAAATGGCAATCATGATTTTTCTCTCTCTTAAAAACGTTTATCTTTTCAAAAATAGTTTTGAAAACTCTATTTAAGCACATTAATCTCTCATTCCTATTCTTTACGCTTTCTCACTAATACTCAAGCATTTTCTGCATATTTCTGTGTTCATCTCTTGCAACCTATTTTCCTCAGTTTATTCTCAAAATCCTTTTAGCGTGAACATGGCAACCTCCAGCAGCGTTTCTGCAGGTAATCAGAAGAAAGCATCATCTGAGCAATATCAAGTGCCACTCAGAACTCTCCTCACTCCGGTGAAGAATCTTGAAGTGCTTTCTGAATTAATCATTGACTTTGAAAGCTTGAAGGAGAACGGTTTTGACCTAACTGAAGAAGTTAGGGCTCAAAAGTGGGAAAGGTATTTCGATAGGTTGGTTGGACCAACATTCCCAATGCTGGTCAAGGAATTTTGGATTCACGCCAAGGCTTCAACACATCTGGTCACCTCCTTTGTTATGGGGAAGAAGATTGTGATTACTGAAGATCTCATTGCAAGGCTAATCGGTCAGAGTGGTGGTGGCGTCCGTTGTGTGGACATGGCTGAAAGATGTGCTGATATAGGTGTGGTAGCTAACAAGATTTTCACTCTTGGGATGCCCAGCAGCAAGATTAAAGATCTGAAGGATCATTGCAGAGTGTGGGCTAAGATTATTCTGGGGTGCTTCAACCACAGGAAACCAACCAGTTCTCCTGATTACATAAATGTGGATCAGCAGTTTCTGATCTACTTTATTGATCAGAAGATAAAGATCAATCTGGCTCACTTCCTGTTCAACCACCTCAGAACAAGTGTGAAAGAAACAAGGGAAGAAGAAAGAACCAAGAGGGATTGGATACCTTTTGGAAGGTTGATATCAGATATTCTGACAGAGAATAGGCTGATTGAGCATCTGATAGAAGCTCAAGAGCTAAGCATTATTGAACCAACAATTGGGAAACCTCTGAACGCAAAGAACCTGAAAAAGATGAAGCTGATAGAGAATATTCAGAAGGAACCCAGAGCTACTCCCCTTGCTGATATCTCCAGCAGAAGAGTGCCTCTGAGTGATTTTCCGTTATTCTCTGAAATTGAATCCAAACCAGAGGTGATTCTCAGGTACCTGGATGCGTGCAAGGCAGATGGCACAGATCCAATGCTGAATATCAGAGATCTGCATCAACCTCAACCAGAAGTGACTCTGAAGAAGACCAAGAAGAGGAAGGCTCCATCAGAAGGATCATCTCAGCAGACTCCCAGGAAAAGAGGTAATTCATCTGCTGCCCCTGTTTTAAATTCTTCTACTATTCCAGCATCTATCCCTCCTCAAACCTCTCATAGAATCTCAATCCCCATCCCTACCATAGATGAAACTGTACAAGAAGAAGACCCTTCTGAGGCATTAAAACTCAGAAGACCCAGAACCAAACACCCCAAACAACCAACAATTTCAACAACATCAGCACTTAACCAAGTGCTATCTGATATAGATCAACATACCTCTGATCAACCAAACTCTGAACCACAAAATGTACCTCCTCCACAACCAGAACAACAGCAATCTGCTGAAAAACCAGAACAACAACAACCACTCTCAGAAGAACCTCTGATCCCTGAGCAATCAGAGATTCCAACTCCCTCTCCCCAACCAGAAATTAATCCACCATCACCACAAACAGAGTTTCACCACTCTGAAACTCCTTCCCCTCACCAATCTGAACCTCATTCACCTCAACCATCACCGCTGGCAATCCAGCTGCCATGTGGAACAACTGTTATCATGCCCCAGTTACCATCCTCATCAGAATCGACACCACCAAATACTCCCAAAACACCACCCACTCCAATTGAAATATCTGACTCTGATACTCCTTCTCCAAAACAAACAGCTTCTCAGAAAACCTCTGAAAACCCCAGCAGAACCTTCATAGACTTAACCAGTCTTGACCGTCTTGCTGATCTGAAACACAAAATTGCCATCCCAAAACCAAAGCAACCAGATGTTGGCTCTGGTATTATGAATTTTGAAACAGGTGTGCTGCAATGGATTGCTTCTTTGAAGCAAGTCTGTCCTGGAATGATTGACCCAGCTGCTTCTGATCAGCTCTGGTCACAATTCAGACTTTGGGTACGTGCTGAAGCCCTCAAGTTGCAGGATATCAACTATGAGCAGGCACAACAAAATTTCAGCAAGCTTCTGAATGAAGTTGGAAGTCAGCTCCTGAAAGAGGACGTGCTCCCTCTGGACAGTGAACCTTGGTCTGAGAAACAGCAAGCTGCAAAGGTGCAATCATCAGAAGAAGACAATACCATTCAAGCTGAAGAAAGTCAAGCAGAGGATGTTGCTGAAAGTTCTCAGAAGCCTCCTGCTTCTGATGCCTCTCAAGCTGCCTTGGACAGGAAGACTCTGGAAGAACTAAGGCTGAATGACATGCGTCTGCAGCAGCGGATGGATGAAAGCGATCAGAAGATGAAAGAGAGAATGGACGTGCAGGACAGCAAGATTGACACTGTTGTCAGCATGGTGCATAAGCAGAATGAGACTGCTGAAAAGATCCAAGCCATGCTGGAGAACCTGTTCACACGCTTGCCTCCTCAACCTTAATCTTTTTTTCATGCATGACCTTTTTCATGTTTTCCTTGATTTTCTGATGCACTGATTGAATATGTTTTGTAATATTTTCTTGTTTTGATTCTGAACTATCTTAATATGATTAGTTTTTCTGATCTTAATTGTTTTAGCACATCACCAACACTTTTTGATTGCTGACAAAAAGGGGGAGAACAAGAATGATATTTTAATCAATAACGGCTGACTAGACAGAAATTCTCAAACATTCTAACTCTATTACTTGAAAAGTTTTTTGTCTGTTTTGCTTAAAGTCTACAGGCACAAGGAAGCTCCTGAAGACTAGAAGCTTTGATCACTATGAAGTTCTGATCCGCTCTAATATTCTGATCCAAAGTAAAGCTCTGACAAGATAAGCTCTGAAGCTCTACTCTGACATAAAGCTTCTGATAAGTCAAAGACTCTGATACTCTGATGTTCAAAGAAAGGCAAAAAGATCTGATCCTGAAGAACACGTATAATCAAAGGGAAGTAATAAACTCAGGGGGAGTATCTCCTTACTCCTTATTTTTTTGCTTCTTATTCTGATACATATTCCAGATACCTTTTCACGTTATTTTCATTTAAAACATCTAGTTTTTGTCATCATCAAAAAGGGGGAGATTGTTAGAACAAAGTTTGAATCTACTACCCTACATTTAAGTTTTAATGATAACAAAGTGAAAAGATATAGTATTTATAAGTTCTATCTGCTGCCTAAAATTATTATGTTCTGACTTGCAGATACTCTGATTGAAATAAGCAAGATCACATCTATTCAGCATCAGAACTTGATTTCAGACACCAGCATCAGAAGTTGCTATAACAGAATGTTAAAATCAGATGATCAACTCACGTACATGCTGAAGCCTGATGAACAAGACTGCGCACATCACTCTGATAAAGAAACACAATAGTTCATCAGCAGCGAAGCAGAGTCAGAATGAGCCAAGCCAGAACTTGCATTAAGTAAGCAACGGCACTGTGCATTGAAAGCAAATTAATTCCAACGGCCTCATTCCAGACAAGATATGCTCAATAAGGAAAGCTTGTTATTAGCATTGAATCAAGAATATTGCATCCAACGTTCATCATCTCAGTGCTATATAAACAAGGCTTTGAAGATTGAAATGGCTAATGCTCTCCAAATCTCTACACGCACAAAAGCTAAACCATAATCTTCATTCTCTCAATTTTGCTAAACCACACACTCTGATATTCTATTACTGTTTAGCAATCTAGTTTCTAAGCTTCAATTTGTGTATACATCACAGTTGTGATACAGTTTTGTAGAAAACATCCACACACATAGTTTTATTTCTTTGTAAGAAAGTGTTACCTTGACAAACCGGGTTGTGGTTTGAATCAAGAAGGCTTTAGCAGTTGTTAAAGCAGTCTGTAATATTCAGTTGAATATAGTGGATTAAGACCTCGTTGGAGAGAGGCGAAATCACCTTGACGGGTGGACTGGAGTAGTTTGAGATCAAACGAACCAGGATAAAAATATCTTGTTCATTGCATTAGATTTCAGTTTTACAATTCAACCCCCCCTTCTTGTGTTTTTCACCACTTCAAAGTGATGAGATGTTCAAAGACATAAAGGCAATAGAAGAGTTGGAACCCAATGGGATTGTTTCACATAGCTGTTTTTCTTTCTTTTACACAAATTGTATCAGTTCTATCTTTCGGTGGCTCTCTCTTACTAGGACGCCAGCCTCTTGTACAAAAACGCCTATTACAGGCCAACTTCAAAATCAATACAATTCATTTTCACGAAATTTCGATTTTTTTTCTTTTCTGTTTTGTTTTGCAAGAACGTACAATGATTCATTTTTGATATATACATTTGAAAATAATTGCTGCTCATAAATGTTTACATAAGAAACAAAAGACAATTACTCAAAATTCCAAGAACAGGGGCAAATAAGAAGTGTCTGAACCGTACAGTGCTCTACCCGCCAGGTACAAGAATGGAGCCAACTTGAGAATATGAATAAAGGTACATACACTCCCCGCAGAATAGGAAGTATCCAAAGACAGTGGTGTTAGCTCTCCCCAGTCGAGGTTCACAATCACGAATAAGTCTGCAAATTTCTCCCCAAGCAGAGTTTACCTATCACCAACAACGTTAATTCATCCCCAGCGGAGTTATTCCTCCAAATTGGCAGATCATCCGATAGAGTATCTCTCTCACCCATAATAAAGTCATTCTCCCGCAGGTTTATTCTCAAACAGAGTCTCTCCCGGCGGAATATTCTCAAGCAGAACAGGCGCAAGTCTCCAGCTAATCATCTTCGGTCACTATCGCCAGGGAGAACGAAGAACTCAATTCCTTATACTCTCCAACAGCAGTCCAGGATTTATTTTCCCCAGCTAGAGAACATCACAAGAACATTAACATTGCATATTCATACATCATGGCATACGCATATGCATCATACAGCACAATCTCCTTTATTTTGAGAACATCATTACTCAATACATTTCATACATCATGACATTACAAACGACTAACTCTTTACCTTTCAAGGAAAGATGCAATCAAGTTCTGTCAAGTATTCTCGGGATCATTCAAAGTCGATACTAAGATTTCTATTCCAGTTCAAGCTATGAAGCCCGGATTCGATCGGATAATATCTTGATTTCTCCAAAATACTACGAAGCCTGAAAGCGACTAGATAGTGGTATATCTTAGATTCAAATTATGAAGCCCGTAAATCGACTGGATAGTATCTTGATCTCTCCAAAATACTACGAAGCCTAGAAGCGACCAGATAGTGGTATATCTTAAATTCAAGCTATGAAGCCCGTAAATTGACCGGATAGTATCTTGATCTCTCCAAAATACTACGAAGCCTGGAATCGACCAGATAGTGGTATATATCATAAATACAAGTTGTGAAGCCCAGAAATCGACCGGAAAATAGCTTAATCCTCAGCAAGTTATTGTGAAGCCTGGAAATCAACCAGATAGCAATACAAGATACCATGAAGTCTGGAATCGACCAGATAATGGTATAAGACACTGTGAAGCCTGGATCACGACCAGATAGCGACAAAGGATATTGAAGCCTGAGACACGACCAAATAACAGTATAAGGTACTGCAAAGCTTGGAATTCGACCAAATAGCAGTTTACCCAGCCAATTACTATGAAGCCCAGAAATCGACCGGATATTAGTAAGCCTTAAATTCAAGTGGAAGCCCGGATGCGACCGGATAACCACTTAATTCATTATGAAGCCTAGAATACGACTAGATAAGAATTGAGAAATTGCGAAGCCTGGAGAACGACCAGATAGCAAGTTTAATCTCATCCCCCCAGTAAGTCATTATGAAGCCTGGAGCACGACCAGATAGCAGTCAGTCTTATTTTTCTCAACAAATCACTGTGAAGCCTGGAGCACGACCAGATAGCAGTTCATTTTCACCCCCTCGACTAAGAGATGACGCCCCAGTAGAGTAACAGACGACTGAAGCTCCTAAAACTCTATTTCTCTCAAGACAGAGACTAGCATTCCCCAGTGTAATCCTCCTTAATAACAGGTATACGGGCCCTCGCAAAAGAATCCCTTATGTGAACGACACTTCTTCTGATGGCATCTTTTAAGCCCATCTTCCGTCATTTACTTCCAAATGGCATCTATAAGCCCATTCCCGACATCGCAAGACCGATATCACTTCATGCGAGTGCAAATTTCTGGGCACTCTAGTGTTCAATCATCTTCCACCTTCGGATCACGAAAGGCAGACAAGCCGATCTACATCCTCAGGTTTAACAAGATTGAACAGGGGAAGCTGTTGTACCCCAAAAATTTTCCTCCCATATTTGTCAGCACATTTCAAGTGAGGCCCTCAAATTGCTCAAGGAAGTCCAAGGGTTGACCAGATAAACCCTCTCCTAAGGCAGTCTACCTCAAATTAGGGTTTCAGTTGGCATCCAAATGTTTGAGTCCAAAAATCCCAAATGCTCACCATTGTCCTAATATGTTCTCAAGATCATCCATGACAAGTTTCAAGCCTTGCAGAGGAAGTTTGCTCAGTCAATTGCTCAAAGGCCTGAAAATCGAATGTGCTAGGGCAAAAGTCAATTGTGGCCCACATACAGCCAAACTTCAAGATTTTTGGTCAACATTTTCATTTTGAAGTATTATTTATAATTTGATCAAGGTTTGATCATGGTTCCTCAAGGATTGATCATAATTCATCAAAACCCAAAAGTTGCTAAATTAGGGTTTTGTAGGAAAAGTCAACTCAACTTTGACCAAACATAACTTTCTCATACATTATCAAAAATGACCCATCCAAAGCTCATTTTGAATAGGATGTAACTCCCTACAATTCATCTTAATCTCCAAAGTTCAAAATATGCACTCACAAGAAGATATAAATTTGGACATTATAGGTCATTTTGGAAAGTCAACAAAAACACCTTTTGGGTCAAAGCTTCATACATGAACATGGAAGACTCAATTGAGATGAGACAAAAAGGGTTGTTTAGAGGACATCTTAAGCTTTCTAAAAAGTCCAAGAACACCTCTCTAGGGTTAAAATTGAGAGAGTTGTGCATTGGTAAAGTTGACCCTTTTTGTAAAATTGCCAAAAGTCAAAAGTGGCCAAAATTGCATTTTATGTCAAATGGGCCCAACTTTTTATGCTTGCACTGAGTTTGTAATGTGACCCAGGACCCATGATCCCTTCCATTTATCATTCTTTTATTTTTTTCATTTATTTTGATTTTATTTCAATTAAATCAAATAAAATCAAAATCAAATCAAAATAAAATCATGAAAATATCAAAAACTAATCAAAGCTTGAGATTTTGTGCATGTTTAGGTCTATCATACAGCTGGAGATGGAATCAAATCATGCAAGCTTCCAATGGACACAAAAAGATTGGATTTGCTTGATTTGGAAAGATTTGCACAAAGGATCAAATCATGAATCAATGATCATAATTGGAGAAGATTTGAAACCAAGTTACAACCCTAATTCGTTCTAGGGTACATAAGGAACATTTGCAAACCATGAACAAAGAGATTGGAGGCATGCAAAAGAGAAAACAAAAGTGCAAAATTTCAAGAAAAGTTGCAAACTGATTTCCACATTCCAGATCAATTCAAAGCATTCTAGTGATCCTAATCGTTTGTTGGACATCCTAGGATCCTATTTCAATAATTAGCAAGCTTCCTAACATCCAGAATTACATTGTAAGTACCCCACGGTTTTCACATTTTTTTGAAATCGAATTCAATAATTCTGGCATATTTAGTGTAACACCCCAGTTTCAATTATTTGGTTTATTTAAATTTGGGAAATTATTTTATTAGAATTAATAAAATAAAAAGGAATTATTTATTTTGAAATATGGAGGAAAATGAAAGAAATAAGAAAATACTGAGTTTTAAGTTATTGGGCTTGGAGGTTGTTAGTAAAGAGTGGGGGTGAAAAAGAAATAAAGTTATGTTTTGGAACTCAAGTTAGTTTCCTCATTTTTCACGATAAACAGAAGTTGGGAATTTGGGGAAATAGAGCTCTGAAGGTACGAAGAACGAAGAACGAGGAACATCGCTCAAGAATTCAAAGCTGCTAATTGATAAGGTAAGGGGGGCTATTACTCGATTTACCTTTGTTTATGGGTTTATGTACGGTTGATTTGGGTAATCGTAGGAAAAAAACCCCAATTGTTAGATGTTACTAGGAATTGATACCCTTAGGATTGAACCTTGTTAGAAAAGGGTTAGGTTCCCAATTTTTATGAATCGATTAGGAATTTTAGGTTCCAAATGGTGAATTGGGAGTATATCTGCATGATCGTGAATTTACCTTGGAAGTTGTAGGGATAACCTTAATGTTGTCAGAAATTCCCCAAAAAGGGACGAGTAATCACTGTTAAGGTTACTACAATAATTGTTGGTAATTATGAAATGAATGTGTTGTTTTGAGTTGTGAAGTATCGATGTCGTTATGTACCGAAATGCGCGTTTAGCCGACATTTTCCCGCGTTTGGCTGTTGTTCTGAGCTGCTGCAGGTTCAGGAAAAATCCTGTACGCGCTCAGCAACACGGGCCGTGTTGCACAACACGGGCACCCGTGTTGCTCTTCTGGTTGCTTTTCTGGTTGTACAACACGGGCCGTGTTGCACAACACGGGCACCCGTGTTGCTCCCCCTGTACTGATAAGGATAAAATGTTTTTTTTTTCCTGGAATGTGTTGCCCAACACGGGCCGTGTTGCACAACACGGGCACCCGTGTTGAGTCCCTGTATTGATGAGGAAAAATTGTGTTTTCTGGACGTATTGCCCAACACGGGCCGTGTTGCACGACACAGGCACCCGTGTTGAGGTTACTGTGTTGATTTTTCTGAACTTTGTTTTCAGTGCTTGATTTTGGGATTTTATTGCCATGCTTTTGGATAATGTTATCGAGCATGAATTTATGATGTGACTTGATATGATTGATGTTTAAATAGTATGCTGAGTGATTACATGCTATCCATATCTTGTTATGATTTGATGTTGTTGATGTGCATGATATGTGGATTGATGTTCATAGTATGCTGAGTGTTACATACTTACATATCATGTTGCATTTGTTAATTCCCATTGTGTGGAATTAACATGGTGGCCAATATACGTGTCCGCGATTTAATGGAACGTTGAGGTGGTAGCCGTGTCCGCGATATAATGGAACGGTGAGATATCCGTGACCCGAGATTTAATGGGGCGGTAAAGTGGTACCACATGCATGAGTGTGTTGCATTACATTGAATATAACATGAATGGATGATTTATCCAATGTTGTATGTGATTGTTTGTATGCACGTATGGTTGCTAAATGGTTGACGATGTTTGATGTTAATTGCAAATATGAAAAGCAATATATTATGGTATATGAATTGTAAAGGTTTTTGTAAACTATGAAATATGCTAATTATTGGGTGATGCTTATGATTCCTGAATTGATTGTTATGAACGTATAATCAAATGTATAATTGAGATGCTCACCCTTACTGTTGAATATTTCAGATTGAGGAGCTTCGTTCAGGTGCTTGGCGAAGGCTTGCCGTTCTAGTTTATTTTCGTTTTAGTATTGTCCGGGTCATGCTCTGGTAGTTGTAACTCCGGGAACGGTTGTTTGTCGAGCTGCTTTAGTCAGACTCGTTTATTTCCTTAGTATTTGGTTATAATATAATGTTGATATATTCCAGGTGTTAATCCCTGATGATTGAAAATATTATAACTTTGGTTTTATTAAATAAATTATTCCGCTGTGTAAACATGTATGAGTTACTACTAAGATTATGCATGACAGGAATTTGTTGTTTTATTAAAAGAGAATTGTAGCATCCTCGAATTATACATGTACTCTGAAATTATAATTTTAATTATTTGCGAAAATTACTTGGGGTTTTAGAGGGTGTTACAATAGTGGTATCAGAGCATAGTCGGTCGTTGCGACCAGAGTCTTGAGTCAGTCATCCCTTTTGTATGCGATTAGTGTAAGATAACACTGTCGATACTGTATTCTAATGTGGAGTATGTTTTAATTCTCAGGAATATGGCTGGAGGAGGTAACGGACGAAATGATGCTGCACTCGCTGAGGCTTTGGGGATGTTAGCTGGTGTACTTGCTGGAAACCCAACTGGAGGCGTGATTGGTGCTGATAGGCAATTGGGAAATTTCCAAAGGAACAATCCTCCGTTGTTCAAAGGTACACATGACCCTGAAGGTGCTCAGAAGTGGCTGAAGGAAATCGAAAGGATTTTCCGTGTAATTGATTATGCTGAAGATCTGAAAGTCAGATATGGTACGCATATGTTGGCAGAAGAGGCCGACGACTGGTGGGTTGCCACAAGGACTGAAATGGTTCAGGATGGAGAGGCGCTGACTTGGGCTAACTTCAGAAGGGCTTTTCTGAGGAGGTACTTTCCTGAAGATGTTCGGGGAAGAAAGGAAATTGAGTTTTTGGAGCTTAAGCAGGGCAATCTGACTGTTAGTGAGTATGCTACTAAGTTCACTGAGCTGGAAAAGTATTATGCACACTACAACAATGATGAGGCTGGGGAATTCTCTAAGTGTATCAAATTTGAGAATGGTCTCCGAGATGAGATTAAGCAGGGAATCAGGTACCAGCGTATTCGTAGATTTTCTGATCTGGTGGATTGTAGCAGAATCTTGGAAGAAGATATTACCAAGAATAGGTCGTCTCACTCTCGTGGGGCTGTTGAGAAAAGAGGAAAGCAACATATGGACCGTGGCAAGCCATATGGTAGAGATAACCAGAGATCAGGCGGTTGGAAAAGGCCTAGTGGGGGAGATTCTAAGGCTCCTATCAGGTGCTACAGGTGTGGTGAGTCTGGTCATCACATTCGAGATTGCAAGAGTGATGAGAAGAAGTGCTATAGATGTGGAAAGGCTGGTCATTTGTCTATTGATTGCAAAGGGAAGTCTGTTACTTGTTACAATTGTGGCGAAGAAGGTCACATTCGTCCGCAGTGTCCCAAGCCTAGGAAGGATCAGTCAGGTGGAAAAGTGTTCGCTTTGTCTGGATCTGAGACTACTCCAGAGGATCGATTGATTAAAGGTACGTGTTTTATTCATGGCACACCTTTAGTTGCAATTATTGATACTGGTGCAACTCATTCTTTCATTTCTGTGGATTGTGCTGAGAGGTTGAAACTGGACATATCTGGTATGCGAGGTAGCATGGTTGTTGATACTCCTGCATCGGGTTCAGTGACAACTTCACTTGTATGTAGGAATTGTCCTATTGAGATTTTTGGTAGAGGTTTCGGTATGGATTTAGTGTGCCTACCGCTTGAACAAATTGATATTATCCTTGGGATGAACTGGTTGGAATTCAACCGGGTTCATCTGAACTGCTTTGCTAAGACGGTGATTTTTCCGGAAGCAGTTGGCGTCAAGAATTTGACTATGACTGCTAGGCAGGTACAAGAAGCAATGGAAGACGGTGCTAATGTGTTTATGTTACTTGCTTCGTTAGATGCAACAAGAAAGGTCAGGAGTGTGGAATTGCCAGTGGTGTGTGATTTTCCAGAAGTCTTTCCAGATGATGTTGGTGAGCTACCTCCAGAGAGAGAAGTGGAATTCTCTATAGATTTGATTCCTGGTACGAGACCGGTGTCGATGGCGCCATATCGTATGTCTGCGTCTGAATTGGCTGAATTGAAGAGTCAGTTGGAAGATTTACTGGAGAAGAAGTTTATTCGTCCAAGTGTTTCGCCTTGGGGTGCTCCGGTATTGTTGGTTAAGAAGAAAGAAGGTTCTATGAGACTGTGTGTTGATTACAGGCAATTGAACAAGGTAACCATTAAGAATCGGTACCCGTTACCGAGGATTGATGATTTAATGGATCAACTAATTGGAGCTAGTGTATTCAGTAAGATTGACTTGAGATCTGGATATCATCAGATTCGTGTGAAAGCGGAAGATATTCAAAAGACTGCTTTTCGAACGAGGTATGGGCATTATGAATATTCTGTTATGCCGTTCGGGGTTACTAATGCACCTGGTGTTTTCATGGAATATATGAACAGGATTTTTCATCCGTATCTGGATAAGTTTGTTGTGGTTTTTATTGATGACATTCTGATTTATTCCAAGAACGACAAAGAGCATGCGGAACATCTCAGAATTGTGTTAGAGTTGTTGAAAGATAGGAAGTTGTATGCAAAGTTGTCCAAATGTGAGTTCTGGCTGAATGAAGTTAGTTTTCTTGGACATGTGATTTCTAAGAATGGTATTGCAGTGGATCCTACAAAAGTAGAAGCAGTATCTCAGTGGGAAGCGCCGAAGACTGTTTCTGAAATCAGAAGTTTTCTTGGTCTTGCAGGTTATTACAGAAAGTTTATCGAAGGATTCTCAAAGTTAGCTTTGCCGTTGACGAAATTGACTCGTAAAGGACAAGCGTTTATTTGGGATTCTGATTGTGAGAAAGGTTTCCAAGAATTGAAGCGGAGATTGACTAGTGCTCCTATTCTGATTTTGCCGAATCCGGTGGAATCTTTTGTGGTTTATTGTGATGCATCTCTGTTGGGTTTAGGTGGTGTTTTAATGCAGAATCAACAGGTAGTTGCGTATGCTTCGAGACAGTTGAAGGTTCATGAAAGGAACTATCCTACTCATGACTTAGAATTGGCAGCAGTTGTGTTTGTCTTGAAATTGTGGAGACATTATCTGTATGGTTCGAGATTTGAAGTGTATAGTGATCATAAGAGTTTGAAGTATCTTTTCGATCAGAAAGAGCTCAATATGAGGCAAAGAAGGTGGTTGGAATTTCTCAAAGATTATGATTTTGGGTTGAATTACCATCCTGGTAAGGCAAATGTGGTTGCAGATGCTTTGAGCAGGAAATCCTTGCATATGTCTATGATGATGGTTCGCGAATTGGATTTAATTGAACAATTCCGAGATTTGAGTTTAGTTTGTGAAAGTACTCCGAAGTGTGTTCGTTTGGGTATGTTGAGACTTACTAGTGGTATTCTAGAAGAGATCAGGATCGGGCAGAAATCTGATGTTAATTTAGTTGATAAATTGACATTGATCAACCAAGGTCAAGGTGGTGAGTTTAGAATTGATGAAAATGATGTTATGAGATTTGGCGATAGAGTTTGTGTTCCTGATGTTGCAGAAATCAAGAAGAGTATATTAGAGGAAGGACATCGCAGTGGGATGAGTATTCATCCGGGTGCCACGAAAATGTATCATGATTTGAAGAAATTGTTTTGGTGGCCGGGAATGAAAAAGGAAATAGCTGAATTTGTGTATGCATGTTTAATCTGTCAGAAATCGAAGATTGAGCATCAGAAGCCGTCTGGATTTATGCAACCAATGTTTATTCCAGAATGGAAGTGGGATAGCATTTCGATGGATTTTGTATCTGGGTTGCCGAGGACTCCTATGAATTGTGAAGCGATATGGGTCGTTGTGGATAGGTTGACTAAATCTGCTCATTTTATACCGGTGCGAATGGATTACTCAATGGAGAGATTGGCACAGTTATATATTGAGAAAATAGTGAGTCTGCATGGAGTTCCTTCTAGTATTGTGTCAGATAGAGATCCGAGATTCACTTCGAAATTTTGGGAAGGATTGCAGAAGGCTTTGGGTACTAAATTGAGGTTGAGTTCAGCTTACCATCCTCAGACTGATGGACAGACGGAGAGGACGATTCAATCGTTAGAAGATTTATTGCGTGCTTGTGTTTTAGAGAAGGGTGGAACTTGGGATAGCTATTTGCCATTGATTGAATTTACTTATAACAATAGTTACCATTCGAGTATTGATATGGCTCCGTTTGAGGCATTGTATGGTAGACGGTGTAGAACGCCTTTGTGTTGGTATGAATCTGGAGAGAGTTCAGTAATTGGGCCAGAAATTGTTCAGCAGACTACTGAAAAGATCAAATTGATTCAAGAGAAGATGAGAGCTTCTCAGAGTCGTCAGAAAAGTTATCATGATAAGAGGAGGAAGAATTTAGAATTTAGTGCTGGAGACCATGTGTTTATGAGAGTTACTCCGATGACGGGTATTGGTCGAGCGTTGAAATCTAAGAAGTTGACTCCGCGTTTTATTGGTCCGTTTCAGATTACGGAAAGAGTTGGAGAAGTTGCTTATCGTATTGCTTTACCTCCGAGACTTGCGAATTTGCACGATGTTTTTCATGTTTCTCAGCTGAGGAGATACATTCCAGACCCATCTCATGTAATCCAAATAGATGATGTACAGGTGAGAGATAACCTGACAGTAGAAACATTGCCTATGAGGATAGAAGATCGGGAAGTGAAACAGTTAAGAGGTAAAGAGATAGCATTAGTGAAGGTTGCTTGGGGAGGTCCAGCAGATGGAAATATCACTTGGGAGCTGGAGAGCCAGATGAAAGAGGCTTATCCGGAACTGTTCGTCTAAGGTATGTTTTCGAGGACGAAAACTCTTTTAGTGGGGGAGAGTTGTAACACCCCAGTTTCAATTATTTGGTTTATTTAAATTTGGGAAATTATTTTATTAGAATTAATAAAATAAAAAGGAATTATTTATTTTGAAATATGGAGGAAAATGAAAGAAATAAGAAAATACTGAGTTTTAAGTTATTGGGCTTGGAGGTTGTTAGTAAAGAGTGGGGGTGAAAAAGAAATAAAGTTATGTTTTGGAACTCAAGTTAGTTTCCTCATTTTTCACGATAAACAGAAGTTGGGAATTTGGGGAAATAGAGCTCTGAAGGTACGAAGAACGAAGAACGAGGAACATCGCTCAAGAATTCAAAGCTGCTAATTGATAAGGTAAGGGGGGCTATTACTCGATTTACCTTTGTTTATGGGTTTATGTACGGTTGATTTGGGTAATCGTAGGAAAAAAACCCCAATTGTTAGATGTTACTAGGAATTGATACCCTTAGGATTGAACCTTGTTAGAAAAGGGTTAGGTTCCCAATTTTTATGAATCGATTAGGAATTTTAGGTTCCAAATGGTGAATTGGGAGTATATCTGCATGATCGTGAATTTACCTTGGAAGTTGTAGGGATAACCTTAATGTTGTCAGAAATTCCCCAAAAAGGGACGAGTAATCACTGTTAAGGTTACTACAATAATTGTTGGTAATTATGAAATGAATGTGTTGTTTTGAGTTGTGAAGTATCGATGTCGTTATATACCGAAATGCGCGTTTAGCCGACATTTTCCCGCGTTTGGCTGTTGTTCTGAGCTGCTGCAGGTTCAGGAAAAATCCTGTACGCGCTCAGCAACACGGGCCGTGTTGCACAACACGGGCACCCGTGTTGCTCTTCTGGTTGCTTTTCTGGTTGTACAACACGGGCCGTGTTGCACAACACGGGCACCCGTGTTGCTCCCCCTGTACTGATAAGGATAAAATGTTTTTTTTTTCCTGGAATGTGTTGCCCAACACGGGCCGTGTTGCACAACACGGGCACCCGTGTTGAGTCCCTGTATTGATGAGGAAAAATTGTGTTTTCTGGACGTATTGCCCAACACGGGCCGTGTTGCACGACACGGGCACCCGTGTTGAGGTTACTGTGTTGATTTTTCTGAACTTTGTTTTCAGTGCTTGATTTTGGGATTTTATTGCCATGCTTTTGGATAATGTTATCGAGCATGAATTTATGATGTGACTTGATATGATTGATGTTTAAATAGTATGCTGAGTGATTACATGCTATCCATATCTTGTTATGATTTGATGTTGTTGATGTGCATGATATGTGGATTGATGTTCATAGTATGCTGAGTGTTACATACTTACATATCATGTTGCATTTGTTAATTCCCATTGTGTGGAATTAACATGGTGGCCAATATACGTGTCCGCGATTTAATGGAACGTTGAGGTGGTAGCCGTGTCCGCGATATAATGGAACGGTGAGATATCCGTGACCCGAGATTTAATGGGGCGGTAAAGTGGTACCACATGCATGAGTGTGTTGCATTACATTGAATATAACATGAATGGATGATTTATCCAATGTTGTATGTGATTGTTTGTATGCACGTATGGTTGCTAAATGGTTGACGATGTTTGATGTTAATTGCAAATATGAAAAGCAATATATTATGGTATATGAATTGTAAAGGTTTTTGTAAACTATGAAATATGCTAATTATTGGGTGATGCTTATGATTCCTGAATTGATTGTTATGAACGTATAATCAAATGTATAATTGAGATGCTCACCCTTACTGTTGAATATTTCAGATTGAGGAGCTTCGTTCAGGTGCTTGGCGAAGGCTTGCCGTTCTAGTTTATTTTCGTTTTAGTATTGTCCGGGTCATGCTCTGGTAGTTGTAACTCCGGGAACGGTTGTTTGTCGAGCTGCTTTAGTCAGACTCGTTTATTTCCTTAGTATTTGGTTATAATATAATGTTGAAATATTCCAGGTGTTAATCCCTGATGATTGAAAATATTATAACTTTGGTTTTATTAAATAAATTATTCCGCTGTGTAAACATGTATGAGTTACTACTAAGATTATGCATGACAGGAATTTGTTGTTTTATTAAAAGAGAATTGTAGCATCCTCGAATTATACATGTACTCTGAAATTATAATTTTAATTATTTGCGAAAATTACTTGGGGTTTTAGAGGGTGTTACATTTAGCATGATTCGTTAACATATTCTTAATCCTTGAGTCATTTGCAAACTAATGGTTACATTTAATTTCGTTTTTGCTGACTATACATCAAGATGCCATAGTTAGGGTTCTTGTTTCGTTTTTAGGGTTTTTCTGTACGAGGACAATTGGCCATGGATAGTGGTACCATGATGCTCGTGAGGTTGCAACGATTTGATTGGTACCACTGGTTTTGATTTATCATGCAGGGACAAGGTTTTGGAGTGGACAAGGGTTGTACCTACGCCCAGTGTCCGTAGGTAAAAGTATGTGAACTAAAACGACAGAAGCGACGAAGGAGACGATGACATGGCACGCTGTGAATAGGCCATTTGAATTTCGCGCATTTTTGAATTTAGCCATTTGTTTTAGCATATTATATTTGTTATTCATTATTTGTACAACTAACAAAGCTAGCACAGCTGGTAAGCGCGCAAGGTAAAAACGCCTAGGGGCCTGGGTTCGATCCACAGGTCCCAACTTTGTTCCATATTATTTTGCTCTACATAATCAGGTGCTGTTAGCTGGCTATTTCGAATAAAGAAGAAACCACTATCAAAACAATATTTCGAATAAGCACCTAAGGAGGTTGATATCAATGTTGAATATTGGTGGGAAATATAGAACCATTGTGCTAAAGGATTCTTCGATTTCCCGTGATAGATGATGGATTTCGATTTGGGATTTCTAGTGTTTAAAATATAAAGAATTCCTTTATGAAAGGGTGCTAGAATTGGAAACGGTCCAGGTAATTGATTTATTTCGAAACGAAGAAAATTAGTAAAATGCTTCGATTGGCGCAGGTTTCGAATTTAAAATAAGAGCGCCATTCTTAGAAGACGCGTGGAAGTCAGTAAGCGTGAGAAGCCTGCATGCTTCGAATGTGGCATGATTTTAGAGTAGGACTGTTAGGGTCAAGACACTATAAATAGGTGTTTTTATGTTATATTTGGCATGTTCATTTTCATGTACTAAAAAATCTCAAACTCTCAAATTACCGTGAATTAAGGGAAACGAGTCAGAAGACAAAATGTACGTATTGAACATCATGATTCTTTACAATTTCAATACAAGTATTTTTATATTTCGTTCACTATTACAGTTTTTCTGCCCTTAAATCTTTCGATTTCCTTGCATTTCCTTGTTTTACTTGCCTTTAAACACATTTATTTCTTTAGAAACTTCACTTTTACTTTATCCTTTTATTCAAACACTTCATATTTCCAAAAACTGTTATATTCTTAGAAACTCCTTATCTTTACATTCAAGCATTAAATCCTATGTCTAATTCGAAGCCTTTCCTTTCTACATTCAGTCAGTTTATTCCTATAGACAATTTTAGAGATATTTCTTAAGAATCTCACATTCGAACTTAACATACAATATAAGTTTATCAAGATAATGGGTATGAACATAGAAATGAGTTATGACACATGTGTTCTAGGATCAATCTAGTCGATCCTACAAGTAACCAATAATATTCAATAAATTGGAAGACTAGCAGTTGTTTACTAGAAATCACTGTAAACAGGTGCCCACGTAGTCAATGAGTCTACCATGCATCCTCAGTATCCAGTCATCCAAATCATCCACACTCCAGATCAAAGGCCTATCCTTGAGGGACCAATATAGGCATGAGTCAAGCACATGCAAAGGATTGTGAAAAGTCAATGGGGTCATCAGCATTTGGGCCCAGATTTTCCACCAAACACCCCCTCATTTTTCTATTTACCTCAGGCCCATTCTATTTCTTTTCTAATTTTTATTATTTAATTTGTTTAATTTATTTTCTAACAAATTAATTTCTTTTTTCACAAAAAAATCATAAAATCAATTTTCATAAATTTAGAATTAGGTTTTTTTATTTTTTATCAAATTTAATTTTATATTAATTTTAATTTAATTTAGGGTAATTCTAGCTTTTTGTATATAATTAAAATCAATTAGCAAATTAGGGTTATCATGTGATTTAATTTTTATTTCTTTTCTCAATAAAACAAAAATACAAAAATAGGTTGATTCAATTATTTTTCTTAAATTTTAAATTAATTAGTAATTAGGTTTTTATTTAATTAAAATCTTATTTTCTCAAAAACAATCAAAAAACAACAAAAAATGATTTTTCTTTAAATTCAATTAGGTTTAGATGGGGTCAAAACCCTAATTTTGTTTCATTTAATTCATCGCGCGCGTTTTATTATTTTCGCAATAGTAATGTAACTACTTATAGTATGTAATAGTTTAATTAGGATTTTCTTTTATTTATCGTTTTACGGTTTTTTTTTGGCTATGTAATCCCTACCCTGAAGCCTTGTAATATCGTAGTTTTTATTTCTCGCATTTTAATTCTCGCAAATATTAACTGTTAGATGTATGATAATATGATTATATGACAAGACTTCATTGTGATACGGTGGGAGAACTGACTTAAGGTTTTTGCGTTTGTGTTTGCAAATGTTTCGGTTTAGCAAGAGTCGCCACCGACTTTTTATTTTATCCTAAGGAAAGGTCAAAAAGCACAGGAGAGACCTTTGAGATGTTTTCTTGGTGTTGTACCCCAAAATTTTCCCTCCCATTTTCTCAACATTTCTCATCACCAGGCTCTTGAAGATCAAGATCCAGTTAGGGTTTCATCTGCTCAAGACTTCTCCTTGCACTGTTGACCCAAATTAGGGTTTGTGTTTGCACAAAGATGTTTTGACCTAAAATGCCTAAGATGACCTTCTTGCTTCATATTGGACTCCCAAGTTTATCCATATCAAGTTTCAAGTCTTGATTCCAAGTTTTGCCCAGTCAATTGGACAGTTGACCTAGAAATCAACTGTATTGGGGAAAAAGTCAACTGTGACCAATTAACAGTCAAACCTCATGAAAATTGACCCACATCAACATTATGAACTCACATGGACCATTTGATCATGTTTGGATCACAATTCCACAAGAAATTTGATCAGATCACCAAAAGGGCAAAATGGTCATCTTTAGGGTTTTGACTGCACAAAGGCAATTTTTGATTGTTTGACCTAGCCAATGGCAAACCAAGCTCACATATGGACTCAAGGACCCCATGCAATTATCTTGACATGCTCAACAAGTTCAAAAGATCCCAAGTACACAAGATTGACAGTTGAATTTCCCAGTCAATTGATCAATTTTGACTGTATACTGAAAAGTCAAACTTTGACTTTTTGGTCAAAATCAAGAGTCAAGATTCATTTTTCATCAAAACATGCCAAATCATGAAACTTGTTCACCAAGAAATCAAAAATTGCAAATTAGGGTTTGAAATGGGAATTTTTCATAACTTAGAATTTTTCTAAGTTATGAAAAACCCTAATTTTTTCCCAACTTTGCCCCACTTTCTCACCAAGATTCATTTGGATTAAAACAAAAGTCAAAACATGAAAGTTGTAGCTTGTTGCATAATCTACAACTTTGATTCACAAAGTTTTCCCAAATGAGGCTTGTATCTCAAGTTACAATTTTTGGAATAAGGGTACTAAACCATTCTTAACTTAGTGAAATTTTAACCTATTTTGGCAAGGTTTTCTACCTAACTTCCAGGCTATTTTCCATACACTTACACTTGGAATTTCAATTTGCATTTCAAATGTGGATTGTAGTACACATTCCAAGCTTTCCAAAATGTCCAAGAACTCATCAAACAACCTCATAACTTGAGAGATTCGAATTTTGCAATATGGCAAAAACTCACTTTTGAATTGGTCATGTACATGTTCATAACTTATGTCATTTTCAAGTCAGCTTGGTTTGTGCTACATTACAGGTCCTTAAACCATCCAACACTCAATAATTTAATGCATGTTCATTGTGCTAAGGCTTTGTTTCATGAGTTTATGCATTACATTTTGAATTAAGCCATTTATGGAAAAAGCAAAATGGCCATTTTTGCAAAAGCAAGCTTTATGTCATAATGCAAATCCAAGAGGTACAGATCAAATCCAATTGGCAAAAGATTATGAGCAAAACACTCTGATCAAGACAAGGTTAGCAGCATGTTTATGGGGCCTCTACTTGCCTAGAACATCAACTTGGTTTTGCTTGCTTAAGTGTGAAGAAAAGTGGCATATCACAAGAGAACTTTCATCTCAGCATTAGAACACTTAAGAAAATATTGTACACACATTCTAATCATCCTAACCAAGCTGAAGCACGACCCTAAGACCACCAATACCTCCCCATTGCCAAAATCACTCTCAAACTGCAAAAACAGAGCAACCTCTGCAGATTGAGTTCCAACTCTTAATCCTTTCAAGCATTCTTGCCCAAAACATTTCAGACACCTTCCCTACCATCAATCCAAACTATCCAAAGCATTAGAAGCAACCTGTAACTCCTCTAATCCTTTTGGCCATTTTCACTTTTCTGATTTACAGGTGAAGTGCTACAGCACGATTCAAAAGGTTTCAAGACAAAGTAAAGCTTGGAATAGCATCCCTGGACATCAAGGAAGCTATACCAATCATCACCTTGCACTGAAAGCTTCTCCATTGCCAGATAGAACTTCAATTGAACAGGTAAGTTCATGAACTCGTATCTCTCTTATTAGGCATTGTTAGCTTTAGGTTTGTGAAGAGAATATGTCACATTCATAGCCCTGAACATGCCCATGTAATTAGATTTCATTTATATTATGTGTGCTGCAAGAATTTTGAGTCTGAACATGGCAGAAAACTTAGGTCAGGATTTGGGAATGTCAAAATTCTCTCTCATTTCTGAGAGTTAGGATGAGTTTTTTATATATTTAGAATCGTGATTCAATGCTTAACATTTCTCATGTTGGAAGTTTGTGCAAAAGATCAAAGAATCCAGGTGTTTGAATTGGAAGTACAGGCGCGCGTTTTTTGAACGTTTTTGTTCAGAGGTTGAAGAAGAAGCTTCATGGGCTGGGCTTGCTTCTGATTTTCTTTTCACACCATATTTTTGGTTTTGCACCCCCTGAGCCCATTTTATTTATTTGCTTGATTTGTTGACTTTTCTTTTTTCATTTTGACTTATTTATTTTTGCTAATAATATTAAAAACATGAAAAATATTTTTTACACCATTTTTATATTTTTTAGGTATTTATTTGCTTATATGGACATTTGTACATATATATATATATATATATATATATATATATATATATATATATATATATATATATATATATATATATATATATATATATATATATATATATATATATATATATATATATATTATTTAGAATAGATAGGAAAAATAATGCAAATATACTTTATTTTCTGATTTTATTACATTTTCCTTTTTGAAAATATTTTATGCAAAATATATATTTTTTATAAATATTAAATATTATTATTTTTTATATATAATACATATTTAGAAATTAATACATATATATATATATATATATATATATATTTATTAGTATATTTAGGTTAAAATACAAAAATACCTATATTTTTTATTTTATTAATATTTGACATAAAAAAATACTTTTTATAAATATACTTCATTTTATTTTATTTTTTTGTACATAATAAACAAATACTTGTATAAATTAAATAATATATATATTACTTAATAAAAATTAGGGTTTTACCCTAAAAATACAAAAACTCCAAAATAATACTTTTTTTTTTATTTTTATTTATTTTGACACAAATAATACTTTTTTTCATACACATAAAAACCCTTCTTTTTGCATTTTGCATCTTTATTGTATTTCCCATTTAATTTATGCAATCAATTATTTGTAAATATTCCAAAATTGATGTAATAGCTAGGTTTAAATTTCTTGTCTAAATATCCCCCCATTTGAACATTTGTACCCCCCTTCCCATATTGTGTTGTAATAACGTAGGAATTTTACTTTTCGCACTTTAAACGCTTTCTAAATATACCATGCTAGAATTAGGGTTTGTATGCAAATAAAAAGAACAAAATAGTTTGACCTAATTTCAAGATAAACAAGCATGAAAATGGACAACACATCTCACACTTGCACCCCTAGGGTATTCCACTTGTTGCCTTCAAATAAATGGGCCATATTGCATGTTAGGTTTCTTTGGGTAAAAAACAAACAATCAAATGATCATAGTCCCACGATGACGCTTTCAAAAAGTTGCCTAAAATGATCAAGTCCCTTTCAAAGAAAAATTTCCCAAAGACATTTAACACTATTGCAATTATGGTCTAAACGATGACCCGCGCCCGTCCCTTTCATCTCCTAACACAAGATTGTCCACCAAATGCAATGGTGGAACAAAATTGTTAAAAGGATTAAAAACATAACAAAAATCTTTGAGAACTTTAGGGTAGATAGCTCCTAAGTACTTGTCAACTTGCAAAACAAAACACTTGCCTATTTTTCAAACCACACTTCACAAACACTTTCAAAACAAACTTTCAAAAACCTTGAAACATCTTTTCAAAAAGACAAACACCTTTTGTAAAACATTCGAGTAAAGAATTGTTACAAGGGTAGCCTAGACAAGGCATCTTTGTCAAAACATTTTCAAAAGCCACACACAAAGCACCATTTCAAACAATTGAAAACCAAGGCAAGTTGATCTAAGCAAGTACCTAAGAGCCCATGGATAACCATGGATAGAAAGGGTGCTAATACCTTCCCTTTCTATAATCTACTCCCCGAACCCAAGAAAAATCTCAAAGGTTTTTGCTGTGCTTTTTAAACCTTTCCTTAGGATAAAATAAAAAGTCGGTGGCGACTCTTGCTCAACCGAAACATTTGCAAAAACAAACGCAAAACTCTAGTCAGTTCTCCCACCGTATCACAGAACTGGCGACTCTGCTGGGAACAAATTTAAAAGTGGAGTAACCTTAGGGCTTAGATCACCCTCTTGCATGACTAATTGTTTGAATTGTTTGCTTTATATCTTGGCTCTATTGTTTGGGTTTGCAATCCTACACTCGGATTTTGGGAAACATTCATAGATAGCAATACGTTGTGGAAACTGTGCAGGGTATACCGACACGGTCGAAGCAATAGCTATATTAGTGTGACATATTTGTGAGTACCGGTAACCCTTGAGTTCAATGAAGGAGAGTACGGGGCCGCTGAGTGATGTCACTAAGCACTAATGACCTAGAACCTTACTTGACCATCTTGGCCTTTTATTAGGGGTAGTGAGATGACCGGCTTTGGTGCAGTCCGAAGTTGGTAGATACTCGATACTACACTCATTGAGGGTTGTTTTCTTGGAATATTTTGGTCGCTAGTTAAGTGGCTAAACCAAAACAATGAACAATGAAAACAATCCAATGATATTGAGCTCCTTAGAACCCGGTTACTATTTATAGGACAGGTTTTTAAGCCAACTACACTCAAGAGGGTACTGACCTATGAAACCCCATGCAAGCCTGAAACTAGGGTTTGGTGTGATTTGCTTGTACATATGTTTTGTGCATACATCATAAACATCATAAAACATCATATGCATTCACTAACCATTTCAAGGGTTTGGATCTTCATCTTTGTTCTTGTTTTGTAGGTCATGGAAATTCCTCGCAGAAACACCATCCAAGTCAACCTTGTGAGAATCTCTCCTCAACTCAAGGAGCTCACCTCAAGAATTCCGGAAAGCTCATCCTTCAGTGAAAGACATGGTAGACTGCTCAGTTTAGTCAACACCAACATTGAAGAAGACATGATGAAAGTTCTATTCCAGTTCTTTGACCCTCTTCACCACTGTTTCACTTTCCCTGATTACCAGTTGGTGCCCACTTTGGAGGAGTTTTCTCAACTCCTGAGAATTCCTATCCTTAATCAACTACCCTTCAACGGTACGGAAAAGGAACCAAAGCCGGAAGATGTTGCTCGAGCATTACATCTACAACCATCCGACATCAAGGGGCATTGGGAAACCAGAAGCGGCGTCAAAGGATTCTTAGCAAAATTTTTGTTTGAGAAAGCACAAGAATGTTGGAATTCATTGGACCTACAAGCCTTTGAAGAAATTGTGGCACTCTTTATCTATGGGTTGGTCTTGTACCCAAATTCTGACCAATTGGTAGATGTCAACGCCGTCAAAATCTTCTTGTCCAGAAATCCAATACCAACACTGCTTGGGGACATTCTTCACTCATTTTACACACGAACAATGAGAAAGAGGGGTGTTCTCATGTGCTGTACTCCTCTCCTTGCAAGGTGGTTTATTTCGCACCTTCCACAATCTGTCCTGAAGAATGACCAAGGCTCAAGGTGGTCCCAACGGTTGATGACTCTTACTCACTCTGATGTACATTGGTGTTCTCGGTCCAGAGAAAATGTCATCATCGTCGATCATTGTGGAGAATTCCCTAATGTTCCTTTACTTGGAATTAGAGGAGGTATCACCTACAACCCTTGCCTAGCTTTGAGGCAATTTGGATATGCACGGAGGGATGGCCCTCATGATATGTTGATTCCTTACCTAGTTTTTGACTTCGACAACGATGCGCAAGGACTTCGCCAAAGATTCATCAGAGCTTGGGGAAGACCCAACAAGGTTGATAGCAAGACTCTGGGACACAAGAACTCCATCCCTCTTGAGCCTTACCTCAAGTGGGTACGAGCCCGAGCCCAAAGTCTAATGATGCCTTATCCTCATGTACTCCCGGTGATTAAAGAGCCCGTCAAGGAAGGAGAGGTTCCCTACACCATCCTACATCCAGACATGCCTACATCGTGGGAGGAAATGCAAAAAAGTTGGATTCAGCTCAAGGAAGAACGGAATACCTTTGAAGCTAGCTTCTACGCCAGTGAGAAGAATGTTTTAGAGCTTACCCGCCGACTCCATGAGCAAGAGGCCCTCAACACCTACATCGCACCAAAGAGGATGCGCAATGTCTTTTTGCCTTGAGAAGTTATTTTGTAATATTTGGCCCATGGGGGCATTTATGTACTAACAAATTTCTTCTTATTAATATGACGTGCGTTCTTCTTTGTCTGCAACAATTTTGAATGTTCTAAATCCTTGAATGCATTGCATACATAAGCATACCATTCATCATGTGCATAAGCAGGTCTCACTCCAGGTTTCCTTATCTGTCTGCTGTTTATTTCAGTAGGATGGATCTCGAGCAAACAGTCAAAGACCTGCAAGCTCAGAATGCACAGTTTCAGCAACTCCTGACAACCTTGGCTAAAGGTCAGGAGGATCTCAAGACCTTACTGGGGAATAAAGACCCAGTGAAAAAGAAGAAGAAGAGACTCGGAGTGGCTACTTTGGGGTGAAGATTTGACGGAGAAGCTCGGAGAGTGCTTGAATTTCCTCCTACTTCTGATGAAGGAACCAGTAAAGGAGGTGGGGCTGCGGTACCTTTCGAGTCCGATGTGGAAGAAGAAGAGGTCGAAGAGGATGAAGACTATTCTGATCAGCAATACCCTCCAGCCAATGATAAATACAAAGGGCTAGAAGACAGGTTGGCCGCCATGGAGCTACAAAGAGTACCGGGTTTGGACTTTGAAGACTTGGGTTTGGTTGTCGGGATTGTGATTCCCCCAAAATTCAAAGTGCCAGTTTTTGTGAGGTATGATGGGATGTCCTGTCCAAAAATGCATCTCAGGTCCTACGTGAGAAAGATCCAACCCTATACGGCAGATAAAAACCTTTGGATTCATTTTTTCAAGACAGCCTTTCTGGAGCTCAGTTGGAGTGGTTTTATCAGCTAGAGGGAACCAGCGTCCGAAATTGGGAAGACTTGGCCACCGCCTTTTACAAACAATATCAATACAATTCTGACCTTGCCCCTACTCGTACCCAACTTCAGGGTATGTCATTGGGAACAGGCGAAGGATTCAAAGAATATGCACAAAAATGGAGGGATTTGGCTGGCAGGGTGCATCCTCCTTTAACCGACCGCGAACTCGTTGATATGTTCCTAGGGACCCTATCTGGGCCATTTTTCAATCATCTGATTGGTAACTCGTCCGCGGGGTTTACCGATTTGATCTTAACAGGCGAAAGAATAGAAGCTGGCATCAAGTCAGGAAAGATTCAGAAGGGTGTTGCTGCAAGTGTTGAGAAGAAGCCTTTTAAGAAGGAAACAACTGTGGTATATTCTCAGAGAAGAACAGGGAAGACGGAGCGTCGGCCAACTGTGGGGGCCGTAATGATTCAAAACACTCCAAATGAGCAGCCTCGCTATAACCAGTCCAGACCAAATCAGCAACGGGTGGAACAGCCACAACGGCAGTTCACCCATATTAATATGACTCCAGCGCAAGTGCTTCCCCATCTATTGAAGTTGAATCTCGCCACCATCAAGGAGGCACCAAAGAATGTGAATACGTCCTCTCCGTATTATCATGCTAATGCTAAATGCGCCTACCATTCAGACAGTGTTGGGAACGACACCAATGATTGTTGGGCACTCAAGCATAAGATCCAAGACCTGATAGAGGCGAAGGAAGTGGAGTTTGACGCTCCGGAGAAGCCTAATGTGATATTTGCACCCATGCCGAAGCACGGCCGAAATGTCAATGCCATTGAAGAAGATTTGTATGTTGCTGATGTCAATGATCTGACTACTCCACTGCTAACCATCAAGTTGAATCTGTTAAGGGTCGGGATCTTCCCGGGATGTAAAGAAGACGGCTATTGTTGTTACTCTATGTCGTTTGATTGTCCGTTACTGAAGAAAGGCATCCAAGGCCTTATGGATAGTCGACAAATCTTGTTTGAAAAAGTTTCTGCTGTTCCAACCCATACTGAAGATGTCTCAATCATAACCATTCACGCCAATCTTTCCAAGGCCGTCAAAAAGCCTGTTAAGATTACGCCAGCTACGAAATCTGTTCCTTTGAAGATAACAATGCCAGGGCCTGTCCCCTATGTTTCTGAGAAGTCGATACCATGGAACTACGGCGGCGACGTCTACTACCATGGTATTAAGCAAATCGAAATAATTGAAGAAAGTTCGGATGATGAAGAAGCCAGCATTAGTAACATTGCGGGCACTAGCAAAATCACCAGGAGTGGGAGAATATTTTCTCCAGAGATTGCCCCTCCAAGAGCAATCTTTGGACCCTCATCAGCTGACAAGGTCATCCCTGCACCAATAAAACTCTCTGCTAGACCCCCTTTGATTGAGGATGTTGTTGTTCCTAGTACTGTCTCTCCTACCGCTGCTGATAAAGGTAAGGGAATCCAGGATGAGCTCGTCAGGACGAGGGCTCAACCCTTGGTCATCCCGGAAACCTCCAAGAAGGAAATGGATGAGATTTTGAGGATAATCAAAAGAAGTGATTACGATGTGGTAGAACAGTTGGGGCAAACCCCCTCAAAGATCTCCATGCTGGCACTACTACTTTGCTCAGAAGCGCACGCTAAAGCCCTGATAAAATTCCTGAAGGCAGCCCATGTGCCCCAGGAAACCTCTGCGGATCAATTTCAAAATTGCGTGGCTAGCCTGACTGCGGATAATGGATTAGGTTTCTCTGATGCCGACCTAACTCCTAAAGGTAGAAACCACAGTGATGCTTTGCACATTTCAGTCGAGTGCCGAGGAACTACTCTCGCACACGTCTTGGTCGACACTGGTTCGTCGCTGAATGTGCTGCCTAAGAAGGCCTTGGACCGACTAGATTGTGAAGGGTTGGAGTTGAAGCCGAGTGATATTGTTGTCAGAGCTTTCGATGGTTCGAAGAGAATGGTCCATGGAGAGGTTGAAATTCCCATCAAGATAGGCACTGAGGTGTTTAAGTCTACTTTCTATGTGATGGACATCCGTCCGTCATACTCTTGCTTGCTGGGTAGGCCTTGGATACATCATGCTGGGGCAGTCACCTCCTCCTTACATCAGATGTTGAAGTATCCTGTCAAGGGAAAGATCATTACTGTCCATGGTGAAGAAGAGTACATGATTAGCCACTTAAATTCTTTCCGGTATGTGGAGGTTGAAGGAGAGTTCATTGAAACGCCTTTTCAGCATTTCGAAGAAGTCCTTCCTGAAATAGCAGTAGCAAAGTTGGCAGTTGAGACACCGAGGCAGATGGCCAGGATGGCATCTCTGGAGGACGCAAGAGCCGCAATAAAGGAAGGGAAGAAGTCAGCATGGGGGCAGTTACCTGACATTCCACATAAGACAGACAAATTTGGATTAGGGTTCACAGCCGCTGGCCAGAAAGCTATGCGCCGGTAGAAGATTGAAAGAGCGCCAGTCAAAATTTCTCCCTACGGAATCAACGCCTTGGAGGATGAAGACAAAGAGAGCAACATCGAAGAATGGATTTATCCAACTGTCAAAGGAGGATTGAGAAACTGGGAGGCAAAAGACTTTGTCCCCATCACTTTTATTCATCAGTAATTTATCTGTTAAGCATTTCCTATTTGGTCTGTAATATTTATTTTCAAACAATCCGTACACTATCTTTTTCACCTCATGCCTTGCCCGGGGCATGTAGGTCCCCTTGTAAGGGTTTTGATTATTTTTCATATCCATATGCCATGTTTAATGATTCATTGGACGTTTTTCATTTGATAAACTGCTTGTGTTCATTTTCTTTCCTTTTGCATTTTTTGTTTAAGGATGGCTATCCCTTACACACACCCACACTCACCAATGCAGGTACCCATCCACTCCGGATTCCATGGGTGACTATTCTGCTATATCTTTCAATAACTCTGAAGATCTGGTCAATCTAGCCGAGTATGAAGATGACGAAGGTTGTGAAGTACCAGGGGAACTAGCTAGACTTCTACAGCAAGAGGAAAGGGCCATCTTACCTCATGAAGAGTCATTGGAAACTGTCAACTTAGGGACCGAGGAAGACCGGAAGGAGGTACAAGTGGGTGCCAATCTGGAACCAAGAGTCAATGAGCGCCTGGTACAGTTGTTGAATGATTATGTTGAAATCTTCGCTTGGTCTTATGAAGACATGCCGGGTTTAGACACAGACATCGTGGTTCACCGTCTCCCTACAAGAGAGGATTGTCCACCGATCAAGCAAAAAGTTCGCTGAATGAGGCCTGATATGTCTGAAAAGATCAAGGCATAAGTAATGAAGCAATTTGACGCTGGCTTTCTGGCTGTTACGTCCTATCCTCAATGGGTCGCTAACATCGTGCCAGTACCTAAGAAAGATGGCAAAGTCAGGATGTGTGTGGACTACCGGGATTTGAATAGGGCCAGCCCCAAAGATGATTTTCCGCTACCACACATTGACATTTTAATCGACAATACAGCTCAGCACAAAGTGTTTTCCTTCATGGATGGATTCTCGGGCTACAATCAAATCAAAATGGCCCCCGAGGATATGGAGAAAACAACTTTTGTCACGCAATGGGGCACTTTCTGTTACAAGGTGATGTCGTTCGGGCTGAAGAACGCAGGGGCGACTTATCAACGCGCCATGGTAGCTTTGTTTCATGATATGATACATCATGAGATTGAAGTTTACGTAGACGATATGATAGCTCGGTCACAAACAGAGGAAGAGAACCTTGAACATCTAGAAAAGCTGTTTGCCAGGTTAAAAGAATACAAGCTCAGGCTGAATCCAAGTAAGTGCACTTTTGGAGTTAGGTCTGGTAAACTCCTGGGATTCATTGTAAGCAACAAAGGAATTAAAGTCGATCCAGCAAAAGTGAAAGCAATACAAGAGATGCCTGCTCCCCGTACTGAAAAGGAGGTTAGAGGGTTCTTGGGGCGCTTGAACTATATTGCCAGATTCATCTCTCATCTGACTTCTACCTGTGAGCCAATTTTCAAACTCTTGAAGAAGGATCAGGTAGTCGAATGGAACGACGATTGCCAAGCTGCTTTTGATAGAATCAAGGAGTATTTGCTAGAACCTCCTATTCTGATGCCACCCGTCGAAGGAAGACCACTGATCATGTATTTGACCGTCTTGGATAACTCAATGGGGTGTGTTTTGGGCCAGCATGACGAGTCTGGTCGAAAAGAGCATGCTATTTATTACCTTAGCAAAAAGTTTACCGACTGTGAGACTCGCTACTCACTGCTCGAGAAAACTTACTGCGCTTTGGTATGGGCTGCTCGCCGACTAAGACAGTATATGTTGACTCATACTACCTTGTTGATTTCCAAAATGGACCTTATCAAGTATATTTTCGAAAAGCCCGCTTTATCTGGAAGGATAGCTAGATGGCAAATGATCCTGACTGAGTATGACATCCAGTACACCACCCAAAAAGCTATAAAAGGGAGTGTACTAGCTGACCATCTGGCTCATCAAGCTATCGAAGATTATCAACCCATGAGATTTGATTTCCCAGACGAGGACATCATGAATTTGGACAACATTGAAGGTAACGGACCGTATGACGGACCCGAAAAGGGATCCCGATGGACCCTGTACTTTGATGGTGCTTCAAATGCACTTGGAAATGGTATTGGCGCAGTGCTCATTTCTCCGGAAGGCTGTCACACACCTTTCACGGCCCGACTTTGCTTTAGCTGCACAAACAACATGGCTGAATACGAAGCTTGCATCTTTGGTCTCAAGGCTGCTATAGACTTGGGGATCAAATCTTTGATCGTATTTGGGGATTCGGCTTTGGTTATCAGTCAAATCAAAGGAGAGTGGGATACCAAGCATCCTAATCTTATCCCATACAAAGAACATGTCTTGACATTGTTGCCTCATTTCGAGCAAATTACCTTCGAGCATTTCCCGCGAGAAGAGAATCAGCTAGCAGATGCTCTGGCCATAATGTCCTCCATGTTTAAACTCAACTGGGATAACGAGGCTCCCCAAATCACCATCGAGCGAATGGATGAACCTGCACATTGTCACGAGATTAATACCGAAGAAGTAGTGGAACAACCTTGGTTCCATGAAATCAAAAGGTATCTCGAGACTAGAGATTATCCCGAAGGAGCTTCCGTAAATGACAAGAAGTTCTTAAGGAAATTTGCGGCCAAGTTCTTCCTGAGCAACGACATCCTTTACAAACGAAGCCATGATTGTGTATTACTCCGATGTGTGGACAAAGCTGAAGCAGAGTTGATCATGACTGATATACACAGCGGCATATTTGGCACTCACTTAAGCGGGCATACAATGGCTAAGAAGATCCTAAGGGCAGGCTATTACTGGTCTACCATGGAAGCTGACTGCCATCAACACTCCCGTACTTGCCACAAATGTCAAGTCTATGCTGACAAAGTTCATATCCCTCCGGTTCCCCTCAACGTTCTGACTGCTCCGTGGCCCTTTGCAATGTGGGGCATTGACATGATTGGAGAGATCAAGCCCACGGCTTCCAACGGACATCGCTTCATTTTGGTTGCCATTGACTATTTCACCAAATGGGTCGAAGCAGCTTCCTTCGCCTCTGTTACTAAAAATGTGGTTGCCCGCTTCATCAAGAAAAATCTCATCTGCCGGTATGGTGTTCCAGACAGGATCATCACAGACAACGGTACAAATCTGAATAATATAATGATCACCGCATTATGCGAGCAGTTCAAGATTTATCATCACAATTCATCTCCTTATCGGCCAAAGATGAACGGTGCTGTTGAAGCTGCGAACAAAAACATTAAGAAGATCATTCAGAAAATGACAGTCACTTACAAAGACTGGCATGAGATGTTACTGTTTGCTCTGCATGGATACCGTACGACGGCACGTACTTCAACTGGGGCAACCCCATTTTCTTTGGTGTATGGCATGGAAGTTGTCTTGCCTATGGAAGTCCAGATTCCTTCTCTAAGGATTATGAAGGATGCAGGTTTGAATGAAGATGATTGGATGCAGACCCGACTTGATCAACTCAATTTGATCGACGAGAAGCGACTCGCTGCTATATGCCATGGTCAGACGTATCAAAAACGGATGATCAAGGCCTTCAATAAGAAAGTCAGACGTCAAGTGTATCAAGTCAGAGATCTCGTAATCAAGCGGATTATCTTGCCGCAAAGTGATCCCAGGGGCAAATGGACTCCTACATATGAAGGACCATTTGTGATCAAGAGCATATTTTCTGGTGGTGCAATGATTCTGACCACCATGGACGGCGACGATTTGCCGCACCCTGCGAATGCAGACATAGTCAAAAGATACTACGCATAAAATAACCCGACAAGTCGAAAACCCGAAAGGGCGGCTTGGGCAAAAATGGGCATCCCGGTGGACCGAAAACCCGAAAGGGCGGTTCAGGCAAAAGTTAGGGATAAAAACAAAAAATCTGTACACCCGGCAAGTCGAAAACCCGAAAGGGCGGCTTGGGCAAAAAGGGGTTTCCCGGTGGATCAAAAACCCGAAAGGGCGATTCAGGCAAAAGTTAGGGAATTAAAGCGTATGACTATGTCTCGTCGGATCACTTCAAAGACAATCTCTTCATCAACCAGTTCCAGGCTTCTGATCAATCCAGTCATCGGCAAACAAAGCATTGAATGGACAGATATTCAGGGTTGTGAAAGCTATAGCGGAATGGAATCCCATGGAATTATTTCACATAGCCATCTTTATTTTGTATAAATTTTTCAAATATTTACGACAAAATCCTCTTACTAGGATGATTGTCTCCCTTGTACAAATATACTCATAGAAAGTCAATACAAATACTTTTCCCAGAAATTTGTGTCATTTCCTTTTCTTTTCTCTTGCACTATTTGTTTTATTTTGAGAAACGTCCAATGTTTTGTTAAATAGGCATATGCATTTGAACATAATCATTTCCTTATGAACCAAGAAAGAGGATTACTGATAGGTTGAAGGTACAGTTGGATATCTTGATACCCTTTCCAAGGAAACCCCCAGGAGATTTGGAATCCATATCCCTAGCAAGTCTTGAAGCTTATCCCTAGTAGATTCTGGAAGCTTATCCCCTGCAGAGTACGGACGTCTCTCCCAAGCTTTATTTAAGGTTATTCCTCACAAGGGCTTATAACTGGGTTATCCTCGGCTAACAACCACGGAAGATCGCACTCGGCAAAATTCTTCCTATCCCCCGCGGAGTTCATCAGAGTTCCCCAGCTTAACTTATCAATACAATCCCCAGAGGAGGTTGTCTTTGTACATCCCTGGCCAGAGGGTCCTCCAGAACTCATTTCCCCTCAGAGTTTAAGTTTCAGTATCCCCAGCCGAGCTAAAGCTTCAAATTGTCAATCCCCAGCAGAGCCAGACTAATGAACCTTCTCCCCACAGAGTTTTAGGAGAGCAAATCTTGAGTTCCCCAGTGAAGTCGCCAGAGTTACTTCCCACCAAACTGAAGATTCTCAATCTTGCATCCCCAGCATGAGTCTAGTAGATTGGAACTCCCCAGTAGAAGTCATCAGGAATTCCCCAGAAGATTGGTATACAACCCGAGCTCCTTTTTCTCCAGCAGTGACCAGGAATTATTCTTCCCGGCAGCAGTCGAGATACTGTCATCTTCAGCCATCTCGGATTCGCCTATCCTTTGCAAGGCAGCTCTCCAGCTTACATGCGCATTCATTTACATTCATATCATATAACATACATTGCGTCATGCATCATGACATTGCATATAACTAACTCTTTACCTTTTCAGGTAAGATCAGCCAAAAGACTAGAATCACTATCCTCCGAGTTTCTTTCCAGGAATAGTTCGGATGTGACCCAGACATGGCAACATTCTAATGCTTATTCCAAATTTATCCAGATGCAGTTTTACACGAGCTTATCATCAGAGAACTCTACGCCGGTTCTCCCTTCAAACTTCAAGACTTCTGAAAACAATTTATAGATTCTTCCCAACAACGGATGTTAATCTATCACTTGTTCAGATGCAACCTTTGAAAACAGTTTACGGACGCTTCCCAACAACGGATGCTGCTCTATTTCTTATTCAACTTCAAGACTTCTGAAAACAATTTACGAGTTCTCCAAGTAACGGATGTTAACCTATCGCTTGTTCAGTTTCTTCTCAAGACTTCTGAAAACAGTTTATGGATTCTTCCCAACAACGGATGTTAATCTATCACTTGTTCAGATGCAACTTTTGAAAACAGTTTACGGACGCTTCCCAACAACGGATGTTGCTCTATTGCTTATCCAACTTCAAGACTTCTGAAAACAGTTTACGGGTTCTCCAAGTAACGGATGTTAACCTATCGCTTGTTCAGTTACTTCTCAAGACTTCTGAAAACAGCTTATGGATTCTTCCCAACAACGGATGTTAATCTATCAACTTGTTCAGATGCAACTTTTGAAAGCAGTTTACGGATTCCTCCCAACAACGGATGTCAATCTATTGCTTATTCAGACCCCCAGTTCGAAGATGGTCCAAAGCATGGACACCTTCCTGATATTCCTTTCCAGATGGCATCTTTAAGCCCATCCCCGACAAGATTCTGTCACCCCTCCAGATGGCATCTCTAAGCCCATCTCCAAATGGCATCTCTAAGCCCATTCCCGCATCCATTACTTTGACGAGTGCAAATTTAAGGGCACTCTAGTGTCCAATCTCCTTTTACCCTCGAGTCACGAAAGGCAAGCTTGCCAATCTAACTCTTCGTATTCAAGAAGATTGAACAGGGGAAATTGTTGTACCCCAAAATTTGCCCTCCCATTTTCTCAACATTTCTCATCACCAGGCTCTTGAAGATCAAGATCCAGTTAGGGTTTCATCTGCTCAAGACTTCTCCTTGCACTGTTGACCCAAATTAGGGTTTGTGTTTGCACAAAGATGTTTTGACCTAAAATGCCTAAGATGACCTTCTTGCTTCATATTGGACTCCCAAGTTTATCCATATCAAGTTTCAAGTCTTGATTCCAAGTTTTGCCCAGTCAATTGGACAGTTGACCTAGAAATCAGCTGTATTAGGGAAAAAGTCAATTGTGACCAATTAACAGTCAAACCTCATGAAAATTGACCCACATCAACATTATGAACTCACATGGACCATTTGATCAAGTTTGGATCACAATTCCACAAGAAATTTGATCAGATCACCAAAAGGGCAAAATGGTCATCTTTAGGGTTTTGACTGCACAAAGGCAATTTTTGACTGTTTGACCTAGCCAATAGCAAACCAAGCTCACATATGGACTCAAGGACCCCATGGAATTATCTTGACATGCTCAAAAAGTTCAAAAGATCCCAAGTACACAAGATTGACAGTTGAATTTCCCAGTCAATTGATCAATTTTGACTGTATACTGAAAAGTCAAACTTTGACTTTTTGGTCAAAATCAAGAGTCAAGATTCATTTTTCATCAAAACATGCCAAATCATGAAACTTGTTCACCAAGAAATCAAAAATTGCAAATTAGGGTTTGAAATGGGAATTTTTCATAACTTAGAATTTTTCTAAGTTATGAAAAACCCTAATTTTTTCCCAACTTTGCCCCACTTTCTCACCAAGATTAATTTGGATTAAAACAAAAGTCAAAACATGAAAGTTGTAGCTTGTTGCATAATCTACAACTTTGATTCACAAAGTTTTCCCAAATGAGGCTTGTATCTCAAGTTACAATTTTTGGAATAAGGGTACTAAACCATTCTTAACTTAGTGAAATTTTAACCTATTTTGGCAAGGTTTTCTACCTAACTTCCAGGCTATTTTCCATACACTTCCACTTGGAATTTCAATTTGCATTTCAAAGATGGATTGTAGTACACATTCCAAGATTTCCAAAATGTCCAAGAACTCATCAAACAACCTCATAACTTGAGAGATTCAAATTTTGCAATATGGCAAAAACTCACTTTTGAATTGGTCATGTACATGTTCATAACTTATGCCATTTTCAAGTCAGCTTGGTTTGTGCTACATTACAGGTCCTTAAACCATCCAACACTCAATAATTTAATGCATGTTCATTGTGCTAAGGCTTTGTTTCATGAGTTTATGCATTACATTTTGAATTAAGCCATTTATGGAAAAAGCAAAATGGCCATTTTTGCAAAAGCAAGCTTTATGTCATAATGCAAATCCAAGAGGTACAGATCAAATCCAATTGGCACAAGATTATGAGCAAAACACTCTGATCAAGACAAGGTTAGCAGCATGTTTAGGGGGCCTCTACTTGCCTAGAACATCAACTTGGTTTTGCTTGCTTAAGTGTGAAGAAAAGTGGCATATCACAAGAGAACTTTCATCTCAGCATTAGAACACTTAAGCAAATATTGTACACACATTCTAATCATCCTAACCAAGCTGAAGCACGACCCTAAGACCACCAATACCTCCCCATTGCCAAAATCACTCTCAAACTGCAAAAATAGAGCAACCTCTGCAGATTGAGTTCCAACTCTTAATCCTTTCAAGCATTCTTGCCCAAACCACTTCAGACACCTTCCCTACCATCAATCCAAACTATCCAAAGCATTAGAAGCAACCTGTAACTCCTCTAATCCTTTTGGCCATTTTCACTTTTCTGATTTGCAGGTGAAGTGCTACAGCACGATTCAAAAGGTTTCAAGACAAAGTAAAGCTTAGAATAGCATCCCTGGACATCAAGGAAGCTATACCAATCATCACCTTGCACTGAAAGCTTCTCCATTGCCAGATAGAACTTCAACTGAACAGGTAAGTTCATGAACTCGTATCTCTATTATTAGGCATTGTTAGCTTTAGGTTTGTGAAGAGAATATGTCACATTCATAGCCCTGAACATGCCCATGTAATTAGATTTCATTTATATTATGTGTGCTGCAAGAATTTTGAGTCTGAACATGGCAGAAAACTTAGGTCAGGATTTGGGAATGTCAAAATTCTCTCTCATTTCTGAGAGTTAGGATGAGTTTTTTATATATTTAGAATCGTGATTCAATGCTTAACATTTCTTATGTTGGAAGTTTGTGCAAAAGATCAAAGAATCCAGGTGTTTGAATTGGAAGTACAGGCGCACGTTTTTTGAACGTTTTTGTTCAGAGGTTGAAGAAGAAGCTTCATGGGCTGGGCTTGCTTCTGATTTTCTTTTCACACCATATTTTTGGTTTTGCACCCCCTGAGCCCATTTTATTTATTTGCTTGATTTGTTGACTTTTCTTTTTTCATTTTGACTTATTTATTTTTGCTAATAATATTAAAAACATGAAAAATATTTTTTACACCATTTTTATATTTTTTAGGTATTTATTTGCTTATATGGACATTTGTACATATATATATATATATATATATATATATATATATATATATATATATATATATATAATGCAAATATACTTTATTTTCTGATTTTATTACATTTTCCTTTTTGAAAATATTTTATGCAAAATATATTTTTTTTATAAATATTAAATATTATTATTTTTTATATATAATACATATTTAGAAATTAATACATATATATATATATATATATATATATATATATATATATATATATATATATATATATATATATATATATATATATATATATATATATATATATATATATATATATATATATATATATATATATATATATATATATATATATATATATATATATATATATTAGTATATTTAGGTTAAAATACAAAAATACCTATATTTTTTATTTTATTAATATTTGACATAAAAAAAATACTTTTTATAAATATACTTCATTTTATTTTATTTTTTGTACATAATAAACAAATACTTGTATAAATTAAATAATATATATATTACTTAATAAAAATTAGGGTTTTACCCTAAAAATACAAAAACTCCAAAATAATACTTTTTTTTTTATTTTTATTTATTTTGACACAAATAATACTTTTTTCCATACACATAAAAACCCTTCTTTTTGCATTTTGCATCTTTATTGTATTTCCCATTTAATTTATGCAATCAATTATTTGTAAATATTCCAAAATTGATGTAATAGCTAGGTTTAAATTTCTTGTCTAAATATCCCCCCATTTGAACATTTGTACCCCCCTTCCCATATTGTGTTGTAATAACGTAGGAATTTTACTTTTCGCACTTTAAACGCTTTCTAAATATACCATGCTAGAATTAGGATTTGTATGCAAATAAAAAGAACAAAATAGTTTGACCTAATTTCAAGATAAACAAGCATGAAAATGGACAACACATCTCACACTTGCACCCCTAGGGTATTCCACTTGTTGCCTTCAAATAAATGGGCCATATTGCATGTTAGGTTTCTTTGGGTAAAAAACAAACAATCAAATGATCATAGTCCCACGATGACGCTTTCGAAAAGTTGCCTAAAATGATCAAGTCCCTTTCAAAGAAAAATTGCCCAAAGACATTTAACACTATTGCAATTATGGTCTAAACGATGACCCGCGCCCGTCCCTTTCATCTCCTAACACAAGATTGTCCACCAAATACAATGGTGGAACAAAATTGTTAAAAGGATTAAAAACATAACAAAAATCTTTGAGAACTTTAGGGTAGATAGCTCTTAAGTACTTGTCAACTTGCAAAACAAAACACTTGCCTATTTTTCAAACCACACTTCACAAACACTTTCAAAACAAACTTTCAAAAACCTTGAAACATCTTTTCAAAAAGACAAACACCTTTTGTAAAACATTCGAGTAAAGAATTGTTACAAGGGTAGCCTAGACAAGGCATCTTTGTCAAAACATTTTCAAAAGCCACACACAAAGCACCATTTCAAACAATTGAAAACCAAGGCAAGTTGATCTAAGCAAGTACCTAAGAGCCCATGGATAACCATGGATAGAAAGGGTGCTAATACCTTCCCTTTCTATAATCTACTCCCCGAACCCAAGAAAAATCTCAAAGGTTTTTGTTGTGCTTTTTAAACCTTTCCTTAGGATAAAATAAAAAGTCGGTGGCGACTCTTGCTCAACCGAAACATTTGCGAAAACAAACGCAAAACCCTAGTCAGTTCTCCCACCGTATCACACTTGGGTTCGGGGAGTAGAGTATAGAAAGGGAAGGTATTAGCACCCTTTCTATCCATGGTTATCCATGGGCTCTTAGTTACTTGTTTAGATCACTTACTTTGCTTTTCAATTGTTTGAAATGGTGCTCTTCAATTGTTTGAAATGGTGCTTTGTGTGTGGTTTTGAAAGATGTTTTGAAAAGAGGCCATCGTTGTGGCAACCTTTGTAATGATTCTTGTTTGAATGTATACAAAGGTGTTTTTGTCTTTTGAAAAGTTTTCAATATTTGAAAGTAGGGTTTTGAAATTGTGTTGTGAAGTGTGTTTTAATGATAGCAAGGATGTTTTTGCAAGCTTTGATCAAGTAACTAAGAGTTGTCTACCCTATTTTACTCAAAGATCTTTCTTATGTTTTTAACCCTTTTTAACAGTGTTGTTTCACCATTGTATTTGGTGAACTACCTTGTGTTAGGATGTTAAACGGGATAGGCGCGGGTCATTGTATAGACCATGATAGCAATAGTGTCAAGTATTTTTGGAAATTTTCTTGAGGGACTTGATCATTTTATTTAGGCAACTCATATAGCGTCATCGAGGGACTATGATCTTTTGTTTTGTTTTGCCAAAGTACTTGACATGCATACTATGGCCCATTTTGAAGGCAACAAGTGGATTGTAACCCTAGGGGTGCAAGTGTGTTTGTTTTCATGCATTGTTATCTTGGATTAGGTCAAACTAATTGTTGATTTTATTTTGCATACAAACCCTAGGTCTAATCATGGCATAATTGAAAGCATTTAAAGGTGCGAGAATTTAAATTCTACACTATTACAACATGATATAGGGAGGGGGGTACAAATTTGAATTGGGGATTATTTTGCAAGAAATTAAATCCTAAATTATTACAACCATATTGAATGGGTAAGGCATAATATTAAATATACAATATTTAAATAAATACAATAAATAAATATTAAATAAAGTGTATTATGCAAAAAAAGTTTTTTATGTATGAAAAAGTATTTTTAATGTGAAATGTAAATAAATAAGAAGTTAATTTCAATTATTTTTGTTTTTTAGGGCAAAACCCTAATTTCTTAAATAAATAGTATTATTTATTATTTATATACAATAATGTATTAATTTGTACAAAAATATAAGTATATAAAAAAATGGTATTTTTAGTATAAAATATTAATAAAAATAAAAATGTATTATTTTTGTGTTGTTTGTCCTAATTAATTAATAAAATATGTATATATATATATATATATATATATATATATATATATATATATATATATATATATATATATATATATATATATATATATATATATATGTGTGTTAAATATATTAAATATATTAAGTGTGTATAAAAATAAAAATAAATTATTTACAAAAAGGTATATTTTTCAAGAAAATGTTTTCAAATGTGTATAAAATAATAAATGAAAATAAACATATTTTTTTACATTATTTTTAAGTTTTAATAAAAGAATATAAAGTATTTAAACAATTTTATACTAGTAAAATAAAAATAAAAACCAAATAAATGTAAAAATAATATAAAAATAATTTTTTGGCATTTTTTATATTTGGACATAAAATAATCAAGTCAGAATAAAAAATAAAAATGCAAAAATGACAAGTATACAAGAAATGGGCCAGGGGGTGTAAAAAGAAAAGATGGGGGTTCCAAAAGCAAGCCTGTACAGGCCCAGCCCAGAAGCAACATCATCTTCTTCCTTTGAACAAGAACACGCACGTTGTGTATACAAAATGCTATCTCTTGATTCCTTGCTTTTTTGACAAAACTCATAATATGAAACTTGTAGAGCATCAAACAACGAATTTAACCATATAAAAAACTTAAGCTAACTCTCAAAGACCAGAGAGAATTTCTCTGGCCCTAATTCTTAACCTGGTTTTTTCAGAAAGTTCATGAACAAAATTCTCCTAGCACGATTAATATAAATGGAAACTAAGCACGTGTATGGTTTCGGGGCTATGAATACAACATCTTTCATTCACAAACCTAAGTATAACTCTTCCTAAGTAGAGAGATAGAAGTTCATGAAATACCTGTTTCAGTTGACTTCGAGCTGGACAATGCAGCAACTTCCAAGGGTGCTTGAGTTTCTTTTGAGCTTGCCTGAGGTCCACTGAAGCTTCCCCAATGCTTGGCTTGTTTTAGAGTGGCCTGAATCGTGCTACAGAACTAAACCTGCAAAGCTTTGAAACAAAAATGGCAATGTATGTTAATGGTGTTACAGCTAGCAATGGAGGTCTGGAATAGTTCAGGTGAGTTGAATGAAAGGTATTGGAACAAGTTTGAGGCAAAACGCATGAGGGAAAGTGGAGATGGAGGTGGTTCTGCAGGGCTTGCCCTGTTTTGCAGAAAAATGGTTATTTTATGTTCAAGGAGGTTTGAGTGATGAAGATCTTGTGTTTATGACTCAAAGGGTTGTGTGAAATGTGTTTGCAATCTTTGTGTAAGCTGACTATGGATGGTTTTTGAGTTGGGAAGATTTTGGACAAATTTCTTCTTCTTGAAGCAAGAGTGTGTAACTTGTGATTACATGCCTGTACCCTCTATATTGTATGTTGCATACCTTGCCCTTGATACTTTCAATTTATGGATTTGATCTTGCCTCAGAGATATGGCCCCATGCCTCAAGGATCTTGGTTTGACATAAAGTGTAACTTTTCAAAAATGGCAATATACCTTTTTCAAAATAGGGATTAGTTTTGCATGCAATGTCCAAATGGCCAAGATAATGCATTAGCTCGGTGGATTTGCATTCAATTAAGGAGTGTAAAATGGTTTAGAGGTCTGCAAGCTAGTACAAAGCATGCTGATTTGAAAATGCAAGTTGTATGAACATGTATTGGCCATGGATCAAAGTAAGTTTTTGCCAACTTCAAGCATTCAATTCTCCCTAACCACAAAGGCGTTTGAGGATTTCTTGGACAATTTGGAAAGCTTGTAACATGTAATATAATCCATATTTGAAATGCAACTTGAAAATCCAAGTGGAACTATGTGAAAAATGGCCAAGAAGATGGGTCAAAATCCTGCCTAAACTAGGGCAAAATTTCTCTAAGTTAAAAGTTTTAGGTACCCTTGTTCCAAAAATCATAACTTGAGATACAAGCCTCTTTTGAGAAAACTTTGTGAATTAAAGTTGTGTAATTTGTGATGGACTACAACTTTCATGTTGCAAGTTTTGTTTGAATCCATTTGCATCTTGGTGAAAAAATGGGACAAAGTTAGGAAAAAATAAGAAAATTTCATAACTTAGAAAATTTCTAAGTTATGAAATTTTTCCTTTTTAAACCCTAATTTGCATTTTTGGGTTTCTTGATGAACAAATTTCATAATTTGACATGTCTTGATAAAAAATGAATCTTGGCATTTGATTTTGACCAAAAAGTCAAAGTTTGACTTTTCAGTATACATTCAAATTTTGATCAGTTGACTGAAAAATTCATCTGTCAATCCTATGCATTTGAGATATTTTGAACTTGTTGAATGGGTCAAGACAATGTCATTGAGTCCTTGAGTCCATGGTTGAGCTTTATTTGTCATTGGCTAGGTCAAGCAGTCAAAACTTGCCTTTGTACAATCAAAACCCTAAAAATGACCATTTTGCCCTTTTGATGATCTGATCAAATTTCTTGTGGAATTGTGATCCAAACTTGATCAAATGGTTCATATGAGTTCATAATGTTGATGTGGGTAAAATTTCATGAGGTTTGACTGTCAATTGGCCACAGTTGACTTTTTCCCCAATATAGTTGATTTCTAGGTCAACCGTCCAAATGACTGGGCAAAAATTTGAATCAAGGCTTGAAACTTGGTATGGAATAACTTGTGAGTCCAATATGAAGTATGAAAATCAGTTTGGGCATTGTTGGTCAAAATATCCCTGTGCAAACTCAAACACTAATTTAGGTCAACAATGCAAGGAGGTGTCTTGAGCAGAGCAAACCCTAACTTGATCTTGAGTTCCAAGAGTCTTGTGATGAAAAATGTTAATGAAATGAGAGGGAAAATTTTGGGGTACAACAGTTGCCCCTGTTCAATCTTCTTGAACCTGAAGAGTTAGATTGGCAAGTTTTCCTTTCGCGACTCGAAGGTAAAAGAGGATTGGACACTAGAGTGCCCGTAAATTTGCACTCGTCAAAACATAGATGCAGGAATGGGCTTAAAGATGACATCCAATAATGTTTGTTGAATTGCAAAGTGGTAGGTCAGAAGAATGAGCATCAAAATGGTATCCGTTTCTGGGATTCCTTTGAACTGTATCTTGGAGACTGGGTCTGTATGAGCAAAATAATGGCGTCCGTGTTTGGAGCGTATCTAAGCTGTAACGGTATTTGAACTTTGAATTAATATCAGAATGACTGCCGTGTCTGGAGTGTATCTGTATTGTATCTGAATTCTGAATGGGCGACAAAGAAACATCTGTGTATGGAGCATCTATGGGCTGGGGATAACTTCTGAATGAGTGACAGAATGGCAACCGTGTCTGGAGCGTATCTGGACTATATCTGACGTTGAGATCTATATGAGTAGCAGAATGACTTCCGTGTCTAGCGTGTATTTGAGACTATAAGTGAGATCTGAATAAGTGACAGAATGAATTATGTGGAGATTGCACTGGGAAGAATCAAACTGTTGGTGTAAAGGTCAGAATGGCATCCGCGTCTGGAGCGTGTCTGAACTTGTGGTTGATAGTTGAATCTGAATGAGAGATAGAATGGCTTTCGTGTCTATAGCGTATCTAGTCTGTATCAGATTGCTGAAGTCTGAATGAGTAGTAGAATGACCGTCGTGTATGGGGTGTATCTGTACTGTATTTTGACTTAAAATTGTGAATGAGTAATAGAATGACCGTCGTGTCTGGGGTGTATCCATACTGTATCTGAATAATTGTTAACGATAGCCTTTTAAGCTTATCCTGAAAAGGGTAAAATGTTAGCTAAAACACAAAGTTATGTTGCATGATATGTATGATGCAATGAACTGTATTTCATCAATGTTTATGATACATGAATGTAATAGATGTGCATGTAAGCTGAGTGGCTGTCTTGTTGAGGAAAATAAATCGTTGATAACTGGAGATAATGAAATCTTTGATTGCTGTTGGGGAAAGTAAATCTTTGACCGATGTTGGGGATTCCAAAATCTTTGATTACTGAAGATGAGAAATCCTTGCTGACTACTTGGCGATTAAAGATCTCTGATTGTTGAGAAAGAGAAACCCTGGGACCACTGCTGGAGATTGAAAATCCTCGGCGATTTGTGGGGAGTTAAAACCTAGGAGGCTTCTGCTTAGGGAAATGAGACCGAGAATATTCGATCTTGCTGGGAGATAACTCTGTGGGGGGAAACTTCACTATTCTAGCTCCGCTGGGGATAGGATTTTCAGGGTTTTCGGGCTCCACTGGGGATCTTGAAGCTTAACTCTGATGGGAATTTTGAAACTTAACTCAGTTGGGGAATCAAGTTTTTTAGAATGTACTGGCTCCGCTGAGGATCTTGAAGTTTAACTCTGCTGGGGAAATATACTCCAAATTTTAGCTTTGTTGAGGATCTGAATGGTGTATCGTAGGGGATTTCTTCTGAAATGGCATAAAGATATCTTCCTACACCTTCAACCTATCAGTAATTATCCTTTTTCAATTTCGTTCTATTTGTAAGCCGTGATTATATTCAAATGCATATGCCTATTTAACAAAACATTGGACGTTTTCAAATAAAAACATAAGTGTAAAAAGAAAATAAAGGCAAGCAAATTTCTGCACTTTGAAGTATCTTTGTATTTAATTTTCGTGAGTATCTTTGTACAAAGGAGACAGACATCCTAGTAAGAGAATGTTATCGTAAAAATTGAAAAAATTTATACAAAAGAAAGATGGCTATGTAACAATTCCATGGGATTCCCATTCTGCTATAGCCTTCACAACTCTGAATATTTTGTCCATTCGCTGCTTCGTCCGCCGATGACTGGATTGATCAGAAACTCGGGGCTTGTTGGTGAAGAGATTGTTCTTAAAGTGATCCGACGAGACATAGTCATATGCTTTAATTCCCTAACTTTTGCCTAAACCGCCCTTTCGGGTTTTCGATCCACCGGGAAACCCTTTCTTACCCAAGTCGCCCTTTCGGGTTTTCAACTTGCCGAGTGTACAGATTTTTTTTGTTTTATCCATAATTTTTGCTTGAACCGCCCTTTCGGGTTTTCGATTCACCGAGATGCCCATTTTTGCCCAAGTCGCCCTTTCGGGTTTTAACTTGTCGGGTTATTTTATGCGTAGTATCTTTTGACTATGTCTGCGTTTGCAGGGTGTGGCAAGTCGTCGTCGTCCATGGTGGTCAGAATCATTGCCCCACCAGAAAAGATGCTCTTGATCACAAATGGTCCTTCGTAAGTAGGAGTCCACTTGCCCCTGGGATCACTTTACGGTAAGATGATCCGCTTGATTACAAGATCTCTGACTTGATATACTTGACGCCTGACTTTCTTGTTGAAAGCCTTGATCATCCGCTTTTGATACGTCTGACCATGACAAACAGCAGTAAGTCGCTTCTCGTCCATCAAATTAAGTTAATCAAGCCGGGTCTGAATCCAATCGTCTTCACTCAAACCAGCGTCCTTCATAATCCTTAAGGAAGGAATCTGAACTTCCATGGATAGAACAGCTTTCATGCCATACACCAAAGAAAATGGGGTTGCCCCTGTTGAAGTACGTGTCGTGGTACGATATCCATGCAGAGAAAACGGTAACATCTCATGCCAGTCCTTGTAGGTGACTGTCATCTTTTAAATGATCTTCTTGATATTTTTGTTCACGGCTTCAACAGCACCGTTCATCTTCGGCCGATAGGGAGATGAATTGTGATGATAAATCTTGAACTGTTCGCATAGAGCGGTGATCATAATGTTGTTTAAATTTGTACCGTTGTCCATGATAATCCTGTCGGGGACACCATACCGACATATGAGGTTCTGCTTGATGAAGCGGGCAACCATATTCTTTGTAACTGAGGCATAGGAAGCTGCTTCGACCCATTTGGTAAAATAGTCAATAGCCACCAGGATGAAGCGATGTCCATTGGATGCCGTAGGCTTGATCTCTCCAATCATGTCAATGCCCCACATTGCGAATGGCCAAGGAGTTGTCAGAATGTTGAGAGGAACAGGAGGAATATGTACCTTGTCGGTGTAGACTTGGCATTTGTGGCAGGTGCGGGAATGTTGATGACAATCAGCTTCCATAATAGACCAGTGGTAGCCTGCCCTTAGAATCTTCTTATCCATCGTATGTCCGCTCAAGTGGGTGCCGAATGTGCCACTGTGTATCTCAGTCATGATCAACTCTGCTTCAGCTTTGTCCACGCAACGAAGTAGAACACAATCATGGTTGCGCTTATAAAGGATGCCATTGCTTAGGAAGAACTTGGCAGCAAATCTCCTTAAGAACTTTTTGTCATTGACGGAAGCTCCTTCAGGGTATTCTCTAGTCTGGAGATACCTTTTGATTTCATGAAACCAGGGTTGTTCCACTGCTTCTTCGGTATTAATCTCATGACAGTGCGCAGGTTCATCCATTCGCTCGATGGTAATTTGGGGAGCCTCGTTATCCCAGTTGAGTTTAAACATGGAAGACATTGTAGCTAGAGCATCGGCTAACTGATTTTTTTCTCGTGGGAAATGCTCGAAGGTAATCTTCTCGAAATGAGGCAACAATGTCAAGACATGTTCTTTGTATGGGATAAGATTAGGATGCTTAGTGTCCCACTCTCCTTTGACTTGGCTGATAACCAAAGTCGAGTCCCCAAATACTATCAAAGATTTGATTCCCAAGTCTATAGCGGCCTTGAGACCAAAGATGCAAGCTTCATATTCAGCCATGTTATTGGTACAGCTGAAACAAAGTCGGGAAGTGAAGGGTGTATGGAAACCTTCCGGAGAAATGAGCACCGCACCGATACCGTTTCCAAGTGCATTTGAAGCACCATCAAAGTACAGGGTCCATCGGGATCCTTGTTTAGGTCCATCATACGGTCTGTTACCTTCGATGTTGTCCAATGTCATGATGTCCTCGTCAGGGAAGTCGAATCTCATAGATTGGTAATCTTCGATGGCTTGATGAGCTAGATGGTCAGCTAGTACACTCCCTTTTATAGCTTTTTGGGTAGTATACTGGATATCATAATCTGTCAGTATCATTTGCCATCTAGTGATTCTTCCAGATAAAGCAGGCTTCTCGAAGATATACTTGATCGGATCCATCTTGGAAATCAGCAAAGTGGTATGAGTCAACATATACTGCCTTAGCCGGCGAGCAGCCCATACCAAAGCGCAACAAGTTTTCTCGAGCAATGAGTAGCGAGTCTCACAGTCGGTAAACTTTTTGCTAAGGTAATAAATGACATGCTCTTTTCGGACAGACTCGTCATGTTGGCCCAGCACACACCCCATTGAGTTATCCAAAATAGTCAGATACATGATTAGCGGCCTTCCTTCGACGGGTGGCATCAGAATAGGAGGTTCTAGCAAATACTCCTTGATCTTATCAAAAGCAACTTGACAATCATTGTTCCATTAAACTACCTAATATTTCTTCAATAGTTTGAAAATTGGCTCACAGGTAGATGTCAGGTGAGAGATGAACCTCGCAATATAGTTCAAGCGTCCCAATAATCCTCTAACCTCCTTTTCAGTACGGGGGGCAGGAATTTCTTGTATAGCCTTTACTTTAGCTGGATCAACCTCAACGCCTTTGTTGCTGACAATAAATCCAAAAAGTTTACCAGACCTAACCCCAAAAGTGCACTTGCTTGGGTTTAGTCTGAGCTTATACTCCTTCAACCTGGAAAACAGCTTTTGCAGATGATCAAGGTGTTCTTCTTCTGTCTGCGATCGAGCTATCATATCGTCTACGTAAACTTCGATCTCATGATGTATCATATCATGAAACAAAGCTACCATGGCGTGTTGATAAGTTGCCCCTGCATTCTTCAGTCCGAATGGCATCACTTTGTAGCAGAAGGTACCCCATTGCGTAACAAAGGTTGTTTTCTCCATGTCCTCGAGGGCCATTTTGATCTGGTTGTATCTCGAGAATCCATCCATGAAGGAAAACACCTTGTGCTGAGCTGTGTTGTCAACCAAGATGTCGATATGTGGCAGTGGAAAATCGTCTTTAGGGCTATCCCTGTTCAAATCCCGATAGTCCATACACATTCTGACTTTGTCGTCCTTCTTAGGTACGGGCACAATGTTAGCAACCCATTATGGATAGGAAGTAACAACCAGAAAGCCAACGTTGAATTGCTTCATAACCTCAGCCTTGATCTTTTCAGACATGTCAGGCCTCATCCAGCGGACCTTTTGCTTGATCGGTGGACAGTCTTCTCTTGTAGGGAGACGGTGAACCACGATATCTGTGTCTAGTCCCGGCATGTCTTCATAAGACCAGGCGAAGATTTCAACATATTCGTTCAACAACTGCACTAAGCGCTCCTTGACACTTGGTTCCAGGTTGGCACCCACTTTTACTTCTTTCCTGTCTTCCTCTATCCCCGAGTTGATGGTTTCTAGCAACTCTTCATGAGGCAGAATAGCCCTCTCTTCTTGTTGTAGAAGTCTGGCTAACTCTCCCGGCACTTCACAGTCTTCGTCAACTTCGTACTCAACATGATTGACCAAATATTCAGAGTTATCGAAGGTTAAAGCAGAATAGTCATCCATCGAATCCGGAGTGGATGGGTACCTGCATTTGTGAGTGTGGGTGTGTGTAAGGGATAGCCATCCTTAAACAAACAAAATGCAAAAGGAAAGAAAATGAACACAGCAGTTTATAGATGAAAAACGTCCAATGATTCATTAAAACATGGCATATGATAATGAAGAAGATCAAACCCTTACAAATGGACCTACACGCCCCGGGCAAGGCATGAGGTGAAAATAGTGTGCGAATTGTTTTAATTATTACAGACCATAAATGGGAAATTGTTCAAAGATAAAATTACTAGTTGATAAAGGTGATGGGAATAAAATCCTTTGCTTCCCAGTTGCTTAAACCCCCTTCGACGGTCGGAAAGATCCAATCTTCAAAGTGGCTCTCTTCATCTTCATCTTCTATAGCATTGATTCCATGGTGAGAGATCTTGACGGGTGGTCCTCCAGCCTTGGAGCGACGCATAGCCTTTTGTCCTGCAGCAGTGAACCCTAACCCAAATTTGTCTGTCTTATAGGGAAAGTCAGGAAATTGCCCCCATACTGTGCTCTTCCCTTCTTTAATCACAACCTCTGTATCCTTGAGAGATGCCATCCTAGATACGTGCTTGGGAACGACAGGTACCTCAACCATTGTCTTTGCAACTGCTACCTCAGGGGAAACTTCCTCAAAATTTTGGAAAGGCGTTTCGATGAACTCGCCATTCAATTCCACATAGCGGAAGGAATTGAGATGACTTATCATGTACTCTTCCTCGCCGTGCACTGTTATAATCTTACCCTTAACAGGATATTTCAGCATTTGATGCAAAAAGGAGGTAATTGCCCCGGCATAATGGATCCACGGTCTCCCTAACAAACAATAATATGACGGACGGATGTCCATCACATAAAAGGTGGAGTTAAAAACTTATGTGCCTACTTTGATAGGAATGTCAACCTCTCCATGAACCATTCTTTTGGACTCATCAAAGGCCCTAACAACGATGTTACTAGGTTTGAGGGTCAATCCTTCACAATCCAAACGGTCTAAGGCTTTCTTCAGAAGCACATTCAAGGAAGAATCAGTATCAACTAAGACATGGGTGAGGGTGGTTCCCCTGCATTCAACTGAGATATGTAGCGCGTCGTTGTCTTTCCTTCCTTTGGGAGTTAAGTCAGCGTCGGAAAAGCCAAGGCCATTATCAGCAGTAAGACTGGCCACACATTCCTAAAACTGGTCAGCCGAAGTCTCTTGGGGTACATGTGCCGCCTTCAAGAATTTGATTAGGGCCTTAGCATGGGCCTCAAAACAGAGCAGAAGAGCCAACATTGAAATTTTAGAAGGGGTCTGCCCTAGCTGTTCCACAACGTCGTAGTCACTTTTTCTGATTATTTTCAAGATTTCATCCATTTCTTTCTGAGTGGTTTCGGGGATAACCACAGCATGAGCCTTCGTCCTGACAGGCACTTCTAGTATCCCCTTACCCTTATTGGTAGTATCAGCAGATGGTCTTACTTCAGGAGTATCCAATTCTTCAATCGTTGGGCCTTGCACAGATGGCCTAACAGGTACGGAAGCTTTCAAGGGTCCGAAAACTGCTCAAGGGGGAGCAATCACCGGAGAAAAAATTCGGCCGCTGCGGGTTATCTTGCTTGTACCCGCAATGTTCCCTATATCAGGGTTTTCTTCTTCAAAATTCTCTTGGACTGCCTCAATTTGTTTGATACCATGATAGAATATTTCTCCTCCATAGTTCCATGGTATCGTTTTGCTGGATTGGTACGGGACAGGTCCCGGCATGGTGATCTTTAAAGGTACACATTTAGAGTTGGGTGTAATCCTGACAGGACTTTTGCAAGCCTTGGGAGGATTGTTGGAAATGGTTATGATTTCAATATTGTTGGTTAAAGTAGCAAAAGTAGCAGGAGTAACAGGACTAAAGGTATCAACAGGGGTTTTCTGGAAAAGTATCTCTTGGGTATCCATCAGGCGTTGGACACCTGACTTCAATATTGGGCAATCACCTTGTATGTTCAAACAAAAATAGCAGTCTTTACCACAACCAGGAAAGATCCTGGCTCTTATCAAATTCTCTTTAATCACAAGTAACGGCGTCAATAGGTCAACAACATCAGTAATATGAAGGTCCTCCATAACAGCATAAACATTATTACCGTGCTTGGGCATCGGAGCAGAAATCAAATTGGGCTTCTCAGGTGCATCGAATTCTACTTCTTTGGCATCAATCAAGTCCTGGATTTTGTTCTTAAGCGTCCAACAATTATTGGTATCGTGCCCAACACTGTCGGAATGGTAAGCACATTTGGCATTGGAGTGGTAGTATGGAGAGGAGGTGTTAGGGTTCTTTGGCGCTTCCTTCAAACCGGTAAGATTCAGTTTCAACAAATGGGGGAGTACCTGAGCTGGCGTCATGTTGATTCAGGTGAACTGCCGTTGTGGCCTTTCCACCCGTTGTTGATTTGGTCTTGACTGATTGTTACGAGGTTGATCATTTGACGAGTTTTGAATCATCACAGCCCCTACAGTTGGCCGGCACTCGGTTCTTCCCTGACCCTTCTGAGAATACACAGCAGAGGCTTCCTTCTTAGCCGGGAAGGGTTTCTTAACAGCTGTGGACGCGGAAGCATCCTTTTGAATCTTTCCACTTTTAATACCGGCCTCGACCCTTTCGCCGGTCAAAATTAGTTCAGTAAATCCCGCGGAAGAACTCCCGATTAGATGATTGAAGAAGGGGCCATACAGGGTCCCCAGAAACATGTCAACTAACTCCCTATCTGACAATGGCGGCTGCACCCTTCCAGCCAGATCACGCCACTTCTGGGCGTACTCTTTAAACCCTTCATTGGAAGCCATCCCCATACTTTGTAACTGAGTACGAGTAGGCACCAAATCAGCATTGTATTAATATTGACGATAAAAAGCGGCAGCTAAGTCTTCCCAATTGTGAACCTCTGATCTCTCGAGCTGATAGAACCAGTCCAACTGTGTGCCAGACAAACTGTCTTGGAAAAAGTGTACCCAGAGGTCTTTATCAGATGAGTGGGGTTGGATCTTTCTGACATACGATCTCAGGTGCATCTTTGGGCACGACAGACCGTCGTACTTGGCAAATGTTGGCACCTTGAATTTGGGAGGGATAAAAATCCCAACTACCAGCCCTAGCTCTTCAAAATCCAAACCGGGTACCCTCTGCAACTCCATGGCTGCCAGTCTATCTTCAAGATTCTTATATTTATCATCCGCTGGTGGATACTGTTGTTCGGAGTAGTCTTCGTCTTCTTCCTCTTCCTCTTCTTCAACCTCGGATTCAGAAGGCACAGCAGTCCTTTTCCCTTTACCGGCCCTGTTGTACCCCAAAATTTTCCCTCCCTTTTTTACAAGAAATCACAACCCCAGGGTTTTCTCTGATTTTCGAGATTGGCTCAAGAATCGGTCAAACAGACTTTTTCTTTATCAGTCAGTCCAAAATTAGGGTTCCCATTGATTTTGAATCAGTCAAACAGATTATTAGGGTTTCTTTTGATTTTGTTGAGTTTGGCTCAGGAATTGATCAAGCAGACTTTTCTTTGACGGTAAATCTGGAATTAGGGTTTTTCACTCGTATTTCTCAGAAGAATTTGAATCCACAGTATTTCAATTGACAGTCACATTGTTTTGACGCTTGTTCAAGATTGCTTTTTATTTCTCAAAGCCTAAACGTCTGGGATAGAAGCTGAGGCTTCTGATTGAAAGTTTGAAGCTTTAGTTTGATCAGTGAGGTAAAAGGTGTATGGACGTTTGTTGGTTCAACTGTACGAAGCATATGGTTGATTGGAATGTCGGGCGTATTGTGGTTAATGCAAGGTTGCGAGACTGCAAAGTTTGTTGATATTTATTTTATCTGAGTTAAAATTATTGGGGTGTACTTCCAGTTATTTTAATTCAAGAGACTTAAATAAGTTAAATCGACAGTGCAGAAGAAATAAAGAAATATCTGACAAAGATTTTTTATTCATTTTTAATTGTTGTTACAAATGTTATTTGAATACTGTAAATTTATTTACAATATTTACAATGATATTTATTACAATAATTGAAAAGAAAATAAATTTATATTCTAAGTCTCTTGAAGTCTTCATACTTCTCTGATTTCCATTATCCCAACCGGTATTTACCTGCAAAGACAAAAAAAGAAGTCAATACAGTTAAATTGAAAAGTATTTTCAGACAGATAAATAAAAGCTCATCATTAAAGATTGTTGGCCGGAATCAGATCGTTTTGGTTTCATCATATTTTGCTCATCCTCTTTGCAAATCACAAGATTTCTCTTCTTGGTTCACAAAGAGGAAAGTAAAATTATTTTGCAAGCATATAATCAATTAAATACAAGGCACAAGGCTGCATAAAAGTACACCGACTTGTACAATGTCAAACTGAAATGCCAAACCAAGTTGCACAAATTGCAAACCAATTTGCACAAATTGTCAACTAAGTTGCACAAGCTGTCAAGAAGTTGTCAAGAAATTGTCAACCAAGCTGTCAAAACAGAAAAACTGCATACAAGCTATCAAAAAGAACAATGCAGAAAATCTGGAAGAAAGTACAGAATGCAGAGGAAAACCAAGATGCAAGCAAGCAAGCTTGTAAAAGAAAACTTTTCATCATTTCCCTGGCCAACAATCTTTTCAGAAATAAAAAGTACATTAAGCAATTAAATATGCTTTTTATGGAGAGAGAAAAAGAGAGAGTGAAGCAGGTTTGCAGTTTTTGGCAGGCTTAAAGAATAGATAAATATAACAAGCTAAGAGTTCAAAAAGGAGAGAGCAGTTCAGAAAAAAGAACCACAAACTGTAAACAGAAGCAAAAACTGCAAGTTATCAACTTGCCAAAACCTGCATAACTTCAAGCCTGCCTTCCTTACCAAAACCAGAAGCATCAGCCTTCCTTACAATAACCAGAAGCATAAGCCTGGATATCAAAACACCAAGCCTGTGAACACACTAACTCAGACCTGCCTGTATCAAACCAAAGATCAAAGCCTGTCTAAAACTGCACAAGCCTTGAAGTCTGCTTCCTCCAAGCCTGCATAACCCAAACCTGCCTGTATCAAAAGCAAACTCAATCAAAACCTGTCTGCATCAAAGCTTTCAAAACCAGAAGCACAAACAAACAGAAAATCCAAAGCCTACTTTCAAAAAACAATCAAACCTGCACCAAAGCCATTTTAACCTGCAAAAACAGGCTTGTAAGCACAAGCACTACAAACTGCGCAAACCTGTTTCAAACTGCAATCCAACACAAAAACACCAAACTTGCCTTCAAAGAAAAACAACTCAGAAGCAAGTGCTCTCAGAAATTCTTCATCAACATAACCAAAACCAAAGAACAACAAATAAACTTCAAAGTTCGTCAAGCAAACAAAGAAGAACTTATCGAAAGCAACTTCAGAATAAACTCATCATCAGAATCAAACACCAAATATCAAAACAACAGTAGCAACATTTCAGAAGTTCCCATCATCAATTCAAGCTAACAAGAGCAAAGCCAACATTCAGATAAGAAGAAGAAGAGCATTTTCAAAAGCAAGCATTTTCAGAAGTAGGGTTTTCAGAACGAAGTTCATCACTAAACATTCAAAGAGAAAGATACGAAATACCAGAGCGCGGTCATCGTGCTTCTCCCTCTTCCGGCCACCTGAGGATACCGCCGATCCACCCTCCGTCCATTCCCCAAATACGAAACCCCAAAGGTATCATTTTCTATTCCCTCAATCTATTGTTGTACCTCACACAAACATAAACAATCCATGATTAAAACACTGTGAAACAATCAAAACATGCAAAGATTAAGCATGCACGAACCTAAAACTCTAAAACACGTTTAGAAATGAAGCAATACTTTTTAATCGCCGCCTTGTACAAACATGGGGAGGAGAGGGTGGAGGTGATATTCTGGCAACTGGAAGCAATGGAGGGGGCATCAGTTTGTTCATGTTTGAGAAAGACGAAGAAGACAGGAAGGGAGCGGCGCCGTTCACAACTGTAAACCTAATTCTGAGCAAAACAAATGCAAACCCTAACAAAAAGCTTAAACGTTGCATTTGGGCTTCTGCCCCACTAAACCCTTAAGCCCAACGCTTTCAGCGCTTACACCCCCCTCTTGTTCTCTTTCAATATTCATTTTGGGCCAAGTACTTTCCTCAAAGCCCATTTAACTTCTTTTTTTATTTTTTTTATGTTTTACAAATCAATACCTTTTTTTTTATTATTATCACCTTATTTTTTTTCTATAACCTAATTCCTAATTCTCTTTGTTAAATAAAAATAATATATTAAATTTTTGTATAAAATATTCTTAATAGCTCTTTTAATATTTATTGCATTTAAAAATATGTAAATAATAGATTTTTAATAATTTGTCTTTGTTTTAAAACTTTTTGTCTAATTAATCTTTTATACAAGTTTCTAAAAAACATTAACTAAAATACATAAATAATAGAATTCTTTAAGTTAAATAATTTTTCTTTAAAAATCTTTTGTTTATATATAATTAACAAAAACACAACAAAAATAATAGTAAACACTTAATTTTCATTAGGTTAATATTTTATTTAATCATTTGTAAATAGCCACATACATCTCACAATACTTTTGATTCTCTTTGATTCTTATACCTTGTTGTATTTTTACATTGAGAATGCGACGTTTCGATTTGGTTGTAACATAATATTTGGACATTACTATTCTGATAAGACTCATCCCCATTTGTAAACATTTGTACCCCCATCCCCGGATACTTATTTGTAATAACTTAGACTTTAAATTCCCGCAATTTATCGCTTTCCATATACTGTATAGTAATTAGGGTTTGTATGCAAAGATTCAAAATCAACCGCTAGATAACCTAATACAAGATAAATGCATGAACATCAATACACCATTCACACTTGCACCTCTAGGGTAGCCTCGCTTGTTGCCTCGGAAAATGCAATCATGTCCCTCGAGTATGAGACACTCTAGAAAATGTCCCTTCGATAAATAAAGATCGTAGTCCCTCAATGACCCTCGATGTTGCCTTCAATAAAATGATCTCGCCCCTCACAAAAATTGCTAGAGCGTCTCACAAGTTGCCTTCAATGATTGCGTACGATGACCCGCGCATGTCCCGTTTAACATCCTAACGCAAGGTTGCTCATCAAACACAATGGTGAAACAACACTGTTAAAAAGGGTTAAAACATAAGAAAAATCTTTGAGTAAAATAGGGTAGACAAACTCTTAGTTACTTGATCAAAAATCTTGCAAAACATCCTTGCCATTTTTCAAACACACTTCACAACACAACTTCAAAAAACAATTTCCAAACAACTTTCAAAACATTTAATTATCTTTTCAAAAAGACACACACCTTTGTATATATTCAAACAAGAATCATTACAAAGGTTGCCTAGACAAGGCATCTTTTTCAAAACATTTTCAAAACCACACACACAAAGCACCATTTCAAACAATTGAAAAGCAAAGGCAAGGGATCTAAAAACAAGTAACTAAGAGCCCATGGATAACCATGGATGAAAAGGGTGCTAGCACCTTCCCTTTTCATAATCTACCCCCCGAAACCACGAAAACATCTCAAAGGTCTTTCCTGTGCTTTTTGACCTTTCCTTAGGATAAAATAAAAAGTCGATGGCGACTCTTGCTAAACCGAACAAGTGCGAAAATAAATGCAAATCCCAAGTCAGTTCTCCCACCTTATCACAGGCCCCTTCGTCAGACGTTGAGGGGAACTCAAGAACCTTGCTGGCATTGCTTTCAAACCTTCTTCCAAAAGTGGCTACTCCAGGTCTCTTTTTCTTTTTCTCTTTATTCTTCTCCAACAGAGCTTTGAGGTCCTCTTGACCCTTTGCCAAGGTCATGAGGAGTTGCTGGAATTGTGAATTTTGTGCCTGCAGATCCTTTACTGTCTGCTCCAAATCCATCTTGCTGAAATAAACAGCAGAAAGATAAGGAAACCTGGTGTGAAGACCTGTTTATGCATATGATGAATGGTATGTTATTCATGTAATGCATTCAAGGATTTAGAAATTCAAATTTTTTGCAAACAAAAAGGAACGCACGTCATATTAAGAAGAAATTGTTAGTACATAAGTGCCCCATGGGCAAAGCATTACAAAATCCTTAATGTAAAAAGACATTGCGCATCCTCTTTGGTGCGATGTAAGTGTTGAGAGTTTCCTCCTCATGAAGTCGGCGGGTAAGCTCCAAAACCTTCTTCTCACTGGCATAGAAGCTGGCTTCAAAAGTATTTTGTTCTTCCTTGAGTTGGATCCAACTCTTTTGCATTTATTCCCATGATGTTGGCATGTCAGGATGTAGGATGGTGTATGGAACCTCTCCTTCCGCAACAGGCTCTTTGATCAAGGGGAGAATGTGAGGGTATGGCATTATAAGATTCTGGGAGCGGGTTCGTACCCACTTGAGATAAGGCTCAAGGGGGATGGAATTCTTGTGCCCTAGTGTCTTACTATCCACTTTGTTGGGCATCCTCCAAGCTCTGATGAACCTTTATTGGAGTCCTTGCACATCGTTGTCGAAGTCAAAAACTAGGTCAGGAATTAGCATGTCATGAGGGCCATCCCTCCGAGCATATCCAAACTGTCTTAGAGATAAACAAGGGTTATAGGTAATGCCTCCCCTAATGCCAAGTAGTGGGACATTAGGGAATTCCCCACAACGATCAATGATGATGACATTTTCTCTGGACCAAGAACACCAATGAACATCAGAATGTGTGAGGGACATCAACCGTTGTGACCACCTTAAACCCTGCTCATTCTTCAAAATTGATTGTGGAAGGTGAGAAATAAACCACCTTTCTAGGAGAGGAGTACATCACATGAGAACTCCTCTTTTCCTCATTGTTCGTGTGTAAAATGAGTGTAGGATGTCCCCAAGCAATGTGGGTATAGGATTCCTGGATATGAAAATCTTGACAGCATTCACATCTATAAGCTGATCCAGGTTTGGGAACAAGACCAACCCATAGATGAGGAGTGCCACAATCTCTTCAAAGGCTTGTAAATCAAGAGAATTCCAGCAGTCTTGTGCCTTCTCAAACAGAAACTTTGCTAAGAAACCCTTGACACCGCTTCTGGTTTCCCAATGCCCCTTGATGTCAGATGGTTGCAAGTGTAATGCTTGAGCAACATCTTCAGGCTTTGGTTCTTTTTCTGTATCGTTGTGGGGTAGTTAATGAAGAATAGGAATCCTCAGGAGTTGAGAAAATTCCTCCAAAGTAGGTACTAGTTGGTAATTAGGGAATGTGAAACAGTGGTGTAGGGGGTCAAAGCACTGGAAGAGAACTTTCACCATATCTTCTTCAATGTTGGAGTTGACCAAGTTGAGAAGTCTACCATGTCTTTCAATGAAGAGAGAATTCTCTGGAATCTTGGAAGTAAGCTCCTTGAGTTGAGGAGGTATTCTCACAAGTTTGACTTGAATTATTTTCCTGCGAAGAGATTCCATGACCTACAAAACAAGAACAAAGATGAAGATTCAAACCCTTGAAATGGTTAGTGGATGCATATGATGCTTTATGATGTTCATGATGTATGCACAAGCACATGTACAAGCAAGTCACACAAAACCCTAGTTTCAGGCTTGCATGAGGTTTCGTAGGTAAGTACCATTTTTGAGTTTAGTTGGCTCAAAACATGTCCTATAAATAGTAATCGGGTTCTAAGGAGCTCAATATCACTCGATTGTTTTCTATGTTCATTGTTTTGGTTTAGCCACTTAACTAGCGACCAAAATATTCCAAGAAAACAACCCTCAATGAGTGTAGTATCGAGTATCTACCAACTTCGGACTGCACCAAAGTCAGTCATCTCACTACCCCTAATAAAAGGCCAAGATGGTCAATTAAAGTTCTAAGAGTTCATTAGTGCTTTATGACATCACTCAGCGGCCCCGTATTCTCTTTGATTGACTCAAAGGCTACCGGTACTCATAAATATGTCGCACTAATATAGCTATTGCTTCAACCATGTCGGTATACCCTGCACAGTTTCCACAATGTATTGCTATTTACCTATGAATGTTTCCCAAATTCGGGTAGAGGATTTCAAGCCCAAACAAGAGAACCAAATGTAAAGCAATCAAAGCAAACAATAATCATGCAAATGGTGATCTAAGCCCTAAGGTTACTCCACTTTTAAAGTAATCCCCAGTAGAGTCGCCAGTTCTGTGATAGGGTGGGAGAACTGACTTAAGGTTTTTGCGTTTGTGTTTGTAAATGTTTCGGTTTAGCAAGAGTCGCCACCGACTTTTTATTTTATCCTAAGGAAAGGTCAAAAAGCACAGGAAAGACCTTTGAGATGTTTTCTTGGGTTCGGGGAGTAGATTATAGAAAGGGAAGGTACCCTTTCTATCCATGGTTATCCATGGGCTCTTAGTTACTTGTTTAGATCACTTGCTTTTCTTTTCAATTGTTTGAAATGGTGCTCTTCATGTGTTTGAAATGGTGCTTTGTGTGTGGTTTTGAAAGATGTTTTGAAAAGAGGCCATCGTTGTGGCAACCTTTGTAATGATTCTTGTTTGAATGTATACAAAGGTGTTTTTGTCTTTTGAAAAGTTTTCAATATTTGAAAGTAGGGTTTTGAAATTGTGTTTTGAAGTGTGTTTTGAAGAAAGCAAGGATTTTTTTGCAAGCTTTGATCAAGTAACTAAGAGTTGTCTACCCTATTTTACTCAAAGATCTTTCTTATGTTTTTAACCCTTTTTAACAGTGTTGTTTCACCATTGTATTTGGTGAACAACCTTGTGTTAGGATGTTAAACTGGACATGCTCGGGTCATCGTATAGACCATGATAGCAATAGTGTCAAGTATTTTTGGCAATTTTCTTGAGGGTCTTGATCATTTTATTTAGGCAACTCAGATAGCGTCATCGAGGGACTATGATCTTTTGTTTTGTTTTTGTTTTGCCAAAGTACTTGACATGTATACCATGGCCCATTTTGAAGGCAACAAGTGGATTGTAACCCTAGGGGTGCAAGTGTGTTTGTTTTCATGCATTGTCATCTTGGATTAGGTCAAACTAATTGTTGATTTTATTTTGCATACAAACCCTAGGTCTAATCATGGCATAATTGAAAGTATTTAAAGGTGCGAGAATTTAAATTCTACACTATTATAACATGATATAGGGAGGGGGTACAAATTTGAATTGGGGATTATTTTGCAAGAAATTAAATCCTAAATTATTACAACCATATTGAATGGGTAAGGCATATTATTAAATATACAATATTTAAATAAATACAATAAATAAATATTAAATAAAGTGTATTATGCAAAAAAAGTTTTTTATGTATGAAAAAGTATTTTTAATGTGAAATGTAAATAAGTAAGAAGTTAATTTCAATTATTTTTGTTTTTTAGGGCAAAACCCTAATTTCTTAAATAAATAGTATTATTTATTATTTATATACAATAATGTATTAATTTGTACAAAAATATAAGTATATAAAAAAATGGTTTTTAGTATAAAATATTAATAAAAATAAAAATGTATTATTTTTGTGTTTTTTGTCCTAATTAATTAATAAAATATGTATATATATGTGTTAAATATATTAAATATATTAAGTGTGTATAAAAATAAAAATAAATTATTTACAAAAAGGTATATTTTTCAAGAAAATGTTTTCAAATGTGTATAAAATAATAAATGAAAATAAACATATTTTTTTACATTATTTTTAAGTTTTAATAAAATAATATAAAGTATTTAAACAATTTTATACTAGTAAAATAAAAATAAATACCAAATAAATGTAAAAATAATATAAAAATAATTTTTTGGCATTTTTTATATTTGGACATAAAATAATAAAGTCAGAATAAAAAATAAAAATGCAAAAATGACAAGTATACAAGAAATGGGCCAGGGGGTGTAAAAAGAAAAGAGGGGGGTGCCAAACGCAAGCCTGTACAGGCCCAGCCCAGAAGCAACTTCATCTTCTTCCTTTGAACAAGAACGCGCGCGCTGTGTATACAAAATGCTATCTCCTGATTCCTTGCTTTTTTGACAAAACTCATAACATGAAACTTGTAGAGCATCAAACAACGAATCTAACCATATAAAAAACTTAAGCTAACTCTCAAAGACCAGAGAGAATTTCTCTGGCCCTAATTCTTAACCTAGTTTTTTCAGAAAGTTCATGAACAAAATTCTCCTAGCCCGATTAATATAAATGGAAACTAAGCACATGTATGGTTTCAGGGCTATGAATACAACATCTTTCATTCACAAACCTAAGTCTAACTATTCCTAAATAGAGAGATAGAAGTTCATGAAGTACCTGTTTCAGTTGACTTCGAGCTGGACAATGCAGCAACTTCCAAGGGTGCTTGAGTTTCTTTTGAGCTTGCCTGAGGTCCACTGAAGCTTCCCCAATGCTTGGCTTATTTTGGAGTAGCCTGAATCGTGCTACGGAATTCAACCTGCAAAGCTTTGAAACAAAAATGGCAATGTATGTTAATGGTGTTACCGCTAGCAATGGAGGTCAGGAATAATTTAGGTGAGTTGAATGGAAGGTATTGGAACAAGTTTGAGGCAAAACGCACGAGGGAAAGTGGAGATGGAGGTGGTTCTGCAGGGCTTGCCCTGTTTTGCAGAAAAATGGTGATTTTGTATTCAAGGAGGTTTGAGTGATGAAGAGCTCGTGTTTATGACTCAAAGGGTTGTGTGAAATGTGTTTGCAATCTTTGTGTAAGCTGACTATGGATGGTTTTTGAGTTGGGAATATTTTGGACAAATTTCTTCTTCTTGAAGCAAGAGTGTGTAACTTGTGATTACAGGCCTGTACCCTCTATCTTGTATGCTTCATACCTTGCCCTTGATACTTGCAATTTATGGATTTGATCTTGCCTCAGAGATATGGCCCCATGCCTAAAGGATCTTGGTTTGACATAAAGTGTAACTTTTCAAAAATGGCAATATACCTTTTTCCAAATAGGGATTAGTTTTGCATGCAATGTCCAAATGGCCAAGATAATGCATTAGCTAAGTGGATTTGCATTCAATTAAGGAGTGTAAAATGGTTTATAGGCCTTCAAGCTAGTACAAAGCATGCTGATTTGAAAATGCAAGTTGTATGAACATGTATTGGCCATGGATCAAAGTGAGTTTTTTCCAACTTCAAGCATTCGATTCTCCCTAACCACAAAGGTGTTTGAGGATTTCTTGGACAATTTGGAAAGCTTTAAACATGTAATATAATCCATATTTGAAATGAAAGTTGAAACTCTAAGTGGAACTATGTGAAAAATGGCCAAGAAGATGGGTCAAAATCCTGCCTAAACTAGGGCAAAATTTCTCTAAGTTAAAAGTTTTAGGTACCCTTGTTCCAAAAATCATAACTTGAGATACAAGCCTCTTTTGAGAAAACTTTGTGAATTAAAGTTGTGTAATTTGTGATGTACTACAACTTTCATGTTGCAAGTTTTGTTTGAATCCATTTGCATCTTGGTGAAAAAATGGGACAAAGTTAGGAAAAAATAAGAAAATTTCATAACTTAGAAAATTTCTAAGTTATGAAATTTTTCCTTTTTAAACCCTAATTTGCATTTTTGGGTTTCTTGATGAACAAGTTTCATAATTTGACATGTCTTGATAAAAAATGAATCTTGGCATTTGATTTTGACCAAAAAGTCAAAGTTTGACTTTTCAGTATACATTCAAATTTTGATCAGTTGACTGAAAAATTCATCTGTCAATCCTATGCATTTGAGATCTTTTGAACTTGTTGAATGGATCAAGACAATGTCATTGAGTCCTTGAGTACATGGTTGATCTTGATTTTTCATTGGCTAGGTCAAGCAGTCAAAACTTGCCTTTGTATAGTCAAAACCCTAAAAATGACCATTTTGCCCTTTTGATGATCTGATCAAATTTCTTGTGGAATTTTGATCCAAACCTGATCAAATAGTTCATATGAGTTCATAATGTTGATGTGGGTCAAATTTCATGAGGTTTGACTGTCAATTGGCCACAGTTGACTTTTTCCCCAATACAGCTGATTTATAGGTCAACTGTCCAATTGACTGGGCAAAAATTTGAATCAAGGCTTGAAACTTGGTATGGACAAACTTGTGAGTCCAATATGAAGTATGAAAATTAGTTTGGGCATTGTTGGTCAAAATATCCCTGTGCAAACTCAAACCCTAATTTAGTTCAACAGTGCAAGGAGGTGTCTTGAGCAGAGCAAACCCTAACTTGATCTTGAGTTCCAAGAGTCTTGTGATGAAAAATGTTGATGAAATGAGAGGGAAAATTTTGGGGTACAACATGCATGATAATTTTAAAACGGCTAGAAAACCCTAATGTGCAAAGATAATAACTGAAATCAAATCACTCGCACATGCGCACTCCTAGGGTATACTCTCACTTCGATTGCCTTCGGTAAACGATCATTAAGTATAGGGTGTTTTAGTGGTCGCCCTTCTGTCTGAACAAAGATCAAATGTCCTGTTCGAAAATGTTGCCTTGGAAATGTTGCCTCGAATATGATCTTAAGACACTAGGGTTACTACTAAGACGTCCTAACATTGCTTTAGTGATTGTACGTCCCTTTCGAATTGACCCTTACAACTCCAACGATGGTGCTTCCTATTTCTCAATAGTAGGATAGTATTGTCTAAAGGAAACAAGAACAGAAATAATCTTTTTTCGAGTAGGTAGATGCTAGTAGGTACTTGTTCAAACAAACAAACTTTTTTCACACCAACACTTTTCAAACAAAGTTTTCAAAAACACTTCGTAACACTCTGGAGGACTGATACAAGGGTTAACATGAAGTTCAACAAAACTTTTCAAAACAAACACACACAAGAAATTTTAAAAAGATGAGAAAGTACCTAAGAGCCCATGGAAAACCATGGATAGAAAGGGTTCTAACACCTTCCCTTTCTATAATCTAACCCCGTACTCAAAATCTCGAAAAAGGAATTTTTCTGTGCTTTTTTTCCTTTCCAAATTGGATAAAATAAAAGCCGGTGGCGACTCATGCTTACCGCGACATTTTGTGAACACAAACGCAAAATGCAAACCAGCATTTTCCAAAACAGTCGGTTTTGCCACCGTATCACACTCTAAATCTCCATAGCATTGAGCTGATCCTCTAGTTGTTTGTATTTATCATCAGCAGGAGGATACCGCTCCTCAGAATAGTCAGGTCCATATTCCTCGGACCTTGGATTGTTGATTTCTTCCACTGGATTATCTTCTTGATTGTCCCCCTTCATTTGACGGGGTTGTGAAATTTGTAGCTCGCTTAACTGATCCTCTGATCCTTCTTCCCAGATTCAATACACCAGTTGGTTTATTTTCCTTCTTGGTCTTCTCTTTGATGATAAGAGCTTTCAGATCTTCTTGTCCCTGGGCCAGAGCCAAGAACATTTCCTGAAACTGAGCATTCTGAGCTTGGAGGTCCTTCATTGTCTATTCAAGATCCATTTCTTTTGCTGAAATAAACAGCGAAAAGAATAAGAAACATGTTTTAGCAACCTATTTATGCAATGATATGCATGATATTATTATGCAATGTTTTCAAGGGCCTTATAGGATTCAAACTCTTTTAACCAAAACAGAAACAAAGAGTTTTTGTTATTAAGTTCAAATGAAATCAAAGTTTACAAGGGAATAACAAATAAGAAACTTCTAAAATTCCTAAGTCTCCCAAGGACACTTCATTTTAGTGCTAATGTAGGCATTGAGATTCTGCTCTTCGTGAAGCTGCTTTGTTAGTTCCAACACGTTTTTCTCGCTTGCATAGAATTGGGACTCAAAGGTATCTCGTTCTTATTTAAGTTCTACCCAACATTTTTACAATTCTTTGAAGTTTGTTGGCATATCAAGATGCATAATGATGCGGGACTCGACCCCTTGAACAATAGGCTCTGAAATCACTGGTAGAATAGCATCATATGACATCATAAGATTTTGGAGCACGAGCTCGCACCCATTTGAGGTATGGCTCCAGAGGGATGGAGTTCTTATGCCCTAGAGTCCTGCTATCAGTCTTCTTAACCATTCCCCAAGCACGAATGAACTTATAATGGTAACCTTGCAGATCATTTGAATAGTCAAACACAATACCTTGAATGAGCATATCATGAGGACCATCCCTCCGAGCGTATCCAAACTGACGTAAAGCTAAGGAGGGGTTGTAGGTGATACCTCCTTTAATGCCAAGAAGTGGCACATTGGGAAATTCTCTGCAGCGATCAATAAAAGAGATGTCTTCTTGGGAGCGAGGGAACCAATAGATGTCTGAGTGAGAAAGAGACATTAATCTTTGGTTCCATCTTAAACCTAACTCATTCTTCATTACTGACCGAGGAAGGTGCGAAATAAACCACCTATAGAGTAGATGTATGCAACACATAAGAGTCACTCGCTTCTTCATGGTACGGGTATGGAGTGAATGCAGAATATCCCTGAGCAATATAGGAACTGGATTGTGAGCAAGGAGAATGTTGATGGCATTGACATCTACAAACTGGTCTGAATTGGGGAACAGAACCAATCTGTAGATCAAAAGAGATAAAATATCTTCAAAGGCATGTTAACTCGTAGTGTCTAGGAATACCTGGGCTTTCTTCATCAGGAAACTTGTGAGGAGGCCCTTAACTCCACTCCTTCTTTCCTAATTGGACTCAATGTCAGATGGCTTCAACTGCAAAGCTATGGAAACATCTTCAGCAGTTGGATCTTGTTCTAAACCGGTAAAGGGTATCTTCTCCAATATAGGAAAATCGAGTATTTTGGAGAATTCTTCCAGCATATGCACCAACTGATAGTCTAGAAATGTGAAGCAGTGGTGCTTAGGGTCGAAGGACTGGAATAAGACACGCATCAAACCCTCATCAAAATCGGTAGTAACCAAACTGAGCAAGTGACCATATCTCTTGTTGAATGATGAACTCTTAGGAACTTTTGAAACCATTTCTTTGAGTTTGGGAGGGATCTCTACAAAATTGATTTGTATAGTTTTTCTGCGAGCTGAATCCATAACCTATCAAACAGAGAAGAGATAAATCCACAGGCCCTTAAAATGGTTAGTGTACATGACATGTTATAATGTTTATGATGTTATGATTATGCTTTGAAATCAAAAGTATATCAAACACAAACAAGTCACACAGAGACCTCGGGTTTAAAGGCTTGCATGAGTTTTTAAAGGTAAGTATCCTCTTGATGTTTCAGTTGGCTCAGTCTATCCTATTAATAGTAACCGGGTTCTAAGGAGTCTCATATCACTGACCTTTCTTTTAGGCATTGTTCTAGCTCAAGCACCAAAGTATTGCGGCCATAATATCCCGAAAGTTCAATCTCAATGAGTGTAGCATCGAGTATCAACCAATCTTCGGTCGAAACCAAAGCCGACCATCTCACTACTTTCTAATGGCTTAGGATGAGTCAATTAAAGGTTCTAAAGGCTAGTTAGCGCTTAATGACACTAAGGAAGCATAATTTTATCCTTGACAGACTCAAGGAACATTAGTACAAACCAGAGTATCACGCTAACCTAACTATCACTTCGTCCATATCGGTCTATGCCGTACAGCCTCCATGATTTATTGCTACTTACCTAATAAGGTGCCCCAGATCCGGGTGTAGGATCTTTAACAATAACCCAAGCAACCATTTAAAAATAAATCAAGCAAAGCATACAAGTAATTTTAAAGTGATAAACTAAACTCTAAGGTAACTCCACTTTATAAGTTTCCCCAGCAGAGTCGCCAGTTCTGTGATACAGTGGCAGAACCGACTGTTATACTGGTTTTGCGTTTTTATTCGCAAATATTGTGGTAAGCAAGAGTCGCCACCGACTTTTAATTTATCCAACAAAGGAAAGGGTGAAAACAACAGAAAAAGACCTTTTCGAGAATTTTCTGAGTAAGGGGTAGATTATAGAAAGGGAAGGTGTTAGCACCCTTTCCATCCGTAGTTTCTATGGCCTCTTAGATGCTTAGCTCATTTTTGAAAAATACCTTATGCTTTTTGTGTTTTTTGAAAAGTATTTTGAAATTCCATAGTGAGGCAATTTTCTTTATGATAAATCTTGTATCAGTCCTCAAGAGTGTTGATAAAGCATTTTTTTGAAAACATTTTTGAAAGTTTTTGTGTAGGTGTAAAAAGTTTGTTTGAGCAAGCATCTAACAACTATCTACTTTACTCGAAAGGGTCTTTCTTTTCCTCCTTTCCTTTAGACAAGGCTATCCTACTATTAGTGAGTAGGTAGCCCTATCATTGGATATATGAGGGACATTCGAAGGGACGTACATTCATAAAGGCAACATGTGGAAACATTTTAGAAATTTTGTTTAGGGACTAGATCATTTACCGAGAGGCAATTGTAGGATCATCGAGGGATTATGATCTTTTAATTTACGGGTCTTTGCTAAAGCATCCCCGTTTCGAGGGACATGACTGTTTTATTTCCGAAGGCAACCGAATTGGGGTACCCTAGAGGTGTATATGTGCAAGTGACTCAATTCAGTTCATTTATCTCTTGTTATTAGGTTTGCTAGCATTTTGTTATTAGTCTTTCCATACAAGCCTAATTACTCACAGTTTATATTTTGCAGAAATTTAAAGTGCGAGAATCGTAAATCCTACGTTATTACAATGCTTCGGGGAGGGGGTACTTACATGTTCAAATGGGGGAAAAATAAATAAAGCAATAAAGTCCTATTTTAATCTATTACATCCCATAAGCAGATACAAAAATATGAAAAAGAAAAATAGAAAGGAAATATTGAACGCGCGCGAATTGGGAAAAATACGTCTAAAACCCTAAAAATGTCTAAGTAAACAAGATTTTTTTTTTATTAACAAAAATAATTAAACTAAATCTAAATTTAATTAAGAAAATAAATATTAAATGAAATTAACCTAATTATAATATTTTTGTGTTTTTATTAAGAAAATATTTGAATTGAATAAACCTAAGTCTAGTTGATTTTAAATTGATAAAATAAAATTAAAATAATTAATTAAATTAAATTAAAATTAATTTAAGACAACTTAAGTCTATTTAATATTTTTTATTTTTATGATTTGTTAAAAAAATGATTAAAAGAAAAGCCTAGGAAATAATTAAATAAGTAAAAAAATAGAAAATAAAATGGATTGGGCCTGGATATACAAAAGCAGAAAGGAGGGGTGCGTGTTGAAATTTGCTAAGGCCCAATAAGAGAGGCAGCCCAGAGGCTGCATATTATTCAATGGTGTTGCTCTTTTGAAGGTCTATCATGAGCGTATGATTCTGGAACATTGGATCTGATGACGTGATCCTTGGATGATGGTGATTTGAGGACACAGGGTGTACACGTGGTAAATGGAAGTATGGGATCTGCAAAGTATGTATTAGAAAAAATAAAATTGCTAAACCTGGGACACGTACCTAGGCCATTTCCCTTTGCACACATATGCCTTTCCATCTGAGTTGCCTTTCAATTCGTGTATCCTAATCAATGCATAATATTATATTTGAAAAATGACTCAAAATATATTAAAAAATAATACGCGCGCGCTGATGGCTCCCTTTGCATTTGAATTGGCCAATTAGGACACACTGCCTTGCCATGCTAGATCCTACCCGAGTCAAACGACCGGAGGGACACCGGAGTCAAACTCCGGTACATCAAAATATGGACCATGCGAATTGGTTAGTTTCAAGACTGAATCAAAACCATATTCCACTTAAAATTTCGCCCTGATCACGAATTTGGCCTTAGATTGGCCAGAAAACTCCTGCATCTTGATTTATGAACAGAAAACCCTAACACGGTTTGAAAATGGTACATTATGATTCATGCGTCATGAACTTCATGCTAGGCCATTAACCTGTTCTAATTATGTCTAGCAACTCATACATACATGTCAAAGCATTCAAAAACACGCAAAAATAAGGATTTAAATTTTAGAAATTTACCAAAACGGTGATGATTGAAAGTGGTACTTCTAGCGTATGTTGGTTTGAATGAGGGTTGGGAGTGAATCCTGGGATCTTCAGGAAGAGGATGGCACTCTTGGTTTGGATGGATGGTGGCTGGAAATTCAGTTTTGAATTTCACAACTTTGAGAATTGTTTGCAATTTTTGTATGGTCTCTACGTTGTATCTCTGCGTCCGTTTGGCTTGCACATATGATGTATTTATAGTGGAGAGGGAGGGGACAAGGAAACATGGCAAGAATCTAAGCCTTAAAAATTGTTTTTAAACCAAAATCATAAAATTTGAAAAAATGCCAAAATGGACATTTCCTGCCTTTTTCATATTGGAATGAATCTGGTCACTTCTTGCACGAATTTGTGGGCTTTTAAGCAAACCAAAACATCATCCCAAATTCCAAAGCCCATCTCTATTTATTTTATGCAATTTATTTTATATTTATTTGAAATAAATTAAAATAAATATCAACAAAATAGATTAAAATGGCAGGGCCATGTAAAAATTAGATTAGAGGTCCTTTGCAAGATTAGGAAGACCTTTTAATTCCAAGAAGCTAGGCCATTGACTTAAAAGTTCAGTTTTTGTCAATGCACAACTCTTGAAATTTCAAAATATTTCCTAACTTGGGCAAGCCATAACTTGCTCAATTTTGATCTATTAATGATGATCTTAGACTTTTTGGAAAGACCGAGATGTCTACTTCAATCCCTCTTTTGATAAGTTTTGCATTTGAAGAATTTATCTTGATGTAAATGGTCTTGACAAAAAGTGCCTTTGGTTGACTTTCTGAAAATGACCTCTAATGTATGAGCTTGTATCTTTCAAATGATGCATTTATTGATCTTGAGGACAAAAGAGGAGTTTTAGGGAATTGGATTCTCTTCAAAATGAGATTTTGTTGGGGGAAAATGGATGAAGTATGTGAAAGTTATGCCTGGTCAAAGTTTAGTTGACTTTTCCTATAGAAACCCTAATTTAGCAATTCTTGACTTTTGACGAATTAGGAACATTTCTTGAGGAATCATGATCAACCCTTGATAAAATGATGGATATCACTTCAAAATGTTGATGTTGACCAAAATCATGAAGTTTGACTGTATTTGGGCCACAGTTGACTTTTGACCTAGTACAATTGATTTTCAAACATTTGAGTCATTGATTGAGCAAACTTGTAGTGCAAGGCATGAAACTTGGAATGGGAAATATTGAAGGCAAATTAGGACAATGGAAACATTAGAAACCTTTGGAGCTCACACATCTTGATGAAAAGTGAAACCCTAGTTAGAGTTTCATTGCTTAGGAGGAGAATTTGTTTGATCAATTCTTGGTCAATCCTTGAGCAATTGAGGACCTCTAGGAGCATGCCTTGAGTAAAAGTGGGAGAGAAAATTTTGGGGTACAACAGAAGGCAACCTATGAGACATTTTAGAAATTTCGTATAGGGACTAGATCGTTTACCAAAGGCAACATCGAGGGACTAGGATCTTTTATCGAGTGTCTTTGCTAAAATGCCCATATTCGAGGGACATGACTATTTTACGAGGCAACAAGTGGGATTACCATAGAGGTGCATGTGTGTAAAGTGTGTTTGATTGCATGCATTTAGTCTTTTGATTTTGGGTTGTCTACTTGTTGGTCTTATCTTGCCATACATCCTAATTACTAACATTTATATAAACCAATAAAAATGCATAAAATAAATATCCTATACTATTACAACCATATTGAATAGCAAGAAAATATGAAGAAAAGCATAAATAACATAAAAAGAGAAGAAGAAAAAAGTGAGTCATTCGATCCAGGCAGTAGGCTCCTTCGATTCATTTTTCTTTGGATTCTTTCGACTGGGGCTGGGAATCAGTGTGAGCAACCTTCAATTTCATCCTTTTTCTGCTTCTTTTGATTGGCCTGGAAGTAAGCGTGAGTGTACACTCTTTGTTTCAACCTCCTTGATGCCTCCTTCAATTGCAGGAATGTAAAGCTCCCAAGTTGAGATTCGAAAGGCTTCAATGTTTAGCCAATCGAAGGACACAGAAAACCTGTCTAAACTTGAAAATGAAACTAACAAGTGTAACTTTCAAAAGCTACAAGCCAGGGGTTAACACAAGATTATTGGGCACCAAAATCCAAATTCTAACTAGTTAGGGTTGAGATTTTCCACATACAGGCAGTAAGGATCGAAAGTTAGGGCATGGTCAACTTCCTAGATGGGATATCTACATTTTCCTTTTATTTATATGTACAAATGATATTTAAATGAAAAAGTTCCAAGTTTAGAGGAAACTTACCTCTTGAAGTGCTTAATCGAAGGAGTTGTAGGTGACTTCCTTGGTGGTGGATGGAGCTTCGCTGGAACCTTCCTGAAGCTAGTTCAGTTACTGCTTTGTTTGGGCAGTCACTGAATCGAAGGAGGGTATGTGATAGTGGTGAGTGAATCGAAGGTTTTTATATAACAGTCTAGGGAGTGAATCAAAAGACTATTATGTTTTAGTTATGGAATGAATCGAAGGTTAGTTATCTGGCAGTTGAGGAGTGAATCCAAGGGTTCACTAATGTATGAAGGGATATGAGTTTATTAGAGTTTGGGTGTTTGAGAATGTTTGAAAACGTTTGATAGTGTTTGAGAGTTTTGAGAATTTGATAATTTTCTCACCACAAGAGTTTTTTTAGCTACCAGAGGCCCCTAAGATGTGTGATGGAAGCTCTTATTTATAGATGAGTTTAGCTGAGGTTTGGGAGGGAAAACAAAAGAAATTTGAACAAATTGGGTATGTTGTTCTTGTAGTTTTCGAGGTGCAGTTTTTATATGCCAATTTGGTGCAAGTGTGGGAGCAGCGTGGCAGGACTGCTTTGTAGCAGTTTTGGAGTGTTGTGTCCAGTGCAACAGACTTGTACTTGATACCACTAGCATCTGGAATACTTCTCTTTTGTTTTGACCAACTAGCCTTATCCTTTGACCAGACTCCTTTTCAGATAACAACGTTTCTTTCTAGTCAAAGTGTCCTTCGAATGGACCATATGTGTATCTTTTGAAGGGGCCCAAATGGGTGTTCTTCAATTTGAAACATGTATGTGTCCACATGCATCACTTGTGTGCATCACTTACAAATCTTCAGATGGGCCACCAAGGTATAACATTCGATTGGGACACCCAGATATGTCATAGTGTAAAGACCATGCGTGTTGAAGGTTTTCAAGAAGGAATCGAAGCTTATATGCAGGAGGTCCCTTGCTTTGTAAGCGCTAGCATGAAGGGAAATTTCTGCCTTGTGAATTTGGCAAACATGCAAGACCATTGGCTTCTGAGTCGAAGGAGAGCTGCAGGAGGCCATTTCCTTGTGCCTGCTGGCCTGAAGAAGGTCTTTGCCTTGTTAATTAGGGGCAAGCGTAAATAAGGAACTTGTCTTCTGAATCGAAGGAGGCCAGTAGGAAGCCACCAACTTCTGAATCAAAGGAAACCAACAGGAGGCCTTTCCCCTTTGTATGAAGGAGGCTACGAGAGGCTTTTTCTATGTGTACCAAAAGCCAGCTTGTAAGGAGTCACTGGTGTAATCGAAGATTACATGCAAGAGGTCTCTTCTTGTCCAAACAAGGCTTGTATAAAGATATGTGTTGCCCTTGTGAATCAAAAGCAAGTTATTTCAAAGGGAGACTTTTCCCAGTCAGAACTAGCATGAAGATAGCCAAAGCCCCGTGGGTGCTAATATGAATGCATAGGGAAGCTTTTTCCTTGTGTACGCTAGCATGGTGGGAGTCCCTAGCTTTGTAGATCGAAGCATACAAGAAAGAGGCCATTTCTCAATCGAAGGCTGCATGTAGATAGCCATTACTTTGTGAATCAAAGCAAGCATGTCAGGGACCAACTCTTAATTGAAGGATGTATTTAGGAGACTAAATGCCCAATCGAAGCTTGCATGCAAGTAACCATTGCATTATGGATCAAGCAAACATGTAAGGCCAATGGTGCAATCGAAGGATGTATGCAGGGAACCTAAATGCCCAAACGAGGCTTGCATGCAGGAAGTCCCTACTTGGTGAATCGAAGGAAACCTTCAAAAGGTCATTGCCTTCTGAATCAAAGGAAGATTTCAGAGGGTCATTTCCTTTCGAATCGAAAGAATCTAGGAAAAGGTCATTTCCTTTTGAATAAAAGGAAATTGTTTCAAAGGGAAACCAAACCCAGTCGAATCTAACATGGAGGAGAAAGTTCATTCAAAGCTAGGCATGAATCGAAGCAAGCTTATTTTTCTTCAATTTTGTCAGAAAAGTCAAATTTATCTGCTTTGCTCTTTCAATAGTTTCCTCCTTGACCTGATGCTTGAAAATCCAATATGATCCATGGCAACTTGAGCTGATCAAGCCTTGTGTAGTTTTGGCCCAGTAGAAATCTTGTGAGGAAATTCTTTAAAAAGTTGAGAGGGAAAATTTTGGGTACAACACACTTAACTATGTTTTTTTCATGTGAAATCAAAGTTATAACATAATTTCTCAACGTATCCATAATATAATTTCTAGGTGCTTAAATATTTCCATTCTAGAAAAAACAAGGATTGTCATGTGTTTTGGTTCGTTTACAAGGCCCATACATAAAGGCCTAATAGAAAACACTACGAGGAAAGGCACAAGGAACATATACGAACTCCCTCAAGCATGGAGTTCAAGATTACAACCTCCTACCAACTTCCCACTGCCAGATCTAATTGAACCGTAATCCATACGAAAAGTTGGATTAAGCAGAAGCAATTCTAACCCCCTCATATATAAAGCTTTTCTCGCACATATATCTATGTATTATAATCATACTCATACTCAATTTACCTCCCACTCATTCACGACCTTGGACATCAGAGTGCAACCCTTGCAAGTCCCCCCCCCCCCTGCTTCACCGCACCAGAAATACACTCCACTGCATCTGAACCATGCTTCATTTTGTCATCAACTATTTCTAGTTCCTGAACAAAATAGTGTCTTCATCTTTTGGAATATGACATCTAATTCCCATAAAATTCCATGATAAACCATCGTATTTTCAATGCAATTCGACAAACATATGATCTCTTTATCATTCAAATTATTGATAAAAAATTGTGAAACAATGGAGACATCTAAAGTTAGTGGATCATCCGCTTAACACAACACTGGTATTGCAGTATCTACAATATTCAATGATGTTGATCTCATGAAGGAGACTTTACTTCCTTCTGTGACCGAGGATGATCAATCCTTTTCTCCATTAGCTTTTCCGCTACAAAATCAAGTCCCTTTGAAAATCAACCGAGGAACATTCCAAGTCTTTCTAATTTACATTCTTTTTAACAACTAATACAAGGCCAAACCTCAACGAAACTTTTTCCATAACTGATTATTCTTGGTCAACAGATTCTTCAAAACCTCTAACAGTTGCAAGTCAATCTATGTATGCAAAGGTTAAATAATCTTCTTAGTAGTGTATTTAACCTGGTGCAGCAATATAATTCACACTATTTGTCTAATAGAGAACTCTGAATGGAAGAAACATTATTGTATACCCCTCCCCACAAACCATTTTGTATGCAAGGCAGACTCACATGACAATTAGGGAGTTGAGCCATGACCGGTCTTTGTTGATCTTATCTCTCAATGCAAAGTGGTCCCTAGACCCAGGATCACACCCAACATCAAGAACATCATAACCCACCGTGTGATTCTAGGGGAAGAGGATGCAGTCATACCTCCCAAAGATCCTTCGTCCCTCTATTCACTACCGCTTTACTCCAATAGAGACAAAAGGCACATGTCTAAATTCGAGCTTCGTAGAGGAAGAGGAATTCATTCTCAAGTCATGTTCTCGATAATAGGATCCTAAAATATCTCAAGAAACCTCCCGATTTGGATATCTATGGTGGTTCTAGAGATCCATAGGAGCATGTAGACACTATACTCGACTACTACCACGCCCAAGGGGCGTGAAATGAAAACTATTTATGTTAAACCTAAAAGGAGCATAAACTGCTAGAAGGAACTCTATGACTCTTTTAATACTCAATTCACTACTCAAAAGTGACATATCGCCAAGATACTCATACTAGGTAGGATTCACCAAAAAAAGAAGAAGACCATGCGAGAGTACATTAATAAAGTTACCAAAGTAGTAGTATTCCACGAGAAGGTAGAGCTAAAAGGATTATGTAGCTTAAAAAATATCTTAACTAGAGCTCAGTTACACATCAATTATAAAGAAGAACTTCTGGACAAAGAGGTAGAGAAAGTTCAGGGAGCAAGAAAATGTTATGGAGCCTGATGTTGCTAGAGATAAATGGTTAGTTGATGAGGAGGATGGGTTTGACGGTTTAAAGCCTCTCTTTCCAAGACAATGGAAGGAAATGTCATAGAGCCTGATGTTGCCCATGCTCCTGATGGCAAGTATGGTTTCGTCCATGAAGAAGACGAGTCTATCTCGCCGAACAATTATATTTTTTTCTTGTTTGAGTTATGACTACTTAATAGCGCCCCATTTGAGGGGGTATTTGATCATTGTGTTGTTTCCTTTTTTGGGTTCTTTTATTCAATGGATTTTTTATGCCTTTGACAATTTGTTATTAAACTTTTGTTTTTTTATTGATTCATGGGTACTTTTAGCGGTTTTCCCGCCTTTTTCATCGTTGTTTTGATGTTTTTGAGGCCTTCAACTTTATAGGAGGTCTTTGCAGAAGGCGTTAGACTACCTTTGATGGTGCAAAGATACCCCCATAAGGTGGAAAGATACCCCTGTAGAATGCAACAATACCTTATAGGACACAATGGTATCAAGAGTGTGCAATACTTCCACGAGTTTATCAAGCAGTATTTAGAAAATAGGGTGCCTCATTAAAAAACTTTGCCCTTACAGGAGAAAAAGGTGTTAACCAAGTGACCCAAAACATAATAGAGTGGGTGAGTTGTGTTATTCGAAATTCGAAAAATAATTTATAAAACTTTGGTATTCAAAATAATTATATTAGTTTCAATAAACAAACTGAGAAATGGCAGCAGAAAGATAGAAAAAAGATGAAGAATAAGAGAGATACGCAACAACCATAAAATAAATAAAGAAAAATAAAGAGATAATGGATAGAGAAAATGCACCCAAGATTTATATAGATTTAATCTAACCATTTGACCTACTCATGCCCCCCAAGAGTTTCCTTTTGAGAGTGCCATTAAATATCACACTTGAGCTTTTTACAAAATTAGCTCTCAAACCTTAAACAAAATATCACTTTTACACAAGATTAGTCAAGGGAAATGGTGATTAAAATATTCAGCAGATACAAGTCAGGACTAATGGCAAGAAAATACATCAAAAATCTCCCCATTTGCTTGTAATTAGTGGGATCAATAGCCTTTCCACGATTATCCTTTGTTAGCTTACAACTTTAAACAATAAGGATACACACTTTATTGCATTGATCCATTCCAAATATTGCTAGTATTTATTTGGTATATTTCTATTAATGTATTAATATTCCAACTTCACGTTGCTTTACCTCATTTCCTAGAAAATGTCTCATTTTTCCAAAATTTGTCATAGAAAACTTTCTCTTTATTAATTCTTTGAATCATTCAAACACATCTTCATTATTTCTAGTATAAATCAAATTAATAACATACAAAGTATATTGATGAGAGAATTTTTCAAACCTTTCTTGACATAAGTAGGATTCAATTTTGTTGCACGAAGCCTTTGGTGCTTTCCTAAGACCACAAAGAGCATTTCTCAATTTATAGACCTGATCTTTTTCTCCATTCCCATACTCTATAGGTTTATCAATGTAAGAATTTCTAACAAATTCACTATGTAGTAAATAACTTTTCACATTAAGTTAGTAAACTAGCCAATTTCTTCATGATTCAAGAGCTAAGATAGCCCTTATAGTGTCTCATCTTGCAACAGGTTCAAAAACCTCATTATAGACTATGCCATATTTTTGTGAGTAGCCTTTGGAGACAACTATTATCTTATGCTTCTCAACCTATCCTTTCTCGCTGCACTTTCTCTTATAGATCCATTTCAACCCAATATTCTTGGATCTTGATGGTAAATTTGTTAACTCCCATGTATTATTCTTGTCAATTGAGTGCATCTTTTGATCCTTTTCCTTTATCCAAGTTTTATGTTTAACAGCCTTATCATAGGTGATAGTATCATCACAACTGCAAAACACATCCATGTTTTACAATTTCTCCTCGTCTTCACTTTCTAGGTCACATAATCATCTAGATATTTTATTTTCCTATTTAGTCTTGGAAGAAACTTTTCTTCTTCTTCTTCTTCTTCTTCTTCCTCTTATTATTCTTCTATTTCACTTTCATTTTCTTCTATACCCCCTTCATCTTGTGCGCCATTGTTGATGTGTGTAGATTTATCAATTGAGGTATCATTGGTCTCATTTGTATCTTTATCATTGTCAATATTGCTAGTTGATCATGCGACCTACTTTTGACGGTGTTTGTCCCAATTCCAACCTTTATTTTCTTCAAACACCATATCTCTACTTACTAGAAATCTTTCCTCAATAGAATCATAGAGTTTGTATGTCATGGGTTCGTCACTCATTCTCGATAACACATACTAAATACTCTTAACATCTTGATTCTTCCTTTTAAAATGAGTTATATGCACATAAATTAGACAACCAAACACCTTGAAATGATGTACAAATGAATTTATAACTCTCGAGGCTTCTTCTAAAGTCATGTCTTTCACATATAGTGTTGAAGTTCTGTTGAGCATATAGGCTGCCCATTTTTCTACTTCGGGCCAGAAATACTTGTGCATATTCCATCTAGTCTTCTAATCACATTCATCAGTGTCCTATTCTTTCTCTCTGATACTTCATTCTACTCTGGTGTATAGGTAATAGTCAATTTTCTCTTGGTTCCATGAAGATTGTAAAAATATTGAATAAGGTAGATATGAATTCACCTCTTTTATCTATCTAAGAAATTTAATATCATGACCTGATTCATCTTCTACTAGAGCCTTGAATATTTTGAAAACATCAAATTCACTAGCCTTTTCATGCATGAAATAAATCCATGTCTTTTTTATTAAAATCATTTGTGAATGTTATGAAATATATGCTTCCACTATTTGATTCAAGGTTGATAGTCCCATACACATTTGAGCGAGTGAGTTCAAGCTTCATCTTGGCTCTCCATGATGTTTTCTTAGGAATGACTTCTCTTTGTTGTTTTCCCATCAAGAAATTTGTGCAAGTTTTATCCATTTCCTTCAAGTTTGGCATTCCTTTCACCGTCTCCTTCTTGATCAATGTATTCAGACTTTTGAAACTCAAATTACAATATATGCAACGTCATAATTGAGTATCATTCTCGATTGTAGTTTTTAAGCACATGTGGATGATAATAGGGGGAAATAGTGTGAACATCCTATTAGATTACATTTAATTAGACATGAGCAATTCCCTATCAGTAAGAAATACCTTACATGTATCATTCTTGAACATAATGGTGAGGTTATTTTGTATTAGTTGACCAATACTCATAAGGTTGTTCATTAGGCTATCATGCAATAAACATCAGTGATAACTTGAGTGATTCATCCTAAGAAAATATTCAAGTCACCTTTTCTCATCAATCACTTTCTTCTTTGAGTCATCCCATAGCCTAAAAAATTCTCCAAATTTCCCATCAAAATCAAACAAAAATGATTTAGTTCTTATCATGTGATTGCTACATTCTGATATGAAGAAGGTCTCTTCAACCGGGTTTGGTTTTGATGAGGACAAAATCATATCAAAGAAGAAGAAGTCTTGAAGTCTAGCTAATAAAATTTGAAGTAGTCATGAAGAATAGGCATTATAAATCATAATAAATAATTGAAATGAACATCAAGCAAAGGTACACATTGTAATTCATACTATATCACTTTGGATGCTCATATATTTCTCTAAAACTTCATCTATAATCTTCTTAAACATAATGCATTCAAATAAGTGAAGCCTAGCCATAAAATATTGTATTTTTTTACATTTGTTTCAATGGTAATCGATTACAGGTATGTCATAATCAATTACGAGTAAGGGTGTAAGCGGATCAGAAATATCCAATTAAACTGACAATCCAAGTCAAACCAGACCGAAATAAAACATATTATTTCTGGTTCAGTTCTTAAACTGAATGGAACCAATAAAAACCTATGAGGTTTGGTTTGGTTCTCGATTTTAGTTTTTAGGAACCTCCAAACTGATGAACTGAACCAATGGAAATAATTATGATCTAAATCTTTTATTCCACTCATCATTAAGCCCAATTTTTTTATCGGTCCTACCATCCTCCATCTTTTTTTACACTTCTTTCCTTTCAGCAAAACACACATCTAAAACCAAACTCCAAAATATAGAAAGTAGAAACTATAAGTCATAAAAACATGCTTCTTTGAACTACTAATCTCGCTGCCCACCACCGTTGTTGCTCTCACAATATTCATTCTAATATGTTATGGTCTCCTTTTTCGTGTTCAAGTTCTCTTCGTTAATTTTTTTACTTTTTTGTTTCTTCTTCTTCAACAAAATTCCTTCTAGTCTTATTACAAAATAGTTTTTAAGTTTATGTGAGGTGTGAAACATGTTGATTGATGTGTGTTTTGTTGTGTTCTATTTGTTAAGATTGAAGGTTGAGAAAAACACAAGAAAGGGAGGGGTTTAATTGGGTTTTCAAAAAAAAATATTTAAAGTGTCTCACGCAAACAATTAAAATAGAATCAATGTTGTAGAGATAAATAATGACATGTTTGGTTTATACAAGTTCACCTTCAACAAGGCTACTCTTGTCCACCCTCCAAGGTAATTTTTCCTTCAACAAGGACTTAATCCACTAATATTGAAAGATTACAAATCATCTGAGTTTAGAAAAACACTTAATCCCTCTCAAGTATCCTGACTATTCACTCTAGCCACTTGAGGAATCAACAACTAAGAGTTATAAAACACCTTAGCCCTCTCAAGTATCTTGACTATTGACTCTAGCCACTTGAGGAATACAATTCTTAATAGAATTACAATCAAATAGTGTTTACAAAAGTGCTTCTAGAATAAGCAAATTACACCAATGTTAAGTACATATTGGTTAACACAAATATGATCAACAACTCTTTGTGTTACAACAAATAATGAAGAACAAATACTACATAACTTCTTTTCTGGAATGATTTCTTCGTTTTGAGTTTTTGGCAGAATTATTGTTCTTTTTCTCTAGTATTGTATTTTGCAAATGAAACAGTTGATCTTTATATAGGCTTTGAAGAGTAGAACATTGTAGTAGTACACACGTCACTTTCATTTCCAGTTGCCATAATGGTAGGAAATGATCGCGGGAGACAAAAAGTACACAATACATCCATTTGAGTAGAATGTGTAATCGTATCTTTTTACTAACTCTTCTAGCGCACGTCTCTGATGATCCAATCTTTTGATGAAAATACTTCTGATGAGAAGTGTTGTTTAGCTTTAGAAGATTTCATCCTTTTGATCTTGTCTTTTGATGGACTATATAATGTAGAATAGTGATGAGTCCATAAGATCTAACTTTCCTTTGATCTTTTCTTCTGATGGAATATTTCTGATGTTGAGAATATTAGTGTATATTCCTTGAAGTATCCAAGTCTTCAGAATCTTGACTTTGTCTTCAGAATTAGAAGCAATAGCTTTTTTGATGAACAAATATTGACTTCTGATCTGGAAGTAAAAGCTTTTCTTTGATGATTTTATAACCTTTACTTTGTCTTCAGAGTTAGAAACAACAACTCCTCTGACAAACAAATCTTAACTTCTGACCTTTGATGTAAAAGCTTGTTTCTGCTGAAATCTTGTTTTCTGATCTTGGAGAAGAAGCTCTAACATAAATCTCTTCTTCTAGAAACACTTGTGACTTCTGAAGCAGCAACTAATTCAGAAGTACACGTTGAGACCCTTTTCTGGAGAACATTCAGAATTCTTCAGAACTACTTATTTTTCTTCAAAAGTGGATGTAATAGTCTTTCTGATGAGTGCTTAGTATATTTCTGATGATTCTTCAAACAACAGTCCTGAATCAATTTAGACTTTCTAATCTGCACACTCAAGAAACTATTAGAAACAAAATTGTTTACATATAAAATATATGTATTGCTATCATCAAAATCCATAGATTAATTGCAGAATCCAAATCTTGTTCTAACAAAGCTTTCAAATCCCTTTTCACCATTTTGATGTCAAGTGTTAAATTTTATATTTGATAATGAACTTATTTTATGATACAATGAAAATCATGTCATTATTTTGTATTGATTGAGAGCAACTTATAATTTGTTTGAAAAAATATAGAATGAAACGTATTTTTTTAAAAAATAATAGCATAAATAACACCAAAAAACACGATAGTGGAGAATACACTAATGAATATAATGTTTGGAAAAATATCGTAAACTGATTAACCGAACCAAACCAAACCGGTTAGTTTGGTTCGATTCTATTTTTGAAAAATATTAAAAACCGAATCAAACCAAACCAATGGAATATCATCAGTTCAGACCTTTTTTGACCAAAAACCGGTCCAAACCGACCAAATTACACCGCTAACGAGTGTGCAAATCTCAAAATTTTCTGAACATTAACAAGCTATAATCTATTACAGCCTCTCGTAATCAATTGTGAGTTGAAAAATTACAACTTTTCACAAAACAGAATGTGTGTAAAACAAGGCAAGACTTCATGGAACCATTTCAAATTCATGCATTCATCCATAGAGGTTTCTAAGGGTGTATATAAGACTTTATACATCAGAAAACAAATGACCTCTTTCAATAATCATGTTCATACAATTCAAACATTTTTTAAAAGTGTTCATACAATTTCAAATTTTGGAACTTTCCATAGTTTCAAATATTTCATAAAGTTTCATTAAAAAATTTTGAGCACTTAAGTTATATAAGTTTTAATTATGACATAGAGAAAGAGTAAATCAAGCATTCAAGTTGGAATTTAATCCAAATACGAAAATTCTCCAAATTTATTTAAAAATTGTGTGTTATGACTTAGTCATAATGATTGTGGTGATAAGTTATTGTAAAGAAGAAAGTAGGTTTTTCTTTATGTGTATGTGTTTGAAGGTTTTAAAGTGTCTTGGTGAAGACTTGCATAAGAATTTAAAAGTAGTCGATAATCCTTTAAGGAATAGAGGGACTAGATGTACCCTTGAGTTTATAAGGGAAACTAGTATAATTCTTTGTGTTATTTACTTTATGCACTTTAAAATTATGTGTTAAACCCTTTTCCTAAGTGAATTTCATATCATTACTTCTGATAAAAACAAGTTAAGAAACTTAGTGCAAAATCAAGAAAAATTATGCAATCATAACTCACCTCCCTCCCCCTTCTTAGATTGCATCTCATAGTTACACCCCAATCAAGAAATCATTCCTCATATTTGGCTTGTGTGCTTGTTTCATGCTAAGCCATGAGAAGTAATTCCTTGTTGTCATCGAATTCAACAAAGTTAGAACCATACTCGCCCAAAATTAGACAACTATTCTGATAGTATCCCAAGTTTTAACACTTGGAGCATTCAATGTGATCCCTACTCGACCTACCTCTTCCACGACCTAGTGCTCCACCACGCCCCCTATTGCAACCGTAACCACGTCTAGAATTGGAGATATTAAAGGCATGTTCTTCCTCCTTTTCTCGGCATACTTTCATTATTTATTCATGCACAAAAGGCTAATTTGGAGTTCTACAATAGCAAGTATGGTAACGTAATTAAATTATTTAATAGATCATACCAAATAATTGAACTTTGGATTCATAGATTGTAAAAACTTCTCAAAAATTGTGGTGTGCTACAATATTTCACCATGTTCAGTCATCTTATTTGTAATGGTCAATGTTATTGCAAAGTAATCATTGACATATTCAATTTCTTTAATGGAAAGAATCTCAAATTCCACGCGCATAGCTTGAAAATGAGCACATTTGACCTTGGTAGAGCCTTGATACTTTCTTCGTAAGGAATCTCGTGTCCTTTGTTGTATTTTGAACCAGAATCGTCTCAAGAATGGTGTGATCAATTGCTTGAAACAAACAATTCTTGACTTTGAGACCTTTGAGCATGTTTTCTTCTGCAAGCTTGAGATGTTCCGATGTAGCATCTTTTTTTTTTAAAAAGAAAATAGAACTATATATAAAAATAAAAATAAGGATCTAAAGGCCTAGAGTACAATATAGAAAGTAGAGAAGTGGCATAGGAAGTACTGAAATATGCACCAATACAAAAAAAGAAAGAAAATAACAACCAACCTAATACAACATACAAAAGAATCCAACCAAAGAAATGGAAAAAAAACCAATACAAGAGACAAAAGCCAATGAAATGCTCAACCAGTAGCCCCAGAAAGGATCACCGACTAGATCTCCCCATCCAAAGACCTGTAAAAACATAGTCAATTTCCACTGAGCAGCAAGAACACACCCAGAGAAGGCCGAAGACACTCATGTTGCCGTTGACTCAGATGTCAAATAGGTATCTCGAGCCAAGCCGAGAAAGAACAAGATTTCCCCACAGACCTACTAAAATACTATTTCCAAGCCAAAAGAATGCTCATATCTTCCACGTCCTTCGTTGTCACCAATTTACTTGAGAAGACTATATCATTCTGATATTTCCAAATCGTCGAGACCAAAACATGCCAAATCATAAGCCACGCCCCCTCTAAGCCTAGACGAATCTCCACTATAGAAAAAAAATTTAAAAAATGGTCAAAGAATCATTTGGTATGACTACAAACCAACCTAAACATCTGAAAATTATATACTGTATAGAAACCACTACCCCACAAATGAGAGGACAACTCTAGAAACCTCAAACAAAAAAGAATAGAGACACCCTCTGAATCGATGTTGATCATCCTCTTAAATAAATTCTATCTGGAAAGATTTCTATCCAAGAGGAGTTGACAAGAGAAAATGAACACTTTATAGGGGGGCCAACTACTCCAGATGCTAGAGAGAGTTGACTCCACCATCGAGACCTGACTAGAAAAATCACGAGAGAGAGAGAGAAGAAAAGAGTACGCGGAAGCCACAAAATAAGAACCATCTTTATAATGGCTCCGCCACCATTTATCACACTGGGAGGAAAGACTAAAATCCATAACTAATACAAGAAGATACGAAATTAAAATCTACTCACCCTAAAAAATATGAGATCTTCTCAACTGAAGATCCCAAACCCAAGTTTACCCTTCCCACTTTCCAATCTCTCCAACGGAGCAATCCTTCTGATCAAAGGTAAAAAAAAGTTGAGGGAGCCTAGCTCTAAGAGAAATATCCTCAACCTAACGGTCTTTCTAGAACTTTATGATAAGACCATAATCAACTTACTTAATCATACTATCTCTGAACCAATATGAGGGGTTCTCTCATTTGACACCAAGAAGAGAAACCTCTCTCCACCAAGGAGACATAGAGCGAAGGAAGGAAACTCTAACTCCTGACACAAAAGACGTCGAAATAATTTCCTATCTAGCAGACAAAATATCTCTCCAGACCATAGAGTCTTCCGAGAGTAACTGCCACCTCCACTTACCTAATAGAGTCAAGTTAACCAAACGAAGGTCACAGACACCAAGACCTCCAAAATTCTTGGACTTACAAACATCATACCACTTAACTCAAGCGATCTTAGATCCTCTCGTGTAGCATCTATAGGAGCAATTGTCACTCCATGTTCAACAGATTTCAATATTCTTTGGATAGAAGGAGTTTTTCCATTAGCATAGACCAATGATCATAGAAACCATCAAATTTGAAAATTGCAAGAATTGCAACTTTGAAAGAATACGACATTGACGATTCTTAAAAATTAAAGCGATATAGTTGTTTCAACCATTTTTCCCAACAAAACATAAAAGACTTCCTTTTTATTTTTATTTTTCTCTCTCTGAATACAAGATCCGAGATATGGCATGATATCACTTATAAGAATGATATGGGGTAGGGCATGATATCACTTATAAGAATGATATGGGGTAGGGCATGATATCACTTATAAGAATGATATGGAATGCTTGCTTCTCATTACAATAGCAATTTCTTAATGTACGTTTAAGTAATTCTTCAAAGAGCAGCTTGAAGTAACTTGGAACTTGCAGTACAACTTACCTATTAAAGCTAACTAATTTCCTTATGTTACCACTATTGGTGCAAGGTAATGAAGTGGGAGAAGAAGAATGAACAAGAATGATAACAAGACTATTGTTGTGTATTAAAATAGAGGAGATAAAATTAGGGATACAATATTGATAGCCTAGTATAGCATATTTATACTAAATATTGAAAATGCCAAAAGGCCCTATTAAAGATAAGCATTGGGAATTGTAGACATTAACTAAATTATCTTTCCAATACCATCCATTAATTTAGATATTCTATCAGAAACTAACAACACCAATTTCATCTCTCAAGCAAAGAAATTGATCTGTCTTAATTGCCTTTGTCAGAAGATATGCTACCTGTTTCTAAGTGTTGCAGTGCAGAACTTCTAACACTCCTTTCTGTACTTGACTTCTGAGAAAATGATACTTCGTATCAATGTGCTTGCTTCTTCCATGTAGCAATGCATTCTTGGCAAGATCAATTTCATACTTATTATCAATCATCAGCTTCAGAGGTTCCTCAACTTCAACCTTCAGATCATGCAAGAGATTCAGAAGTCAAACAGCTTGACAAGCACCTACAGCACCTGCGATATACTCAGCTTCACATGTTGACAGAGCCACGACAGGCTGTTTCTTGGAACTCCAGGAAATGGGACCTCCCGGAAATTTAAACAAGTATGCAGAAGTACTTCTCCTGTCCACTGTCTCCACACCAGTCAGAATCAGAATAACTTACTAATTATGGCTTTGTCTTTCTTTCAGAAGGAAACAACACTCCATATTTCAGGGTTCCTTTGATATATCTCAGAATTCTGACAGCGGCTTGGAAATGAGACCACTTTGGATGACTCATGAATCTGCTAACCAATCCAACTGCATAACAAATGCCAGGTCTAGTATTGCATAAATACCTTAGAGAACCAACCGACAGTTTGAAGGTTGTAGTATCAACAGAATCACCATCAAAGTCAGAATCCAATTTTTGATTGGTTTTTGATGGTGTCACAGAAACTTTACAATTCTGCAGCTTAAATCTCTTCAAAAGTTTTAGTTCGTACTTCAACTGATGCAGAATGATACCCTTCTTCGAGTACAAAATATCCACCCCTAGGAAATAGTCATATTTCCTAGATCTGTCATCTCGAACTCATTCGTCAGAACTTCTTTGAACTTTTTTATATCTTCTGGGCAGCTTCCTGTTAGCAAAATGTCATCAATATAGAGACACACCAGAATCATATTGTTATCAGGGTGTTGCACATAAACTCCATATTCCATCTCACATTTCTGAAACTTTCGCTTCTTAAAAAATGAATCAATTTTTATATTCCAAGCTCTGGGCGCTTGCTTCAGTCTATACAGAGTTTTATTCAACTTGTATACCATCCCTTCCTGATTGTTTTTCACAAATCCAGAAGGTTGGGATACGTAAACTTCTTCCTGTAATGGACCGTTCAAAAATGCAGACTTCACATCCAGATGCATTAAAGGCCAATTTCTATTTGCAGTTAAAGCAAACATCAGTCTGATTGTTTCTTTCCTAGCTACAGGTGCAAACACCTCAAAGTAATCTAGCCCAGGTTTCTGAAGAAAACCTCTAGCTACTAGCCTAGCTTTGTGCTTGCCAATTGAACCATCTGGATTAAGTTTCAACTTAAAAACCCATCTGACACTGATGGCTTTTTTCTTATCTGGAAGTTTAGTCAATTTCCACGTTTTGTTCCTTTCTATTGCCTCAAGTTCTTCTTTCATGGAATTCAGCCATTCTTTCTTCTTGAGAGCTTCTTCAATGCCCACTAGTTCATAATCTACTAACATGGCACATTGAACGACTTCTCCTTCAGAGTCAACTTTATTATTTTACAACATGTCGAAATCTTCAAACCTTCTTGGTTTTTACCTGATTCTCTATGGTCTTTGAGCTTGTTCTGAAGTTGCACCAGAACTACTACCTCCAGAGTTTTCCCTTCCAGAACTATGGTCACCACCAGATGCTGGATTATCATCTAGATCAGAATCATATCCATTGTCATAATCTCCTTCTAACTCATCTTCAGAATCTTCAAAATCGGATTCATCTTCTGAACTTTCTAAAACATCTTCAGAGGCTAATTCTGGAGTTGGCACTACACCAGAATTTGATTGAGACTTGTTCCAATCCCATGCTTCAGACTCTTTCACCACAACGTCTCTGCTGACTTCAACTTTATTAGTTTCTGGACAATAAAGCTTATACGCACCTTGTGATACGGTGGGAGAACTGACTTGAGGTTTTGCATTTCGTCGCAAATGTTTTGGTTTAGCAAGAGTCGCCATCGACTTTTATTTTATCCAAAAGGAAAGGTAAAAAAGCACAGGAAAGACCTTTGAGATGTTTTCTTGAGCTTGGGGGGTAGATTATGAAAAAAGAAGGTGCTAGCACCCTTTTCATCAATGGTTATCCATGGGCTCTTAGTTACTTGCTTAGATCACTTGCTTTTCTTTTCCAATTGTTTGAAATTGTGCTTTGTGTTTGGTGTGATTTTGAAAGTATTTTGAAAAGAGGCCTTTGTTTAGGCAATCTTTGTAATGATTCTCGTTCGTAAGAATGTATACAAAGATGTTTGTCTTTTGAAAAATGTTTCAATGTTTTGAAAGTTGTTTGGAAATGTTTTGAAATGTGTTGAAATGTGTGTGTGTTTGTTTGAAAATAGCAAGGATTGTTTGCAAATTTGATCAAGTAACTAAAAGCATATCTACCTACTCAAAAGTCTTTCTTGTACATTTTTTTATTCCTTTGACATTGTTGACCTACCATTGTTTTGGTAGACAATCCTATCTTTGGATATTAAACGGGACGGGCATGGGTCATCGTATGACCATGATAGCAATGTTGCCAAGTATCTTAGATTTTTGAGGGACCAAGATCATTTGTTTTTAGGCAACCTTTTGATAGCGTCATCGAGGGACTATGATCTTTTGTTTTGTTTGATTTTGCCAAGATACCTTGCATGCATACCATGGCCATTTTTTAAGGCAACAAAGTGGGTGAAACCCTAAGGAGTGCTTGTGTGCAATGTGTTCCATTTTACATACATTTTGTTTGTCTTGGATTAGGTCATGCTATTTGTTTGATTTTTGTCTTATCATACAAACCCTAATTTACTAAACATGTATATAATGCGATAAATTGCGCAAAGTAAATCTAAGCTATTACAACAATATTATGGGAGGGGGATACAAGTTTGAATGAGGGATATTGCTCAAAATAAAACCCTAAAAATTATTACAACCCAATTGAATTATTGCTCAATAAATAAATAAACATACAATTATTTACATATGCAAATAAAATGTATTTATGCAAAATGTTTTGTATTTATTTTATGTATATAAAAATAAAATTATTTAAGTCCTAGAAATAAGAAAAAATAATATCATTAATTTTTGAAAGGGTGAAACCCTAGTTTTTGTTTCAAAAGAAAATTATGTTTTCTATTTATTTTATTTGTCCATTTTCTACAAGAAATAATAAATAAAATTATTTACAAGTATTAAAAATTAAAATATATGTGAGAATAATATTTTATGTGTATAAATGATAAAATAAAAATGTATAGTATTTTCTAAATATATTTACAATTTATTTAAGAAAATAAAGTTCTATTTATTCTAATAAATCATTTTCTATGTAAAAATAAAATAAAAAATAATATTGCAAAAAATTAAGAAAATTATTTTTGTGATTTTTAATGTTCAGAAAAAATTATTAAAGTTAATAAACATAAAAGAAATGAAAAAAAAATGCAAAATATAAAATATGCAAAGGGGGTGCAGATAGGAATATGGGGGGGGGGGGGGTGAAAAACAAAACAAGCAGGCCCAAAGGCACCTAGGCCCAGAACATCATCTTCATCCCTGTCCTTGGCTTTCTGCGCGCGTTTCTGAGTTCAAATTGTAATTTGCTCTAGCTTGCATAAAATCAAAAACTCATAACACAAAAAATGTAGCATTTCATCTCACGATTTCAATGATATAAAATTTGTAAACTAACTCTCAAAGATCAGAGAGAATTTAATCACCCCTAATTTCTGACCTAATTTTTTCATGAACTTCAAGCTTCAAATTCTCACTACTCAGTTAATATAAATGACAACTATGCATATGTACAGCTTCAGCAAGTTAAGGACTACATTTTTGCTTCACAAATCAAAGCTTAAGGATTCCTAAATAGAGAGATAGAGATTTGAAAAATACCTTGTTCAGCTGAGTTTGGATATGGCAATGTGGGGACTTTGAGTGAGGCCTGAAGATCGTGTGAGCTTCCTTGAAGTTCCCTCAAGCTATTCCAATGCTCAGCTTGCCTTGAGGATGCTTGAAACTCCTTTTAGAAGTCAACCTGCAACCTTCAAAAATGAAAGTGGTGATGGCTAAAACAGGGCACATAGTTGCAGTGCAATGGCTTAGATAGTTTAGGTAGGATGTATGTAAGGTGTTTCAAGTGTTGAATTAAGAAACGCACGAGCCAATATTGAAATAGCTTTGTTTTTGTAGAGGTTGCCCTGTTTGGGCAGAAAAATGTGTTTTCTGTGCTTGGGAGTGTTTGAGATGCTATGGATTCATGTATTGGCTTATGACAAGTTTCTGAAGTTCTTTAGAATGAAGTCAAGTCTTCTCTTTATCAGATGGACAAGTTCTCTTGACTTTTGCCAATTTGCTTGCTTTTGAAGAAAGTTGACACGACTTATACCAAAGGCCTGTACAGGCTTGCTTGCTAGCTGCATAGAGTTGGTACAGTTGCTTGTTATCTGTGGAAAATGTCTGCATCCAAGGAACAAGTCCAAGGCTCAAGGCTGATAAAGTGGAAATGGCTTGCTTTATCAAAATGGTATTGTGAACTTTATGCCATTTATGGATTAATCTTTTGTGCAATGCTTCAAAGATCAAAATAAAGCCATTATCCATTGAGTTAGCATTTAATTATAGAGTGTATAAGGGATTAGGACCTTTAATGCAAGGTACAAGCATGCTAGGAACTGATTTGCAACTTGAAGCATTGTAAACATGGCTTGAACAAAAGTGACAAATTGCCATTTTCTCTTCTTCGATTCTCCCTAACCTCAAATGATATTGGAGAGTTCTTGGACATTTTGTAAAGCTTGTAACATGATCTACAATCCATATTTGAAATGAATTTTGAGATACCTCTTGGAACTAGGTGAAAAATTCCCATGAAGTTGGGTCAAAAACCTGCCTAAATTAGGGCAAATTTTCACTAAGTCTTTTAGTTTATGGACCCCTATTCACAAAATCATAACTTGAGATCCAAGAATCTTTTGGGAAAACTTTGTGAATAAAAGTTGTAGATTTAATGGAGGACTACAAATTTCATGTTGGAAGTTTTCTTTGAATCCAAATGCATCATGGTGAAAAAGTTGGGAAACGTTGGGAAAAAATAAGAAATTTTCCATACTTAGAAAAATTCTAAGTTATGAAAAATTTCAAATTAAAACCCTAATTTGCAAATTTAGGTTTCTTGGCCAAAAAGTTTCACATTTTGACATATCTTGATGAATTATGACCCTTGGCACTTGATTTTGACCAAAAATTCAAAGTTTGACTTTTCAGTGTACAGTTGATTTTTGATCAGTTGACTGGAAAATTCATCTGTCAATCCTATGCATTTGAGATCTTTTGAACTATGTGATTAGGTCAAGATGATTCTATTGAGTCCTTGAAATCATGCTTGAACCCAATTGGTCATTGGCTAGGTTAAAAATCAGAAATTGCCCTTTCTCAGTTAAACCCTAATTTTGACCATTTTGCCCTTTTGATGATTTGATCAAATTTCTTGAGGAGTTGTGGTCCAAACTTGATCAAATGATACATATGAGTCTAAAATGTTGTTGTGGATAAAAAATTATGAAGTTTGACTGTAAATTGGCCATGGTTGACTTTTTCCCCAATACAGCTGATTTTTAGGTCAACTGTCCAATTGACTGGGCAAAAATGTGATTCAAGGCTTGAAACTTGGTATAAACAATCTTAGGGGTCCAACATGGTGTATGAAAGTCACATGAAGCATTGATGGTCCAAAAATCCTTGTGCAAATTCAAACCCTAATTTCAGGTTATCAGTGCAAGGAGATGTCTTGAGCTGAGCAAACCCTAATCTGGTGTTGAGTCCAAGAAGTCTTGTGAGGAAAATCTTGATAATTGAGAGAGAAAATTTTGGGGTACAACACACCTGTACTGTGATACCCCACCAGCAACATTACTTTGCTTCTATCATCCAGTTTTTGTCTTCTAGCTTCTGGAACGTGTTTGTAACAGACAGAGCCAAACACCTTTAGATGACTGACACTCTGCTTATCTCCAGTCCATTTTTCTAAAGGAATAACTTCCTTCAGTTTATTCGTTGGACACCTGTTCAGAATATATGCTGATGTGGCAACAACTTCTCCCCATAACACGTGAGATAACTTTTTTTCTTTCAGCATGCTTCTGGTCATATCAAGCAATGTTCTGTTTCTTCTTTCAACAAGACCATTGTGCTGAGGAGCATATAGATCAGTAACCTTATGTTCTATTCAATTCTCCTCACAGAATTTCTGAAACTCTATAGAGTTATACTCACCTCCACCATCCGTTCTCAGAATCTTCAACTTCTGACCACTCAGCTTCTCAGCCTTCACTTTGAACTTCTAGAACTCAGTAAGCACTTCATGCTTGAACTTGATGAGTGTTACCAATGTCATTCTTGTGAGATCACCCATAAAAGACACAAAATATTTGTTTACTCCAAGTGAAGGTACTGGAAATGGTCCACACACATCAGGATGTACTACTCCCAGAGCATGCTTCGCTCTGGGGCTACTTCTGATGCAAATGGAAATCTGGGTTGCTTTCCTTTCATGCATATCTCACATGGATTCTCAGGCTTCACAATATTCGAAATACCATATACAAGTTTCTTAGAACATGGATGCCCTAAGCTTCTATAGTTCAAGTGTTCCAACCTCATATGCCACAGCTTACTGTCACTTTCAGCGTCTTCTGCACTAAGACACGTTGCTTCAGTTGTTTCTACATTCACCTTGAATGTTCTGTTGCTTCCTTCTTCATACTTCATAATCAATTTCTGATTGGAATCATATAACGTCAGGAGATTGTTTTCATAACAACTGAGAAACCTTTCTCAATCAGCTGACCCACGCTCATCAGATTGTTTCTAATATCAGGAACATACCAAACGTCTTTGATCAGAATGTCTTTCCTATTCTTCACTCTAACTCTGACATCTCTCATACCTTCTACATTAAGATACTTATCGTCATCACATCTGATCTTTGTTCTCCTTCTGGAGTCTAAGTTTGTCAGTCATTGTTTGTTTTCAGTTAAGTGATTTGAACAGCCAGTGTCCATATACCACCAATCTTCTAAGTATTTTCCATCAGAATCAGAAGCCATTAGTAGCACAGGTTCATCATCACAGTTTCGTTTATCCATATACGCTTCTTTTGATTTTCATTCCTTGTTTGACCTACAATCTCTGGTAAAATGGTCAAATTGTTTACAAGAGTAACATTGAACCTTCCTTTTGTCATACCTCTTCTTTCCTTTATGATATCTCTTATCATCAGAAGTTGAGGTTTCTGACCTCTGGAATCTATCACCACGTTTATTCTGTTTCTGGTCTTTCTTGACAAAAGAAGCCTTGAGAGCTTGCTCAGCTTCCCTTTCAGAAGTTCTCTCAGACAGACGTAACTCTTGTGCTTTTAGACTGCTTTGCAATTCTTCTATTCTCATGGTTTCCAGATCTTTAGAATGTTCAATAGAAACAATAATGTAATCAAACTGAGGAGTAAGCGACCTCAGAATCTTCTCTATGATTACCTGTTCAGACAGAGTTTCTCCACACGCCTTCATCTCGTTAGTGATCAGAATTACTCTAGACATATATTTAGAAATTTTCTCACTGTTCTTCATGTTCAAGTTTTCATATTGCTTTCGCAGGGATTGAAGCTTCACCTTCTTTACTGATGTGTCACCACCATATCATCTCACCAGTAAATCCCACGCCCCTTTTGACGTTGTTGAATCAACAATCTTCTCGAACACACTTTCATCCACACACTGATAAATATAGAACAAAGCTTTTTGGTCCCTCTTTCTCATAACCCTCTCAGCAGTTTTTTGTTCTTCAGTTGCATCTGCTGCAGCTGGTACATAACCATTTGTAACCAGATCCAAAACATCTTACGCACCAAACAACACACGCATTTGTATCATCCATCTGTTCCAGTTTTTGCCATTAAAAATTAAGAGTTTGGTGTTCAAACTACTGCCTCCACTCATTTTAAACCTTGCACGAATTTTTCAGATCTTCAAACACACTGTTTCCCAACCCACAGAATCAGATTTTGTTCAAGATTTCAACAGAAAATCAATGAACCAAAATCAAACACACAGCTCACAATCACTCGTGTTTCCCAGGAAAAACAGAACCAAGTGCTCTAGATACCAATTTGTTGGTGCAAGGTAATGAAGTGGGAGAAGAAGAATGAACAAGAATGATAACAAGACTATTGTTGTGTATTAAAATAGAGGAGATAAAATTAGGGATACAATATTGACAGCCTAGTATAACATATTTATACTAAATATTAAAAATGCCAAAAGATCCTATTAAAAATAAACATTGGAAATTATAAACATTAACTAAATTATCTTTTCAATAACCACTTTTTCTCCATTTTCACTTGTTTCTTTCTATGTAAATACTTATTGTTTACCTAGTTTATGCATTAAAGCTTAAAAATTAGTATTTATACTTGAGCAAAATTGTTTCAAATACAACATTTTGATTGACGTGTGTATTTGAAATATGAGAAATGCCACATCTATTACACGAAGGTAAACAAACACATTGATGATTCAGGCACAACAATTTAAATTTCGATCTACGAAAGGACTTAATAATGTCTAAAAGAAAATAATGCAAGCATTTCTAGATTACCTTATTTGTTGGGGTCTGCATGATTTAAGTGCTTTGTAGTTATATATAGGAAGTTGGATTAAATTTTATAGGACGTTGCTACTTGAAATTGAATGGCCCCCCAGACCCACAAGTCCTATTACAATTCAGAAAAATATCAGCAACTGAGATAGTGTGGTCCAATGAAAAGGTCACTAAAGATAGGGGAAATAATAAATGTGTTCATGGAAAATGGATGCACCCTTCATTCATTCTTCCCTTTAATACTTCAATAGAAAACTAAAATTCAAACACCACTTAAAAAATTAGAAACAGAACAAAGACATGGCCCATCTAATGAGTTGTGTCTAAACAAAAGCTAAGACCAAATGATGTCTTGGCTCTTACACATTGAATTTTTCCCTTATTATTGATATTTTCAACCCCGATGATTGTTTACATGTTTTTTACCGTTTGATTTTAAATCATGCAAATTGAAATCCTGCACCACGTGAAGCAAATTGGTTGTTGAATTATTATTTATGAGCAGGTAGGTAGATCAGGTGAAATTTGGTCGTTGTAGTAGTATAGTGTTTTAAGACCCTTAAATGGTGTAATAACTTCAAAACCCAACTATCAAAGCAAATATATTGCAGGTTCAGTATTAGGTTAGATAGCGAAAGTATATTATGGTGGATTTAAACTAAGCTACTCTACCAATACTTGTACTATTTTTTTAATATTCTTCTATTTGTATATGATGGTGGATTGAAACTAGGCTTACTCTACCAATACTTGTACTATTTTTTTTAATATTCTTCTATTCGTATATGATTGTGGATTGAAACTAAGCTACTCTACCAATACTTGTTTTTTCATAAGCAAGGATTTTATTGATAGAGTATTTGAGATAGTTTAATTCGCTTACAAAAAGTTCGAGAACTGAATTCGAAAATGAAGAAATTACTAACCAACTGAAACTTAAGTAAAATAATACAAAAGTTTTTTATAAAATTCATTAAAATTACACATGGTATTAGAAACGTTTCTAATGAAAGACCACTTTCACGGAGCTGCATTGTTGAAGATAATATTGTTTCTCAAATTTCAAATGCCCCACAACACCGCCAACTAAATTGTACATTCTTTACTTGCCTTCACTCTCTTCTTCTTGTAGTCTATGTGCCAAAGGAGGAAGTTATTCCATAAACTCACATCTGACTCCATACATAATCCAAACCAAACCAAAACTTCTTTCTAAATTAACTTTGCGATAGAACAATCAAGAAAGAGATAATTTAAAGATTCCACCTCCACAGAACAAAACACACAAAAAAGGTCATTAGGAGAAAATAATACCTCTACGAAACAGGAGGTCCCTTGTCGGCATTATATTAAAAAAACATCTCCACCGAAAAACTTTAATTCTGAAAGGAACATAAGATTTTCAAAGATAACCAAAAGCTTTATCCATACCTTCTTCAATGTCGACACTATCGAGTAACCGAGACAAAAAATTGTAACTTGATTTCGTGGTATAACCTTACGAAGAAAAATCCTGCAACATTTTCAACACAGCTTGACTCATAGCAGCGTCGATACCGTACTCGCCCCACTTCTAAATGTTATCTAACCAACACCCCATACTAGCCACCCCACTTGCTTCATAGAACTCGACAGAAATAAATCAGGAAACAACTCCTTCAAGCAAACTTCCATGTACCAAATTGCACTCCAAAACGGAATAGAAGCGTCGTTGCCCAAAGAGAAGCAACAATTATCTGCAAAAACCGACGCTGGCAGCCTCTTCTCCAAGTTGATTAAATCGATCCACCAAGCAGATTTGGGCAAATAAGTGCTGGAACTAAAACCGGACAGAATCTGGTACTTCAAATTACTGTATCTTGTTGTCAAAATGTCTTTCCACAACGAGTCATCCCCATGTAGAATCCTCCATCTCCATTTAAAAAGTAAAGCGATATTTAATTCTTCTATGCTCTTCAAACCTAAACCCCCTTTCTCAAAAGGTAAACAAACTTGCTCCCACCGAACCCAATGGATCCTCCTTTTATCGATCGAATTTCCCCATAGAAATTTGTTCTGAATCTTCACTATATCTTTGCAAATCTTCACCGGCACTCTGAAGAAAGAGAGTTAAACAATAGAGATACTGGATAAAACGGATTTTAACAAAGTGATTATACATCCAAAGCTGAGAAATCTAACTTTCCAATTAGCTAGACGAGCCTTCAACTTGGATACAACGGTTTCCACGAAGAAATCCACCTTGGATTGGAACCGATAGAAATACCGAGAAACATGAATGTTTTATCTTTTATCCTGCAAGACAGAAAATTGGTCATTGCAGAAAGAAAATGAACACTCGGATTAATACCAACAAGTCTGCTCTTGAGAAAGTTGACTCCTAGCCCCGAGACGACTTTGAACCCTCTTAACACCGCTTTGAGAGCCCAAACCTGTTTCCAGTTACCTTCCCACACTAAGAGAATGTCATCAGCAAATTGTAGAAAATCCACTACGCACTTCCCCTCCATAGAAAAGCCTGGAAACTATGTCGGAAGCCTTTCTGACTAAGCCTGATAAACCTTCTGCAACTAAAACAAACAGAAAACGGGATAATGGGTCACCCTGCTTAAGACCCCTACCCACCACAAACTCTTTGGTAGGACTCCTGTTAACCAACACCGACATCCAACTCGAGAATGCAATAGCATCCATCCACTTCACTCATAACTCTCCAAACCCCATCCTCCTCATCATGTAGTTGAGAAACTCCTAACTTACCTTGTCGCCTTTTCGAAATCAACTTTGAATAACATATATCCCTTCTTCACCTTTGTTTCATAATCCACAACCTCATTAGCTACAAGGACTCCGTCCAATAACTGTTTACCAGGAACAAAAGCACTTTGACATTTGGAAACAATGCAATTCAGCATCTTTTTCAACCTAGCAGCTAGAAGTTTGGATAATGCTTTGTACAGGCATCAAACAAGAGAAATTGGTCTATATTCGTCAAGCCCCCGAAGATTACTATTATATGGAATCAAAGTTAAAAAAGAAGAAGAAATTGCTTTCGAAAGAAATTCTTTTCCATGGAAGTCTTTGAAAAAGCAAAAAAATCTTCTTTTAAGAAATTTCAACACATCCTTATGAAGAAAAAGTTGTAACCATCCGGTCCTGGACTCTTTGAACCCTTACACCCCCAAACCGCCTCTTTAATTTCAAGATAAGAAAACAGAACTTTCAGAGAGTTCCTCTCTTCTCGAGACACCACGCTAAAAGAGACCCTCTCTAAAAGAGGACGATTGAAATTCGATTCCTTGAATTTCTCAAAGAAATGCCTCCTAACTTCCTTCTTGACCTCTCCTACTGACTCCAGAACACAATGATTAGTAACAATGGAACCAATGAAGTTTCTCTGACATCTCTCCTTCATAACACAATGAAAGTATCTACTGTTAGTGTCACCCTCTCTATCCCACTTAAGGCTAGATTTCTGAACAAACATGTTTTCTTTGAGTTTTAAATTCATCCATATCCAACTCATAGCTACACTTCTAATGGCTACCACCTCTTCCACTTGATTCTCCCTATAACAAGCAAGCAGATTATCCACTTCATTAATCTTCTGTTTACCATCTTCTATCTCCAAATTGATCCTCCCAAACACTTCGGTATTCCTGCTACATAAGAACTACCTTTCCTTTCCCTAAGATTGACCATTGAAAAGAAGTCCCCACCCATACACCATTCTCCATCTGCAAATTTCAACATATAATCCAACATATCCTTCCACAATTTCCTTTTAAGGTGCAAAGAACATGGAGAGTAAACATTCACGACATAATAAAAATTCCGCTTCCAATACAGTTTAGTCTCTAAGAAACCATCGCCCTTGAAACTTCAAATAACTTTAACCAAGCCCTCCTTCCATAAAGTTATCAGACCTCCTGAGAGTGAGAATCCTACTGACTTCGAGTAAGACCACCCCACATTCTCCTTATTCCACGGACTGCCAGCTATAACAGAGTCTACAAACGAAAATATAATTCTTGAATTTCTATTTAGTGATGGGTAAAATTGAAATAATCATGACCCTTTATGGAAGGGCATGAGATTCTAAACTTAAATAAATATGACCCTTCATGAAAGTGCATGAGATTCTAAACTTGAATAAACATTACTCTTTATGAAAGAGCATAAAACTCGGTTATGATAGTCAATTGTAGACACTAGAAAATATTATAGAATATTTATATTATTTATCCCATTAAAATATGAACTAATGAATTAAGGAATCAACAATTAGATGGTCATTGTTTTATCAAGATCATCATCTTCTCATTGAAATTATGTGGATCTTAAAGATACACTTCCAGTTTCTATTTCATCTTAAATTCGAATATGAATGCATAAAGTCTTGATTATTAAAAATCGAACAAGTTGTATCAGAGCCATCCATACTCAATTCATGTGTGAATTTTGATAATTATTGAAATTTGAATTTCAAAATTAGGACTTTGTTTTCATTCTTCCAAATTTATATTATTTTTATTTTAGTTGAAAAATAAATAAAGAAATTAATTCTTGTATTTATATTGATGATGTTGTCAAGAATTTTATTGGCTTATTATCTTACGTTGTGAATAATTTGGTTTCGATTAGAATAACAAATACATTATTTTTATTCATTTATTTTTATCTTGTTTGGATTGTGGAAATTTTTCTTAGTAATAACCAAGTATTGAAAAAAGAAATATACAAATAATCATATTTCAGAGAAAATTACGCAAATAACTATATTTCAGAAAACACCATAATGGAGGCGTCAAGTGAGATGGCGCATGCACTTTAATTTTAGAAGGAGGCGCCAAGTGAGATTGCGCTTAGGTGCAACATTTTTGTCCTAAGCCATCTCAGATGGCACCTAAGTGCATTTAAGAAGCAATTTTTTGCTTTCTATTTTAAATACAAGACAATAAGTAAACGATATAGATTTATGAAACTTCGATTTTTCATTAACAAATAAACGATTACATAATGAAAAAAACCATGCATATTATTTAGTTGTCCCCCGGAAGTCGGTAACAACCCGTGGTTTCGCATCTGCGTCCTCGTCTATCTCGTGGTGGGTTTCATTGATTTTCCTGTTGCGGTTAGGTCGACGGCCCAGCGAAGTCAATACATTCAGGATCCATGAAATCGGTCATATCAGCATATCTGGAAGATCCACTTTGGTACAGTCGGTTACCCATGCCCTCAAAGTTTGATCGTCTTGGTGGGGGGTGGGGTTACATGGATGGTCTATAGCATTGGTCGTCTGAGTAAGGGGGATAAAAAGGAAATGAATCTTGGGGTGTTTGGTATTGCGATTGTTGGGTGTTATGGTGATGTGGTGGTTGATGATAAGTTGGGTCGGTTGGGTCATATTCTTCCGGAAAGCCTTGATCTGGGCTAAGGTGAGATGATGAGGGACCCATATCAGGATGTGGAGAAGATTGGAATTGTGTGTGGAGCATGTGGATGTATTGGTATTGCAATTGAGATTGGGGTTGGGTGTGGGGCATATGGGTGTATTGGTATTGAGGTGGTGATTGTGGTTGGGTGTGGGGCATATGAGTGTATTGGTATTGAGGTGGTGATTGTGGTTAGGTGTTTGTGGATTCGTGTCGTCGTGGTGTTTGGTGGAAAGTTGATGTGTGTTGGGTTTGTTGTTGGGGATTTGAGGTTTGTGCCCATTGTGTTCGTGGGTCGACCAAATACCTCAGATGAGACATGTGCATTTATGGGTTACTGGTCGATCTGTACCAATCAAAATATTGATCTGTGTGTCGCATATTATTCTGGTTGAGGAAAACAGGGAATTGCAAGACATATTGGTGACGCCTATGCCACATCTTACACCATTATGGAGCAAAATCTTTCTAATTAGTAAAACCCCATTGGGCGTCGACCCTTTTGAGATGCCAGGGTCACAAACAAGTTAGATCGCATGTTATCTCTTGATGCATTCAGAACTACATCTTGACACGGTCGTTGTGGTGCATCTCTATAATGTTGAATCGTATGATTGCAGTCTTTGTAGTCCAAACTGTTGCATCCTCGGGGTTTGGTTCATGGTCCAAACCCAAATATGGTCTTCAGATAAAATGTGGATAAAATTAAATCAGAATAATAAAAACATAAAAAATAAATAATTTAAAAGTAGAAAAGTTCAAAGGTGATCCTATTGATTATGATATAGTGCGACATTGAATCTTGGATTCTTGCCGTAATCCATACTCGTTACGCAGTACCTAAAGGAATTGAGAAATAGTTAATTTTATATATTTATTGGCGAAAGGATGAATAATAAATTATTTAAGTTTTTGACTCACTTTGTTGCATATGGATAAATGAATGCATTGTTGTTGACGGGGTTTAGGGACTCCATTCTCCATCAACCCCAGGCTCGGAGTAAGAAAGCGCATCCATAAAAAGTACATTTGTTCTTTGTTGTGTTTTTACACAAAGAATTGTATAGATGGGATCAAACAGCAGAACCCCAACTATACTTTCTTGTTTTTTTAAAGTTCCTAAGCAAACTTAAATACATAAATTTTACATTATTCCTTGTACTTTCTGGAAATAACAAGCTTCCAAATAATATCATCATATAATTTCTAGATTTTATTATTCTTGCTAGCTCGGACGAATTTTCATTCAACTCAAGAGTCGCATAATGTTTTTTGAGTCCGGTTAGTAATATACCTTGGCCTCTAGCACCACTGCCTTTTACCATATCTTTGCCCAACAATTCCTCGCATAGAGAATTGGGTTGTTGAACTGACCCATTAACTGCCTTACCATCGATAGGGAGACTCAATAACATGTACACGTCCTCTAGTGTGACGGTACATTCACCTATTAGAAGATGAAATGTGTGTGTATTAGGTCTCCACCTTTCCAACATTTCAAGTATAAACTTGGAATCAATCGTGCAATTTTAGATTTTTATAATATTTCCAAAATTCGCATATTCGAGATAGGGTACAATCAACGAATCGGGAGTAATGTAGTTGTGTGAGCGAATTCTAAATCTTTTAGCATCTTAAATTCAAAATGTAAATAGTGTAAGAGTCCATAAGATAACTAATTGAATGATAATTTTATAAAAAATATGTTAATATACAAGAATATTTAAGAATTTATAGAAACTTACAAACGTTGCAATGTTGTCTCTTGTGCCTCTATGAGAATCGCCCACTGTGAGAAGAGTCGTATTTGAAATTGTATAAGACAATGAAAGAGTTTATATCAGAGAGTAAGATGGTTGGTGATGCAAAACAGGTTTCTCAGACGCCATATTTATAGGCGAAATCGTATAAGAGTGAATTAATGAGGTGGTTGGTGGTTGCATGCATGCATGATATGTGTCATGCTGGCGCCAAGTCAAATGGCGCCTACATGCATTTTAGAGAGCATGCTTCATTCAAATTGGTGAGGGACAGCCCTACATGTAGAGTAGGTGGCAGCATAGGTGGCAACATAGGGGCATGCTTTTGCGCATGCATGTAAGGTGATAGGACATGTAGGGATGTGCCATTTGACTTGGTGCATGAGTGCAAAATTGAAAGGTGTTTCCATCTAAATTGGAGATTTAGTGGTGGAGCATTTTTATCTTGTTCAAGTTTAATGAAACCTATTTATCCTACACGCATCTAATGTTATCAACACTCAAACATTCAAATATTCAAACCTTCAAACCTTCAAACTTTTAAACATTCAAACATTCAAACACAATCTCCTCTACACCATAATACGATATCAGTGCACATTTCAATAGTGAGACGTATTTGTCCCACCTCTGGGTTTTTATTTAGAGACACTGAGAACATTCAATTTTGTTTAAACAGAAAAGCCAATTTCTTGTATTTCAAAAAATGATTAGAGGTCAAACTTGAACGAGGTCCAGTGACACATATCTTCTATCAAAATACATTTTTTTTTGTGAAAACCAAATAAAATTTTATAAGGTAGAGGTTCAAGATGACGAGGACCTTCAAAATATGTTTTCCAGTCATGAGTATTCTGGGTACGACTCGATTGAGTTGTACATTATGCTGCGGGAGCCTCAGTTGTCACGACCAACTCAGTCACAAGTGGTTGATCCTCTTGAAGATGAACAAACAGAAGTAGATTTCGTTGACGAAGAAGAGGAAGATGAAGAGTTAGAGTTTGACGACGTGGTCAACGATGATTCTGAAGACGATGGGCTACCTGAAATACCTCCGAATGAAATCTACACACCACCTTCACACATGAAAAACTTCAACATGGGCGGAGATGAACCGTCATCAGATGTTTTTTTCAACCCGTATATGCAGTCGGATGAAAATTTAAAAAAGAAAGTCAAATTTCATAATAGATAAGATTGTATGCGAGCTATAAAAAAGTTTCAGATACTAAACTCTGTCGATTTTAAGGTAGATCGAGTAAATCTAGAAAGGTACAAGCTTAGGTGTGTTCACCCAAATTATTTGTTCAGGCTCATTGCATCATACAGGTTGAGAGGTGATTGTTGGGTGATAGGTTCTATGTCCACCCACACGCACGTCAATTCTACTCCATCACAAGATCATCATAAACTAAATTATGATCTAATATGTCAAGAAATCCTACCTCTCGTCAACAATGATCCGTCACTGAAGGTGAAAACCATAATCACTCACATCACTACGGTATACAATTATACTATGTCATACAGAAAGGTGTGGTTAGCAAAGACCAAGGCGATTGAAAAGGTATATGGAAACTGGGAGGAGTCATACAAAGAATTACCGTGCTACCTGCATGCACTTCAGATGTATTCTCCTGGAACTGTTTATATTATGGAAACATTGTCAGCGTATGCCCCAGATGGTACTTAAGTCAACAAAAATTGAATATTCAGTCAACTTTTCTGGGCTTTTCAACCTTGCATCACAAGGTTTGCGTCCTGTAAACCTATTATTCAAATAGATGGAACGTAGTTGTACAGTAAATACAAAGGCACGCTACTGATGGCAGTTGCACAAGATGGCAACAATAACATTCTCCCAATTGCCTTTGCTCTAGTCGAGGGAGAGACTGGTGGTGCTTAGAGTTTCTTTCTCAAAAATCTCCGAACACACGTGGCTCCTCAACCTGGTCTCTGTTTTATCTCTGACAGACATGCATTTATTAAGAGTGCATACAATAATCCTGTAAATGGTTGGCATAACCCTCCTTCTACGCATGTTTACTGCATTAAACATATTGTACAAAATTTCATGAGGGAGATCAAAGACATGGCTCTTAGGAAAACAGTTATGAACACGGGGTATGCATTAACATAACCTTTGTTCAAACACTATCGCAACGAGATCACATTGTCAAATCTGGATGCAGGTAGGTGGATTGATAATATTCCAGTAGAGAAATGGACAAGGTCATATGACAACGGACAATGATAGGGCCACATGACAACAAATCTTATCGAATCCATGAACGGTGTATTCAAAGGCCTGTTAAACCTCCCAGTAACCGCTTTGGTGAAATTAACATTTTTAGGATGGCTTCGTTGTTTCCAAAAAGAGGTGAAATATGGAATGCAGTCTTACAATCGGGACAACTATGGAGTGAAAGCTGCATAAAGTATATTAAGGCAGAAAGTGCCAAAGCCAACACCCATCTTGTTATAAGGTTCGACTGATATAGCCATAACTTCATTGTAAGAGAGGCAATCAACCATAACGAGGGGCTTCTAAGACAAGAGTATAGGGTTATACTACCATCTTGTTGATGCGATTGTGGAAAGTTCCAAGCCTTTCGTATGTGTGATACAATGAGAGAACTGACTTGGGTGTTTTACGTTTGATCGCAAATATTACGGTTAGCAAGAGTCGCCACCGACTTTTCTTTTATCCAAAAGGAAAGGTGAAAAAGCACAGGAAATACCTTTGAGATTGTTTCTTGAGTTTGAGGGGTAGATTATGAAAAGGGAAGGTATTAGCACCCTTTTCATCCATGGTTTTCCATGGGATCTTAGTTACTTGCTAGATCACTTGCTTTTGTTTGAAAATGTGCTTTGTGTGGTTTTTGAAAGTATTTTATAAAGAGGTCATCGTTTAGGCAAACTTTGTAATGATTCTCGTTCGTAAGAATGTATACAAAGTGTTTGATATTTTGAAAATGTTTTCAAGTTTTGAAAGATGTTTTGGAAGTGTTGGTGTTTGTTTCAAAAACAGCAAGGATGTTTTTGTTTTGAAAAGGAGCAAGTAACTAGGAACATTCTACCTACTCAAAATTCTTTCATGTTTATTTCCTTTTTCCTTTGACATTGTTATGTTACCATTGATTTGGTAAGTAACCCTATCTTTGGATGTAAAAGGGACGGGTGTGGGTCATCGTATAACCATGATTAGAAATGTTGCAAGATACCTTAGCATTTTTCTTGAGGGGATAAGATCATTTTGAAAGGCAACATAGATAGCGTCATCGAGGGACTATGATCTTGTATTTTGCTTATTTTTTGCTAAGATACCTCACATGCATAATATGGCCGTTTTTGTAAGGCAACCAAGTGGATTTACCCTAGGGGTATTTGTGTGCAAGTGTATTGATTTTCATGCTTGATTTGTCTTTGATTAGGGTTTTTTATTGATTGGTTTTAGTCTTTCCATACAAAACCCTAATTACTAGCATTTTGTATATAAAGTGATAAATTGCGGAAATTAAAATTACTACGCTATTACAATACTTAGGGGAGGGGGTGTACAAATTACAAATGGGGAATATTACAAGAAATTAAATCTAAATAATTATTACAACCATATTGAATTTGAATAAATGTACAAAGATAAAGATAAAAATGCAAGAATGTAAATGTAAAGAAATATGATTGTTGTTTATTTTTTATGAAAAGGGTTTTTTGACCTAATTAAATAAAATAATTAGCTAAGAGAAATAAGGAAATTAAGATTAAAATAGTAAACTAAATTAATTTAAAGAAAATAAATTTTTTAGGGTTTTTTGTGAATTTAATTAAACTAGTAAAATAAAAATAATTAAATAAAAATTCTAAGTTCTAAATTGATTTTAATTTTACAAGAAAAATAAATAATATAATATAATAATAATTAAGATTAAATTATCTAAGTAAAAAAAAAGAAATTAATTAAAGAAAAGGTTTTTGTTCTTTTATTTTTGAAAAGAAAAATAAACTAAATTGATATAAATAATAAAAATAAATATTTATTTGGATTTTTTCTTATTATTGAAAATAGTAATAATAATAATAATATTAATAATAGTATTAAAAATAATAATAAATAAAATATAAAAAAAGTATAAAAAAATAAAGTAAAAATAAAGTCGGGGGGTTAAAAAATAGTCAGGAGTGTGCAAGTGTAGCAAAAATCCCAAGCCCAATGGAAGAAGGCCCAAACGCTGCAAAAAGCTAGAAAAGGTCAAAAAATGAAGAAAAAAAAGGTCACGCTGGGGGTTGAACCCAAGTCCTCATGGTGACAGGCGTACGTTTTAACCACTGAGATGGTGATACATCCATTAACTTATGTAAAACAACAAATATATAATCTAGGTATTGTCCTAAATGTACTTCATCTCCAACCGCAACTTGTTCATTTCTCAACCATTTGCAAAAATGTAAACATGAAAGTTGTGTAAAATTTCACCACGATTCCAAAAATGTAAACAACTTAAACTAATTCTAAAAAATGAGCATGAATTTTGAATGGTACCAAATTCTGACCTAACTTTTCCAGAATGTTCAGATTCAAAATTCTAACTCCTTAAGCAATATAAATGAAATCTAAATACATGGTTAGCTTTAGGACAATGATACCTACATTTCTTATTCATAAATGAACCACTAATGATGCTTGTATGATGAGTTCAAAAGTCAGAAAACTCACCTTGCAAGAGGGTATCGTGTTTTGAGTTGGAGCTTGTTTCAAGATGCTGCAAGGACCAAGTTAGCTTCCTTGAGGTCCCAGGAAGCTAATGCAATGATTAGCTTGTGCTGGAGATGGTTGAATCGTGCTGGAGAAGTCCAAGTGCAAAGCTCTATTTTTGAAAATGGAGGATGGTGTTAATGGTGTTACAGTTTTGTAACGGGGTGTGGGATGAGTTCTAAATTATGTTTAGAAGCTTTAGGAACCAAAAGGCTTGAAAACGCACGAGGGAGATGTGAGTTTCAAACTTTTGGTCAGGTTATGCATAAATGGAGTTATGTGATGCAATTATGAGTTCTTGGTGTTTTTAAGGCTTAAGCATGAGTGTGTTTTGTTACCAAGGACTTGTACATAAGTAATGAGAAGGCTTTTGTGTTTGGGAGGGTCAGAGGTACAAGTTCTAGACTTATTGCTATGTTACTTGATTTTGAAGAAAAGTGGGAGCATGGTTCCAAGATGAAGTACAAGCATGGGCTGAGTGATTGTAAGGCTTGAGACAAACTTCTCTTGAGTTATAGGACGTGTATGATCATAAGAAAACCATTGCAAGGCTTGAGAACAAGTTTTGTGCATAAAGCTACTTTTTCAAAATGGCATTATGCACTTTCTTCCTAAAATGGATATAAAGCATGGCATCACATTGAATGCTTGAGTTGAGACCTCTAACAGCTGTGCAAGCAATTAATTATGGAGTGCCTAACAAGTTTGAGGCCTATAAAGTAGAGATTATGCAGCATAGGTTTGAAATTTGAATCTTTGTTCATCACAAAATGACCTATAATTTTAGTTTGAAACCCTAATTTCCTCTCTTTGATTATCCATGCTTAAGAATGATCTTAACGAGTTCTTGGACATTTTAGAAAGATTATAATGTGCTCTAAAACCCCTCTTTGAATCACTTTTGAAAGTTCCCCTTGGAATTATATGAAAAAGTTCCATGAAGTTAGGTCAAAATCCTGCCTAAACTAGGGCAAAATTTCACTAAGTGTTTAATTTCAAGACCATGACTTTATGAATTAATAACTTGAGATCCAATCACTTTTAGAATAAGTTGTGTAAATAAATGTTGTAGATCTCATAGAGATCTACAACTTTCGTTTTGAAAGTTTCTTTTGAATCATCTTGCATCATGGTGAAAAATTTGCTCAAAGTTGTGAAAAACATGAAGTTTTTAAACACTTAGAAAATTTTCTAAGTTAGAAAACTTTGACTTTTCAAAATGAAATCTTGAATTTTTGATTTCTTGATGAATAAGTTTCATATTTTGACATGTTTTGATGAAATGTGATCTTTGACACTTGATTTTGACCAAAAAGTCAAAGTTTGACTTTTCGGTGTACAATTGACTTTTAATCAGTTGACTGGAAATTCACTATCAAACCAATTGATTTTGAACAATGTTTTGAGTCATGTCATTAGGTCAAAATGATTCCATTGAACTCTTGATATTATGCTTCAAACCAACTAACCATTTGCTAGGTCAAAAATCAAAAATTGCCTTTTCTCAGCCAAAACCCTAATTTTGACCATTTTGCCCTTTTGATGATTTGATCAAATTTCTTGAGGAATTATGGTCCAAACTTGATAAAATAATACATATGAGTTTATAATGTTGATGTAGATAAAAAATTATTAAGTTTGACTGTAAATTGGCCATAGTTGACTTTTTCCCAAATATAGCTGATTTTTAGGTCAATTGCTCAATTGACTGAGCAAAAATGTGATTCAAGACTTGAAACTTGACATGAGTAATCTTGGGGGTCCATAATGATCCATGAAAATCATATGAGGCATTGAAAATTCAATTATCCTTGTGCAATCTCAAACCCCAATTTTAGTCATTAGTGCTTAAGGGTCTTGAGTTGATCAACCCTAGTGTAGTCTTGAACCAAGAGATATCTTTGTGAGAAAATAATTGATAAGTGAGAGGGTAAATTTTGGGGTACAACATCTGCCCCTGTTCAATCTTCTTAAACCTGAAGAGTTAGATTGGCGGATTTGCCATTCGTGACTTGAAGGTGGAAGATGATTGGACACTAGAGTGCCCATAAATTTGCACTCGAGGATGTGGTGGTTAATGGTGTAGGGAATGGGCTTAAAGATGAAATTTGGAGAGGTGATAGAAAGTTGTTGGAGATGGGCTTGTAGATTCCATCCAAAATGATTGCTGGTAGGAATAGAAGAAATGTCAGAATAAATCTCTGGTCGATTTACACTGGAATAGTGGATGTGTTGGGTTGAGTACTAGAATAATATCCATAAATAGATTGTATTTGAATTTCTTCTGAAAGTTAATTTGAATGAGTATCAGAATGGCGTCCGCATCTGAAGCGTATCTGAACTGTATCTGGAAGCTGAATCTGAATAAGTATCAGAATAGCGTCCATGTCTGGAGCGTATCTGAATTGTATTTGAAAGTTGAATTCGAATGAGTATCAGAATGGTGTCCGTGTATGGAGCGTATCTGAACTGTATCTGAAAGATGAATCTGAATGATTATCAGAATATTGTCCGTGTCTGGAGCGTATCTGAACTGTATCTGAAAGCTGAATCTGAATGAGTATCAGAATGGCGTCCGTGTTTAGAGCGTATCTAAACTGTATCTGAAAGCTGAATCTGAATGAGTATCAGAATGGCGTATGTGTCGAGAGCGTATCTGAACTGTATCTGAAAGCTGAATGAGAAGAAACCCATGCAGGATCGCTTCAGCTGGTCGTGTAGATAATTGTCCTGGCTTGTTTTCAGGTATCAATCTCTGACGTTTTGCAAATTGTTGATGATAGCCATCTGTTGACTGATCTTTCCTGAATAGATGAAAGATTAGTTGTATGCAATGTCATGATGTATGAAATTCTTTGTACAATAATGTTCTCAATAAAATGAATGAGATTATGCATTTGTATTGTTAATGATGTATGGATGTGATGTATAGGCATGTAAGCTATGTTGTTGTAATATTGTTGGAGTAGGAAAAATAAATCCCTGTCTGTTGTTAGGGACATGGAGTGTAAGTCTTCATGTTTTGAAGTGCTGATGAGTTGATGAGCTTCTATTTGTTAGAGAAATAAACTTTGTTGTAAGGGAAACGCCGTGTATTGCTTGTGAAATCTTGTTGGGGAATTTTGAGAAATTGGCCGACTTCTGTTAGGGAGTGATACACTGGAAGTTTTGTTCCGTCGGGGATGTGAGAGAGCTTGATATCATTAAGCTGCGCACCGTGGGGGATTTTATAGTCTAAACATATTATCCTATTTCTTAAAGCCATTAGTTATTGTCTTTCTATTTTTGTTCGTTTGTAAACAGTAGTTACGTTCAAATGCATATGTTCAAAAATAAATCATTGGACGTTTTTGTAAATAAAACACAGAAGTAAAGAAAAAACATATAGTTTTTCACTTTCAAAGGGGTATCTTTGTATTATCTTGAATAAGTATTTTTTGTACAATGAGACGAACATTCTAGTAAGAGAATGTCGTCGTAAAAAATGAAAACTTGATACAGCGAAAAGATAGCTATGTGCAATTATCCCATGGGGTTCCCATTCTGCTATAGCCTTCGTGTCTCTGAGCGTCTTGTCCATTTGCTGCCTTGTTCGAAGTTGATTTGATTGATCAGAACCGCTGAGTTTGTCAGTTGAAGCCAAAGGTTGTCTTCAAGGTGATCCAACAGGACATAGTCATACGTTTTAATTCCCTAACTTTTTCCTGGACCGCCCTTTCGGGTTTTCAGTCCACTGGGATACCCTTTTTTCCCAAGTCACCCTTTCGGGTTTTCAACTTGCCGGGTGTACAGATTTTTTTGTTTTATCCTTAATTTTTGCCCGAACCTTTTTGGTTCGCTGGGATGCCCTTGTTTTTCCTAGGTGTGTCAACCTAGCGGGTCTCTTATACGTAGTATCTTTTGACTATGTTCGCGTTTATAGGGTGAGGAAGGTCGTCGCCATCCATAGTGGTTAAGATCATTGTTCCACCAGAGAATATGCTTTTGATCACAAATGGTCCTTCATATGTAGGAGTCCATTTGCCCCTGGGATAATCCTGCAGCAGTATGATGCACTTGATTACTAGATCCCTGACTTGATACACTTGGCGTCTGAACTTTTTGTTGAAAGCCTTAATCACCCGTTTTTGATACATTTGACCATGACAGACAGCAATTAGCCTTTTCTCATCAATCAAGTTCAGTTGATCAAGACGAGTTTGGATCCAATCTTTTTCATTCAGCCCTGCATCCTTCATAATTCTCAGAGAGGGGATCTGGACCTCAATAGACAAGTCATCTTACATGTCGTATACCAAAGAGTAAGGTGTTGCCCCGGTTGATGTACGCGCCGTGGTACGATAACTGTGGAGGATGAATGGTAGCATCTCATGCCAGTCTTTGTATTAGAATGTCATTTTCTGTATGATCTTCTTAATATTCTTATTTGCGGCTTCGACAGCACCATTCATCTTTGGCCGGTAAAGGGAAGAATTATGGTGCTGGATCTTGAATTGCCCGCACAGTGCTGTGATCATAGTATTGTTGATATATGTGCCATTGTCTGTGATGATCCTCTCTGGGATACCGTACAGACAAATGAGATTTTGTTTGATGAATCGGGCTACAACATTCTTGGTAACGGAAGCAAAAGAAGCCGCCTTAACCCACTTTATGAAATAGTCAATGGCCACCAAGATGAAGCAGTGTCCATTAGAGGTTGTTGGCTTGATTTCCCCAATCATATCGATGCCCCACATCGCGAATGGCCAGGGAGCAGTCAGGACATTCAGAGGAACCAGAGGCACGTGCACCTTGTCAGCATAGATCTGACACTTGTGGCAGGTTCGAGAGTGCTGATATCAATCTGCTTCCATGGTAGACCAGTAATAACATGCCCGTAGGATCTTCTTTGCCATCGTATGCCCACTGGAATGGGTGCCAAAAGTGCCTTCATGTAGATCAACCATGATCTTTTCTGCCTCAAACTTGTCTATGCAACAAAGTAATACAGTGTCGTGGTTGCGTTTGTAGAGAACGCCATTACTAAGGAAGAACTTAGCAGAGAATCTCCTTAAGAACTTCTTATCATTGACTGAAGCTCCTTCCGAATATTCTTGAGCCTCGAGATACCTCTTGACTTCGTGGAACCAAGGTCGGTCCACTACTTCTTCAGTATTGATCTCGTGACAGTGAGTTGGTTCATACATTCATTCAATGGTGATCTGGGGAGCCTCGTCATCCCATTCGAGTTTAAACATGGATGACATTGTGGCTAGCGCATCCACTAGTTGATTTTCTTCTCGCGGGAAATGATCGAAGGTAATCTTCTCAAAATGTGGGATTAATGTCAACACATGTTCTTTGTAGGGGATAAGGTTAGGGTGCTCCGTGTCCCATTCTCCTTTGATCTGGATGATTACTAAGGCTGAATCTATGAATACACTTAAGGACTTAATCCCCAAGTCTATGGTAGCTTTGAGACCAAAAATGCACGCTTCGTATTCTGTAATGTTATTTGTACAGTTGAAGCAGAGTCTTATCGTGAAGGGAGTGTGACATCCTTCAGGGGATATGAGTACAACACCAATGCCATTGTCGAGTACGTTGGATGCCCCATCAAAAACCAGGGTCCATTGGGATCCTTGTTCAGGTCTGTCATATGGCCTGAGTTCTTCACAATTGTTTACCATCATGATGTCTTCATTTGGGAATTCAAACTTCATGGATTGGTAGTCATCTACAGCTTGATGAGCAAGCTGATCGGCAAGTACACTACCTCTTATTGCTTTTTGGGTAGTATACTGAATGTCATATTCCGTCAGGATCATCTGCCATCTCGCTATTCTCCCAGAGAGGGAAGGCTTCTCGAATATGTATTTTATTGGATCCATCTTGGATATTAATAGGGTAGTATGGGTCAGCATATAATGTCTTAGCCGGCGAGCAGCCTATGCCAGAGCACAACAAGTTTTCTCGAGTAGTGAATATCTTGTTTCACAGTCGGTAAACTTTTTGCTCAGGTAATAAATAGCATGCTCTTTTCGGCCAGACTCGTCATGCTGCCCCAGCACACACCCCATTGAATTTTCTAAAACAGTTAGATACATGATCAAGGGTCTTCCCTCGACTGTGGCATTAAAACAAGAGGCTCTTGCAGGTACTCTTTGATCTTGTCGAAGGCAGTTTGGCACTCATCATTCCATTTGACTACTTGATCTTTCTTCAGTAATTTTAAGATTGGTTAAGTAGCGGTCAAGTGAGAAATGAAACGAGCAATGTAGTTTAGCTATCCTAAGAATCCTCTGATTTCCTTCTTAGTACGAGGAGCAGGCATTTCTTGTATTGCTTTCACCTTGGAAGGATCCATTTCGATACCTTTAATGCTGACGACAAAGCCTAGGAGTTTACCAGACCTCACCCCAAATGTGCATTTATTCGGGTTCAACCTTAGCTTGTATTTCTTTAACCTCTCAAACAGTTCTGTAAATGGTCAAGATGTTCCTCTTCAGTTTGAGATCTGGCTATCATGTTGTCCACATAGACCTCTATTTCGTGATGTATCATGTCGTGAAATAGAGCTACCATGGCACGCTGATAGGTTGCCCCAGCGTTCTTCAACCCTAATGGCATAACCTTGTAACAGAATGTACCCCATTGTGTGACAAAGGTTGTTTTCTCCATGTGCTCAGGCGCCATTTTAATTTGGTTGTAGCCTGATAAACCGTCCATAAATGAGAACACTTTATGTTGTGCGGTGTTGTCAACCAAAATATCGATATGGGGAAGCGGAAAATCATCCTTAGGGCTTGCCCTATTCAAATCTTGGTAGTCCACGCACATTCTCACTTTGCCGTCCTTTTTAGGCACGGGAATAACATTGGCGACCCATTGTGGATAGGAGGTGACGACCAAGAATCCTGTGTTGAATTGTTTCATGACTTCAGCCTTAATCTTCTCTGACATGTCTGGTCGCATGCGACGGACCTTTTGTTTTACCAGAGGGCAGTCTTCTTTTGTTGGTAGACGATGTACCATGATATCAACATCAAGTCCTGGCATGTCTTCATACGACCAGGCAAATACCTCAACATAATCATGTAGCAACTGAATCAGACGCTTCTTGACACTGGGTTCCAGATTGGCACCCACCTTGACTTATTTCTTGTCCTCTTCGATACCTAGGTTCATTGTGTCCACTGGTTCTTCATGGGGTTGTATGGTTCTTTATTCTTGTTGTAATAACCTGGCAAGTTCCCCTAGCACTTCACAATCTTCCTCACCTTCGTCTTCGGCTTTGTAGATTAGATTCTCAGAGCCACAGAAGGCCATAGCAGAATCGTTACCCATGGGATCCCGAATGGATGTAGATCTGCATTTTGAATGTGAGTGTGTGTAAGAGTATAGTTATCTTTGAAAGAAATAAAAATGTAAAAATAAAAACAAAGAGCACAAAGTTTGTACGCAAAAAGTCCATGATTCATTGATGACATATGAAAATGAAGTAACAACCCTTACAAATGGACCGTTGTGCCTCGGGTAAGACACAAGGTTTTAAAAGTCTGAATTGTTTAATTATTACAGGTCCGACAAAATTTAAAGACAATTATTGTTGGATAAAATTAATTGGTACAAAATCTTTAGCTTCCCAGTTGCTGAATCCTCCAATGACAGTCAAGAAAACCCATTCCTCTAGGTCGTAGCTATCCTCATCATCCTCCACTGCATTGACTCCATGGTTGCGGATCTTCAAGGATGGTCCCCTGGCACGAGCATGTCGTACAGCTTTCTGGGCTCCTGAAGTGAAACCCAAACCAAATTTGTCAGATTTGTATGGGATATCTTGGAGTTGGCCCCAAATAGTACACCCACCTTCTCCGATCACTACCTTGGCATCTTTTAGAGAAGACATCTTTAGCGGAGGTCTTGTAATCTTTGGGACTCGGGAAACAACCTTGGTTACTGCCACGATTTGTGGGACTTCCTCGAAATGCTGAAATGGAGTTTCAATGAATTCACCATCCAGTTCCATGTATCTGAAGGAGTTCAAGTGACTGACCATATATTCCTCTTCTCCATGGACATCAATGATTTTCCCCTCGGTTGGATATTTCAACATTTGATGTAATGTAGAGGTAACGGCACCAGCGTTGTGAATCCATGGTCGGCCCAATAAGCAGGAATAAGAAGGGCGAATGTTCATCATGTAAAAAGTTGAATTAAAGGTTTGGGTTCCAATTTTATGGGGATGTCCACCTCCATATGCACCATTCTCTTTGAACCGTCGAAGGCTCTTACCACTATGTTGCTGGGTTTTAAGGTCAAACCTTCACAGTCAAGTCTATTAAGAGCCTTCTTAGGCAGTACATTCAAAGACGAACTAGTATCAACCAAGACATGGGCCAAAGTTGTGCCTCTGTATTCAATAGAGACATGCAATGCCTCGTTATGATTCCTCCCTCTAGGTGTCAGGTCAGCATCAGAAAAGCCTAAACCATTGTCAGCGGTTAAACTGGACACACAGTCTTGGAATTGATCAGCAGAGGTTTCTTGTGGTACATGGGCAGTTTTAAGGAATTTCACCAAGGCCTTCGCATGAGCCTCGGAGCACAACAATAAAGCCAGCATGGAAATCTTTGATGGAGTCTGCCCTAGCTGTTCGACTACATTGTAGTCGCTTCTCTTTATAATTTTTAGAATATTTTCCATCTCCTTTTGGGAGGCCTCAGGGATAGATACATATTTCGCCTTCATCTGGACAGGCTCAACCATAATTCCTTTTCCCCGAGTCTCGGTCGAATCGGTGGTAGGAGTATCAGTAGGTGTAACTATAGGAACTGTAGTAGTAGTGTCAACAGGAATAGTAACAGGGATGATTATAGGACCAGTAACAGTCTTTGGAGGATAAATCTCTGGGGAGAATACTTTGCCACTTCGGGTTATCTTGCTGGTTCCCGCAATGTTGCTGATATCGGGGTCAGCCTTATCAGAAATTAAGTCTTCAACAACCGGCCAATCCTGCTTGACACCGTGATAGTAGACATCGCCCCCATAATTCCATGGGACAGTTTTATCTGATGAGTACGGGATTGGTCCAAGCATAGTAATTATCAGTGGAGCTACTTTGGGAACTGATGTAATCTTAACGGGTCTTTTGGTGGAGAGCCTGGAAGAATTGGCGGAAATGATTACTATTGAAACATCATTGTAAGAAATGGTTGGAACGGGAGTCTTTTCAAACAAAATATCTATGTCATCCATTAGGCGTTGAACACCTACTTTCAATAAATGGCAGCCAGTTGGTAGGGATAAACAGAGGTGGCAGCTTTCGTCACAACCCGAAAATAAACCGGCCCTCAATAGATTCCTCTTGATAGTCAGGAGAGGCGTAGCAAGTTCATCTACAGCAGTAACAAACATATCATCTTCAACAGTGTTAACATCACGACCATGCTTGGGCATAGAAGCGGTGATAACATTTGGGATTTCAGAAGCATCAAATTCAATTTCTTTTGCTTCAAGAAGGTTTTGCACCTTGTTTTTCAAAGGCCAACAGTTGTTGGTATCATGGCCTGGACTTTCTGAATGGTATGCACAACGAGCATTAGGATGGTAATGAGGAGAGGTTGTGTTAGGATTCTTCGGAGCTTCTTTCAAAGTTACCAGATTAAATCTCAACAAATGTGACAGGACTTGAGATTGTGTCATATTAATCTGGGTAAATTGTCTTACTGGTCTTTCTGTTCTAGGTTGGTTGCTTATTTGTTGAGTGGGCATGGGTTAAGGGATCATGACATCCCCCACCATTGGACGATGTTCAGTTCTATATTGATTTCTTTGAGGATACACAACACCAACTTCTTTCTTCCCGATAAATGGTTTTCTTACAGCAGCAGAGGACGCGTCTTTTTGAATCTTCCCACTCTTAATCCCAGCTTCCACTCTTTCTCCAGTCAAGATTAATTCAGTGAAGCCTGCCAAAGAGCTCCCAATTAAGTGATTAAAGAAAGGACCGAACAGGGTACCCAAAAACATGTCTACTAGCTCTCTTTCAGACAGGGGAGGCTATACTCTTCCTGCTAAGTCCCTCCATTTCTGAGTGTAGTCTTTGAAACCTTAACTTGAAACCATAGCCATACTCTGGAGTTGAGTATGGGTAGGAGCGAGATCTGCGTTGTACTAATACTGTTTATAAAAGGCAGCGGCAAGGTCTTCCCAGTTATGGATATTGGCCCTTTCCAGTTGATAGAACCAATCTAACTGAGTCCCGGATAGACTTTCTTGAAAGAAGTGGACCCACACATCTTTGTCAACGGTATGAGGCTGTATCTTCCTCACATAAGATCTAAGATGCATCTTGGGACACGAAACTCCTTCGTATTTAGAGAACACTGGTGCCTTGAATTTTAGTGGAATAACAATCCCAGATACCAAACCCATCTCCTTAAAGTCCATCCCAGGCACTTTCTGAATTTCCATTGCACTTAGAAGTTCTTCCAGATGTTTGTATTTGTCGTCGGCCGGAGGATATTGATCTTCAGAGTAATCTTCTTCATCTTCCTCTTCAGATTCTGGCTGGGTAACTGCTTCTTTGCCTTTCACTTATGGATTATCCTTTTCACCAAATGACGTTGCAAAGTCTAGGGTCCGTCTGGCTTGTCCTTGGAACCTTCTTCCTATATTCATAACTCCGGTTATTTTCTTTGCTTTCTTCTTCTTTTCTTCAACCAACAAAGTTTTCAGATCCTCTTGTCCTTTGGATAGAGTCAAGAACATCTGTTGAAACTGAGCATTTTACGCTTGGAGGTCTTTTACTATCTGCTCGAGATCCATCTTACTGAAATAAATAGTAGAAAGACGAGGAGACTTATTGTAAGAAGCCTGATTATGTTATGATGAATGGTAAATGCATATGCAACGATTTCAAGGAAATTAGAGATTTAAATTTGCTTTAGACCAAAAAGGAACACACGTTATATTAATAAATCAAAGCTTGAGTACATTATGCCTATTTTGGGCTTACAAAGAAATACAAAAACTCTAAGGTAAAAAAGTTGTACGCATCCTCTTTGGTGCGATGTAGGCGTTCAGGATCCGCTCCTCATGAAGTTTCTTAGTGAGTTCCAAAACCTTCTTCTCGCTGGCGTAGAATTGGGCCTCGAAAATATCTCGCTCCCCCTTAAGTTGTATATAATCCCTTTGTAAGTCTTCAAGAGAGGTGGGCATGTCAGGATGCAGGATAGTGTATGGAACGTCTCCTTCCACGACAGCCTCTATGATTACTGGGAGAATGAAGGGGGTAAGGCATTATAAGACTTTGAGCACGAGCTCGTACCCATTTGAGGTAAGGCTCAAGAGGGATGGAATTCTTATGCCCTAATGTCTTTCTATCTACCTTGTTCAACATCCTCCAAGCTCAGATAAATCTCTGGCGGTGACCTTGATCGTCGTTCTCGTAGTCAAATACTAAACCTTGAATAAACATCTCATGTGGGCCATCCCTTAAGGCGTAACCAAACTGTCTTAAGGCTAAGCATGGGTTTTAGGTGATACCTCCTCTAATTCCAAGTAAAGGGACATTAGGGAATTCTCCATAACGGTCGACAATAGTAACATTCTCTATAGATCGGGAACACCAATGAATGTCTGAATGTTTGAGTGTCATCAACCTATGTGACCAGCTTGAACCTTGCTCGTTCTTCAATACAGATTGGGGAAGATGCAAAATAAACCATCTTGCCAAAAAAGGAGTACAACACATAAGGATACCTCTTTTCCTCATAGTGCGAGTGTGAAAGGAATGTAGGATGTCCCCTACCAATGTAGGCACCGGGTTACGAGACATGAAGATTTTGACGACGTTCACATCTATGAGTTGGTCAAGATTTGGAAATAAAACCATCCCATAGATGAGGAGAGCCACAATTTCCTTAAAATATTGCAAATCCAAAGAGTTCCAACAGTTTTGGGCTTTCTCAAACAAGAACTTTGCTAAGAAACCCTTGACACCACTCCTTGTTTACCAATTAGTTGTGATATCAGATGGTTGCAAGTGTAGAGCTTGAGCAATCTCCTTTGGCTTTGGATCTCTTTCCGTACCGTTGAAAGGTAGTTGATTGAGAATGGGAATCCTCAAGAGTTGGTAGAATTCTTCCAAAGTTGGCACAAGTTGATAATCGGGAAATGTGAAGCAATGGTGTAAAGGATCAAAGAACTGGAAGAGCACCTTCATCATGTCCTCGTCAGTGTTGGAGGTGACCAAGTTTAGTAGGCAACCATGTCTTTCGGTAAATGGAGATTTTTCAAGAATCCTTGATGCTAGCTCTTTAAGTTGAGGAGGGGTCCTTACAAGGTTGACTTGAATGGTTTTCCTGCTAATGAAATCCATGTCCTACAAAACAGAACAAAGATAAATCCTTAGATCCTTGAAATGGTTAGTGAATATGAGTATGGTGTTATGATGTTTATGATGTTATGTACAAGTATATATATATATACAAACAAATAAAACAAGTCCTTAGGTTTAGGCTTGCATGGAGTCTCATAGGTAAGTACCCTCTTGAAGTTTAGTTAGCTCAAACCTGTCCTAGTAATGGTAACCGGGTTCTAAGGAGCTCAATATCACTGGTTTGTTTCTTTGGGAATTGTTTCAATGCAAGCCTCTTTAATGGCAACCAAAATATCCCAAAAAACCAAACCTCAATGAGTGTAGTATCGAGTATCTACCAACTTCGGACTGCACCAAAGTCGGTCATCTCACTACGTCCTAATGGCCAAGTTGGTCAAGTAAAGGTTCTAAAAGTTCATTAGTGCTTCATGACATCACTCAACGGCCCGTATTCTCCTTGACTACTCAAGGGCTACCGGTACCCACAAATATGTCACACTAACGTAGCTATTGCTTAGACCATGTTGGTATACCCCACACAGTTTCCACAATGTATTGCTACTTACCTATAAGGTATCCCAAATCCAGGTAGAGGATTCAAACTAAAACAAAGAACCATAATGTAAATCATACAAGTCTGTTGTACCCCAAAATTTTCCCTCCCATATTTCAAAAAATATTGCAAGAAAGATCCCCAAGTGGCTCAAGGTTGCTCAAGAGTTGGTCAGACAAGCTATCTCCTAAGGCAGTCTACCCCAAAATTAGGGTTTTGTGTTGCACCAATATCCTTGAGTCCAAATGACCTAAAGTGCTCACCAATGTCCTAATATGTTCTCAAGATCATCCATGTCAAGTTTCAAGCCTTGCAGAGAAAGTTTGCTCAGTCAATTGCTCAAAGGTCCAAAAAACCGACTGTGCTAGGACAAAAGTCAACTGTGACCTACAAACAGTCAAACTTCAATATTTTTGTCAACATTCTTATTTTGAAGTATAATTCATCATTTGATCAAGGGTTGATCATGATTCATCAAGGATTGCTCAAAATTCATCAAGATTCAAAAGTTGCTAAATTAGGCTTTTGTAGGAAAAGTCAACTCAACTTTGACCAAGCATAACTTTCTCATACTTTATGAGAAATGACCCATCCAAAGCTCATTTTGAATAGGATGCAATTTCCTACAATCCATATTCATACCCCAAGTTCAAAAAATGCACTCACAAGAATCTATGAATTTGGACATTATAGGTCATTTTGAAAAGTCAACAAAAACACCTTTTTTGCCAAAGCTTATAACTTGATAATGGAATATAAAAATTATATGAGACGAAAAGGGTTTATTAGAGGACATCTCAAGCTTTCTAAAAAGTCCAAGAACACCTCCAAAAGTTCAAAATTGAAGAAGTTATGCATTGTTGAAGTTGGACCTTTTTGCAAAATTGCCAAAAGTCAACTATCCCCAAAACTTCAAATTTTGCCAAATGGGCCCATTCGTTTTCACTTGTTTTGAGTTTTCATTGTAGCCCACGTGCTCAAGCCTTGGCCATGTGTCCATATAATTTTTTTATTAATTATTTTGATTTTATTTGAATTAATTTGATTTAAATCAAAATAAATCAAATAAAAATCCAAAGGCATTGATAACAAAGATTTTATGTTGATTTCAGGTTCCATTATGCAGCTGGCCATCATCAAATTCGTATCAAGTGAATCATGTGCAAAAAAGATTGAAATTAAGCCAATTTGTAAAGTTTGTAAAGGCAAATCAAATCAAATATGCAATCATCAATATGGAGAGATTTGGACCAAGTTTTTCACCCTAATCCAATGCACAATACAAAAGCAAGCTAGAGGCACGGAAAATAGGGTTAGAGAGCATTGGTAGAGGCAGAACCAAAGTTGAGAAAATCACAAAAAAGCTTGAGATTGAAATCAATCATAGAGGCGTTTGCAGGGCTTGAAAGTTGTCTCAATCGATTGCTGGCCATCTCCAGAAGCTAATACAATCTTAACCACGCGTTTTCAAGCATCATAAAGCACTGTAAGTACATCACGGATCCGCTTCCTTCTTGAAATCGTAAATCATTATTCTAGCATCAATTGAGTAAAATAATGGCATATTTGTGATCACAAGAACATTTGCAAGCTTTTGGCATCATTTAATTTCATTTATCTAACCTGTATTGCAAACCACCATAGTTAGGGTGTCTTGGACGTTTTGGGAGTTTTCGTTTCAGGTGAAATTGAGACACATGATGGACATGGTTGTATCCAGGAGGTAGAGATGAACACGACCATGTCCTTAGAAATCGTTTTCATGGCCTGGAGAGGATTTTAGAACGAGGCTGCTCTTTTAGCTGCGGATACAAATCCGCAAGTAAATTTACAGTGTTTAGAGGACAGGGACGATGAGGTGTCCTCCGTCCATTGGGATATTCAAAAGTTGCGCGCGTTTTTTGTCTTTCTGGCCATTGACTTATTTTTTATATAATATATATTCTTTGTATTATTATTAACAAAACAGCAACATGCTTCAGTGGTTTCCACATAAGCCATAAAGGACCCAAATGCTGGAGATAAGGGGTTCGATCCCTGCCTCCAGCGAATTGTATTTTCTTGACATTTTTCAGGTAATCACGTGCGCGCCTAAGCCAGGTCCACGCCATACTCCCTCACCAATCCAAGCGTCAGATGGCCAATGGTCAGATCTGATGGTCAGTGATTGGAGGTCCACCAAAAGCCAAGTCAACGTGCCTGCACTGGATCCAAAAAAGTCCACACGGACCAGCTTCTAATGGGCCAAGAAATTACTTTCCACACCACCCAAATCAGGCCCAAATTCTCCTCCTTCACACTTTTATTTATTTTATTTAATGGTTTTATTTTATTTAACTAATTTTCTAACCAATAGATTAATTTAATTTTTTTAATCAAAAATCACAAAAATACTTCTTTCTTAATTCAGGATTTTATTTTAATAAATACTAACTAATTAATTTAGATTTTTAATTCTAGAAAACTCTAACTTATTTTTGTAAAAAAATAAAATTAATTAGACTTAATTAGGTTTTAACTACTAATTTAATTATTTTATTTTCTTTCTTAAAATAATAAAAAACCCCAAAAATATGTCTTTAATTATTTTTCATTTAATTAATTTAATTTCTAATTTAGCATTTAATTTAGAATTTAATTTCTTTTCTTAATTAAAAAACAACAAAAAAAGCACTTCCTTTCAAAAGGGTCAAAACCCTAAATTTCGCATTCGATGTAATTATCCGTGCACTTTATTTATTTTTATCCAATTATGTATCTGCTTCCGGTATGTCATAGATAATTAGGACATTTTATTTATTTACCGCTTTATTTTATTTTATTTTCAAAGTGTTGCTTTTGGCGATGTAAATACCCGACGCCTTGTAATTTAATTTCCGCACCTTTAATTTCTGCAAACTACAATTGTTAGATGTTTGATAATAGGGTTTGCATGACAAGACTGAATGCTTAATCTTAAAATCAAATTAGACCACCCTTAACATGTGCAAAGATAAAAATAACTGAAAACGACACACTCGCACATGCGCACTCTTAGGGTACACCCCACTTGGTTTCCTTCGTACACGATCATTGAGTATAGGTCGTTTTAGAGGTCGTCCTCTTGTCTAAAAGATCATAGTTGCCTCGAAACGGTTGCCTCAGATATTGTTGCCTCAAACAAATGATCTAAGACATTAGGGTTACCGCTAAGGCGTCTTAACATTGCTTTAGTGACCGTAAGTCACTCATTCGAATTGACCCTCAAACTCCAACGACGGTGCTACCTACTTATTAATAGTGGGATAACATTGTCTAAAAGAAATTAGCATAGAACGATTCCTTTTTCGAGTAGGTAGATAGTTCTTAGATACTTTCTCATCCAAAACAAAACAAAATTTTCACACTTACACTCCTTTTCGAACAAAGTTTTCAAAACACTTCATTACACTCTTGAGGACAGAAGCAAGAGTTAAATCGAAGTTTAAAACAAAAACTTTTCAAACCCACAAGCACAAAGAAAACATTTTGAAAATGATGAGCAAGTACCTAAGAGCCCGTAGATAACTACGGATAGAAAGGGTGCTAATACCTTCCCTTTCTATAATCTACCCCCCGTACTTAGAGATAATCTCGAAAAAGGAATTTTTCTGTGCTTTTTTCCTTTCCTTGTTGGATAAAATAAAAGTCGGTGGCGACTCTTGCTTACCGCGAAATTTTGCAAACACAAAACGCAAACCAGCATTCCAAAAAAAACAGTCAGTTCTTCCCACCGTATCACAGAACTGGCGACTCTGCTGGGGAATCTATTATAAGTGGGGTGTACCTTAGGAATAGTTCATATTGTTTTCAACTGATTGACTTGTATGCTTTATCTTTGTGGGTTTGAATCGGAGTTACTATAGATCCTAACCCGGATCTGGGGGATACCCTTTAGGTAAGTAGCAATAAGCTGTGAGGGAACTGTACGGCATAGACCGATACGGTTGAAGCAGTAGCTATGTTGGTGTGTCACTTTAGTATGTACCGATATTCCTTGTGGCGCAACAAGGAAAATATGGGTCTGCTAAGGGGTCATTAAGCACCAACTGACCTTAGAACCTATAATTGACCATCTTGGCCATAGAACAGTAGCAGTATGCTACACTCATTAAGACCAAACTCTCGCGATGATTCCGGCTGCAAGAAAAGGTTACCAAACTGGAATTATGACCGATCGAGGGTGGTCAGTGATATTGAGATCCTCTAGAACCCGGTTACTGTTACTAGGACAGGTTTGAACCAACTAAACTGAAAGAGAGTAATACCTAAACTCCTTGCCAGCCTGAAATCTAAGGGCTACCGTGTGACTTGTTTGCCCTTACCATGTTTGCTATCTGTGAATACTTGTGGTGTGTTTCTATCATGACATCATGACATCATGACATTGCATGCATCTTGCATTGGACTAACCTGTTTCAAAGACAAAGGGGATTCATCTTTGTTCTGTTTTGTAGGTCATGGCAACCATGCGTAAAAACACTATCCGAACCAGTTTTGTTCAGATTCCTACCCAGCTTAAAGATTTGGTTACAAAGGTTCCCGATACTACCTCCTTTATCAGAAGACATGGGAACCTCCTCAGTCTAGTCACCTCCAAGCTGGATGAACAGATGATGAGTGTTTTGTGTCAGTTCTTTGATCCACTATACCACTGCTTTACTTTTCCGAACTACCAGTTGGTCCCTACCTTGGAAGAGTTCTCTGATCTACTTGGTATCTCCATTCTAGAGCAGACCCCATTTACAGGTTGGGAGAAAGTTCTTAGGCCAGAAGAAATTGCTTCAGCCCTCCATCTGACAAAGGCTGAGGTAATGTCAAACTGGGAGACTAGGAGTGGGACAAAAGGCTTCTTGGCTAAATTCTTGGTCGATCGGGCTAATCAGTTCCGGGACAGTCTAGACTTTCAGGCATTTGAAGACATTCTGGCTCTTCTCATATATGGTTTGGTTTTGTTTCCTAACTCAGATTCCTTTGTTGACGTGAATGCAGTGAAGATCTTCATTTCTCGTAATCTGATACCCACTCTCTTGGGTGACATTTTGCACTCTCTTTACGCCCGCACTGCTCGGAAACGGGGAACCCTTATGTGTTATGCACTATTGCTGGCGAGGTGGTTTATTTCTCACCTCCCCAAATCAGTTTTGAAGAACAAGGAAGGCATGGGTTGGGCCTACAGAATTATGTCTCTCTCTCTCACAATGACATTATCTGGAGTACTAAGGACATGGAAGAAGTGGCTATTATTGATCGCTGTGGGGAATACCCCAATGTTCAACTACTTGGAGTTCGAGGAGGGATTACCTATAACCCTTGCTTGGCCTTACGTCAGTTTGGGCGAGCTAGGAGGGAAGGACCTCATGAGTTGCTAATGCCAAGCATTGTCTTTGACTTCCAAGGGGATAGTGACGAGCATCGTCGCAGGTTCATACGAGCTTGGGATAGGGTACACATATCTGATCTGCACGAGTTAGGGATGAAGACCTCTCTTTCGATGGAACCATATCTCCGATGGGTTCGAATCCGTGCCCAAAAGATGGGAATGCCGTACGAAGCTGTCTTACCTGTGATTGTTGAGGTTGCTGATGAAGAAGGGGTTCCACCTACCATCCTCCACCCATACATGCCTACTGACATTGGGGCATTAAAGAGGTCTTGGATGCAGCTAAGAGAAGAGTGGGATACTTACAGAGAAAAGTATCACGAGCAAGAGCGGAAGATCCTGAAGTTGACAAGGCAATTGGAGAATGAGCAAATCCTCAACGACTATGTCAGCACCAAAGGGAAACGGCCATGGGAGCGCTGATGTCTTTTGTTATTTCTAGCTTTGATTTAATTTTCAGTATTTCTTTCTTGTAATGCCTTAAAGACATCTGTTGAACATTGAATTCAAGTTTATCTAATAAAAGTGTGTTTCATTTTGGTTTACGAATTTGAATCTCTCGACGTCTTAGAAATCATATCATACGCATTTCATTCCATGCACCTCATCACAGGTACCCATTACAGGTCTCTTATCTTCTTCGCTGTTTATTTCAGCACATCATATCTGCTGAAACATCAACTGATCAAGCTATCAAGGCTCTACAAGCTCAAAACGCTCAATTCCAGGAAATGTTCATGAGTTTGGCTAGGGGTCAGCAAGATCTGAAGACTCTTATCTTAAAGGATAAGAAGAAGAAGAAGAAGAAGAAGACGGTCCTACTGAATATGGGTCGTAAATTTGGAAACAATTTGCGAGAGGAGGTTGATTTGACTCACTCATCTGGAGGGGGGGAGAATCAGGAAGAAAGGAGGGCTCCTAGCCCTGTGGTATCTGACAACGAGACTGACTTTGACGAAGACCAGTATCCTCCGGCTGAGGATAGGTATAAATAGCTTGAAGACCGGTTAAGTGCGATGGAGATCCAGAAGGTCCCTCGATTGGACTTTGGTGATTTGGGTTTTCCATCTGGGGTGGTGATTCCCCACAAATTTAAAGCACCAATATTTGCTAAATACGATGGGGTTTCTTGTCCGAAGCTGCACCTTCGTTCGTATGTTAGGAAGATCCAGCCATACACTGCTGATAAGAACCTCTGGATCCACTTCTTTCAAGATAATCTCTCAGGGACTCAACTTTAATGGTTTTACCAGCTAGAAGGAGCTAGTATCCATAATTGAGAGGACTTGGCTGCTTCTTTCTACAAGCAGTACCAATACAATGCCGACCTCGCTCCCACGTGTACCCAACTTCAGGGTATGTCTATGGGTGCGAGCGAAGGTTTCAAAGACTATGCTAAAAAATGGAGGGACCTTGCTGGAAGAGTACAACCCCCACTGGCTGACAGGGAGTTAGTAGATATGTTCCTGGGGACCATGTCTGGTCCGTATTTCAACCATCTGATTGGAAGTTCATCATCCGGGTTTATTGAGTTAATCATGACTGGGGAGAGGATTGGGGCTGGTATCAAGAGCGGTAAGTTACAGAAGGGTGCTTCATCGAGTACCGAAAAGAAGCCTTTTAAGATGGAATCCAGCGCTGTTTACAGTTCAAAGAGCCATAATAGACCTGAACACCGCCAAGCTGTTAATGCGGTAGTTGTTTCAAGACCTGTTGGTGCCTCACAATGCAACAATCAGCCAAGGGTCGAGAGGCCACGAAGACAATTCACTCAGCTCAACATGACTTCATCCCAAATTCTACCGCAGTTATTAAAGACCAACTTGGTGATTCCGAAGGAAGCCCCTAAGAATCCCAATACAACATCACCCATGTACAATCTAAACGCCCGCTGTGCTTTTCACTCCGATAGCCCGGGGCATGATACAAATGATTGTTGGGTTTTGAAGAATAAGGTACATGACTTGATTGATGCTAAGGAGATTGAGTTCGAAGCACCTGAAAGGCCTAATGTTGTGACTGCTCCTATGCCAAAGCATGGAGTGAACGCTGTAGATGAAGACTCGTTTGTGGTTTCTGTGAAAGACATTGCTACTCCATTGATGAATGTGAAGAAAAACCTTCTGTTAGCCGGTTTATTTCCGGGCTGTGGAGAAGGTTGCCATCTATATGCCGTCCTACCTACTGGTTGCCATCTTTTGAAGTCAGGTGTCTAACGCCTGATGGATAATAAAGAAATTCTATTTGAGAAGACTGTTGTTCCTTTGGTTCCTGTTGAAGAAGTTGCTATAATCACCATTTTCGACAATTCTTCCAAGGCTTCCTCGAGAAAGCCTGTTAGAATTACATTTGTTCCAAGAATCGCTCCCTTGATCATTACTGTTTCTGGACCTATCCCCTATACATCCGATAAAGCTGTCCCATGGCATTATGGGGCTGACGTGTATTATCACGGGGTTAAACAAGACTTGAGTGCTGAAGAGGCTGATACTGACGTCGGCAATATTGTTGGATCTAGTAAAGTCACCCGTAGTGGAAGACTTTTCTCCCCTGAGATCTCTCCACCATCTGTTCAGAACCCTGTTGTTATTATACCTGCCAGTGCACCTGATACTATTCCTGTTCAAGTTCCCATTCTTACCCCTGTTGCCAAGTCATCTGGCACTCGGGGCAAAGGGACCACCGGTGAGCCTGCCCAGACGAATGCACCGAAGAAAATCACTGCTGAGTCTTCTAGGAAAGAGATAGAGTAAATCTTAAAGATCATCAAGAAAAGCGACCACAATGTAGTCGAACAGCTGGGACAAACCCCGTCAAAGATCTCTATGTTGTCCTTATTATTGTGTTCAGAGGCCCATGCTAAGGCTCTAATTGCTTTCCTGAAGACTCCACACGTGCCGCAGGAGACATCAGCTGATCAATTTAAAGATTGTGTGGCTAGTCTGACAGCAGATAATGGATTGGGTTTCTCCGACGCAGATTTGACAGCTAAGGGGAAGAATCACAATGACGCCCTACATGTCTCCATTGAATGCAAGGGCACTACTCTAGCTCATGTATTGGTAGATAATGGGTCCTCGCTGAATGTTCTACCCAAGAAAGCTTTAGACCGGTTGGACTGTGAAGGTCTGGAGCTGAAGCCAAGTAACATTGTTGTTAGGGCCTTTGACGGGTCCAAGAGGATGGTACACAGAGAAGTGGATATTCCGATTAAGGTTGGTTCTCAGATCTTCGCATCTACATTCTATGTGATGGACATTCGGCCATCTTATTCTTGTTTGCTGGGTCGCCCGTGGATCCATAAAGCTGGGGCAGTAACTTCTACGCTTCACCAGATGCTGAAATACCCAGTGAAGGGGAAAATTGTTACGGTACGAGGAGAGGAGGAGTACATGGTGAGCCACCTTAACTCTTTCCGGTATGTAGAGATGGGCGGGGAGTTCATTGAGACCCCGTTTCAACATTTTGAAGAAGTTCCCCAGACGTTGGCATCAGCTGAAACTGTTACTGAAGATCCTCCAATGAAGATGGCTTCCCTCAAGGATGCCCGGGCTGTTGTTGAGAAAGGTGGGTGTGCGAATTGGGGCCAACTCCCTGATTTTGCACATAAGACTAACAAGTTTGGTTTGGGTTTCACTGCAGAAGCTCAAAGGGCTGTTCGGAGTGCACGGATCGGAAGACCTCCCCTGTTTATCAGCAATTCAGGAGTGAATGCCATTGAAGACGATGTTGAAGAGTCTGAGTTTGACAGTTGGATCTACCTAACTACTGATGGTGGACTAAGAAATTGGACGGAAAAGGACTTCGTCCCAATTTCTTTTATTACCCAGTAATGATACTTTTTGTTTTAAATTTGTAACAAACAATATTTTAAACTTTACGGCCCGGTGTCTTACTCGAGACATCGTGGCTTTGTTTATGAGGGCTTTATGCGTGTCATTTTCATATATCATTAATAAAAGCATTGGACGTTTCTTGCATTTCAAATTTTGTGCTCCTTGTCTTTCTTTTGTTATATATTGCAAAACAACTATTTTAAACACATTCACATATACAGGTCTACATCCACTCTGGATCCCACTGATAACGACTCTTCTACTTCCAGTTATGACTTCAAAAGTCCGATAAACTTAGCCGAAGATGAAGGTGAAGATGATTGCGAAGTGCCTGGTGAACTTGCTAGACTGTTACTTCAGGAAGAGAGGGCTATACAGCCGCATGAAGAGCCATTGGAAACAGTAAATCTGGGTACAGAGGTAGATAAGAAATAGGTCAAGATCGGTGCAAATCTGCAGCCTAGCATTAAGCAATGGCTGATTCAGATGCTGCGTGACTATGTTGAGATATTTACATGGTCTTATGAAGATATGTCTGGGTTGGATACCAATACCGTGGTTCACCGATTGCCTACCAAGGAAGACTATCCTCCAGTGAAACAAAAAGTTCGCCGAATGCGCCCGGAGATGTGTGAGAAAATCAAGGCCGAAGTTATGAAACAATTTGGTACCGGTTTTCTAGAAGTTACTTCTTACCCACAGTGGGTGGCCAACGTGGTTCTAGTGCCGAAGAAGGATGGTAAGGTTCGAATGTGTGTTGACTATAGGGATCTGAACAGGGCAAGCCCCAAGGATGATTTCCCTCTACCTCATATCGACGTTCTGGTTGACAACACCGCTCAGCATAAGGTTTTCTCCTTCATGGATGGTTTCTCCGGTTATAATCAGATTAAGATGGCTCCCGAAGACATGGAGAAGACAACCTTTGTTACTCAATGGGGTACCTTTTGCTACAAAGTCATGCCTTTTGGATTAAAGAATGCTGGGGCAATGTATCAGCGTGCCATGGTTGCTCTGTTCCATGACATGATCCATCATGAAATTGAGGTATACGTCGACGACATGATTGCAAGGTCCCAGACTGAAGAAGAGCATCTTGACCATCTTCAGAAGCTATTTGACAGGTTAAAATTGTACAAGCTGAGGTTAAACCCGAACAAGTGCACCTTTGGGGTGAGATCTGGTAAGCTGCTGGGTTTCGTCGTAAGTGATAAAGGTATTCAAGTGGATCCTGCAAAGGTGAAGGCTATACAGGAAATGCCAGCTCCCCGAACAAAAAAAGAAGTAAGAGGCTTTCTGGGACGTCTGAACTACATTGCCCGATTTATCTCACACCTGACTGCTACTTGTGATCCAATCTTCAAGATATTGAAGAAAGATCAAGTGGTAAGATGGAACGACGAATGTCAAACTGCTTTCGAAAGGATCAAAGAATATCTCCAAGAGCCACCCATTCTGATGCCTCCAATTGAAGGGAGACCTTTGATCTTATACCTGACAGTACTCGACAATTCGATGGGGTGTGTGCTGGGGCAGCATGACGAGTCTGGCCGAAAAGAGCATGCTATTTACTACCTTAGCAAAAAGTTTACCGACTGCGTGACTCGATACTCGTTGCTTGAGAAAACTTGCTGCGTTTTGGAATGGGCTGCTCGCCGGCTGAGACAGTATATGCTGACTCACACTACTCCATTGATATCAAAAATGGATCCAATCAAGTATATCTTCGAGAAGCCTGCCTTGTCCGAAAGAATAGCGAGATGGCAGATGATTTTGACTGAGTATGACATCCAATACACGACCCAAAAGGCAATCAAGGGAAGTGTGTTGGCAGATCATTTGGCACATCAGGCAGTGGATGATTACCAGTCTATGAACTTTGATATCCCGGATGAGAACATTATGTTGGTGACCGACTGTGAGACACCTGGACCGGATGAAGGACCTGAGGAGGGATCTTGATGGTCTATGTACTTTGATGGAGCTTCAAACGCTTTGGGTAATGGCATTGGCGCCGTGATTATATCTCCTGAAGGCTGTCATACTCCGTTCATCGCCCGACTATGTTTCAACTGCACCAACAACATGGTGGAGTATGATGCATGCATTATAGGTCTTCGAGCAGCTATTGACCTAAGGATTAAGTTCTTAAGTGTATTCGGAGATTCCGCTCTCGTGATCAGCCAGATCAAAGGCGAGTGGGATACGAAACACCCTAATCTTATTCCTTACAAGGAGTATGTGTTGACTTTGCTTCCCCACTTCGAGGAGATCACCTTTGAACACTTCCCTAGAGAGGAGAATCAGTTGGCGGACGCGCTAGCTATAATGTCTTCTATGTTCAAAGTCAGGTGGGACAATGAAGCTCCCCATATTACTATTGAGAGGTTGGAAGAACCTGCACATTGCTGCGACATTGAGACTGAAGAGGTAGAAGATAAACCCTGGTTTCATGAGGTGAAGAGATATCTTGAGGCTCAGGAATACCCCGAGGGTGCGTCTGTTAATGATAAGAAGTTTCTGAGAAGGTTCACGGCGAAGTTCTTCATCAGCAATGGCATTCTTTACAAGCCTAACCATGATTCAACCTTACTGCGATGTATGGATAAGAACGAAGCAGAAAGGATTATGGTAGACTTACATGAAGGTACTTTCGGAACTCATTCCAGTGGACACACCATGGCAAAGAAGATCCTTCGGGCAGGATACTTTTGGTCCACAATGGAATCCGACTGTTATCAGCAATCTCAGACCTGTCACAAGTGCCAAGTCTATGCTGATAAGGTGCATATACCTCTAGTACCTCTGAACGTCTTGACGGCTCCATGGCCTTTTGCAATGTGGGGCATTGACATGATCGGCGAGATCATACCTACGACATCTAACGGGCATTGTTTCATCCTGGTAGCTATTGATTACTTTACGAAGTGGGTTGAAGCATCTTCATTTGCTACAGTGACCAAGAACGTCGTGCACGGTTCATTCGACACAATCTGATTTGTCGATATGGTGTACCAGAGAGGATCATTACGGACAATGGTACAAATCTCAACAATAAGATGATCACCGAGATCTGCAAGCAGTTCAAGATACAGCATCACAATTCTTCTCCTTACCGGCCGAAGATGAATGGGTCTGTCGAAGCGGCTAATAAGAACATTAAGAAGATTGTGCAGAAGATGACAGTAACATACAAAGATTGGCACGAGTGGTTACCATTTGCTCTTCATGGGTACCGTACCTCAACACGGACGTCAACAGGGGCAACACCCTATTCTTTGGTTTACGGCATGGAGGTTGTCTTGCCCATCGAAGTTCAGATACCCTCTGTGATCGGTGGATCTGGAACTGACTGTTTAACGCTGGTTTCGCGAAATGTCGCGGAAGCAAGAGTCGCCACCGTCTTTTATTTTCTCCAATATGGAAAGGACAAAAGCACAGAAAAATTCCTTATTGAGATTAGTTCTCGGTTCAGGAGGTAGATTTATAGAAAGGGAAGGTGTTAGCACCCTTTCTATCCATGGTTATCCATGGGCTCTTAGATACTTGCTCATTGTGTTTTCAAAAGTGTTTGCTTTTCAATTGTGAGTGGGTTTGAAAAATTTTCGTTTAAAGATTTCAGATCGACTCTTGTATCAATCCTCAAGAGTGTTTGAAAAATTGCTTTTGAAAGCTTTTTGCAAAGTGTCGGTGTGAAAAGAAGTTTTTGATTTGTTTTGAATTAGAGCAAGTATCTACGAGTCAACTACCTACCCTAAGGAATTAGTCTGTGTAAATGTCCTTAAGGTAGTGCCATCCCACCATTGAGAGGTAGGTAGCACCACCGTTGGAGGTATTCGGGTCAATTCGAGTTTAGGGACAGTGTGGTTACCGAGCAATAGTAAGACACCTTAGAAGCTACCCTTATGCCATTGATCTTTTTATTCTGAGGCAACCGTTTCGAGGCAACTAGATCAATGTAATATAAGGACTCACTAAGACGTCCTATAGTCGACGACCACGTTTCGAGGGGCAAGGCAACAATGTGGTCACCGGAGCAATAGTAGGACACCTTAGAAGCTACCCTTATGCCATGTTCATGGACATAAGGACTTACTAAAACGCCCTATACTCGACGACCACGTTTCGAGGGGCAAGGCAACAGTGAGGCGTACCCTAAGAGTGGTGTGTGAATTGTGTGTCATTTTCAGTTTATGTTTGTCTTGTCATGCATTGGGTGTTCTACGCTTTGATTTTATTTGGGCATACATTCTTTCATGCGATTAACAGTTTAAAGGGTGCGGAAATTAAAATGCGGAAAAATAAAGGTCCTACGCTATTACAAGGCGCGGGTCTACATCGCCAAATTAAACAAAGACCCGATTTGAAATAAAATACGGAAAGTAAATGTCCTAATTATCTATTACAAAGCTTTGGGGCAATTACATGAGATTTAAAAAAGAAATAAAAATAAACGTGCGAAAGAAAATTAGAATCGAGTGCGAGGGCGTTGGACCCTTTAAAGAAATTTAATCGAAATTATAAATTAATTAAATTAAATAAAGGAAAGAACTTATTTTTTTGATGTTTTTTTGTATTTTATGGAAATAAAGAAAATTAATTGGAATTTGAAATTAAATAAAACCCTAGTTCTAAATTTGCTTTTAATTATTAAAGAAAATTGTTTAAGTTTAACCTAATTTAACCCTAATTAATTAATTATAAGTTATTTACAAAAATAATTAATTATTAATAATAATGATGATAAGGAAATAAATTATTTATTAAGAAAGAAGAATAACAATGCTAAAACCTAATTTTTATGTTTTTTAGTTATTTAGAAAACAAATTAAAATTTAAACCCTAAATTAAAACTAAATTGATTATTAAATTTATTTACAGAATTAATAGAAATTAATATTAATAAAACATATTTATTTTTGTGATTTCTAACTTTTTTTGTATTATAAATTTTTTTGGTGAATTAAAGGAAAACAATTAATTAAAAAGAATAAATAAAAGAAAATAAAAGAGAGAAAGAAATGCAAACATGGGGGGATGGTTGACCCAAATTGAGGAGGTTTATAGAAAGCAGTTTGGCCCCAGAATTCCAGGCCCAGGTTGACTTTCAGCGTTTGTGTGAGAAACAGTTGACCAATGCGTATGGTGGATTGCTGGTGATGGCCATTAGATTGGCCTTCAGGGACATGTGGCAAGCACAGATCTGGAGTTGCATGGTAGCCTTTTGGAAGCGTGCTGCACAGAATCATGTTAAAGAAAAAAATATTGAATAAAGTGGGGGGACCTGGGAATCGAACCCAGGTCCCAATACCTGCATGCCAGCGCGTTTACCAACCGTGCTATTGAGTTTCTTTGATATTACACTGGACAATTAATAAGATATATGAAAAAGTTCTTGTGGCCTGAAAAACGCGCTAAATTCAAACCGTCCACTCTGGCTGAGACACGTCTACCTTCTTCTTCGTTTTACCTGAAAACATAAGATAGATAGCGGGGGTTTTAAACCCCCACTAACCCTAAACCTGAAAAATAACGAATAGCATATAATCAAAAAGAAAAAGGGCGCGATGGTTGGTTTCTACTTGTTTGAAGGTCCTGATTTCATTGGTATAGGTCTTATGGTCCAATTATTCCAGATATGCAAAGCCCCAAAATTAGAGCTCTGAAACCCTAAGCAATGTCCATGGTGAATTCGTGTTCAGACAGCTATTCTTCAATTGAGTAATACCATTAGCTTCAGAAGGTCATGGTTAGTATAAATCAATAATTTAAATGCATGAAAAATGTCCAGAAATCAAAACACGATTATGTATAATTTTGAAAGGGAAGCAACTCTGTTCTACCAATTCTTTACGCGTGGAGAATGAAAAAGGATTGAGGCACATCCAGAAAAGTCCCAACAAGCCTTTGGAATCCTTTTTAGGCCTTGAAAGTAGCTCTATCTATGAAAACAGTTTTGAAGTTTTTGGTCAAAAATGCAAGTTTTGTTTTGAGGTTTCAGCGCAGCATTCTTGTTCTTTTGATTAGGTTTATGATATGCACATATAGGTGAATGAATTAGGTTAGAAAAACTGGCCCAAAATCCATGTATTCAATGCCTTTGAATTTGTGATTTTCCATGATCTTTTTCAATCTTTTTTGCCATCAAACCATTGCCAATTGCATAGAATCTTTCCCTTTTGATTGTGCACGAAATCTTGAGGTCATGATGAGTGGATATGCTGCACCAAAAGGTTTGAAAGTTGTGATTTAGTATTTTTCTCATATTTAATTTTAATTAAATGAATTAATAGGATTAAAAATTCAATTAATTAATTAAAAATAAGAAAATAACTCCCCTTTGGGTCAATGGGTCGTGCATAGCTTTTGGGTGATGATTCTTGGAAGAAATTGAGGCCCATTAGCAATTTTGAGGCATTTGAAGCAAAGTTGACTTTTCAAAATGCCCAAAAATTTCCCAACTTCCACAAGGCATATCTTGCTCAATGTTTAAGCTTTGATCATGTTCTTGGACATTTTGGAAAGGTCTTGAAGTCCTCTAACCAATGCCTTTGGTCCCATGTCATTTTGATTTACCAATCTCAAGTTATGGTCTTTGACTTAAAGTGCCTTTTTGTTGACTTTTGAGAATGACCTATAATGTTGAGATTGATAACTTTTTGTGAGAGAATTTCTTCGACTTGAAGTGTGAAGATGAGTTGTAGAAAATGTCATTCTCTTCAAAGTGAGCTTTAGATGGAATTTTTCTGATAAACCATGTGGAAGTTATGCCTTGGTCAATTTGCAGTTGACTTTTCTAACTGTCCAAATATAGAAACTTTTGCATCTTGAGACTTTTTGAGCCATGCCTTGAGAATCATGATCAAGAATTGATCAAATGATGTTTGTGGCTTCAAAATAAGATGTTGACCAAAATTTTTGACTTTTGACTGTCAAATGACCATTTTGCCCCTGCAGTTGACTGTATGGCAATTAGGGTTTTTGACTGTGCCATTTTGTGCTGTGAGTCTTGAAACTTGGTATGAGGATGCTTGACAATGTTTATAGGCATGTGGGACTTGTTTGGACCCTTGGAAACTTTAATTTTTTTGCCAGAACCAAAACCCTAATTTTTGACTGTTAGGAGGCCATTGGACTGTGCAACCTTTGGGAGATTTTGAAGCATGCTCTTAGCAAATCTTGAAGAAAATGGGAGGGAAAATTTTGGGGTACAACAGTTGCCCCTGTTCAATCTTCTTAGACCTGAGGATGTAGATTGGCTGACGTGCCTTTCGTAATCCGAAGGTGGAAGATGATTGAACACTAGAGTGAAGTAGTGAAAAACACAAGAAAGGGGGGTTGAATTGTAAAACTGAAAATCAATTGCAATGAACAAGATATTTTTATCCTGGTTTGTTTGATCTCAAACTACTCCAGTCCACCCGTCAAGGTGATTTCGCCTCTCTCCAACGAGGTCTTAATCCACTATATTCAACTGAATATTACAGACTGCTTTAACAACTGCTAAAGCCTTCTTGATGCAAACCACAACCCGGTTTGTCAAGGAAACACTTTCTTACAAAGAAGATAAATCTGAGTGTGAATGTTTTCTACAAAACTGTATCACAACTGTGATGTATACACAACTTAAGCTTATGAAACTAGATTGCTAAACAATGATTGAATAAAGGAATGTGTAGTGTTTAGCAAACTGAGAGAAGGAAGATTATGATCAGCTTTTAGGCGTGTAAAGATTTGGAGAGCATTAGCCAATTCAATCTTCATAGTCTTGTTTATATAGCACTGAGATTCTTGAACGTTGGAGCAATATTCTTGATTCAATGCTAATAACAAACTTTCCTTATTGAGCAGATCTTGTCTGGAATGAGGCCGTTGGTAATAATACGCTTTCAATGCACAGTACCGTTGCTTACTTAATGCATGAGACTTTTCTTCTTCTCTCTTCCAAACTTCTTTTTGGGCTTTTCCCTCTGAAGCTTTGGGCAGTCACTCTTGTAGTGTCCTTGCTCATTTCACTCATAGCAGATGATGTCCTTGGTGTTTGGCTTTTTGCTACTAGAGGAGCCGTCAGATCTTCTGTATCCAAAGGAAGAATCTGTCCTTCTGTATCTGGAAGAAGACTCGTTCTGATCAGATCTTCTGGGATTCCTGAACTTCCTTTGTCTTTGCTTCCACAGTTGATTTACTCTTCTAGAGAGGAGGGAGAGTTCGTCCTCTTCTGATGAGGATCTATCAGATGTTTCTTCAACTGCCTGCAAAACTTTAGACTCATATTTTTTGTTAGATTTTAATGCTAAAGGCTTACCTTGCTTCTGAGGCTCGTCAGCTTCTAGCTCTATCTCATGACTTCTGAGGGAGCTGATAAGTTCCTCCAGAGTGATTTTGTTGAGATCTTTAGCTAGCTTCAGAGCTGTAACCATTGGTCTCTACTGCTTAGGTAAACTTCTGATGATTTTCTTGACATGGTCAACAGTAGAGTATCCTTTGTCCAGAACCTTGAGACCAGCTACCAGAATCTGGAATCTTGAGAACATTGTTTCAATGGATTCAGATTCTTCCATTTTGAATGCCTCATACTTCTGAATGAGCGCCAGAGCTTTAGTTTCTTTGACCTGAATGTTGCCCTCATGCGTCATTCTGAGTGAGTCAAAAATTTTCTTTGCTGTGTCTCTGTTGGAGATCTTTTCATATTCAGTATAGGAGATGGCGCTGAGGAGGATGGTTCTGGCCTTGTGGTGATTCTTGAAGTCACGCTTTTGTTGGTCAGACATTGTTTTTCTATCAATCTTCTGACCGCTTGCATTCACAGGGTGCGTGTATCCATCTGTCACCATATCCCACAGATCAACATCATGTGCCAGAAAGAAGCTTTCAATTCTGTCTTTCCAGTAATCAAAGTTTTCTCCATCAAAGACTGGAGGTTTGCCGCTGAATCTGTCTCTGTCCTCATGGTTGTCATTGCTGGTATGAGAAAAGTTTCCTGCCATTGTGTTTTTCTGACGTTGGATCTTGTACTGACACGGTTAAGTGTTTTAGCTCAGAACCAGGCGCTCTGATGCCAATTGAAGTAGTGAAAAACACAAGAAGGGGGGGTTGAATTGTAAAACTGAAAATCAATTGCAATGAACAAGATATTTTTATCCTGGTTCATTTGATCTCAAACTACTCCAGTCCACCCGTCAAGGTGATTTCGCCTCTCTCCAACGAGGTCTTAATCCACTATATTCAACTGAATATTACAGACTGCTTTAACAACTGCTAAAGCCTTCTTGATGCAAACCACAACCCGGTTTGTCAAGGAAACACTTTCTTACAAAGAAGATAAATCTGAGTGTGAATGTTTTCTACAAAACTGTATCACAACTGTGATGTATACACAACTTAAGCTTATGAAACTAGATTGCTAAACAATGATTGAATAAAGGAATGTGTAATGTTTAGCAAACTGAGAGAAGGAAGATTATGATCAGCTTTTAGGCGTGTAAAGATTTGGAGAGCATTAGCCAATTCAATCTTCATAGTCTTGTTTATATAGCACTGAGATTCTTGAACGTTGGAGCAATATTCTTGATTCAATGCTAATAACAAACTTTCCTTATTGAGCAGATCTTGTCTGGAATGAGGCCGTTGGTAATAATACGCTTTCAATGCACAGTACCGTTGCTTACTTAATGCATGTTCTGGCTTGGCTCATTCTGACTCTGCTTAGCTGCTGATGAACTGTTGTTTTCTTTATCAGAGTGTTGAGCGCAGTTCTGTTCATCAAACTTCAGCATACACGAGAGTTAATCTTCTGATTCTGATATCCTGATATGGCAACTTCTGATGCTGATTAGGTGTGATCTTGCTTATACCAATCAGAGTATCTGCAAATCAGAACGTAATAATTTAGGCAGCAAATAGTTCATACATGAATCATATAAATAATATATCTTTTCACTTTGTTATCATCAAAACTTAAACATAGGGTAGTAGATTCAAACTTTGTTCTAACAATCTTCCCCTTTTTGATGATGACAAAAACTGGATATTTTTTAATTGAAAATAACGTGAAAAGGTATCAGAGATATGTATCAGAGTAAGAGGTTATCAAAGATAAGGGATAAAGAGATATCAGAGTTGAGAGATACTTGAAGGGGTGAAAAACACAAGAAGGGGGGGTTGAATTGTAAAACTGAAATCTTAAAGCAATTGACAAGATATTTTTATCCTGGTTCGTTTGATCTCAAACTACTCCAGTCCACCCGTCAAGGTGATTTCACCTCTCTCCAACGAGGTCTTAATTCACTATATTCAACTGAATATTACAGACTGCTTTAACAACTGCTAAAACCTTCTTGATTCAAACCACAATCCGGTTTGTCAAGGCAACACTTTCTTACAAAGGTATAAAACAAATGTGTGTGAATGTTTTCTACAAAACTTTATCACAACTGTGATGTATACACAAATGAAGCTTAGAAACTTAGATTGCTAAACACTAATGGAGTATCAGAGTTTGTGGTTTAGCAAAACTGGTAGATGAAGATTATTGTTCAGCTTTGTGCGTGTAGAGAATTGGAGAGCATTAGCCATTATAATCTTCGAAGCCTTGTTTATATAGCACTTGAGAAGATGAACGTTGAATGCAATATTCTTGATTCAATGCTAATAACAAGCTTTCCTTTTTGAGCAGATCTTGTCTAGAATGATGCCGTTGGAATTAATTAGCGTTCAATGCACAGTACCGTTGCTTCTTCAATGCACGTTCTGGCTTGGCTCATTCTGATTCTGCTTCGCTGCTGATGAACTATTGTTTTTGTATCAGAGTGTTTACGCGCAGTTCTGTTCATCAAGCTTCAGCATGTACGTGAGTTGATCATCTGATCTTGACGTTCTGATTCAGCAACTTTTGATGCTGGTATATGAAATCAAATTCTGATGCTGAAGAAGTGATCTTGCTTATTTTAATCAGCGTATCTGCAAGTCAGAGCATAGTAATTTTAGGCAGCATATAGTTTAAACATGAAACATATAAATACTATATCTTTTCACTTTGTTATCATCAAAACTCAAATATAGGGTAGTAGATTCAAACATTGTTCTAACAATCTCCCCCTTTTTGATGATGACAAAAACTAGATATTTTAAATGAAAAATAACGTGAAAAGGTGTCTGGGAAATGTTTCAGAGTTAAGAAGTAACGAGAAATCAGAGTTAAGAGATACTCCCCCTGAGTTGATTACTTCCCTTTGATGATACGTGTTCTTCAAGATCAGATCTTTGTCTTTCTTTGACTTATCAGAGAGCAGAGCTTCAGAGCTTTTCCTGTCAGAGCTTTGCTTTGGATCAGAGTGTTAGGACGATCAGAACTTCATATTTGATCAGAGCAACATTGATCAGAGCTTCTACATTATGATCAGAGCTTCTAGTCTTCATAGTGTTCAGGAGCTTCCTTGTACCTGTAGACTTTAAACAAAAACAGAAAAACATTTCAAGTAATAGAGTTAGAATGTTTGAGAATTTCTGTCTAGTTAGCCGTTATTGATTTTAAATATCATTCTTGTTCTCCCCCTTTTTGTCAGCAGTCAAAAAGTGTTGGTGATGTGCTAAAACAATTTAGATCAGAAAAACAAATTAAAATAGTTCATAATCAGAGCAAAAGAACATTACAAAACATAGTCAAAACAGTACATCAGAAAATGAAGAAAACATAGAGAATGTCATGCATGAAAAAAAATTTTAAGGTTGAGGGGGCATGCGTGAGAACAGGCTTTCCAGCATTGCTTGAATCTTTTCAGAAGTTTCATTCTGCTTCTGAACCATGTTGACAACAGTGTCAATCTTGCTGTCCTGTACATCCATTCTTGCTTTCATCTTCTGATCATTCTCTTCCATCCGCTGCTGTAGACGCAAGTCATTCAGCCTTAATTCTTCCAGAGCCTGCCTGTCCAAGGCAGCTTGAGAAGTGTCAGAGGGAGGAAGCTTCTCAGAACTTTCAGCGACATCTTCTGCTGGATTTTCTTCAGCCTGAATGGTCTTGTCTTCTTCTGATGGTTGCACCTGTGCAGCTTGCTCTTTCTCAGACCAAGATTCACTGTCCAGAGGGAGCACAACTTCTTGAGGCAGCTGACTCTCAACTTCCTTCAGCAGCTTGCTAAAGTTCTGTTGAGCCTGCTCGTAGTTGACGTCCTGCAGCTTGAGGGCTTCAGCACGTACCCATAGTCTGAACTGTGACCAGAGCTGATCAGAAGCAGCTGGGTCGATCATCCCAGGACAGACTTGCTTCAAAGAAGCAATCCATTGCAGCATACCTGTTTCAAAATTCAAAATACCAGAGCCAACATCTGGTTGCTTTGGTTTGGGTATGGCAATTTTGTGTCTTAGATCAGCAAGACGTTCAAGACTTGTTAAGTCAATGAAAGTTCTGCTGGGGTTTTCAGAGGTTTGCTGAGGGGCTGTTTGTTTTGGAGGAAGGGTATCAGAATCAGAGTCAGATATTTCTATTGGAGTGGTTGGAGTTTTTGGAGGTGTTGATTCCTCTGAAGATGGCAACTGAGGCCTGACAATAGTGGTTCCACATGGCAACTGGATTGCCAGCGGTGAAGGTTGAGGTGAGTGAGGGTCAGAATGATGAGGAGAAGGGGTCTCATAGCGGTGAAACTCTGTTTGTGGTGAAGGTGGATTATTTTCTGGTTGAGGAGGTGGAATCTCTGATTGCTCAGGGATCAGAGGTTCTTCTGTGAGTGGTTGTTGTGATTGTGGTTCTGGTTCTGGTTGATGTTGTATTTCTGGTTCAGGTTGTGGTTCTGGTTGTGGAGGAGGAATATTTTCTGGTTCAGAATTTGGTTGAGCAGAAGCATGTTCACGCTCAATATCAGCTAGCACTCTATCAAGTGCTGGTGTTGTTGAGACAGTTGGTTGTTTGGGAATCTTAGTTCTGGTTCTTCTGAGTTGTAAGGCCTCAGAAGGGTCTTCTGGTATGGTTTCATCAATGGTAGGGATTGGGATTGATATTCTGTGAGAGGTTTTAGGAGGGGCAGCAGATGTTGGAATAGTAGATGAAATTGAAATAGGGGCAGCAGATGAAATACCTCTTTTCTTTGGAGTCTGATGAGATGATCCTTCTGTTGGCGCTTTCCTCTTCTTTGTCTTCTTCTGAGTCACTTCAGGTTGGGGTTGACTCAGATCTTTGATCTTCAGCTTTGAACCTGTATCATCTTCCTTGTATGAATCTGGATACTTGAGAAACATATCAGGTTTGGATTCCATTTCAGAAAATTTTGGGAAATCACTCAGAGGCACTCTTCTGCTGGAGATGTCAGCAGTTGAAGTAGCTCTGGGTTCCTTCCTAATATTTTCTATCAGCTTCATCTTTTTCAGGTTCTTAGCATTCAGCGGTTTTCCAACAGTTGGTTCAATAGTGCTCAGCACTTGAGCTTCGCTCAGATACTCTATCAGCTTATTCTCTGTCAGAATATCTGATATGAGCCTTCCAAACGGTATCCAGTCCCTTTTGGTCCTTTCTTCTTCTCTTGTTTCTTTGACACTGGTCTTGAGATGGTTGAACAGGAAATGTGCCAGATTGATCTTTACCCTCTGATCAATAAAGTAGATCAGAAATTGCTGATCCACGTTTATATAATCAGGAGAACTTGTTGGTTTCCTGTGATTGAAGCATCCAAGAACAATCTTGGCCCATACTCTGCAGTGATCCTTCAGATCCTTAATTTTGCTGCTGGGAAATCCAAGAGTGAAAATGCTGTTGGCTACCACACCTATATCAGGGCATCTATCAGCCATGTCCACACAACGGACTCCACCACCACTTTGACCGATTAACCTAGCAATGAGGTCTTCAGAAATTACTATCTTCTTTCCCATGACAGAAGAGATGACTAGATGTTTATAAATCTTGGCGTGAATCCAAAATTCCTTGACAAGCTCTGGGAATGTTGGTCCAACCAACCTATCGAAATACCTCTCCCACTTTTGAGCCCTAATTTCTTCAGTTAGGTCAAATCCATTTTCCTTCAAACTTTCAAAGTCGATGATTAACTCAGAGAGAACTTTAAGATTCTTTACCGGTGTGAGAAGAGTTCTGAGGGGCACCTGATATTGTTCAGAGGTTTCTTTCTTCTGATTGCCTGCAGAAATGCTGGAGGATGCCATTGTTCTCACAAAAAAGCTTTGAGAATGATTTGAGAGAAAAAGGTTTGTAGGAGATAAACTCAGAAATATGCAGAAAATGCTTAAGAGATTATGAGAAAGCGTGAAGAATAAAAATGAAGGATTAATGTGTTTAAATAGAGTTTTCAAAAATTATTTTGAAAAATTAAACGTTTTTAAGAGAGAGAGAAAAAAAATAATGATTGCCATTTAACAAGCGTGATTACTTTTCATTAAATGCTTGCTGATTTTGGGGGATTTGAGAAAGATACTTAAAAACGGTTACCAGACATGTGTCTCAATGCACCCAATCAGCGCTTTGCCTTCTCAGAAGCGTGCACGCGTTCTGCTTCAGAGATTTGCTGATGATTGGATGACACTTGTTTGATGTAGTGATCAGCACGTCTGTCTTTGAGATTAGACTCTCAGATCTTTAGACTTGCATCTGATACAATCTGCATGTTCTATCTTTCTGAAAGAAGATTGATCAGAAGTTCACAGTAAAATAATTACATTCTGAAGGTAAAAATATGGAATTAAAACATTTTCATTCTGGGCATACTTTCATGCTGAGATGTTTCAGAATGAAATTGAATCTATCTTCTGAAAGGGGTTTAGTAAAGATATCAGCCCATTGATGGTCTGTATCTATAAATTTTAAGTTTAAAATACCTTTCTGAATATAGTCCCTAATGAAATGATGTTTTATTTCTATATGCTTAGCTCTAGAATGTAAAATAGGATTCTTACTTAAGCAAATAGCAGAAGTATTATCACAAAGAATAGGAATGTTACTCTCAAAAATCTGGAAGTCTTCAAGCTGACTTTTCATCCAGAGCATTTGTGTGCTACATCCTGCTGCTGCTATGTACTCAGCTTCTGCTGTTGACAGAGCAATTGTTGACTGCCTTTTGCTGGACCACGAGATCAGATTTTCTCCCAGAAACTGGCAGCTTCCAGAAGTACTTTTACGTTCCACTCTGTCTCCAGCAAAATCAGCATCACAGTAGCCTACTAAGCTGTAATCACTAGATTTTCTATAAAACAAACCCAGATTAGTAGTACCTTTCAGATACTTGAAAATTCGCTTAACAGCTGTTAAGTGAGATTCTCTAGGATCTGATTGGAATCTAGCACAAATACATACGCTGAATAAGATATCAGGTCTTGAAGCTGTCAGATAAAGGAGAGAACCAATCATACCTCTGTAGACTTTCTGTTCTACACTTTTGCTTACCTCTTCTCTTTCCAGAATGCACGTGGGATGCATTGGAATCTTTGATGGCTTACATTCTGAGAGGTCAAATTTCTTCAGAAGATCTCTAATGTATTTGCTCTGATGAATGTAAGTTCCCTCTGGAGTTTGATTGATCTGAATTCCTAGAAAGAATTTCAGTTCCCCCATGAGGCTCATCTCAAATTCTGCCTGCATACACTTAGCAAATTTTCTTCCAAGAGAAGGATTAGTAGAACCAAAAATAATATCATCAACATAAATTTGACAGACCAAAATGTCACTCTTAACTGTTTTACAGAATAGAGTAGTGTCCACTTTCCCTCTAGTGAATTCATTTTCAAGCAGAAAGTTACTTAGCCTTTCATACCAAGCTCTGGGAGCTTGTTTCAGACCATACAGTGTCTTTTTCAGTTTGAAAACATGTTCTGGATGTTTTGTATTTTCAAAACCTGGGGGTTGGTGAACATAAACTTCTTCTTCTATATAACCATTTAAGAATGCACTTTTGACATCCATCTGATACAGAGTGATGCCTCTATTAACAGCAAATGAAATTAAAAGTCTGATAGATTCTAACCTGGCGACTGGGGCAAAGGTTTCTGTATAGTCTATCCCCTCTTGCTGACTATAACCTTGTGCAACCAGTCGTGCCTTGTTTCTGATGACTTCACCTTGTTCATTTAGCTTGTTTCTGAACACCCATCTTGTTCCAATGACGTTGAATCCTTTTGGTCTGGGAACGAGATCCCATACGTCGTTTCTGGTGAATTGATTCAGCTCTTCTTGCATTGCCAGAATCCAGTCATTATCCAGAAGTGCTTCATCAATAGAAGAAGGTTCAATCAGAGACACAAGTCCCATAAGAGTTTCTTCAGAGTTTCTGAATCTTGCTCTTGTTCTGATTGGATCTTCCTTTCTTCCTAGGATAGTCTCTTCTGGGTGATCCAAACTGCTTCTGGGTAATCTCTTCTGAGGTTGATCAGCAGCAGTTGTAGGATTTCTAGCATTGCTCCTTTCAGACGTTGAAGGAATGTCTGTGTTGAGAGCTTCTGATGACTTGTCTTCAGAACCTGCAAATTCAATTTCTATACCTGCAAGATTTTCATTCTGCTTTGACTTTTCAGAGTCAAGCTTGTCATCAAAACAAACACTGATTGATTCTTCCACAATCTGTGTTTCTGTATTGTATACTCTGTACCCTCTTGAGCGTTCAGAGTATCCTAACATAATACACTTCTGTGCCTTAGAATCAAACTTGTTCAAATAATTCTTTGTATTCAATATATAGCAAGTACATCCAAATGGATGAAAATACGAAATGTTGGGCTTTCTGTTCTTCCACAGTTCATATGGAGTCTTTTCCAGAATAGGTCTTATTGAGATTCTATTCTGAATGTAGCACGCTGTGTTTATTGCCTCTGCCCAGAAAGTCTTAGCAACGTTTGTCTCATTGATCATGGTTCTGGCCATTTCTTGCAATGTTCTGTTCTTTCGTTCTACAACTCCATTTTGTTGGGGAGTTCTAGGACAAGAGAAATCATGCAGAATGCCTTTGTCATTAAAGAATGACTCAAAATCTTTATTTTCAAATTCTCCACCATGATCACTTTTGACTTTAACGATTCTAAGATCTTTTTCATTCTGAACTTGGTTACAGAAGGTAACAAACACAGAGTGTGACTCGTCCTTGTGTCTTAAGAACTTTACCCATGTCCATCTGCTATAGTCATCTACGATTACTAACCCATACTTCTTACCACTGACTGAAGCAGTTTTAACTGGTCCAAATAAGTCAATGTGCAGAAGTTCTAATGGCTTAGAGGTAGAAACAACATTTTTGGATTTAAAAGAAGGTTTTGCAAATTTGCCTTTCTGACATGCTTCACACAGAGCATCTGAATTGAACTTCAGATTAGGAAGTCCTCTGACCAGATTGAGTTTGTTAATCTGAGATATTCTTCTCATACTAACATGCCCCAATCTTCTGTGCCAGATCCACTGCTCGTTGTTAACAGACAGAAGACATTTTACGTTCTGACTCTTTAGTTCAGAAAGTTTGATTTTGTAAATGTTGTTTTTCCTCTTTCCATTAAACAGGATAGTCCCATCTTTCTGACTAACAGCTTTACATGATTTTTGATTAAAGATTATATCATAACCGTTATCACTTAATTGACTTATGGATAACAGATTATGCATCAATCCATCTACTAGCAGAACATTATTAATAGAGGGAAGATTTCCGTTACCTACAGTTCCAGAGCCAATAATCTTTCCCCTCTGATTGCCTCCAAAGCCAACGTGGCCTCCAGGCTTAAGTTCCAGGCTTTGGAACATATGCCTTCTTCCCGTCATGTGTCGTGAGCAGCCAGAGTCCAGGTACCATGACTGGTGTTTCTGACTTGCTGCTAAAGATATCTGCAACATGTATTATTTTATCCTTAGGTACCCAGATCTTCTTGGGTCCTGACTTGTTAGTTTTACCAAAACTCTGGTTGAATTTTGGTTTCACAGAGTGCTTACTGCTAGTATATTTGATGTCGTGTGTGTGACCATACACAAAGTGTGAATTTAGAGGAGTGTGTTTAATGGTTAAATCCATGACATTCTTAGGTGTAGGAACCTTACCTAGGTATCCTATTCCTTTCCTACCGTTTCTGCTAACTCCATAGATCATTGAAGCCATTCTGCTTCTATCTATGCTTTTAGCAAGGAACTTCTGGAAACTGTGATCATACTCCTTGATGATCTCATCAGCGTTGCTGGGAGTTTCAGAGATTGGTTCCTTCTGAGAGTTTTGTAAAGAGTTTTATAATTTTGAAATTTTATCTCTCAGCTCAGAGTTTTCCAATTTGAGACTCTCAGACTTATTAGAGTCAGATTCAAGATTCCTTTTCAGGTCTCTGAATTTAGCTCTAATCTGCTGATAACGTTCCAGAATTTCATTGAGGCTTTCAGCAAGTTCAGCCTTTGTAAAATTAACAGCGAAGTTAGGGAATACCTCTTCTGTGTCTGATTCTGAGTCTGATTCAGAAGCTTCACTATCATCTGGAATGTTAGCCATGAGCGCTATGTTTGCCCTTTCATCATCTGATTCTGAGTCAGCTTCAGACGAGTCAGAGTCATCCCATGTGGCCATGAGACTTTTCTTCTTCTCTCTTCCAAACTTCTTTTTGGGCTTTTCCCTCTGAAGCTTTGGGCAGTCACTCTTGTAGTGTCCTTGCTCATTGCACTCGTAGCAGATGATGTCTTTTGTGTTTGGCTTCTTTCTACTGGAGGAGCCTTCAGATCTTCTGTATCCAGAGGAAGAATCTGTCCTTCTGTATCGGGAAGAAGACTCGTTCTGATCAGATCTTCTGGGATTCCTGAACTTCCTTTGTCTTTGCTTCCACAGTTGATTTACTCTTCTGGAGAGAAGGGAAAGTTCGTCTTCTTCTGATGAGGATCCATCAGATGTTTCTTCAACTGCCTGCAAAACTTTAGATTCAGATTTTCTGTTAGATTTTAAAGCTAAAGGCTTACCTTGCTTCTGAGGCTCGTCAGCTTCTAGCTCTATCTCATGACTTCTGAGGGAGCTTATAAGTTCCTCCAGAGTGATTTTGTTGAGATCTTTCGCTAGCTTCAGAGCAGTAACCATAGGCCTCCACTGCTTGGGTAAACTTCTGATTATCTTCTTGACATGGTCAGCAGTAGAGTATCCTTTGTCCAGAACTTTGAGACCAGCTACCAGAATCTGGAATCTAGAGAACATAGTTTCAATGGATTTAGATTCTTCCATTTTGAACGCCTCATACTTCTGAATGAGCGCCAGAGCTTTTGTTTCTTTGACTTGAACGTTGCCCTCATGCGTCATTCTGAGAGAATCAAAGATGTTCTTAGCTGTGTCTCTGTTGGAGATCTTTTCATACTCAGTATAGGAGATGGCACTGAGGAGGATGGTTCTGGCCTTATGGTGATTCTTGAAGTCACGCTTTTGTTGATCATTCATTGATTTTCTTTCAATCTTCTGACCAGTTGCATTCACAGGGTGCGTGTATCCATCTGTCACCATATCCCACAGATCAGCATCATGTGCTAGAAAGAAGCTTTCAATTCTGTCTTTCCAGTAATCAAAGTTTTCTCCATCAAAGACTGGAGGTTTGCCGCTGAATCTGTCTCTGTCCTCATTGTTGTCATTGCTGAAATGAGAGTTGTTTCCTGCCATTGTGTTTTTCTGACGCTGGATCTTGTACTGACACGGTTAAGTGTTTTAGCTCAGAACCAGGCGCTCTGATGCCAATTGAAGGGGTGAAAAACACAAGAAGGGGGGGGGGGGGGGTTGAATTGTAAAACTGAAATCTTAAAGCAATTGACAAGATATTTTTATCCTGGTTCGTTTGATCTCAAACTACTCCAGTCCACCCGTCAAGGTGATTTCGCCTCTCTCCAACGAGGTCTTAATTCACTATATTCAACTGAATATTACAGACTGCTTTAACAACTGCTAAAGCCTTCTTGATTCAAACCACAATCCGGTTTGTCAAGGCAACACTTTCTTACAAAGGTATAAAACAAATGTGTGTGAATGTTTTCTACAAAACTTTATCACAACTGTGATGTATACACAAATGAAGCTTAGAAACTTAGATTGCTAAACACTAATGGAGTATCAGAGTTTGTGGTTTAGCAAAACTGGTAGATGAAGATTATTGTTCAGCTTTGTGCGTGTAGAGAATTGGAGAGCATTAGCCATTATAATCTTCGAAGCCTTGTTTATATAGCACTTGAGAAGATGAACGTTGAATGCAATATTCTTGATTCAATGCTAATAACAAGATTTCCTTTTTGAGCAGATCTTGTCTAGAATGATGCCGTTGGAATTAATTAGCGTTCAATGCACAGTACCGTTGCTTCTTCAATGCACGTTCTGGCTTGGCTCATTCTGATTCTGCTTCGCTGCTGATGAACTATTGTTTTTGTATCAGAGTGTTTACGCGCAGTTCTGTTCATCAAGCTTCAGCATGTACGTGAGTTGATCATCTGATCTTGACGTTCTGATTCAGCAACTTCTGATGCTGGTATATGAAATCAAATTCTGATGCTGAAGAAGTGATCTTGCTTATTTTAATCAGCGTATCTGCAAGTCAGAGCATAGTAATTTTAGGCAGCATATAGTTCAAACATGAAACATATAAATACTATATCTTTTCACTTTGTTATCATCAAAACTCAAATATAGGGTAGTAGATTCAAACATTGTTCTAACAATACTCCCCCTGAGTTTATTGCTTCCCTTTTTTATTACAAGTGTTCTTCAGGATCAGATCTTTTTGCCTTTCTTTGAACATCAGAGTATCAGAGTCTTTGACTATCAGAAGCTTTAGATCAGCATATCAGAGCAGAGCTTCAGATTAGCGTATCAGAGCTTTTCTTGTCAGAGCTTTGCTTTGGATCAGAGTATCAGAGCGGATTAGAGCTTCAGAGCTTTTAGTCTTCAGAGTGTCCAGGAGCTTCCTTGTACCTGTAGACTTAAGCAAAACAGACAACATTTTCAAGTAAAATAGAGTTAGAGTGTTCGAGAATTTCTGTCTTAGTAATCCGTTATTGTTTAAAATATCATTCTTGTTCTCCCCCTTTTTGTCAGCAATCAAAAAGTGTAAGTGATGTGCTAAAAACAATTAAGATCAGAAAAACTTGTCATATTAAAAGGTTCAGAATCAAACAAAACATATTCAAACAGTACATCAGAAAATCAAGGAAAACATGAAAATGACATGAATGAAAAAAAAACTAAGGTTGGGGAGGAAAGCGTGTGAACAGGTTCTCCAGCATGGCTTTGATCTGATCAGTAGTCTCATTCTGCTTGTGCACCATGCTGACAACAGTGTCAATCTTGCTATCCTGCACATCCATTCTTTCTTTCATCTTCTGGTCGTTTTCATCCATCCTCTGCTGCAGACGCATGTCATTCAGCTTCAGCTCTTCCAGAGTCTGCCTGTCCAAGGCAGCTTGAGAAACATCAGAAGCAGGAAGCTTCTGAGAGCTTTCTGCAACATCTTCTGCTTGACTTGCTTCAGCTTGAATGGTCTTGTATTCTTCTGGTTGCACCTTTGAAGCTAGCTGTTTCTCAGACCAAGGTTCACTATCCAGAGGGAGCACAACTTCCTGAGGCAGCTGACTTTCAACTTCCTTCAGCAGCTTGCTGAAGTTCTGTTGTGCCTGCTCATAGTTGATATCCTGCAACTTGAGGGTTTCAGCACGTACCCAAAGTCTGAATTGTGACCAGAGCTGGTCAGAGGCAGCTGGGTCAATCATTCCAGGACAGACTTGCTTCAGAGAAGCAATCCATTGCTGCAAACCTGTTTCAAAGTTCATAATACCAGAGCCAACATCTGGTTGTTTTGGTTTTGGGATGGCTATTTTATGTTTCAGATCAGCAAGACGGTCAAGGCTGGTTAAGTCTATGAAGGTCCTGCTGGGGTTTTCGGTGGTTTGCTTGGCAGCTGTTTGTTTTGGAGATGGAGTGGGAGAATCAGAAATTATGATTGGACTGTTTGGTGTTTTGGGAGTATTTGGTGGTGTAGATTCTGGCGAGGATGGAAGCTGGGCCATTGTGACTGTTGTTCCACATGGCAGCTGGATTGCCAGAGGTGATGGTTAAGGTGAATGAGGTTCAGAAGGTGGAGGAGAAGGAGTTTCAGATTGATGAAACTCAGGTTGAGGTGATGGTGGATGAATTTCTGGTTGAGGAGAGAGAGACGGAATTGCTGGTTGAGGAGAAGTTGTTGGAATTTCTGGTTGTTCAGGGATAAGAGGTTCTTCTGGAATGGATGAGAGAGGTTGTTGTTGTTCTGGTTCTTCAGCAGATTGCTGTTGTTCTGGTTGTGGAGGAGGGACAATTTGTGGTTCAGAGTTTGGATTGGAGGAGTGATCAGAAGTGTGTTGATCAATGTCAGACAACACTTTGTCAATTGCTGATGTTGTTGATATTGTTGGTTTTGGGTGTTTGGTTCTGGGTCTTCTGAGTTTTAATGCCTCAGAAGGGTCATCTTCTGGTTCAGTTTCATCTATTGTTGGGATGGGGATTGAGATTCTATGAGAGGTTGGAGGAGGAATAGATGCTGGAATAGTAGAAGAATTCAAAATAGAATCAGCAGATAAATTACCTCTTTTCTTGGGTGTCTGCTGGGATGATCCTTCTGAAGGTGCCTTCCTCTTCTTCGTCTTCTTCAGAGTAACTTCTGGTTGAGGTTTGTGCAGATCTTTGATATTCAGATTTGGATCTGTACCATCTGCCTTGCACGCATCTAAGTATCTGAGAACCACCTCTGGTTTAGATTCTATCTCAGAAAATAAAGGAAAGTCACTCAGTGGAACTCTTCTGCTGGAGATATCAGCAATAGGAGTAGCTCTGGGTTCCTTTTTGATATTCTCTATCAACTTCATTTTCTTCAAGTTCTTCGCGTTCAGAGGCTTCCCAACCGTTGGTTTAATGGTGCTTAACTCTTGAGCTTCTATCAGATGCTCTATCAGCCTATTCTCTGTCAGAATATCTGATATCAACCTTCCAAAGGGTATCCAATCCCTCTTTGTTCTTTCTTCTTCCCTGGTTTCCTTCACGCTTGTTCTGAGGTGGTTGAACAGAAGATGAGCCAAGTTGATTTTTACCTTCTGATTGATAAAGTAGATCAGAAACTGCTGATCCACATTTATGTAATCAGGGGAACTAGTTGGCTTCCTATGGTTGAAGCACCCCAGAATTATCTTCGCCCAAACTCTGTGATGATCCTTCAGATCTTTGATCTTGCTGCTGGGCACCCCATGGGTGAAAATCCTTTCAGCTATGACGCCCACGTCAGCACATCTCTCAGCCATATCAATACAGCGGACGCCACCGCCACTGTAACCGATTAACCTTGCTATGTGATCCTCAGTGATCACAATCTTCTTCCCCATAACGAAGGAGGTGACTAGATGCGTTGAAGCCTTCGCATGAATCCAGAACTCCTTGACTAACATATGGAATGTTGGTCCAACCAACCTGTCAAAATACCTTTCCCATTTCTGTGCCCTAACTTCTTCTGTTAGGTCAAAACCGTTTTCCTTCAAGCTTCCAAAATCAATGATCAATTCAGATAACACTTCAAGATTCTTCACAAGAGTGAGGAGTGTTCTGAATGGCACTTGATACTGTTCACATGATGCTTTCTTCTGAGGACCTGCAGAAGCACTGCTGGAGGTTGCCATGTTCACACTAAAAGATTTTGGGAAGAAACTGAGAGAAAGGGTTTGCAAGAGATGGACACAGAAAAATGCAGAGAATGCTTGAGAATTAGTGAGAAACTGTAAAGAATTAGAATGAGAGGTTAATGTGTTTAAATAGAGTTCAGAATATTTTGAAAAAGTAAACGTTTTTAAGAAAGAGAAATAAAGTCATGATTGCGTTTTAAAAGCATGATTACTTTTATTAAATGCTTGCTGATTTTGGGGGATTTGAGAAAGATACTTAAAAACGGTTACCAGACATGTGTCTCAATGCACCCAATCAGCATTTTGCCTTCTCAGAAGCGTGCACGCGTTCTGCTTCAGAGATTTGCTGATGATTGGATGACACTTGTTTGATGTAGTGATCAGCACGTCTGTCTTTGAGCTTAGACTCTCAGATCTTTAGACTTGCATCTGATACAACCTGCATGTTCTATCTTTCTGAAAGAAGATTGATCAGAAGTTCACAGTAAAACAATTACATTCTGAAGATAAATATATGGAATTAAAACATTTTCACTCTGGGCAGACTTTCATACTGAGATGTTTCAGAATGAAATTAAACCTATCTTCTGAAAGGGGTTTAGTAAAGATATCAGCCCATTGATGGTCTGTATCTATAAATTTTAAATTCAAAATTCCTTTCTGAATATAGTCCCTAATGAAGTGATGTTTTATTTCTATATGCTTAGCTCTAGAATGTAGAATGGGATTCTTACTTAAGCAAATAGCAGAGGTATTATCACAAAGTATAGGAATGTTACTCTCAAAAATCTGGAAGTCTTCAAGCTGACTTTTCATCCAGAGCATTTGTGTGCTACATCCTGCTGCTGCTATGTACTCAGCTTCTGCTGTTGATAGCGCAATTGTTGATTGCCTTTTGCTGGACCAAGAGATCAGATTTTCTCCCAGAAACTGGCAGCTTCCAGAAGTACTTTTTCGCTCCACTCTGTCTCCAGCAAAATCAGCACCGCAGTAGCCTACTAAACTGTAATCACTAGATTTTCTATAAAACAAACCCAGATTAGTAGTACCTTTCAGATACTTGAAAATTCGCTTAACAGCTGTTAAGTGAGATTCTCTAGGATCTGATTGGAATCTAGCACAAATACAAACGCTGAATAATATATCAGGTCTTGAAGCAGTCAGATAAAGGAGAGAACCAATCATACCTCTGTAGACTTTCTGTTCTACATTTTTGCTTACCTCTTCTCTTTCCAGAATGCACGTGGGATGCATTGGAATCTTTGATGGCTTACATTCTGAGAGGTCAAATTTGTTCAGAAGATCTCTGATGTATTTGCTCTGATGAATGTAAGTTCCCTCTGGAGTTTGATTGATCTGAATTCCTAGAAAGAATTTCAGTTCCCCCATGAGGCTCATCTCAAATTCTGCCTGCATACACTTAGCAAATTTTCTTCCAAGAGAAGGATTAGTAGAACCAAAAATAATATCATCAACGTAAATTTGACAGACTAAGATGTCATTCTTAACTGATTTACAGAATAAGGTAGTGTCCACCTTCCCTCTGGTGAATTCATTTTCTAACAGAAAGTTACTTAGCCTTTCATACCAAGCTCTAGGAGCTTGTTTCAGACCATATAGTGACTTCTTTAGTTTGAAAACATGTTCTGGATGTTTTGTATTTTCAAAACCAGGGGGTTGGTGCACATAAACCTCTTCTTCTATATAACCATTTAAGAATGCACTTTTGACATCCATCTGATACAGAGTGATGCCTCTATTAACAACAAATGAAATTAAAAGTCTGATAGATTCTAACCTGGCGACTGGAGCAAAGGTTTCTGTATAGTCTATCCCCTCTTGCTGACTATAACCTTGTGCAACCAGTCGTGCCTTGTTTCTGATGACTTCACCTTGTTCATTTAGTTTGTTTCTGAACACCCATCTTGTTCCAATGACGTTGAATCCTTTTGGTCTGGGAACAAGATCCCATACGTCGTTTCTGGTGAATTGATTCAGCTCTTCTTGCATTGCCAGAATCCAGTCATTATCCAGAAGTGCTTCATCAATAGACGAAGGTTCAATCAGAGACACAAGTCCCATGAGAGTTTCTTCAGAGTTTCTGAAGCTTGCTCTTGTTCTGATTGGATCTTCCTTTCTTCCTAAGATAGTCTCTTCTGGATGATCCAAGCTGCTTCTGGGTAATCTCTTCTTAGGTTGATCAACAACTGTTGTAGGATTGCTAGCAGTGCTCCTTTCAGACGTTGAAGGAGTGTCTGTGTTGAGAGCTTCTGATGACTTGTCTTCAGAACCTATAAATTAAATTTCCATACCTGCAAAAACTTCATTCTGCTTTGACTTTTCAGAGTCAAGCTTATCATCAAAACGAACACTGATTGATTCTTCCACAATCTGTGTTTCTGTATTGTATACTCTGTACCCTCTTGAGCGTTCAGAGTATCCTAACATGATACACTTCTATGCTTTAGAGTCAAACTTGTTCAAATAATTCTTTGTATTTAACATAAAACAGGTACATCCAAATGGATGAAAATATGAAATGTTGGGCTTTCTGTTCTTCCACAATTCATATGGAGTCTTTTCCAGAATGGGTCTTATTGAGATTCTATTCTGAATGTAGCACGCTGTGTTTATTGCCTCTGCCCAAAAGATCTTAGCAACGTTTGTCTCATTGATCATGGTTCTGGCCATTTCTTGCAATGTTCTGTTCTTTCGTTCTACAACTCCATTTTGTTGGGGTGTTCTAGGACAAGAGAAATCATGCAGAATGCCTCTGTCATTAAAGAATGACTCAAAGTCTTTGTTTTCAAATTCTCCACCATGATCACTTCTGACTTTAACGATTCTAAGATCCTTTTCATTCTGAACTTGGTTACAGAAGGTAACAAACACAGAGTGTGACTCGTCCTTGTGTCTTAAGAACTTTACCCATGTCCATCTGCTATAGTCATCTACGATTACTAACCCATACTTCTTGCCACTGACTGAAGCAGTTTTAACTGGTCCAAATAAGTCAATGTGCAGAAGTTCTAATGGCTTAGAGGTAGAAACAACATTTTTGGATTTAAAAGAAGGTTTTGCAAACTTGCCTTTCTGACATGCTTCACACAGAGCATCTGAATTGAACTTCAAATTAGGAAGTCCTCTGACCAGATTGAGTTTGTTAATCTGAGATATTCTTCTCATACTAACATGCCCCAATCTTCTGTGCCAGATCCACTGCTCGTTGTTAACAGACAGAAGGCATTTTACATTCTGACTCTTTAGTTCAGAAAGTTTGATTTTGTAAATGTTGTTTTTCCTCTTACCATTAAACAGGATAGTCCCATCTTTCTGACTAACAGCTTTACATGATTTTTGATTAAAGATTATATCATAACCGTTATCACTTAATTGACTTATGGATAACAGATTATGCATTAATCCATCTACTAGCAGAACATTATTAATAGAGGGAAGATTTCCATTACCTACAGTTCCAGAGCCAATTATCTTTCCCCTCTGATTGCCTCCAAAGCCAACATGGCCTCCAGGCTTAAGTTCCAGGCTTTGGAACATATGCCTTCTTTCCGTCATGTGTCGCGAGCAGCCAGAGTCCAGGTACCATGACTGGTGTTTCTGACTTGCTGCTAAAGATATCTGCAACATGTATTATTTTATCCTTAGGTACCCAGATTTTCTTGGGTCCTGATTTGTTAGTTTTACCAAAACTCTGGTTGAATTTTGGTTTCACAGAGTGCTTACTGCTAGTGTATTTAATATCATGTGTGTGACCATACACAAAATGTGAATTCAGAGGAGTGTGTTTAATGGTTAAGTCCATGACATTCTTTGGTGTAGGAACCTTACCTTGGTATCCTATTCCTTTCCTGCCGTTTCTGCTAACTCCATAGATCATTGAAGCCATTTTGCTTCTATCTATGCTTTTAGCAAGGAACTTCTGGAAATTGTGATCATACTCCTTGATGATCTCATCAGCGTTGCTGGGAGTTTCAGAGATTGGTTCCTTCTGAGAGTTTTGTAAAGTGTTTTCTAATTTTGAAATCTTATTTCTCAGCTCAGAATTCTCCAATTTGAGACTCTCAGTCTTATTAGAGTCAGATTCAAGATTCCTTTTCAGGTCTCTGAATTTAACTCTAATTTGCTGATACCGTTCCAGAATCTCATTAAGGCTTTCAGCAAGTTTAGCCTTGGTAAAATTAACAGCAGAGTTAGGAAATACCTCTTCAGTATCTGATTCTGAGTCTGATTCAGAAGCTTCACTATCTTCTGAGATGTTAGCCATGAGAGCTATGTTTGCCCTCTCATCATCTGATTCTGAGTCAGCTTCAGACGAGTCAGAGTCATCCCATGTAGCCATGAGACTTTTCTTCTTCTCTCTTCCAAACTTCTTTTTGGGCTTTTCCCTCTGAAGCTTTGGGCAGTCACTCTTGTAGTGTCCTTGCTCATTTCACTCATAGCAGATGATGTCCTTGGTGTTTGGCTTTTTGCTACTAGAGGAGCCGTCAGATCTTCTGTATCCAAAGGAAGAATCTGTCCTTCTGTATCTGGAAGAAGACTCGTTCTGATCAGATCTTCTGGGATTCCTGAACTTCCTTTGTCTTTGCTTCCACAGTTGATTTACTCTTCTGGAGAGGAGGGAGATTTCGTCCTCTTCTGATGAGGATCTATCAGATGTTTCTTCAACTGCCTGCAAAACATTAGACTCAGATTTTTTGTTAGATTTTAATGCTAAAGGCTTACCTTGCTTCTGAGGCTCGTCAGCTTCTAGCTCTATCTCATGACTTCTGAGGGAGCTGATAAGTTCCTCCAGAGTGATTTTGTTGAGATCTTTAGCTAGCTTCAGAGCTGTAACCATTGGTCTCTACTGCTTAGGTAAACTTCTGATGATTTTCTTGACATGGTCAACAGTAGAGTATCCTTTGTCCAGAACCTTGAGACCAGCTACCAGAATCTGGAATCTTGAGAACATTGTTTCAATGGATTCAGATTCTTCCATTTTGAATGCCTCATACTTCTGAATGAGCACCAGAGCTTTAGTTTCTTTGACCTGAATGTTGCCCTCATGCGTCATTCTGAGTGAGTCAAAAATTTTCTTTGCTGTGTCTCTGTTGGAGATCTTTTCATATTCAGTATAGGAGATGGCGATGAGGAGGATGGTTCTGGCCTTGTGGTGATTCTTGAAGTCACGCTTTTGTTGGTCAGACATTGTTTTTCTATCAATCTTCTGACCGCTTGCATTCACAGGGTGCGTGTATCCATCTGTCACCATATCCCACAGATCAACATCATGTGCCAGAAAGAAGCTTTCAATTCTGTCTTTCCAGTAATCAAAGTTTTCTCCATCAAAGACTGGAGGTTTGCCGCTGAATCTGTCTCTGTCCTCATGGTTGTCATTGCTGGTATGAGAAAAGTTTCCTGCCATTGTGTTTTTCTGACGTTGGATCTTGTACTGACACGGTTAAGTGTTTTAGCTCAGAACCAGGCGCTCTGATGCCAATTGAAGTAGTGAAAAACACAAGAAGGGGGGGTTGAATTGTAAAACTGAAAATCAATTGCAATGAACAAGATATTTTTATCCTGGTTCATTTGATCTCAAACTACTCCAGTCCACCCGTCAAGGTGATTTCGCCTCTCTCCAACGAGGTCTTAATCCACTATATTCAACTGAATATTACAGACTGCTTTAACAACTGCTAAAGCCTTCTTGATGCAAACCACAACCCGGTTTGTCAAGGAAACACTTTCTTACAAAGAAGATAAATCTGAGTGTGAATGTTTTCTACAAAACTGTATCACAACTGTGATGTATACACAACTTAAGCTTATGAAACTAGATTGCTAAACAATGATTGAATAAAGGAATGTGTAGTGTTTAGCAAACTGAGAGAAGGAAGATTATGATCAGCTTTTAGGCGTGTAAAGATTTGGAGAGCATTAGCCAATTCAATCTTCATAGTCTTGTTTATATAGCACTGAGATTCTTGAACGTTGGAGCAATATTCTTGATTCAATGCTAATAACAAACTTTCCTTATTGAGCAGATCTTGTCTGGAATGAGGCCGTTGGTAATAATACGCTTTCAATGCACAGTACCGTTGCTTACTTAATGCATGTTCTGGCTTGGCTCATTCTGACTCTGCTTAGCTGCTGATGAACTGTTGTTTTCTTTATCAGAGTGTTGAGCGCAGTTCTGTTCATCAGACTTCAGCATACACGAGAGTTAATCTTCTGATTCTGATATCCTGATATGGAAACTTCTGATGCTGATTAGGTGTGATCTTGCTTATACCAATCAGAGTATCTGCAAATCAGAACGTAATAATTTAGGCAGCAAATAGTTCATACATGAATCATATAAATAATATATCTTTTCACTTTGTTATCAACAAAACTTAAACATAGGGTAGTAGATTCAAACTTTGTTCTAACATAGAGTGCCCAGAAATTTGCGCTCACATGTTAGCAGTGTGATGGTGGGAATGGGCTTACAGATGCCATTTAGAGATTAGCGGATAGGAAGATGGGCTTATAGATGCCATGTTGAGAGGTGATAGATAGGTGGATGGGCTTATAGATGCCATCTGGGTGTCGATTGCGTAAGAGATTCCTTAGCGAGAATTTGCGTACCTGAAAAAGAAAGATGATTACCTGACCTGTTACAGGAGTTGGTCTTCAAACTCTTTGTGTAGATGTGCCCTGACTGGTTACAGGAATTGAATCCTTAAACCTCTTAAGACGTGCCCTGGCGAGATACAGGAGTCGAGTCTGGAGTTTCAAAAGGTGATGAATGAATCAGGGATGGTTACTACCTCAACGGGACGATGAGAGAACCTTGGATGATTACTACCTCAACAGTAACGATGAGAGAACCTGGGGCGATTACTACCTCAACAGTAACAATGAGAGAATCTGGGGCGATTACTACCTCAACAGTAACGATGAGAGAACCTGGGGCGATTACTACCTCAACAGTAACGATGAGAGAACCTAGGGCGATTACTACCTCAACAGTAACGATGAGAGAATCTGGGGCGATTACTACCTCAACAACAACGATGAGAGAACCTGGGGCGATTACTACCTCAACAGTAACGATGAGAGAATCTGGGGCAATTACTACCTCAAAAGTAACTATGAGAGAAGCTGGGGCGATTACTACCTCAACAGTAACGATGAGAGAATCTGGGGCGATTACTACCTCAACAGTAACGATGAGAGAATCTGGGGCGATTAGTACCTCAACAGTAACGATGAGAGAATCAGGGGCGATTACTACCTCAACAGTAACGATGAGAGAATCTGGGGCGATTACTACCTCAACAGTAACGATGAGAGAATCTGGGGAGATTACTACCTCAACAGTAACGATGAGAGAATCTGGGGCGATTACTACCTCAACAGTAACGATGAGAGAATCTAGGGCGATTACTACCTCAACAGTAACGATGAGAGAATCTGGGGCGATTACTACCTCAACAGTAACAATGAGAGAATCTGGGGCGATTACTACCTAAACAGTAACGATGAGAGAATCTGGGGCGATTACTACCTCAACAGTAACGATGAGAGAATCTGGGGCGATTACTACCTCAACAGTAACGATGAGAGAATCTGGGGCGATTACTACCTCAACAGTAACGATGAGAGAATCTGGGGCGATTACTACCTCAACAGTAACGATGAGAGAACCTGGGGCGATTACTACCTCAACAGTAACGATGAGAGAATCTGGGGCGATTACTACCTCAACAGTAACGATGAGAGAATCTGGGGCTATTACTACCTCAACAGTAACAATGAGAGAATCTGGGGCGATTACTACCTCAACAGTAACGATGAGAGAATCTTGGATGTCTTATACTGAGTCTTCATTAGGAAAATCTTTAGGAATCGATTTAACTGGATCAGAGAAGGCCTTTGACTGGATCGGCATCAAAAAAATCTTTAGGAGTCGATTTAACTGAATCAGGCAAGGTCTTGGAATCTTCAACTGAGTCTTCATCAGGAAAATCTTTAGAAATCGATTTAACTGGACCAGAGAAGGCCTTTGACTGGATCGGCATCAGAAAAATCTTTAGGAGTCGATTTAACTGAACCAGGCAAGGTCTTGGAATCTTCAACTGAGTCTTCATCAGGACAATCTTTAGGAATCGATTTAACTGGACCAGAGAAGGCCTTTGACTGGATCGACATCAGAAAAATCTTTAGGAGTCGATTTAACTGAACCAGGCAAGGTCTTGGAATCTTCAACTGAGTCTTCATCAGGAAAATCTTTAGGAATCGATTTAACTGGACCAGAGAAGGCCTTTGACTAGATCGACATCAGAAAAATCTTTAGGAGTCGATTTAACTGAACCAGGCAAGGTCTTGGAATCTTCAACTGAGTCTTCATCAGGAAAATCTTTAGGAATCGATTTAACTGGACCAGAGAAGGCCTTTGACTGGATCGGCATCAGAAAAATCTTTAGGAGTCGATTTAACTGAACCAGGCAAGGTCTTGGAATCTTCAACTGAGTCTTCATCAGGAAAATCTTTAGGAATCAATTTAACTGGACCAGAGAAGACCTTCGACTGGATCGGCATCAGAAAACTCTTTAGGAGTCGATTTAACTGAACCAGGCAAGGTCTTGGAATCTTCAATTGAGTCTTCATCAGGAAAATCTTTAGGAATCGATTTAACTGGACCAGAGAAGGCCTTTGACTGGATCGACATCAGAAAAATCTTTAAGAGTCGATTTAACTGAACCAGGCAAGGTCTTGGAATCTTCAACTGAGTCTTCATCAGGAAAATCTTTAGGAATCGATTTAACTGGACCAGAGAAGGCCTTTGACTGGATCGGCATCAGAAAAATCTTTAGGAGTCGATTTAACTGAACCAGGCAAGGTCTTGGAATCTTCAACTGAGTCTTCATCAGGAAAATCTTTAGGAATCGATTTAACTGGACCAGAGAAGGCCTTTGACTGGATCGGCATCAGAAAAATCTTTAGGAGTCGATTTAACTGAACCAGAGGAGGTCTTGGACATAGCTGAGAACTTAACTGGATCTTTCCTGAAAGGTAAAGGTCAGTCATATGTAATGCATGATATGGATCAAGCAATGATGTTCTCAACATAAATGAGATCGTATGTTCATGATGCATATATGCATGCTATAATGTATGGAAATGTGATGTTTATGAATGTATGTTTTTGTCTAGGAAAGTAAATCCTTGACGGGTGCCGGGAAGTCACATCCTGGGCTGATGTTGGAGAATAGTGCTTTGTTGTTTCCGCTGGGGATGATAGTTGCAAGAATACCGGTAGGAGAAGATAACTTCGTTGGGGAATAAACTTGGCAAATGGATTACTCTGCGGGGAAAAATTACTCTAGCTACCTTGCCGGGGGACATTACTCTGTGGGAGGAGAGGTACTTTGTTGAGATGTTGATGATAACTTCGCTGGGGATACCGTTGATGTGTTGGAAGTTTTGATAGACTCTGCTGGGGATAAGAAGACTTTGCCGAGGACGATCTTTCCATGGCTTTTGGATGAGGATAACCCAGTTATATCCTGGTGGGGAAATAACCTTTGAATAAAGTCGGGGGACGCGTTCGTGCTCTGCAGGGGGAGAGTTTCCGGAATCTACTGGGGATGAGCTTCCTGTTGGGGAGATGGATTCAAACTTTCCTGGGGAAATCTTGAACTATATTGGACTCTCCTGGGGAAATTTTGAGATGTACTGGAAGTGACTCCACTGAATGTCTGTATACCACCGGGGAACAATCTTAGATCCAGATTACCGGGGATGCTTGTTAAGAATGTCCGTATATTGCTGAGGAATGTTGAGATCCGCTGGGAATACCCAACTTCCTTGAGGCTAATAGCTTTGCTTGGGGAGAATGCATTGACTTGCTGGCTCACTCTCTGGGGGGGTTAAGATATACTGGTTATGTCCTTCAGCTGAATTCACCTTGATACCTTGGCTGACAGAGCAATTAGATCGTTTGGACAACTCATCATTGCCCATGTTTCTGAGGTGGGAGAGGAAGACCTGTGAAGGTGTTTGATGACTGCCGATTGACAAATCTTCTTATGGTAGGCATGTGACGAGATGCCGGAACATAGTCGTATGCTTTGATCCCTAACTTTTACCTGGACCGCCCTTTCGGGTTTTCAGTCCACCGGGATACCCATTTTTGCCCAAGCCGCCTTTTCAGGTTTTCGACTTGCCGGATGTACAAATTTTTTTTTATCCCTTATTTTTGCCCAAACCCTTTTGGTTCGTCGGGAGGCCCTTATTTTTGCCTAGGTGTGTCAACCTAGCGGGTCTTTGATTATGCGTAATATTTTTTCGACTATATCCACGCTCTCAGAATATAGGGAGATGCCCCTGTCAGTAGTATTGCGTTACCGTACCACTAGAAGATGTCTGATCAGGCAAGATTCGTTGTCGGAATGCCCCAGGTGATCCAGATGGAGATTGGCCCCAAGCTGGTTGGCCTTTTGAGAGATTCTCCGAATCTTGACTTAACTGCCCCAGATGATGGCCACTGATCATGCCATTCCCCTTGATTGGAGAGTGTTTCTTCCACTGGAGGTGACTCTTTTTGTTGAGAAAACTTTTGTTCACTGGATATTTTTCGTGCAAACTTCTATGCTGTTCAAACAAATAGTCATATGCAAACAATGTTATTTTAAGAATGCAAAAGCTTATGTCTGTCTTGAAGTTTTTTGAAAATGCATTTTTCCATAAAAATAAGCGAATTTTTTTTTTATAAGCTATGATATTAACTCGTTATTTTACTGCAAGCCTTAAGGAGTCAGGATACTTTTTATAACAGTATGCTTTCGAACTAACCCATGCTTCAGCTAGGACTTTTGAGGGTTATAACGTGGCCTGGTTCACGGTTTAAGAAACAAAGGATAAAGGCTCAAATTATTTGTACCCACCCACTCTTCGTGATGTTCTTCAAACCTAAACTCAGCTGATCGTGCGTTTGACCTTGTTTGGGTCTTTGTCCTGATATTCCAGTGATGGTGCGGATATTGACAATTTATTTTGAATAGGCAGTCATTTCTTTTTTGTTGAGGATTTATAGGACCTCTCTCTTTTTGATTTTACTATCCCTAAATTTTGCCTGAACTGTTTCTTTTGTGATTACAGTCAGCGGGATGCCCCAGTTTTGTAAGTCTCCTTCATAGGTTTTGACTTATTGGGTTTTTATTTTTGAGATATAATGACTGCCTATCCTTATGATTATTCAGAATCATCACTGTCTTTAGTTTTGTAAGGACTCCTTTGGTGCCATTCGTTATGTACTTGGATCAATTGAGAGGACTACCCTGCCCCAGGTTATGATTAAGGGTTTTAAATTTCGAAAAGAAAAACTCCTACTTCTTTGGCTCAGAGGGGTTGACGAGGGATTATCTTCCTTATAACTCCAGTGTTTAGGGATTGAAACAATGCCTGTACCTCATAAGCGGGGTCTGTTCAAAAGCATACTGTAGATTGCGGTATTGTTTTCGTCATCCTCCCTCAAGAGGCTTAGAATTATTAATCGAGCGTTGATCATCAGAAAAAATATGAAAATAATTTGCATATAGTGAATACGAATATATTGCTTCAAAATAGACATATGCGATGCATTAATGAAATAACAACGTTTAACATGAGTAAATGTTTGAACAAAAGAAAATTACAACTTGAAAAATTCTAATGAACAAAAGTCTTCTAGTCTCAGGGCTTGTTACTTCAACTGGTGCATCTTGTAGGGATGACAGGAGCATTCAGCCTGGCCCATCTGGGTGAAATCCACAGCTCTTTCATTAATCAGGTCTTGGATCTTATTCTTCAGAGCCCAGCAGTCGTCGGTGTCATGTCCTGGACTGTCAGAGTGGTATGCACATCTTTCCTCAGGATTGTACTTTGGGGAGGCTGTGTTGGGATTCTTATGAGGGTCCCTTAACGTCACCAGATTCAACCTCAACAATTGTTGTAAAGCTTGAGACGGTGACACGTTGAGCTTGGTGAACTGCCTTTTAGGCTTGTTTGGCTTGCTCTGATCAGTCCGTTGTTCTTGGCGAGGTCATTGTTGGACCTGTGAAGTAGTAGCAGCTTGGAGAGGCCCAAACCTTTGACTTCTTGGAGGCTGATTAACGACTTGGTCCCTGACTTGGGCTGGTTGCTTCATGTCTTGATGAAGCTGACTGATCATGGCCCTCAGCCCTCCTTGCTCCCGAGCTAAACTTTGGATGAGAGCCCTTTTCCCCAGCATCTGGGTTTTCAATGTGTCTACCTCAGCTTGTAGATGTTTCAGCCGTTCGTCCTTGTCGTCCTCAGCACTGTTCCTGACCAAAGTCCCTGTGAGGAGTGTTCTCAGCTCTTCCTGCCCCTTGGATAGGCTTAAAAAGATCTCCCTGAACTGAGTCTCTTGAGCATGAGGTCCTTGGTTATCTTGTTGGGAAGCCATTTCTGAAATAAACAGCGAGAAAGGTAAGTGACCTGCAACAAGGGTACCTGTAGTGCACTAATATGCATGATATGCATGCAATGTTTTCAAGGACCTCGCGGGGTAAACAAGAAGATTGTCAGAATTGGAAACCGGTAGCTTGATTGAAGGAACTTCATGTTGTAGAGAGTCCTTCTTCAAGGGTCAAAGGCTCACCATATCCAGTGGGTCATAGCCCCTGACAACCTTGGCTAGAGGAAAATAAATCCCCTTTGCCCCTTGCTGGACGGTTGGTTCATCATGACCTGCATCATAAGCCCTTGAGATCCTTGAAACGGGTTAGTCCTTATGTAGGATGTATGCAATGGTATGATGTTATGCTATGCATGGAGTATTGTAGGTAAACCCTGTTATGAGTCCCAATTAAGGACTGTAAACAAAACCTGCAAGAAACTCAGTAAACCCTGTTACGAGTCCCAATTAAGGACTATAAACAAAACCTGCAAGAAAACTCAAGTGTCAGATAACAAGCATGCAAGTAGTCAAGTTGGAAGGCACACAAGTCACACAAGAGAAACCCTTAGAGTTCAGGCCAGCATGAAGTTTGGGTACTACCCTCTTTCAGTTTGTTGGTTCATACCTGTCCTATCAGAAGTAACTAGGTTCTAGAGGATCCCAATATCACTGACTACCCTCAATCTGTCATAACTCCAGCATCGCAATCTTTTCTTGCGGCCAGAACCATCACGAGAGTTTAGCCTTAATGGGCGTAGCATACTGCTACTGTTCTATTGGCCAAGTTGGGTCATTTAAGGTTCTAAGGTCGGTTGGTGCTTAATGACTCCTCAAAAGACCCATATTCTCCTCGTTGCGACACAAGGGATATCGGTACAGACCAAGGTGCCACACCAATGTAGCCACTGCTTCACCCATGTCGGTCTACGCCGGACAGGTCCCTCACAGCTTATGCTACCTAACAGGGTATCCCCAGATCCGGGTTAGGATCTATGTAACTCCGATGCAACCCACAATAATAAAGCAAACAAAGCACAACAATTGAAAACACAGTTATGAACTATCCTAAGGTACACCTCACTTTCAGTTAAGTCCCCAGCAGAGTCGCCAGTTCTGTGATCGGTGGATCTGGAACTGACTGTTTAACACTGGTTTTGTGAAATGTCGCGGAAGCAAGAGTCGCCACCGTCTTTTATTTTCTCCAATATGGAAAGGACAAAAGCACAGAAAAATTCCTTATTGAGATTAGTTCTCGGTTCGGGAGGTAGATTTATAGAAAGGGAAGGTGTTAGCACCCTTTCTATCCATGGTTATCCATGGGCTCTTAGATACTTGCTCATTGTGTTTTCAAAAGTGTTTGCTTTTCAATTGTGAGTGGGTTTGAAAAAGTTTCGTTTAAAGATTTCAGATCGACTCTTGTATCAGTCCTTAAGAGTGTTTGAAAAATTGCTTTTGAAAGATTTTTGCAAAGTGTCGGTGTGAAAAGAAGTTTTTGATTTGTTTTGAATTAGAGCAAGTATCTACGAGTCATCTACCTACCCTAAGGAATTAGTCTGTGTAAATGTCCTTAAGGTAGTGCCATCCCACCATTGAGAGGTAGGTAGCACCACCGTTGGAGGTATTCGGGTCAATTCGAGTTTAGGGACAGTGTGGTTACCGAGCAATAGTAAGACACCTTAGAAGATACCCTTATGCCATTGATCTTTTTATTCCGAGGCAACCGTTTCGAGGCAACTAGATCAATGGAACATAAGGAATCACTAAGACGTCCTATAGTCGACGACCACGTTTCGAGGGGCAAGGCAACAATGTGGTCACCGGAGCAATAGTATGACACCTTAGAAGCTACCCTTATGCCATGTTCATGGACATAAGGACTTACTAAAACGCCCTATACTCGACGACCACATTTCGAGGGGCAAGGCAACAGTGAGGCGTACCCTAAGAGTGGTGTGTGAATTGTGTGTCATTTTCAGTTTATGTTTGTCTTGTCATGCATTGGGTGTTCTACGCTTTGATTTTATTTGGGCATACATTCTTTCATGCGATTAACAGTTTAAAGGGTGCGGAAATTAAAATGCGGAAAAATAAAGGTCCTACGCTATTACAAGGCGCGGGTCTACATCGCCAAATTAAACAAAGACCCGATTTGAAATAAAATGCAGAAAGTAAATGTCCTAATTATCTATTACAAAGCTTTGGGGCAATTACATGAGATTTAAAAAAGAAATAAAAATAAACGTGCGAAAGAAAATTAGAATCGAGTGCGAGGGCGTTGGACCCTTTAAAGAAATTTAATCGAAATTATAAATTAATTAAATTAAATAAAGGAAAGAACTTATTTTTTGATGTTTTTTTGTATTTTATGGAAATAAAGAAAATTAATTGGAATTTGAAATTAAATAAAACCCTAGTTCTAAATTTGCTTTTAATTATTAAAGAAAATTGTTTAAGTTTAACCTAATTTAACCCTAATTAATTAATTATAAGTTATTTACAAAAATAATTAATTATTAATAATAATGATGATAAGGAAATAAATTATTTATTAAGAAAGAAGAATAACAATGCTAAAACCTAATTTTTATGTTTTTTAGTTATTTAGAAAACAAATTAAAATTTAAACCCTAAATTAAAACTAAATTGATTATTAAATTTATTTACAGAATTAATAGAAATTAATATTAATAAAACATATTTATTTTTGTGATTTCTAACTTTTTTTGTATTATAAATTTTTTTGGTGAATTAAAGGAAAACAATTAATTAAAAAGAATAAATAAAAGAAAATAAAAGAGAGAAAGAAATGCAAACATGGGGGGATGGTTGACCCAAATTGAGGAGGTTTATAGAAAGCAGTTTGGCCCCAGAATTCCAGGCCCAGGTTGACTTTCAGCGTTTGTGTGAGAAACAGTTGACCAATGCGTATGGTGGATTGCTGGTGATGGCCATTAGATTGGCCTTCAGGGACATGTGGCAAGCACAGATCTGGAGTTGCATGGTAGCCTTTTGGAAGCGTGCTGCACAGAATCATGTTAAAGAAAAAAATATTGAATAAAGTGGGGGGACCTGGGAATCGAACCCAGGTCCCAATACATGCATGCCAGCGCGTTTACCAACTGTGCTATTGAGTTTCTTTGATATTACACTGGACAATGAATAAGATATATGAAAAAGTGCTTGTGGCCTGAAAAATGCGCTAAATTCAAACCGTCCACTCTGGCTGAGACACGTCTACCTTCTTCTTCGTTTTACCTGAAAACATAAGATAGATAGCGGGGGTTTTAAACCCCCACTAACCCTAAACCTGAAAAATAGCGAATAGCATATAATCAAAAAGAAAAAGGGCGCGATGGTTGGTTTCTACTTGTTTGAAGGTCCTGATTTCATTGGTATAGGTCTTATGGTCCAATTATTCCAGATATGCAAAGCCCCAAAATTAGAGCTCTGAAACCCTAAGCAATGTCCATGGTGAATTCGTGTTCAGACAACTATTCTTCAATTGAGTAATACCATTAGCTTCAGAAGGTCATGGTTAGTATAAATCAATAATTTAAATGCATGAAAAATGTCCAGAAATCAAAACACGATTATGTATAATTTTGAAAGGGAAGCAACTCTGTTCTACCAATTCTTTACGCGTGGAGAATGGAAAAGGATTGAGGCACGTCCAGAAAAGTCCCAGCAAGCCTTTGGAATCCTTTTTAGGCCTTGAAAGGAGCTCTATCTATGAAAACAGTTTTGAAGTTTTTGGTCAAAAATGCAAGTTTTGTTTTGAGGTTTCAGCGCAGCATTCTTGTTCTTTTGATTAGGTTTATGATATGCACATATAGGTGAATGAATTAGGTTAGAAAAACTGGCCCAAAATCCATGTATTCAATGCCTTTGAATTTGTGATTTTCCATGATCTTTTTCAATCTTTTTTGCCATCAAACCATTGCCAATTGCATAGAATCTTTCCCTTTTGATTGTGCACGAAATCTTGAGGTCATGATGAGTGGATATGCTGCACCAAAAGGTTTGAAAGTTGTGATTTAGTATTTTTCTCATATTTAATTTTAATTAAATGAATTAATAGGATTAGAAATTCAATTAATTAATTAAAAATAAGAAAATAACTCCCCTTTGGGTCAATGGGTCGTGCATAGCTTTTGGGTGATGATTCTTGGAAGAAATTGAGGCCCATTAGCAATTTTGAGGCATTTGAAGCAAAGTTGACTTTTCAAAATGCCCAAAAATTTCCCAAATTCCATAAGGCATATCTTGCTCAATTTTTAAGCTTTGATCATGTTCTTGGACATTTTGGAAAGGTCTTGAAGTCCTTTAACCAATTCCTTTGGTCCCATGTCATTTTGATTTACCAATATCAAGTTATGGTCTTTGACTTAAAGTGCCTTTTTGTTGACTTTTGAGAATGACCTATAATGTTGAGATTGATAACTTTTTGTGAGAGACTTTCTTGGACTTGAAGTGTGAATATGAGTTGTAGGAATTGTCATTCTATTTAAAATGAGCTTTGGATGGAATTTTTATGATAAACCATGTGGAAGTTATGCCTTGGTCAATTTGCAGTTGACTTTTCCAACTGTCCAAATATAAAAACTTTTGCATCTTGAGACTTTTTGAGCCATGCCTTGAGAATCATGATCAAGAATTGATCAAATGATGTTTGTGGCTTCAAAATAAGATGTTGACCAAATTTTTTGACTTTTGACTGTCAAATGACCATTTTGCCCCTGCAGTTGACTGTAGGGCAATTAGGGTTTTTGACTGTGCAATTTTGTGATGTGAGTCTTGAAACTTGGTATGAGGATGCTTGACAATGTTTATAGGCACGTGGGACTTGTTTGGACCCTTGGAAACTTTAATTTCTTTGCCAGAACCAAAACCCTAATTTTTGACTGTTAGGAGGCCATTGGACTGTGCAACCTTTGGGAGATTTTGAAGCATGCTCTTAGCAAATCTTGAAGAAAATGGGAGGGCAAATTTTGGGGTACAACACCCTCTCTTCAGATTATGAAGGATGCAGGTTTGAGCGAAGATGACTAGATTCAGACCCGGCTTGATCAGTTGAACTTAATCGACGAAAAGAGACTTACTGCTATTTGTCATGGTCAAACGTATCAAAAGTGGATGACCAGGGCATTTAACAAGAAAGTTAGACGACAAGAGTATCAAGTTGAGGATCTGGTTATCAAGCGCACTATCTTACCTCAAGGTGATCCCAGGGGAAAATGGACCCCTACTTATGAAGGGCCATTTGTGGTAAGAACATTTTCTCAGGAGGAGCTATGATTCTAACCACCATGGATGGTGACGACCTTCCTCACCCCGTCAATGCAGACATAGTGAAAAAATACTACGCATAATTAAAGACCCACTAGGTCGACTGGCCTAGGCAAAAATAAGGGCTTCCCGGCGAACCAAAAGGGTTCGGGCAAAAGTAAGGGATGAAAATGAAAAAATCTGTACACCCGGCAAGTCGAAAAACTGAAAAGGCAGCTTGGGCAAAAAAAGGGTATCCCGGTGGACTGAAAACCCGAAAGGGCGGTCCAGGAAAAAATTAGAGATCAAAGTGTAACACTATGTCTCATTGGATCACCTTACAACCAAACTTCGGTATCGACTATCAAGCTCGGATGGCACTAATCAATCTGATTTACCTTCAACCAAGTAGCAAAGTGATGATATGCTCGAGGACATAAAGGCAATAGCAGAGTTGGAACCCAGTGGGATTATTCACATAGCTGTTTTGTTTAGTTTTTCACAAATTGTGTAAATTCTATTATTCGGCGGTGTTCTCTTACTAGGACGCCAACCTCTTGTACAAAAACGCCTATTTACAGGCCAAACTTCAATATCAATACAATTCATTTTCAAAGAAATTTCAAACTGTTTTTCCTTTTTCTGTTTTGTTTTGCAAAGAACGTCCAATGTTCATTTTTGATATATGCATTTGACATTAATTGCTGCTCATGAATATTTACATGCGAAATAAAAGACCATTACTTGTAATATCAGAAACAGGGACAATAAGATTTGTCCAAGCTTTACAGTTTCTCTATCCACCAGGTATAAAGGTAGATTCAGCTGAAGAATATGGTTAAGATACATTCACTCCCCGCAGAGTAAGAAAAAGATAGTAATGTTAGCTCTCCCTAACTGAGACTTGCAACTGTGAATGAATCGATAATATTCTCCCCAAGCAGAGTTTATCTACCATCAGCACTGAAAGGTCTTAATATTCCCCGGCAGAGTATAAAAATATCCCCAGTGGAGTTTGGAAAGTTTCCCTAGCGCAGTCTGAAAAAAAGTTTCCCTAGTGAAGTTTGGAGGATCATCCTCAGTAGACTCTGGAAGATTGTCCCCAGTAGAGCCTAAAAGGTTATCCCCAGTAAAGTCGCAGCTGAAGATCATCCCCAGCGGAGTTCTTTCCTTTCACAGACAGGAATTCAATCCCCAACAGGATTCAGTATCACCAGCAACAGTAATTCATCCCTAGTGGAATTTATCAGTGGAATCCTCTACAGAGCATCTCTTCCCCACAGAGTAATCTCCTCATCAGTTTATTCCCCAACAGAGTTATCCTCTCCTGCAGGTTTATTCTCGCAATCATCTTCATTCGCTATCCTTAGCAGAAACGAAGAATTCAGCTCTTTTCTCCAGCAGCTATCTGCGATTTATTTTCCCCAGCTCAAAACATTACATTTCCATACATCATGACATGCATATACGCATCATACAGACACAATCTCATTTATTTTGAGAATATCATTATGTGATACATATCATGCATTACATACAACTAACATTTACCTTTCACGAAGGATGCAGTTAAATTCTCACAAAATTCAAAGCTATGAAGCTTTTATCCGAGTCGAATTACTGACAAGTCTTAAATCTCAGCAGAGTTTTTCTTAGTTGAATTACAGACAAGGTCCTAAATCTCGACAAAGTTCCTCCGTCGAATTACAGACGAGTTCCTAAATCTCAGTAGAGTTTTCTCAGTTGAATTACGGGCGAGTTCTTAAATCTCGATGAAGATGTTTCCCTCCAGTCGAATTACTGACAAGTTCTTAAATCTCAACAGAATTATCCTCGGTTAAATTACAGACAAAGTCCTAAATCTCGACAAAGTTCCTCCGTCGAATTACAGACAGTTCCTAAATCCCAGTAGAGAAGTTTTCTCAGTTGAATTACGGGTGAGTTCTTAAATCTCGATTGAGATGTTTCCCATCAAGAAGAATTACTGACAAGTTCTTAAATCTCAACAGAGTTTTTCTCAGTTGAATTACAGACAAGGTCCTAAATCTCGGCAAAGTTCCTCCGTTGAATTACAAACAGGTTCCTAAATCTCAGTAGAGTTTTCTCAATTGAATTACGGGCGAGTTCTTAAATCTCGATGAAGATGTTTCCCAAAGTCGAATTACTGACAAGTTCTTAAATCTCAACCGAATTATCCTCAGTTGAATTATAGACAAGGTCCTAAATCTCGAAGAAGTTCCTCCATTGAATTACAGGCAGTTCCTAAATCTCGGAAGAGAAGTTTTCTCAGTAGAATTACGGGCGAGTTCTTAAATCTCGATGAAGATGTTTCCCCCCAGTTGAATTACGGACAAGTTCTTAAAACTCAGCAGAGATGTTCTCTCAGTTGAAGTACATGCAAGTTCCTAAATCTCAACAAAGATCAGACTTCCCCAGCGGAATCTTCCTCAACAGTAGGTATGCAAGCTCTCGCTAAGGAATTTCTTATGCAATCGACACTCCTCAAAATGGAATTTGTAAGCCCATTCCCAACATCACAAAGCGACTACCACTTCATGCGAGTGCAAATTTCTGGTCACTCTAGTGTTCAATCATCTTCCACCTTCGGATCACGAAAGGCACCAAAAGCCAATCTACATCCTCAGGTTTAAGAAGATTGAACAGGGGCAGCTGTTGTACCCCAAAATTTCCCCTCCCATATATTCTCAAAATATTGCAAGAAAGATCTCCAAGTGGCTCAAGGTTGCTCAAGAGTTGGTCAGACAAGCTATCTCCTAAGGCAGTTTACCCCAAAATTAGGGTTTTGTGTTGCACAAAGATCCTTGAGTCCAAATGACCTCAAGTGCTCACCAATGTCCTAATATATTCTCAAGATCATCCATGTCAAGTTTCAAGCCTTGCAGAGAAAGTTTGCTCAGTCAATTGCTCAAAGGACCAAAAAATCGACTGTGCTAGGGCAAAAGTCAACTGTGACCTACAAATAGTCAAACTTCAAGATTTTTGTCAACATTCTCATTTTTAAGGATAATTCATAATTTGATCAAGGGTTGATCATGATTCATCAAGGATTGCTCAAAATTCACCAAGATTCAAGAGTTGCTAAATTAGGGTTTTATAGGAAAAGTCAACTCAACTTTGACCAAGCATAACGTTCTCATACTTTATGATAAATGACCCATCCAAAGCTCATTTTGAAGAGGATGCAATTTCCAACAATCCATCTTCATACCCCAAGTTTAGAAAATGCACTCACAAGAAGCTATGAATTTGGACATTATAGGTCATTTTGAAAAGTCAACAAAAACACCTTTTTTTCCAAAGCTTCTAACTTGAGCATGGAATATCAAAATGATATGAGACCAAAAGTTATTATTAAAGGACATCTCAAGCTTTCTAAAAAGTCCAAGAACACCTCCAAAAGTTCAAAATTGAAGAAGTTATGCATTGTTGAAGTTGGACCTTTTTGCAAAATTGCCAAAAGTCAACTATCCCCAAAACTTCAAATTTTGCCAAATGGGCCCATTCCTTTTCACTTGTTTTGAGTTTGCATTGTAGCCCACGTGCTCCAGCCTTGGCCATGTGTCCATATCATTTTTTTATTAATTATTTTGATTTTATTTGAATTAATTTGATTTAAATCAAAATAAATCAAATAAAAATCCAAAGGCATTGATAACAAAGATTTCATGTTGATTTCAAGTTCCATTATGCAGCTGGCCATCATCAAATTCGTATCAAGTGAATCATGTGCAAAAAAGATTGAAATTAAGCCAATTTGGAAAGTTTATAAAGGCAAATCAAATCAAATATGCAATCATCAATATGGAGAGATTTGGACCAAGTTTTTCACCATAATCCAATGCACAATACAAAAGCAAGCTAGAGGCACGAAAAATGGGGTTAGAGAGCATTGGTAGAGGCAGAACCAAAGTTGAGAAAATCACAAAAAAGCTTGAGATCAAAATCAATCATAGAGGCGTTTGTACGGCTTAAAAGTTGTCTCCATCGATTGTTGGCCATCTCCAGAAGCTAATACAATCTTAACCACGCGTTTTCAAGCATCATAAAGCACTGTAAGTACATCACGGATCCGCTTCCTTCTTGAAATCGTAAATCATTATTCTGGCATCCATTGAGTAAAATAATGGCATATTTATGATCACAAGAACATTTGCAAGCTTTTGGCATCATTTAATTTCATTTATCTAACCTGTATTGCAAACCACCATAGTTAGGGTTTCTTGGACGTTTTGGGAGTTTTCGTTTCAGGTGAAATTGAGACACATGATGGACATGGTTGTATCCAGGAGGTAGAGACGAACACGACCATGTCCTTAGAAATCGTTTTCATGGCCTAGAGAGGATTTTAGAACGAGGTTGCGCTTTTAGCTGCAGATACAAATCCGCAGGTAAATTTACAGTGTTTAGAGGACAGGGACGATGAGGTGTCCTCCGTCCATTGGGCTATTCAAAAGTTGCGCGCGTTTTTTTGTCTTTCTGGCCATTGACTTGTTTTTTATATAATATATATTCTTTGTATTATTATTAACAAAACAGCAACATGCTTCCGTGGTTGCCACATAAGCCATAAAGGACTGAAATGCTGGAGGTCAGAGGTTCGATCCCTGCCTCCAGCGAATTGTATTTTCTTGACATTTTTCAGGTAATCACGTGCGCGCCTAAGCCAGATCCACACCATATTCCCTCACCAATCCAAGCGCCAGATGGCCAATGGCCAGATCTGATGGTCAGTGATTGGAGGTCCACCAAAAGCCAAGTCAACGTGCCTGCACTGGATCCAAAAAAGTCCACACGGACCAGCTTCTAATGGGCCAAGAAATTGCTTTCCACACCACCCAAATCAGGCCCAAATTCTCCTCCTTCACACTTTTATTTATTTTATTTAATGGTTTTATTTTATTTAACTAATTTTCTAACCAATAGATTAATTTAATTTTTTATCAAAAATACTTCTTTCTTAATTCAGGATTTTATTTTAATAAATACTAACTAATTAGTTTAGATTTTTAATTCTAGAAAACTCTAACTTATTTTTGTAAATAAATAAAATTAATTATACTTAATTAGGTTTTAACTACTAATTTAATTATTTTATTTTCTTTCTTAAAATAATAAAAACCCCAAAAATATGTCTTTAATTATTTTTCATTTAATTCATTTAATTTCTAATTTATCATTTAATTTAGAATTTAATTTCTTTTCTTAAATAAAAACAACAAAAAAAGCACTTCCTTTCAAAAGGTCAAAACCCTAAATTTCGCATTCGATGTAATTATCCGCGCACTTTATTTATTTTTATCCAATTATATATCTGCTTCCGGTATGTAATAGATAATTAGGACATTTTATTTATTTACCGCTTTATTTTATTTTATTTTCAAAGGGTTGCTTTTGGCGATGTAAATACCCGACGCCTTGTAATTTAATTTCCGCACCTTTAATTTCTGCAAACTACAATTGTTAGATGTTTGATAATAGGGTTTGCATGACAGGACTGAATGCTTAATCTTAAAATCAAATTAGACCACCCTTAACATGTGCAAAGATAAAAATAACTGAAAACGACACACTCGCACATGCGCACTCTTAGGGTACACCCCACTTGGTTGCCTTCGTACACGATCATTGAGTATAGGTCTTTTAGAGGTCGTCCTCTTGTCTAAAAGATCATAGTTGCCTCGAAATGGTTGCCTCGGATATTGTTGCCTCAAACAAATGATCTAAGACATTAGGGTTACCGCTAAGGCATCCTAACATTGCTTTAGTGACCGTAAGTCCCTCATTCTAATTGACCCTCAAACTCCAACGACGGTGCTACCTACTCATTAATAGTGGGATAACATTGTCTAAACGAAATTAGCATAGAACGATTCCTTTTTCGAGTAGGTAGATAGTTCTTAGATACTTGCTCATCCAAAACAAAATAAATTTTTCACACTTACACTCCTTTTCGAACAAAGTTTTCAAAACACTTCATTACACTCTTGAGGACAGAAGCAAGAGTTAAATCGAAGTTTAAAACAAAAAATTTTCAAACCCACAAGCACAAAGAAAACATTTTGAAAATGATGAGCAAGTACCTAAGAGCCCGTAGATAACTACGGATAGAAAGGGTGCTAATACCTTCCCTTTCTATAATCTACCCCCCGTACTCAGAGATAATCTCGAAAAAGGAATTTTTCTGTGCTTTTTTCCTTTCCTTGTTGGATAAAATAAAAGTCGGTGGCGACTCTTACTTACCGCGACATTTTGCGAATACAAAACGCAAAACGCAAACCAGCATTCCAAAAAAGCAGTCAGTTCTTCCTACCGTATCACAAAGTCAAACAATGAAAGCAAGTAAATGTGATCTAGCCCTAAGGTAACCCCACTTTAAGAATTTTCCCCAGTAGATTCGTCAGTTCTATGTTACGGTGGGAGAACTAACTTGGGTGTTTTGCGTTTGATCACAAATATTGCGGTTAGCAAGAGTCGCCACCGACTTTTCTTTTATCCAAAAGGAAAGGTGAAAAAGCACAAGAAATACCTTTGAGATTGTTTCTTGAGTTCGGGGGGTAGATTATGAAAAGGGAAGGTATTAGCACCCTTTTCATCCATGGTTTTCCATGGGATCTTAGTTACTTGCTAGATCACTTGCTTTTGTTTGAAAATGTGCTTTGTGTGGTTTTTGAAAGTATTTTATAAAGAGGCCATCGTTTAGGCAAAATTTGTAATGATTCTCGTTCGTTAGAATGTATACAAAGTGTTTGATCTTTTGAAAATGTTTTCAAGTTTTGAAAGATGTTTTGGAAGTGTTGGTGTTTGTTTTGAAAACAGCAAGGATGTTTTTGTTTTGAAAAGGAGAAAGTAACTAGGAACATTCTACCTACTCAAAAGTCTTTCATGTTTATTTCCTTTTTCCTTTGACATTGTTATCTTACCATTGATTTGGTAAGTAACCCTATCTTTGGATGTAAAAGGGACGGACATGGGTCATCATATAACCATGATTAGCAATGTTACAAGATACCTTAGCATTTTTATTTAGGGGCTAAGATCATTTTGAAAGGCAACATAGATAACGTCATCGAGGGACTATGATCTTGTATTTTGCTTATCTTTTGCTAAGATACCTCACATGCATAATATGGCCGTTTTTGTAAGGCAACCAAGTGGATTTACCCTAGGGGTGTTTGTGTGAAAGTGTATTGATTTTCATGCTTGATTTGTCTTTGATAGGGTTTTCTATTGATTGGTTTTAGTCTTTCCATACAAAACCCTAATTACTAGCATTTTGTATATAAAGCGATAAATTACGGAAATTAAAATTACTACGCTATTACAATACTTAGGGGAGGGGGTGTACAAATTACAAATGGGGAATATTGCAAGAAATTAAATCTAAATAATTATTACAACCATATTGAATTTGAATAAATGTACAAAGATAGAGATAAAAATGCAAGAATGTAAATGTAAAGAAATATGATTGTTGTTTATTTTTTATGAAAAGGGTTTTTTGACCTAATTAAATAAAATAATTATCTAAGAAAAATAAGGAAATTAAGATTAAAATAGTAAACTAAATTAATTTAAAGAAAATAAATTTTTTAGGGTTTTTTGTGAATTTAATTAAACTAGTAAAATAAAAATAATTAAATAAAAATCCTAAGTTCTAAATTGATTTTAATTTTACAAGAAAAATAAATAATATAATATAATAATAATTAAGATTAAATTATCTAAGTAAAAAAAAAGAAATTAATTAAAGAAAAGGTTTTTGTTCTTTTATTTTTGAAATGAAAAATAAACTAAATTGATATAAATAATAAAAATAAATATTTTTTTGGATTTTTTCTTATTATTGAAAATAGTAATAATAATAATAATATTAATAATAGTATTACAAAAATAATAAATAAAATATAAAAAAGTATAAAAAAATAAAATAAAAATAAAGTCGGGGGGGGGGGGTTAAAAAATAGTCAGGAGTGTGCAAGTGTAGCAAAAATCCCAAGCCCAATGGAAGAAGGCCCAAACACTGCAAAAAGCCAGAAAATGTCAAAAAATGAAAAAAAAGGTCACGCTGAGGCTTGAACCCAGGACCTCATGGTGACAAGCGTGCGCTTTAACCACTGTGGTGTTGATACATCCATTAACTTATGTAAACCAACAAATATATAATCTAGGTCTTGCCCTAAATGTACTTCATCTTCAACCTCTAGCCAGAAGCTCTGCAACTTGTTCATTTCTCAACCATTTGCAAAAATGTAAACATGAAAGTTGCGTAAAATTTCACCACGATTCCAAAAATGTAAACAACTTAAACTAATTCTAAAAAATGAGCATGAATTTTGAATGGTACCAAATTCTGATCTAAATTTTCCAGGATGTTCAGATTAAAAATTCTAACTCCTTAAGCAATATAAATGAAATCTAAAGAGACGGTTAGCTTCAGGACAATGATACCTACATTTCTTATTCACAAATGAACCATTAATGATGCATGTATGAAGATTTCAAAAGTCAGAAAACTCACCTTGCAAGAGGGTATCGTGTTTTGAGTTGGAGCTTGTTTCAAGATGCTGCAAGGATCAGGTTAGCTTCCTTGAGGTCCCAGGAAGCTAATGCAATGATTAGCTTGTGCTGGAGATGGCTGAATCGTGCTGGAGAAGTCCAAGTGCAAAGCTCTGTTTTTAAAAATGGAGGATGGTGTTACAGTTTTGTAACAGGGTGTGAGATGAGTTCTAAATGATGTTTAGAAGCCTTAGGAACCAAAAGGCTTGAAAACGCACGAGGGAGATGTGAATTTCAAACTTTTGGTCAGGTTATGAAAAAATAGAGTTATGTGATGCAATTCTGAGTTCTTGGTGTTTTTAGGGCTTAAGCATGCATGTGTTTTGTTGCCAAGGACTTGTACATAAGTAATGAGAAGGTTTTTGTGCTTGGGAGGGTCAGAGGTACAAGTTCTAGACTGATTGCTATGTTACTTGATTTTGAAGAAAATTGGGAGCATGGTTCCAAGATGAAGTACAAGCATGGGCTGAGTGATTATAAGGCTTGAGATAAACTTCTATTGAGTTATAGGACGTGTATGATTAGAAGAAAACCATTTCAAGGCTCAAGAATAAGTTTTGTGCATAAAGCTACTTTTTCAAAATGGCATTGTGCACTTTCTTCCTAAAATGGATATAAAGCATGGAATTGCATTGATTGCTTGAGTTGAGACCTCTAACATCTGTGTAAGCAATTAATTATGGAGTACCTAACAAGTTTAAGGCCTGTAAAATAGAGATTATGCAACATAGGTTTTAAATTTGAATCTTTGTTCATCACAAAATGACTTATAATTTTAGTTTGAAACCCTAACTTCCTCTCTTCGATTCTCCCTGCTCAAGAATGATCTCAAGGAGTTCTTGGACATTTTAGAAAGCTTGTAATGTGCTATACAACCCCTCTTTGAATAACTTTTGAAAATTCCCCTTGGAACTATATGAAAAGGTGCCATGAAGTTAGGTCAAAATCCTGCCTAAACTAGGACAAAATTTCACTAAGTGTTTAATTTCAAGACCATGAACTTATGAATTAATAACTTGAGATCCAAGCACTTTTAGAAGAAGTTATGTAAAGAAATGTGTGTATATCTCATGGATATCTACAACTTTAATGTTGAAAGTTTCTTTTGAATCATCTTGCATCATGGTGAAAAATTTGCTCAAAGTTGTTTAAAACATGAAGTTTTAAACACTTAGAAAATTCAAGTTAGAAAACTTTGACTTTTCAAAATGAAATCTTGACTTTTTGATTTCTTGATGAATAATTTTCATATTTTGACATGTTTTGATGAAATGTGATCTTTGACACTTGATTTTGACCAAAAAGTCAAAGTTTGACTTTCTAGTGTACAATTGACTTTTGATCAGTTGACTGAAAATTCACTATCAATCCAATTGATTTTGAACAATGTTTTGAGTCATGCCATTAGGTCAAAATGATGCCATTGAACTCTTGAGATTATGCCTCAAACCAACTAACCATTTTCTAGGTCAAAAATCAGAAATTTCCCTTTCTCAGCCAAAACCCTAATTTTGACCATTTTGCCCTTTTGATGATTTGATCAAATTTCTTGAGGAATTATGGTCCAAACTTGATCAAATTATACATATGAGTTTATGATGTTGATTTGGATAAAAAATTATGAAGTTTGACTGTAAGTTGGCCATAGTTGACGTTTTCCCCAATATAGTTGATTTTTAGGTCAACTGCTCAATTGACTGAGCAAAAATGTGATTCAAGGCTTGAAACTTGACATGAGTAATATTGGGGGTCCATAATTATCCATTAAATTCATATGAGGCATTGAAGTTCAATTATCCCTGTGTAATCTCAAACCCTAATTTTAGTCATCAATGCTTAAGGAGGTGTCTTGAGTTGATCAACCCTAGTGTAGTCTTGAACCAAGAGAGATCTTTGTGAGAAAATAATTGATAAGTGAAAGGGAAAATTTTGGGGTACAACAGTATGCCTTGCTCTCATGTCATTGCGGTATGTGTGTATACTCATCAAGATGCATTACTACTTATATCTCTCATTGACAAGTCTGAAACCTTTCTCAACGTATACAACAATGGCTTTCCAATGGTAGCGAAACCTGATTATTGGCCTGCATACGATGGGGAAATAGTATGGCACAAAAATAAAATGGGAAGGAATAAAAAGGGTTGTCTCAAAAGCAAGTGTATCACAACTGAAATGGACTCCCTTGACAAGCTAGAAAGAAAGTGTGGTTTATGTCGTCAGGTCAGACACAATCGAAAAAATTGTCCTACTTGGGCTACAAGCTCGACAACCTAAAAACTGTATGCAAACCATCTGCACTTTTTTAAGTTCTAAACGTAACTTTTTTTCATTAAGAGCATTTGTTACAATAAAACATATGCAAACAACAAAAAAAACACGATAAAACATATAAGAAATTATAATCGTCAAAACAATTTCATCTGAACCATGCATCATCACCATTACGTCTCTGTCTGTTTTGACTTTCTCCAACCAAGATTGAGTTCTTCCAGTTGCAAGTGAGGTGGATGTACTTCTTCTCTGGATATTTCTAATTTTTTCCCCATCCTCGATGTCTCCCTCTAGCCATCACATTAACTCTCTCTTCAGACGCTCCATGGAGTGAATGTGCTAAAAAGTCATTTTCGTCGGAGGTTTGGTGGTCGAGAAAATAACGTATCCATCTCTGGTGAAAATCATGGGAGATGTCATGGCGTAAATAACAGAGAAAAATAAGAAGAAAATGTGAGAAAGTGTGAATAATGATGGAGAAATGGGTGTTTTATTTATAGAAAACACAATTGCACTTAGTAGCCATCTCAGATGGCGCATCCTTCCTATTTTATAGTGCATGCGCCACCTCACATGGCTAAAACAAAGTGCATGCGCTAAGTGAGATGGCGCTTAAGGAAAAAAGGTGAGTGCATGCGCCATCTCACTTGGCGCCTCCATTGTAGTGTTTTCTAAAACATGGTTATTTGCATAATTTTCTCCAAAACATAGTTATTTGTGTATTTTTTTTCAATACTTGGTTATTGCTATAAAAAAATCGGATTGTGGATAATTATTATATATTTTACCATATTATGTTGATGATGGGTCATGTGAGAATCATTGATATCTGTCGTGGGTGCCAATTTAGTTTTGATATTTTTATGAGTATAAGGATAATTATATGAATCTATGATGTGTTGGAATAAGTCATGCTAATTAACAGAGATTTACGGTCTAGCCTACACAGGCTAAGGTCAGACCATGTTTTTTTAAGTAGAAAATATCTTAAAAAAATTATTAGTCTATTTAGTTAATTAGGTTAGACCACATAAAAATAGTATTTTAAATCTATCAGACTGACCTATTTTAATAAATATGAATAAATTTATTAGTTTTATATTATATTTTGTACTTGTAGCAACTGATTTTTTAATCAGGAGTCGCCACTATTAGTTTTTATCCTAGGGAAGGGAACCTAACAGAAAACCCTAATTCGCATACAAAGATTCTAGGTTTCGGACTCAATTAGACGAAATGAAGGTGTTAGGCACCTTTCATCTACCTTGTTCACAAGGATATTAAGCTCTAGATTTAGTTTTGGGGTAAACAGGATTTTAAGTTTTAATTAGCAAGACTCGTCACGATTTTAGATCGCGTGCCTACGTATCCTCTTACGAGGAATCAGAGTTCCAATTCGTAGTTCGTATGGGTTGGTGTTTTTTAGGGGTTCGCAAACATATTTTGAATCACTTCACACTCGGTCGGGAGTAGTGATTGCGGAGATTTTGACTGAGTACGCAGTAAGTCAAAATTAGTTTGAAACCCATTTGCAAAAAGAGTTGGTTAGTTTAGTTTATTGCAAAAATAGAATTTGATGTTTGGTTTGTATTTGTTACTGTATTAATTGTGAAGATCTCGATTAATGCATGATTGGAAAAAAGATTTAATGCAATTAATATAGAAAATAATATATGAATTTTTGAATGAAAATGATTTATTTGATCGCATAATAATATTTACATATGATAAATATATTACAAATATTTAAAACATGATAATAGTAAAAATTGATAATAATAGTAATAATTATAAATGAAAAAAAAAATTAATAAAATATAATATAAAAAATAATATAAAAAGAAATAAAAAATAATATTAATAATTTAGGTAAAACTGAAGGGGGGTGTATTTTCTTGTTAAGAAGCAAAGGAGGGGGTGCTGAAAGGAATATTGGCTAAGCCCAAATAGTCCAGGCAGAGGGGGGGGTGTAAGTCATTGTTGTGTTTAGCAGAAAGTTGAAAGGAGGGTGTGGGTATCAATGGGCTTAGGCTCGACGCGTTTTTGGAGGAGACATGCTGATCGCGTGTTACGCGGTGCGTACGAAGCTTATGGTGGGACTTGGCCTTACGATCGTTCCACGAGGATCAAGCGGATATGATTAAAGAGTGCATGATAGTTATGGTAGTCGCGCGTGTACATGATTTATACTGAATAACAAAAATCGTTTTTACACTATTTTCATTTTCGTTTTACGATTCACTGTGAAATTTCATCTTCCTCTCACCTCACCTTCTTCATCCTCTCATCACCCTAAAATTCAACCCTAGCTCTCTCAGAACCTCCTGTGGCGTAACTGTGCTTCTTCTCCTACCCAAACCCCCAAATACAAAAACAAATAATAGAGAAAGCTAAGATAATTTTACCCCTTCACGGTTTCCGATTCCAAGTTCTCCGAGTCCGGTTCGCTAATCTCTTGTTCTTCTCTATCTTTTTTGCAGGTTACGGCAGAGTGGTGACAAGCTTGAGGTGGTGGTAATGGAGAGACAGAGCAATTAGAGGTGGCTCGCGGCGGGCAACGACAAGTGATTAGGGTTTCCGATCCGGAAACTCTGATCGCCTCCTCTTCTGGATCTCCAACGACAAAGGTTTGTTTCAGGATTTCCGTCTCAAAATTCTCTTCTTCGTCTCCAGTTTTTGTCTCAGCCTCCTCTGTTTTCTGTAAACGGTCCCCTGTTCTCTGTTCCTGTAAACGAACCCCCCCCCCCCCCCTATTATGTATAATTATGTTTATTTATAGTTTAACATTTTAGGGTTTTCGATTTCAGTTAGAAATTATTTTGATTTAGGGATTTAAGGATTGTAATTGATTCAATATTGATTGTAATTGGATTTGATTGTGTATATTGTGAGATTTTGATTCAGTTTGATAATAAGATTTTCCATATTCTGTTTTTTAGATTTGATTTAGTTGAATGTTACTGAGATTTACTGATTTTGCTTATTAGATTGGATTTAGCTCTGGCAATTTATTTTGAGTTTAGTTTGATTCTGATTTCTTTCTGTAAATCGCATCTAGGCTTCAGGATATGAAAATTCAATTTTTTTGATTTGCAGTGAAATATATCTTAGATTTGATTTAATCTGATTGATCTCTACAGTGATTGGTAGTAAACAAAACCCCTGCGCTAACTTAGGGGTAGTTGGAACAGTATCTATTTTTTACTGAACACTTGGGCCAGCGCGTTACTGTATTATCAAGCCCAACAACATTAATTCTCTGATACAGCAAAAAAATGGTTTTTAAATATTACTAGGCCCAATTGGCATTTTCTAACAACAATAACTTAGATAACATCTAAAATAAAATTTATCAACCAAGACAATACAATATGTTTTTAACAAAAAGGCATTTCTTTTATAAAAATAATAAACAATTCCTCTTCTTTTTTTTTATAATAATAACCTTTTTTTTTCAAAAAATAAACTCTTAAGCGCTTAATATCTTATGACAAAAATATTCTCTTTTATAAAAAAATATTTTTTTCTTTTTAAAACAAAACATCAAAACAATGACAAATGTGTTGGCTTCTTTTAGCAAGACCTTTAATGGGCTTAATATGGGTAATTGCAACCCTTATTTTTACTAATAGCAACAAATCCTAAAGGACCTAATAATAACTAGAACTTATTGAATTTCCCATTTTAGAATAGCATGGGCCAATGGCCAACATGCCTCACGAATGGATTCACAGATACACGAGTCTCTCTGATTTAGAAAGCCCCATTTTTTTGATTAAAAATACACCCTCTACCCAGATAAAGACGAACCATCAGATACTGTTGTACCGTTTTTAATTAAATATTTTCTTTATTTCAATCTCAAAAAATAAAATCGTCGCGGTAGGACAAATTTGGGGTACGACAGCTGCCCCTATTCAATTATCTTCCAATCGAATAGTGTGAGAAAACGCGAGTCTTACACATTCTGATTGGGAGTTTATTGAATACTTGAAGTATCCCCGAAATTTGTCCGACAAACATAAGGTTACACTGATATAGCATACCCTTACGAGTATTTGGGAAAGTAGGAAAAGCTGATGATATATCTCTTACCAGGGTTTGATAACGAGACAGGTGGTTTTAAGAGCGCAATTTCGTACGTCTTGGTTTATTCACCCCTTTGGAGGGTGAGTATAGCAATGATTGATGATGCATGGCTGCTTGAAGACTGAGGCGATGGGTTATGTTTGCGAATCGCTGCATGACGTCTAAGGCGATGTTTTAAGCATGAATACATTGCGGCTCAGAGGCCGTGTATTTGAGTATGAAGAACACATTGCGGCTTAGAGACAATGTGTTAATTTGGATAATGCATTGCGGCTTAGAGGCAATGTGCTGATTTTTGAGGATACATTACGGCTTAGAGACAATGTTTTGCGAATACATTACGGATTAGAGGTAATGTGTTGAGTTTTGTTTTCTTTTGAGCATCGCAGTATGAAGTCTGAGGCGATGATCGGTGTTTATGGAATAAAGGAATGTATTTCTGCATGAAGTCTGATGCAATGGGTTAGGTTTGAAAATCACTACGTCAAGTCTGATGTGATAAGCAAAATTTGGTTTCAAACATCGCTGCATGAAGTCTGAGACGACGGTCTGGAGTTTAGAACACATTGCTGCATGAAGTCTGAGGCAATGGGTTAGGTTTGCAAATCAATGTGTGAAGTCTGATGTGATAAGCTAGAAGTGTTGTTTCGAACATCGTTCCATGAAGTCTGAGACGATGGTCTGGAACTTAGCATAACAAAATACATTGTTGCATGAAGTCTGAGGCAATGGATTAGGTTTGCAAATCGCTGCGTGAAGTCTGAGGCGATATGCTAGGTTTTGTTTTCGAGCATCACTATGTAAAGTTTGAGGCGATGATCTAGGTTTTGCAAAAACATTGCGGCTTAGAGGCAATGTGTTGAGTTTGGATAATACATTGCGGCTTAGAGGCAATGTGTTGAGTTTTGCAAATATATTACGACTTAGAGGCAATGTGTTTGATTCGGAAGATATATTGCGGCTTAGAGGCAATATACTGAGTTTTGCAAATACATTGCGGCTTAGAGACAATGTGTTTGAGTTAGATGACATATTACACCTTAGAAGCAATATACTAAGTTTTGACAATGTGTTGTGGCTTAGAGGCAACATACTGAGTTTGTGGATGCATTGCGGCTTAGAGGCAATATGATGGGTTTTGTAAGGAGCTCGTCACTGCAGGAAGACTTAGGTGATGGACTGAATGTGTCACGACATGAAGACTTAGGTGACAGGTTGGATTGTAGGAGGAGTATTGTGTTGGTCGACCCTTAGATAGTTGAATCAAGGGTGAAATTATTTGTCTGCTTGCTATGTGATATATGTGTATGTTTACATATTGAATGTTGTGTGAGTGCGAAATGTGTGATGTTTGACATTGATGTGGAACCCTGAGTGTATTTAATATTGAAATGTATAGGGTATGTATGCTTTAGGTATGAAAAATGAAATATGCGTAAGATGCGCGTATGCCTCGAAATGTTATGCAAACTATTTCCGACATTTTCTCCTTTAAACCATCGACTCAGAGTTACCGATCCCTGGCGTTGCGCGTTGTCGTAGCATTGCTGCTCTTGAACACAGTGGACAATGTTAGCAAAGTTTGACCGTTGATTTTATATTGCGGGTGTGGACCTAGACAAAGACGTAAATAATGGCCTATGCATAGATTTGTAGGTTGTGAGCGCAGACGCAAGCGTAGACCTTGTGTCGTAAGTCAGGCATATGTGCTGACAAGGATGTATACTTTTTGTAGGGACGCATAGATATATGTATAGACTTTGTATCTTGAGTGCAAGCATAGGCGCAAACATGTGCGTGGTCGTAGACGTCGTGTACGGACACGTAGATATGCATAGGTACAAACGCAGACAAGTGTATAGATTTTTGCAAGATGTAGGAGTAACTGTGTGCATGGACGTAGGCATGGATTTTCCTTCGATACTTTTCTAACCAAAGTGTTTTTTTTTCTCTTTTTTTCTGCGATATTTGTCAGATGCTTTTATTCTGTTAATTCCCCAAAATTATTTCAAGACAATATTCATAAGTAATAATCGTAGTATTTTGTAAACAAATCTGAGAAAAGAAAAACATGATTCGAAAGATATAACGAAAACGAATGTTTTATTGATATGCCTTAGAGTGGGCGAAAATACAAGATGCAATTCCTAGAAAGAGGTAATTACATAACATTTTAAAACAGTAAATGACAATGAAAAAATGATAATCGCTACTGATGTTCCCCCATAGCTTTTGATGAACTTATCTCCTTTGCTTCTGAGTTGTATGATTCCAACCTATCCTCCCCTCCGTGGTTCGTAGTCATAGCTCTTTAGATTGCAGTCTTTTTATTCTTTATTTCTTTGTAGGGAATCCCTAACTTTTGCCTGGATTTCCCTTTCGGGTTTTCAATCCACCAGGATAATTTCCTTGTTATGTGCCCCTAATTTTTGCCTGGATCGCCCTTTAGGGTTTTCGATCCACCGGGACGCTCCTTTTTGCCCAAGTCTCCCTTTTGAGGGTTCAAGCTTAGCGAGGTTTTTATACATAGTATTTTTTGATTGTGTCTGAATTGGCCGGATACGGTAGTTCTTCCCCATCCATTGTTGTAAGGTCAAGACCACCTCCAAAGAATGTTGTTTTGACTACATATGGACCTTCGTAGTTGGGCATCCATTTACCATGTGAATCGAGGCGAGGTAGTAGAATCTTCTTGAGCACTAGATCTCATTCCTTGAATATTCGAGGGCGTACTTTCTTGTCGAAGGCCCTCTTCATTCTCTTTTGATGTAACTGACTATGACACAAAGCCGTTAATCATTTTTCTTCAATGAGGTTGAGTTGGTCAAGTCGTGCCTGTTGATGTGAGTACAGAAGTGCGATAGCCATGCAGAGCAAAGGGAAGTATTTCGTGCCAATCTTTGTATGTCTTCACCATTTTCTGGATGATCTTCTTAATATTTTTGTTGGCTGCTTCGACGGCCCCGTTCATCTTTGGTATGTATGGTGAGGAATTATGATTCTCGATTTTGAAGTCGTTGCATAGTTCCTTCATTATCTTGTTGTTTAAATTAGACCCATTATCTGTAACTATCCGGCTTGGGACACCATATCTGCATATGATGTTCTGTTTAATGAAGCGCGTAACCACTTAACTTGTTACGTTGGCGTAGGACGCTGCTTCTACCCACTTGGTAAAGTAGTCGATGGCTACCAATATAAAGCGGTGTCTGTTGGATGCTTTCGGCTCGATCATGCTAATCATATCAATTCCCCACATTGAGAATGGCCAAGGGGAGCTCACGATGTTCAGAGGAGTCAGTGGTACATTTATCTTGTCGGCATAGATCTGACATTTATGACACATCTTCGTGTAATGATAGCAATCAAATTCCATTGTTAACCAGTAATACCCTGCTCGCATAATCTTTCTAGCCATGGCGTTCCCGTTTGTATGGGTCCCGAAAGTGCCTTCGTGGATTTATATCATGAGTGTATCTGCTTCTTGCTTTCCCATACATCTGAGTAGTACCATGTCGTAGTTTCTTTTGTATACCACTCCATTAATCAGAAAGAATTTTGAAGCTAACCTTCACAGGGTTCGCTTGTCAATGATAGAGGCATTTTCTGGATATTCTTGCCTTTCTAGGTACTTCTGGATGTCGTAAAACCAAGGTTTTTGTCAGATCCTTCCTCAATAGTAAGGCAGTATGCAGGCTCTTCGAAATATCCGATCGTAATAAGTGGTTCTTGATTCAGCCAAGTCACTTTGAACATAGCTGCTAGGGTTGCCAGAGCGTCTTCCATTTGATTTTCTTCTCGTGGGATATGACTGAAAGTGATTTCTGTAAATGCTGCGGCTAACTTTAAAACATGATCTCGATATGGAATCAATTTAGGGTGTTTAGTATCCCATTCTCCATTAACCTGGTATATGACTAATTCATAACCTCCAAACACTTCAAGGTGCTTTATTCTTAAATCGATGGCAGCTTCCAGCCCTAATATACAAGCTTCGTATTCGGAGATGTTATTGGTGCAATCAAAACATAACCTTGCAGTGTAGGGTTTGTGATGATTCTTGGGAGATGTTAATACTGCCCCTACACTGTGACCTAGTGCATTTGAAGCCCCGTAGAACATGAGTGTCCAACATGTCCCTGGCTCGGGCCCTTTGTCGGGTCCTGGTACTTCGTAGTCAGCTATAAATATGACATCCTCGTCGGGAAAGTCAAACTTCATGGGCTGGTATTCTGGTAGAGGTTGGTGAGCTAGATGATCATCTAGTATACTACCTTTGATGGCCTTTTGTGTGACATATTGGATGTCGTATTCTGATAATAGCATCTGCCATCGTGTGATTCTTCCGGTAAGAGCTGGCTTTTTGAACACGTATTTTAGAGGATCCATTCTTGCTATTAACCATGTAGTATGGGTTAACATATATTCCTCAACCTCTTGGTAGCCCAAGCCAATGCGCAACAAGTTTTCTCAAGGAGTGAGTACTTGGTTTCGCAGTCAATGAATTTCTTGCTGAGGTAATAGACCGCATGCTCCTTTCTACCTGTTTCATCCTGCTGTCCTAAAACACAAACCATTGACCCTTCGAGCAGTGTTAAGTACATGATGAGTGGCCTTTAGGGGACTGGTGGCATTAATATTGATGGCTCTTACAGATACTGTTTTATCGTCTCGAAGGAAGTTTGACAATCATCATTCCATACTACCGTCTGATCTTTTCATAATAGCTTGAATATTGGCTTGCACATAGCTGTTAGATGTGATATGAACCTTGAGATGTAGTTCAATCTCCCTAAGAAACCACGTACTTCTTTTTCTGTCCTTGGAGTGAGCATCTCTTGTATATCGTTCACTTTGTCAGGATCCACCTCGATACCCCGTTGGCTTACAATAAAACCTAACAATTTGCCTGATCTGATGCCAGATGTACATTTATTTGGGTTCAACCTTAGTCTGAATTTGTGTAGCCGTTCGAACAACTTTTGCAGATGTATGATATGTTCCTCCTCCGTATGGGATTTGGCAATCATATCATCGACGTATACTTCAACCTCCTTATGGATCATATCATGGAATAACATGATCATTGCCCTCTGATAGGTTGCCCCTGTGTTCTTGAGACTAAATGGCATTACTTTGTAGCAGAAAGTTCCCCAAGGTGTCATGAAGGTAGTCTTTTCCATGTCCTCAGGCGCCATTTTTATTTGATTATAGCCCGAGAAACCATCCATAAATGAGAATACCGAGGCTTGAGCTGTATTATCCACTAGGACATCTATGTGGGGTAACGGAAAGCCGTCTTTGGGGCTCGCCTTGTTTAGGTCTCGATAATCTACGCACATGCGTACTTTTCCATCCTTCTTGGGTACTGGTACAATGTTAGCTATCCAAGGTGGATAATCTACCACTGCTTGGAACCCTGCATCAAATTGTTTGAGAACCTCTTCTCTGATTTTACTGGACATATCTGAACGAGTTCTTCTGAGTTTTTGCCTGACTGGAGAACACACTTCTTTGAGAGGTAGTCTATGCACCACGATGTTTGTATCCAACCCTGGCATGTCCTTGTAGGACCAAGCGAATATATCCACATACTCGTGTAATAACTTGATTAGCATGTCTTTGACGCTCTGCTCTAACATTGCCCCTAGCTTGATTTCTTTCGGATCTCCTTCTGTGCCCAGGTTAATGGTCTCAATATGCTCTTAATATGGTTGTATGTTGTTAGCCTTTCTCTCTATTTGCCTTTCCATTTCCTCGGAGAGTTCAATATCTTCATCTTCCTCTCTGGCTTGGTGGATAGGAACATCAAAATTGTATCGGGTCATAGCAGTAACGTTACCGGTAATTTTGGGCATGGATCTGCACATTTATCATGTTTTGGTGCAGATTTTAGTGCTTGGAATTTTAAAATGCGTATGCAAAGAAAGTATTGCCATTTTTATATTTAATAGATAAATGAAAAAGAAAGACAAGGATCTTAATTGAAAACATAATATAACTTTTATTAATTATAAATATTGTCTGAAATAAGAACAGGGAAAACCCTTACAAGTAACCCCTATGCCTCGGCTTTGACATAGGTTCTTTCAAAACAAGAAATATTACTTAGAAAATAAAAATATCTCAAGAATCTCCACAGCAGTCCATCCTTTAACCTCTTCTCTCGGGGCACCCTCTCTGATGAAGTCAGTTTCCCTTTTGGTATTGATTTTGCTTGATATCATTTCCACGTGCCCACCATGCTCTGATCCTTTGCTGACGAAAGTCTCTCGGATCGATGTAAAACATGCTTCGCCTTTCAGAGTAGCCTTCAACAATTCGTAACCCAAACCAAAGCGATTCTTCTTCTCAGGAATTTCTGGGAGCTTTCCCCAGCGTTTTGAGGCGTCACCTACCATAGTCATTTGCAGATCTCTCCATGATGACACTTTAGTCTTGTTACCCTTCTCAACCGGTAATGTTACCATTGAAGTAATTTCCAAAGCTTGGAATGTGGTAGCTATGTAGTCTTTGTCGGCACTGATATACCTGTATGATTCAATGTGGCTTACAAAAATGTCTTCCTCGCCATCAATTATGATCAACTTCCTTTCCATTAGGAACTTCAATTTTTGATGCAGGGTCGAGGTTACTGCCCCTGCCGCATGGATCCAAGGTCTCCCCAGTAAACAAGTGTATGCTGGTTCGATGTCCATGACTTAAAAAGTGATATTGAAGATATGCGGGCCAATCTTTACTATCGTAGAACTTGGTCTCATTGTCACATTGTCTATTGTTAACTTTATGAGACTTGACTTTGGCAACACATTAAGAGCGGAACCAGTGCTAGTAAGAACCCTGGACAAATGGGTAGTACCTATTTTCATAGTAATATGGAGTGCTTTGTTATGGGCCCGACCCTGTGGCGGTAATTCACTATTGTTGAAACCCAGGTAGGATTCAGACGTGATATTTGCTATAACATTGTCAAATTAATTTACTGAAATTTCTTTTGCGACATGAGATGAACTTAACACTTTCATCAAGGAATCCTTGTGTGCTTCAGAGTTGATGAGTAGCGAGAGTATGGAGATTTTTGCTGGAGTTTGATGGAGCTGATCCACCACTCTGAAGTCACTCTTTTTGATTATTTTCAGAAACTTCTCTGCCTCTTGATCAGTAAAGTATTTGTTCGGAGATTTTGTTTTTCCTTTGTCCTTCGTTGGAATCACATATGTCTTTTTTAATGGTTCGGCTCCATAGATTCGACCATTTTGGGTCATACTTCCTGTTCCTGCTATGTTTGAAATTGCAGGTCCTTGACTTACGGATGGCCCGCTTTCCTGCTTCACTCTATTGATGTACACGGCTGAGTCATAACTCCATGGTACTGTCTTATTATTCTTGTAAGGGATAGGTGACGGTCCCTTAATTACCATTATGGCTTTTGGAGTGGTGGATATTAAGAGGGTCTTCTTAGGTGCCCTTCTTGTAACCTCTGCTGATTCTCCCCATGGGATGACTAGAGTCTTCTTGGTAAGGCTTGGACCATGGCAAGGGATTACCAGTGGCTTTTTCCCTCCAATCTTGGCTACATATTTTTCTTCATGGTACAGTCCAAATTGGACTATCCCCCGATCCACTAGATTTTCCAGAGTTGTTTCAAAAGCTTTATTATGCTCTAACAAGAATCCACATTCGAACAAATATTCCTTCAACAAGTTGATAGGGGTTTTCTCCTTTATGGTTTCCCCAAAGTCAGTGACCACCTTAATTGCATTTATTGTTGGTCCATCATGCAGAGGCATAAGGTTTGATTTGATGTTAGGCTTATCAAAGGTGATGTCTTGAGACTCTAACAGATCCTGAACCTTATGCTTGAATGCCCAACATTATTCTATGGTGTTCCCTGGAGAATTAGCATGGTATTCACACCTAGCATTGTCATTGTATCTTTGTGGGAGTGGCCCGACCGGAGGAGCTAAAGGCTTGATTTCTACCAAGGATGCCTTAACCAAGTGTTGTAATAACTGGCTTGGTGGCATGGGCAGTGGGTTAAAATTTATAGGTGGCCTTTTAAATTTGTCTTGCCTTTGTCCTTGCGGGATCACCAATGGTTTTGATGTTCTTGGTTGTGAGGCCACAATGTTGACTTCTTCCTCCTTCCTTCTTGGGAATTTTGAAGCCGGTCTTTTTGAATTATAAGGGGCATTTACGACCCCCCCCTGATATCTTTTCACTTTTCAAACCAATTTTGATTCTTTCTCCAATAGTCACTAAGTCTGAAAATCCTGACGAGACACTTCCCACCATTTTATCATAATAAAGCCCTTGTAAGGTTCCCAGAACATGTCTACGAGTTCTTTTTCCAGCAGTGGTGGTTGTACACGGGATGCCATCTCCCTCCATCTTTGAGCATATTCTTTGAAGGACTCTTCCTTATTTTGGGACAGATTTTGGAGTTGCAAGCGGGTAGGCGCCATGTCCAAGTTATACTTGTAATGCTTCAAGAAAGCATTAGCAAAATCCACCCAAATTTGGATATGCGTTTGTTCCAACTGCATGTACCAGTCCAAAGATGCCCCACTTAGGCTGTCTTGGAAACAGTGAATTATTAGTTTCTGATCATGGGCGTGGGCGTGCATCTTTCTGCAGTACATACGAAGATCATTCCTCGGACAAGTGATCCCTTTATACTTTCCAACATCAGGTACTTTGAATTTTGGCGGTATCACCATATCAGGGACTAAACCCATTTCCAGAGCGTCTACTTCAAAAGCGTTGAAGCCCTCCACAGCCTCCAGTCTTTCTTCCAAGGCTTTATACTGATTCATTACCAGTGGGTTGCCCGCAACATGAGCACCAGTTGTCTTCAAGGGTGCCTGGTGAGCATCCTCTGGGTCATGATCTCCGTATTGCAACTCTAGGTAATTATCTGCATTATTGGTTGGAATTTGTAGGGTATGTGATGCCCCTACTTTTGATGGTGGTGGGATAAATCCTTCAGTTCAACCTCTTGTTGGGCCATGGCAGACTTTTGGGGTCATGCTTCCGGCTCTTTCCTTAGTTGGTGACCTCTCGATGCACCAATGGTTTGGGATACTTCTTCAAAAGCTACCCTGGGAATTTGATCCTGCCTGTCAATAATGTTCTTCAAAGCTAGAAGAACTTGGCTCAAATCTCCTTTCATTGAGCATACGTCACCCTTCACCTGATCAAGATCCTCTTTGAACACAGCTTGAGTCTCCTCGATCTGTTCCATTGCTTTCTGTTGATGGGCCCTTGTTTGATATGGAGGCCAAGGAGATGAAGGTCTTCTTTTACCAATGGCTTAACTGGAGAGATTTTTTAAAGCAAATGAGTTTTGATATGACATGCGGGTGTTTTATAAATGCATGCGTGCAAATAGATGTGCATGATCATGAAATAATTTCTTGTTTTAACTGTCTTATTCACTTAGATACATACTTGTATTTTCACTTAGGTGAATAGCTTTAAAATAGACACGCCTTCGAGATAGGGAAACAAAATTCCTTTATTAAGAGTAATATAATCCAGATATTGAAAAATATTACAAATTGAAATCAAAACTTGTTTGCGTAAACATAATTAAAAAGGAACTAAATTTCCTAAGTGCACTTGCGGATGTGTGCTCTGAAGCCATCAACCATTGCTCGGAAAAGCTGTAGAAAGTCTTCAACATCCTTCGGAAGAGGAACCATTACATTCTCTGCATGTTTTAAACTTCTAGGGATGTACTCGATGATATTGTTGGCTAAGAAGACTAGATTTTCATGTTTGTCTTTGTAGTACCTGTATTCCTGATAAAGATATGGGATTATCTTGTGGTTATCCCTCCCAGCTTGGGTGATCTTGGTATACTGCTCTTCTCAATACATTTTTTCACCCCTCATTTCTGTGTAAAGCCTTCATTGGATGAGGAAATCCTTTTGAAGACCCTGCAACTCTAAACATACATGCTCATATTCTTGAGTTCTCTGAGTCAAGAGTTTCTCTGCTTCTATCCTTTCAAGGCGTGCTTTGACCTCTGATTCATGGCTGTCTTGGAGTTCGGTGGCGAGGTACTTTACTTTCTCTTCTTGATCTAAGGAAGCCTGTGCCAAACTTTGGATTTGGGCTCTCAAACTTTCCTCTAACACCTTCTTGTCATGTGTTGCCTTTTCATACCATCTAGTTAACCTCCCGATTTCAGAAGCGGCCTCCTCTAACCTTTGGTTGTGAGAATCTAGGTTGAACGTTGCACTTAACAGCCCTTCAGTTGTACGCTTTCATTTGAGACTTTCTTTCTCCAATTCCTTTTGACTTTTATCAATTTGTTCGTCCTTTGACTCAAGTATAAGCTGCACCTGTTTCTTTTCTCTGGTCAAATTGAGGAGATTGACTTCCAGTGCTTCTTTCTCTTTTTGAGCTTGCTTTAAGGCACTTTTCATATTGTCTACTTCTTCCAAAGACATATGTGTTATCTCTGGGACCACTGACTTGTACTCTGGATCTTTCTCGAATGGCAGCTTGATAATTCGTATCCTATCTTGGACCCATTTGGTGTAGGGTTCTCTTGTTATGGCATTCTTTCTTTCGGCCTTCCTTTTGTTAACCTTGTTCCAGGCTCGAATAACCTTGTTTGAGCAACCCTTGGTCTTATATACCCATATTATGGATGATAAATGGTCGGAGTTGTTCGTCTGAAGGTTTGTCTTCCAAAGGATACCCTAGCTGTTGTAAGGCCAGAGTAGGGTTGTAGTTAATACAGCCTCGCGATCCAATCAAAGGGATATTAGGAAAATTCCCACAGCTAATAGTGAAGTCACCAATATCTAACTTCCTTGCATACCATAATACGGAGTTTGCAGTGAGAGACCTTAATTTTTATGGCCACTCACATCTGGTCAATTCTGGGATCATATAGTCTTCCTTGTAAAGATGAGTCATGAACCAAGTATATAGAAGCGGGATGCAATAATTTAGCGTGCCCCTTCTCTTTTCATACATCATATGCAAAGTGTAATAAATGTCAGCAAGCAAGGCGGGAGTAGGATCCGTATTAAAGACTTTCGCACCCCAAAATATGCTAATGGTCGCGGGGTCAATATAGTCCACAGTCCGAGGAAATTGGATTACACCAAATACCAACATCCCTAAACAATCAACACAAGATTCCCACTCCTTATAATTAGCAAATTCTAGTGCCTTAGCTTCCAAGTATATCCGTTTGATTCCTTGTATTGGACCTTCTCTTTGATAATTCTGCACCAATTTAGGGTAGGGGGTCCCTAAGCATTTTGCCAAAGCTTTGACTTCAATAGTTTATCTAATACCTACATAGGCCTTTTCTTTAGAAAAATTCAGGATTCTGTCAAATTCCTCTAGAGCCGGTGCTAGCTGGAAGTCTTGGAAGGTGAAACATCTCAATGGAGGGTCATAAAACTGAATTAGGGAAGAGACTACATCCATCTGTACCTCTACTTTAGTCAAGTCAAGGGTATCCCCATAGCGGCGAGCGTACATCTTCAGAGCTCTCTCGGACAATTTACCCTTTATAGTTTTGATTTCAAAAAGGTCAAGCTTGCAAGCATTGACGCAGACAAGTTGTTTCCCTTTGGTATCCATTTTTAAGACAGTCACCAAAAATCTTGATTTTGTTATCTTTTATTTTGTACCATGTGAATAAGACAGATAAAAGAAACAAATGATGAACATGAGATATACATGAATGCATGAATGTATAAGTGTTGGATTGAGTAACGGGATTTTGTGACAGGTTTTTGTGATGGGTACCCCTATGAGGTAGACTCCTTAATTTTGACCTACGGTAAATCTACCCTCCCAGGGGGTGGTTTCCCTAAGGGTATCATGAATAAGACTGGAGAGAAAAGGCACGAGAGCCTCCCTTAGGTGGAGCCTCTTTACGGATTGAAACTTTCGTCTCAAAGTCGTGAAAGGTCTCGTCATGAGATTTTTGGTTAAGGTCGTTACAAAGAGTCATGGGTGACCTTCCAAAGTCCTACTCGTCAAGAGGATATCTCTCGATAAGTATTCCTTTTTCGGAAGTTCACCGACTCTAGGCGAAGGCGTCACATAAACTTGCAGGGATGATATACCCCCTAAGCTAATAGATGAACCTTCTTTTTGAGGTTTATTGGAAATATTTTTTGAGATAAAAAACCCGCCACATAGCAAATATATGATAATAAGAGAATTTGATGGTAAATAAATAAATGCGGAAAAATAGGTAAATGCAATAAATAAATAAAGCAAATAAAAACAAAAACCCAAAAAGAACTAAACCTAGGGTTAAGGAGAGTCCCCAGCAGAGTCGCCAGCTGTAGCAACTGGTTTTTTAATCAGGAGTCGCCACTATTAGTTTTTATCCTAGGGAAGGGAACCTAACAGAAAACTCTAATTCGTAGACAGAGATTCTAGGTTTCGGACTCAATTAGACGAAAGGATGGTGTTAGGCACCTTTCATCTACCTTGTTCACAAGGATATTAAGCTCTAGGTTTAGTTTTGGGGTAAACCGGGTTTTAAGTTTTAATTAGCAAGACTCGCCACGATTTTAGATCGCGTGTCTACGTATCCTCTTACGAGGAATCAGAGTCCCAATTCGTAGTTTGTATGGGTTGGTGTTTTATAGGGATTCACAAATATATTTTTAATCACTTTGCACTCGGTCGGGAGTAGTGATTGCGGAGATTTTGACTGAGTACACAGTAAGTCAAAATTAGTTTGAAACTCATTTGCAAAAAGAGTTAGTTAGTTTAGTTTATTGCGAAAATAGAATTTGATGTTTGGTTTGTACTTTTTAATGTATTAATTATGAAGATCTCGATTAATGCATGATTGGATAAAAGATTTAATGCAATTAATATAGAAAATAATATATGAATTTTTGAATGAAAATGATTTATTTGGTCGCATAATAATATTTACATATGATAAATATATTAAAAATATTTAAAACATGATAATAATAAAAATTGATAATAATAGTAATAATTAAAAATGAAAAAAAGATTAATAAAATATAATATAAAAAATAATATAAAAAGAAATAAAAAATAATATTAATAATTTAGGTAAACTTGGAGGGCGTGTATTTTCTTGTTAAGAAGCAAAGGAGGGGGTGCTAAAAGGAATATTGGCTAAGCCTAAACAGTCCGGGCAGAGGGGGGGGGGGGGGGGTGTAAGTCATTGTTGTGTATAGAAGAAAGTTGAAAGGAGGGTGTGGGTATCAATGGGCTTAGGCCCAACGTGTTTTTGGAGGAGACAGGATGATCGTGTGTTGCACGGTGCATACTAGGCTTATGGTGGGACTCGGCCTTATGACCGTCCCACGAGGATCAAGTGGATATGATTAAAGAGTGCATGATAGTTGTGGTATTCACGTGTGTACAAGATTTAGACTGAATAACAAAAATCGTTTTTACACTATTTTCGTTTTCATTTTACAATTCACAATGAAATTTCATCTTCCTCTCACCTCACCTTCTTCATCCTCTCATCACCCCCAAAATGCAACCCTAGCTCTCTCAGAACCTTCGGCTGCGTAACTATGCTTCTTCTCCTACCCAAACCCCCAAATACAAAAACAAACAATAGAGAAAGCTAAGATAATTTTATCCCTTCACGGTTTCCAATTCCGAGTTCTCCGAGTCCGGTTCGCTAATCCCTTGCTCTTCTCTGTCTTTTTTGAAGGTTACGGCAGAATGGTGATAAGCTTGAGGTGGTGGTAATGGAGCGACGAAGCAATTAGCGGTGGCTCGCGGAGGGCAATGACAAGCGATTAGGGTTTCTGATCCGGAAACTCTAATCTCCCCTTCTTCTGGATCTTCAACAACAAAGGTTTGTTTCAGGATTTCCGTCTCAAAATTCTCTTCTTCATCTCCAGTTTTCGTCTCATCCACCTCTGTTTTCTGTAAATGGTCCCCTGGTCTCTGTCCCTGTAAACGAACCCCCCCTCTTCTGTATAATTTTGTTTATTTTTAGTTTAGAATTTTAGGGTTTTCGATTTAGGTTAGAAATTGTTTTGATTTAGGGATTTAAGGATTGTAATTGATTCAATATTGATTGTAATTAGATTTGATTGTGTATATTGTGATATTTTGATTCAGTTTGATAATAAGATTTTCTGGATTCTGTTTTTTAGATTTGATTTAGTTGAATGTTACTGAGATTTGCTGATTTTTCTTATTAGATTGGATTTAGCTCTGGAGATTTATTGAGTTTAGTTTGATTATGTTTTTTTCCTGTAAATCACATCTAGGCTTCAGGATATGAAGATTCAATTTTTTTGATTTGAAGTGAAATATATCTTAGATTTGATTTTATCTGATTGATCCCTACAATAATTGTTAGTAAACAAAACCCATGCGCTAACTTAGGGGTAATTGGAATAGTATCTGTTTTTTACTGAACACTTGGGCCAACACGTTACTGTATTATCAAGCCCAGCAACATTAATTCTCTGATACAGCAAAAAAATGGTTTTTAAATATTACTAGGCCCAATTGGCCTTTTCTAACAACAATAACTTAGATAACATCTAAAAAAAAATTATCAGCCAAGACAATACAATATGTTTTTAACAAAAAGAAATTTCTTTTATAAAAATAACAAACAATTCCTCTTTTTTTTTTTATAATAATAAGCTCTTTTTTTTTCAATAAAAAAACTCATAAGCGCTTAATATCTTATGACAAAAATATTCTCTTTTATAAATTTTTTTTTCTTTTTAAAACAAAACATCAAAACAATGACAAATGTGCTGGCTTCTTTTAACAAGACCTTTAATGGGCTTAATATTGGTAATTGCAACCCTTATTTTTTACTAATAGCAACAAATCCTAAAGGACCTAATAATAACTAGAACTTATTGAATTTCTCATTTTAGAATCGCATGGGCCAATGGCCAATATGCCTCGCGAATGGATTCACGGATACACGAGTCTCTCTGATTTAGAAAACCCTGTTTTTTTTAAAAATTAAAAATACACCCCTAGCCAGATAAAGACGGACCATCAGATACTGCTGTACCTTTTTTAATTAAATATTTTCTTTATTTCAATCTCAAAAAATAAAATCGTCGCGGTAGGAAAATTTGGGGTACGACAATACTTTATATTAAAATATAAAAGTAAAGTTTAGTTATCTCGAAGAATTTGTGAAAATAAGTTGAAATTTTTTTATAAATAATGTTATAAGTTGTTTTCATAAGTTCTCCCAAATAAATAAACTCATAAAACTTATTGTTCTGGACTGGGTCGGTACTTGCCCCACTGTTAGGGAGGCCCAATCCAGCGCCTTTACCATAGGCCCAAAAGCATGCATCCCAAACTGAGGACCATTGGGTAGTTCCCCACGTGTCCACCAGGAGAATGCAACTTACGTGTCCATATCATCATCATCCTGCCCTCCGAGAATAACGGGTTCAACTCTTGCTTTCTTGAGGAAGTTGACCAGGGAGGAGGCCACGTGCTGGACTCCATACACCCGTAAACCCTAAGAGTATTTGTTGTTGGGTCTCATCGTGGCCCATCGTTGAAGATCTTGACCCAGTGTTAGGGGCTATAATTACCCTCACTTGAGAGGGTCTGGTATTTAATCTCACTCATACTCTCATAATTGCTTGCATTTTCTCTGAACCTCACTTTGGCATCAAAGTGTCTTACAGGTACCCCCCCCCCCCCCCCCCCACACTTCACATTCAACTGCTGCTCGACTTGAATCTTGTAGGCTTTGAAAATTCCTTCTGGTTAGGTACGATCAGTGGCACCATCTGTGGGAATCAACTTCCCCATCTCCATCTCAAGACCAAAGAAACTCTTCATTAAACTGTGTGATTGTCATGGTCGACCAATCTATCAATAATAATCAAAATGCCCATCTCGCCAACCTCAATAACAACATTAGAGACAATAACATTAGCAACAACAACGTCACAACGACGTCGACATGGTCTCTCCCAAGAGAAACTACAGAGACAAACTGAACGCCTCCTCATTAACCTGCTCGCGACCGTGCGAGGACGACTATCATCCTCCACATAACTATGAACCAAATTCTTACCAGGATGTCCCCGTCCCTACAGGTGTTAACGCCACCACCAAAGCTCTATTCACGGCCATCAACCAGACAAACTACATGATATTCTCATAGGGTGAACGACTGAGGATGCTCGAACAAACTTGTTGGGAATCGAGAAGACATAGGAGACCTGGCACTCCTCCTCCCCGTCAGAACAAAAACCTTCCCCAATCTCCCCCATGGAGACACAGACGGGATGGTTCGTGAAGCCCTTCTCTCCGACAAACTGGGTGAGGCCCTGCGTTAGATAGGAACCGACCTGAAGCTACATGTAGTCGAAATCACACCCCTCGCATCGGGAGTGACAATCCCATGGAAACAACATAAACAAGGGAAATTGTGAAAGACAATCTCGGCTAAGGGATCCTCCCCACGGCCAAGGCCGTCACAACGACTTCCACTATAACCAGTCCTCCTCCGGCTCTCTAGACAGAAGTGACGAAGAGGACCCCCGTGGTCCATTGTCCCAAGCAATCATGGAGGCTCCCATCCTTAGGGGAATGGATAAGCCTCCCCTACTAAAGGAGTACGACGGAATTGTAGATCCTGTCGACCATATCGACGGGTTTGAAGCAATGCTCCATTACCACAATGTTGGGGGCCAATTAAATATCGGCTGCTCCTCATGACCCTGAGAAAAATAGCCATGGATTGGTACAATAACCTCTCCCCTGGTTCGATCACCTCCTGGAGGATCCTCAAGAACCAGTTTATCAGCTTCTTCACCGTGTCTCGTCGACATCCAAATATTAAGGCCGCCCTTGAGGAAATCATCCAGAGAAGCAATTAGACCCTCATGGAATACATTGATCGGTTCAACCGCAAAGCCATTCATGTCTTGTGCACCGATCACATGAAAAAATACCTGTTCGAGAGAGGACTCCTTCCGGGAAATGAATTCAAAAGGGATGTCGGTATTGATCCCCCCGGTCTTTCGACACTCTCATTGAAAAGGCCAGGGCCTACATGGACTACAAGGAGAAAGAAGCAGCCAATAAAGCATGTGATTCAAGGAATCACAGACCAACTAACATCCTGTAGCACCAGGACATGGGCCCTTCTCGAAAGACTGGGGAGAAGAGAAGGGAGGAGAAACTGCATGATCCCCGAGATCATAGAGCACCAGCAGGGAGGTTCAAAAAGTACACCCCACTAAACGCTTCCCGCGAGCGTATCCTTACGGAGTTCTCTAATACCGAGTTCAAGGAAGGCAACGTCAGGCGTCCATGACCCGCTCCTGTAAAGCCCGGGGCAGACAAAATAAAATACTGTCAATATTATCGTAGCCACGAGGCACTTGATGAAAGACTGCTTCCACCTCAAGGATGCCATCGAGACTCTCATCAAGGGTGGGAGACTCGAGAAGTACAAATGCAACGACGCCCCTCGCCGGGACACCCGCGAGGTAAATTAAATCGAGAAAGAAACTCGATTGTCCAATGAATCGGGCCCCCTCCAGGGGGCTTTCTCCGTGACTAGGCCGAAAGACTTCCACGTCCCCGGAAGCTATGAGAATGGACCCTTGTCCACACACAACATATGGGAGAAATTCCCCTCGCCATGGTCATATCTGGTGGGGAATTCAATGACATCTCAATAAACTCGCTAAGAGGAAGCTCGACGAGTAGGTGGACGCAACCCTAACCTAGGCAGTAACGCTCGAGACGTTCAAAGGAAAATCAGAGCCAATCACTTTCTACCTAGAGGAGCTTCCCGATGGAGCCCCAAACTAAAACATTCCTCTACTGTTTAGGGCAAGGATGACCAACTTCAACGTGCATTGTATTCTGGTCGACAAGGGGAGTTCTGCCGATGTCATGTACAATTACCTGTTTGGAACCCTACAGCTCGACGATACCCACCTGTCTACATACGTGGGGTCTGACCTGCAAGGATTCAACGGCTCGACCTCCAAGACGTGGGGCTACACTGAGCTCTTTGTCACCTTCGGGGAAGAGACCGCCCGTCCAAGCCGTGCGTTTTCTTGTGATTGACTACTTGTCTCTCTACAGTTGCATCTTGGGGAGACCGACACTAGCAAAGTTGGCCGCTGTACCCTCCACTATCCATTTGAAAATGAAGTTCTACATTAGGAGGGGGCACGTCTCCACCATTCATGGAGACATCTTGGCTTCCAGGAGATGTTTTCATGCGGCTTCCAAAGGGCAGAGCATGGTCAACACTGGAGCACGACCTGCCAAAAAAGTAACCATTGCTCAACTTGAATCGAAGCTTGCTCGAATCGAAGAACAAAGGGCTCCACCAAAGGTCGACTCTATCTTGCTCGACACCCGCTTTGACAAAGATGAAGTTGAAGCCTCCAACGGCGAACATAATCCTCTTAGACCCATCCTAAATGGAGACTTCGAGTTCATCCCCCTCGGTGAAGACCCTCACAAAGGCGTGAAGATTAGCACTGGAATCCCCGACCTGGAGAGGAAGCAACTCAAAGCTTGCTTAAGGGAGAATGTAGACTTGTTTGCATGGAGTGCAACAGAGATGCTCGGACTTGACCTTGAGGTCACTTGTCACCAACTAGTCATTGATCCAGCCGTTAGGGAAGTAGTGCAACGTAGGCGTAGGCAGTCTCCTGAAAAAGCGGAGACTGCTAATAAAGCTGTAAAAGACCTCCTAGAGGAAAATTTTATTTTTGAGGCTCGGCATTTAACCTGTCTCTCAAAAATTGTACTTGTCAAAAAGAATAATTGAAAATGGAGAATGTATGTTGATTATATTGATCTTAATCGGGCATATCCCAAAGATGCTTTTCCTTTACCTAACATTGACATGTTGATCGACAATTCGGCCGACTACAAAATTTTATCATTTATGGATGCCTACTTAGGCTATAACCAAATTCCAATGGGGATGAGCGACAAACATTGTACCACCTTCATAACCGGCTCAGGCAATTACTTCTACAACGTAATGCCCTTCGGTCTAAAAAATGCAGGGGAAACATACCAGCGGATGATGAACAAAGTCTTCCACGACGAGATCGAAGACATGCTCGAGGTATACATGGACGACATGATTGTCAAATCTCGAACAGAAATTGAACATGCTACCCACCTCAAAAGATTCTTCGCCCAAGTAAGACAATGCAAAATGAGATTCAATCTAGAGAAATGCACCTTCAGGGTTAAGGCGGGAAAATTCCTCGATTTCTATTAGACAGAACGGGGAATTGAAGCCAACCCTAACAAATGTTGAGCATTCTCTGAGCTTACCACACCTAGCTCGAAAAAATCCATACAAGTCATAAATGGTATGCTCACCTCACTCTCCTGTTTCGTGGCGAAGTTCGCACAACACACACTACAGTTTTTCAAACTTCTGCACAAAGAAGCGGCTTTCAGTGGACCAAGGAATGTGAACAGGCCCTCCTCCACCTTAAGAAAATCCTTTTACAACCTCCCGTGTTGTCACGACCATAGAACTGGGAAACCTTATTCCTTTACCTGGCTGTCTCCGCCGAGGCCATAAGCGCAACCTTTATTAGCGAGACACCAAACAGGCAGAAACCAGTGTATTTTACGAGCAAAGCTTGAAAGGCCCTGAGGTTAGGTATCAACAGATCGAAAAAGTAGCCGTAGCCTCCATCAACGTGTTGAGGAGACTTAGACACTAATTCCTGGCCCACACGATCATCGTACAAACAGGCCAACTCGTGAGACAGCTCCTAAGCCGACCAAACATGGATGTTTGAATGCTGAAATGGTCCCTAGAGCTCTCGGAGTTCGACGTTTAGTACAAGAGAAGAAAGGCCCTCAACGCCCAAGCACTGGCTGACTTCGTCGTAGAGATGACCACTCACGATTCCCCCATAGGGAAGAAGCATAAGTGGACTATTGTACCACAAAATTTTCCTTCTCTTTTTCAAGGATTCTCAAGGAATTGATCAGACAAAATTATCTCCGAAGCACTGAGACTCCAAATAAGGGTTTTTACTGAGAATAACCAATCTTTGACTTTTGACCTAACACATGACTTATTGGTTCCAAACGTGATCTCAAGGATTTAAGTGCATCATTTCAACCTAGTCGCATATTTCAATTCACCTCCCGGGATCAGTGGATTGATAGATGAAATTTAGTCAACTGATGAAAAGTCAACTGTATACTGAAAAGTCAAACTTTGACTTTTTGGTCAAATTTGAGTTTCAAAAATCACATTTCATCAAAGAATTCAAAATATGAAATTTGATCATCAAAAATAAAACTTGGCAAGACTTGGAATTTTTTTAAAGTATTTCCCATACATGATTAATTTCATTACCTCATGACATCTTTCTTCACTACAATTCAAAATAATTCAAGAATGTTACAAATAATTCAAGTTGTTACAAGACTATATTTTTTAAGTTAGAATTTGATAAATTACAAATCCTAAAGCCTTGTCTTGTTTCAACTTTTCCCTTTGATTAAATCCACAAAAACAACCCTGCTATGCTGTCACAGTCTGCTCCAAAACCTACAATGCTACCCTAAAAATCTGCATCATATCAGTCTCATGTTTGCACCAAATTAGCATATAAGAGATGCTCCTAAAAAGGCTATGAAACAGCATACCCAGAAAGTTCAAAATTTCCTTTGTTTCCCTCCCAAACTTCAGCCAACTTCATCTACAAATAAATTGTTTTCATATCACACAAAGGGTGGCTTTTAGAGAGAGAATAAAGAGTTTGAACAAAAATCTAACATAACTTTTCTTGTAACTTCTGCTCATCTTCAGTTCTATCTTCATTCACAAAACAACAAAAAAACCTCAAACCATTGTTCAACCTTGCAAAGCTCTCCCATAAACCAACTAAACATTTCATATCACATAGAGATTGTTCAAGCACAAGAACAATTTTTGTAGTGCCCTTATCTTCACCTTATAAACAAAAGACAATATTGTACAACTTGATAGTTTGGAGTTTGGTTCAGCAACTTTCAATACAGAAGGAGGTTCAACAGCTTTTTAGAGGTATATTGAAGTCCACACAACATCTTGAAAAGTGTTCAGACTCAAAACATAAAGTGCAGTTTTAAGGTAAGTCTTCTTGACTTCGCATTTTCCATACATCATCTTTGGTTCATTTGTGAAGATAGAATGTAGTAATCACTGCCCTTTGAAGTTAACCATTTACTTGCTGTTCATTTTTATCAATTATATGTTGAAAACTGACTGATACATGCAAAAGAATGATGATAAAGGCAAAAAAATGCAGCATGAGTCGACACATACCCACACGGGTCGGCTCATTCTAGTGACAAAACAGGGTATGAGTCGACACATGGACTTATGCATAGACTCATACTATTATCCAGGCCCCAAAACAGAAAGGTGGAAGGTGCATGAGTCGATACAAAACGTGTATGTGTCAACACAAATAAGTGCATGAGTAGACACATCCCATTATGCATCGACTCATACTATTATCCAGGCCCTAAAACAGAAAGATAAAAGGTGCATGAGTCGACACAAAATGCGTATGTGTCGACATATACAGGTGCATGAGTCGTCACATCCCATTATGCATCGACTCATACTGAGTTGATTTTGTTTTACATGAGCAAGAAGAGTTATGTGTCGATGCATAGCAGCATTGTGTCGACACATAATAATTCAAAATGATATTTTTCTTTCTTTTTACACTGTCTTTACATTTTTCACAGATTTTCTTCATTACTGTCCAGCTATTCGATATGGTTGTAATAATTAGACATCTACTTCATCCCCATTTGTAAATTGTACCCCCACTCCTCTAATGATGTAATAATGTAGGATTTTAATTTTAGAAAATTTATCGCTTTTCATATAATTGTTAATAATTAGGGTGTGTAGGGCAAGATAAAATCAATGCTTAGAAAACCCTAATCTCAAGACAAAAATGTATGCAATCAAACACACTTTTCAAACAAGCACCTCTAGGGTAACCTCGCTTGTTGCCTCGGAAAATAGTCATGTCCCTCGAATATGGGCACTTTAGCAAAGAACATTCGATAAAAAAAGGATTGTAGTCCCTCGATGCCCCTCGATGTTGCCTTCGGTAAAACGATCTAGTCCCTTATGAAAATTTCTAAAGAGTCTCATAAGTTTCCTTCAATGACTATATGATTGACCCACGTTTTTCCCTTCACATACAAAGATAAGGCTTCTTATCAATCAATGGTAAGGTAGCAATATCTAAAGGAGGAGGAAAAGAACAAAGACCTTTTGAGTAGGTAGGACGCTTGTAGTTGCTTGCTCACAAACTAAAACCATCTCCACACTCACACTTTCAAAACATCGTCAAAAACAAACATCTCTTTGAACTATTTTCAAAACAAACACTTTGTATGCATTATTATAGAGACGAGAACATTATGAAGTTTTCTGAAATAAAGGCGTTTTCAAAATATTTTCAATCTCACACCAATCACAAACACATTTCAAAAAAAGTATTTCCAAAGTTATCAAGCAACTAAGAGCCCGTAGATAACTACGGATGAAAAGGGTGCTAATACCTTCCCTTTTTATAATATACTCCCCGAACTCAAGAAAATATCTCGAAAAATATTTCCTATTCTTTTCACCCTTTCCTTTATTGGATAAAAGAAAAGTCAGTGGTGACTCTTGCTATACGCAACATTTACAAAAAAACACAAAACACCCAAGTCATTTATCCCACCGTATTACAGAACTGGCGACTCTGCTGGGGAATATACTGATAAGTGGGGTTACCTTAGATCTAGGTCACTTTTATAATGCTTTCCTTGTTTGACTTGCTTGCTTTACATGTTTGGGTCCTTGTTTGGGTTTTGTTTTGATCCTCTACCCGGATCGGGGATCATTATTAGGTAAGTAGCAATAGATATTGGGGATTGTGCGGGGTATACCGACATGGTTGAAGCGATGGCTATGTTAGTGTGACACATTTCTTGGTACTGGTAGCCCTTGAGTTTAGTCAAAGAAAATACGGGGCCGCTGTGTGGTGTCATGAAGCACTATTTGACCTTAAAACCTTTAATTGAACAACTTGGCCATTAGGAAGTAGTGAGATATCCGGCTTTGGTGCAGTCCGAAGTTGGTTGATACTCGATACTACACTCATTGAGATATGACTTTCGGGATATTTCAATCTCCAATAAAGAGGCTTGTGCTAAAATAATGCTCGATGAAGAAAGATCAATGATATTGATATCCTCTAGAACCCGATTACTTTCTAGGATAGGTTGAACCAACTAAAATTCAAGAGGGTACTTACCTATGAACCTCATGCAAGCCTAAACCTAAGGACTTGTTTGCTTTGTGTGTATGTGTTTACTTGTACATAACATCACACCATAGCATTTTCAATAACCATTTCAAGGATCTCAAGGGTTTGTAATGCAGAGTTATATTGAACTAGACGTCTATCAAGGGGAAAGAGGATTTATTTTCCTCTAACCAAATGTTGTCAAAAAAGCCAAAGATTCAAGGGCTATGACTTACTCGACATGGTGAGCTTGATTCTCGTGGAAGGACATTCAATGATGTGAAAGCTGTAATCAAAGTCCAACTTCTGACATTTTCTTGTGTTTACCCCACGAGATCCTTGAAAACATTGCATTTACATATCATGCATGTCATCATAACAGGTTTTCCCCACACAAGTTTCCTCATCTTTCTACTATTTATTTCAGTATAAGATGGCTCTAGAACAAACTGTCAAGGAATTGCAGACTCAAAAATCTCAATTCCAAGAGACTCTTCTCAATTTAGCAAAGGGGCAGCAAGAAATGATGGCGCTTTTTGTCACGAAGAAAAAGACCAAGAGGAAAGTTGTGATCAACATGGGGAAAAGGTTCAAAAGTCCCGTCTGACAAGTTCAAGTTGAAGAAGGCTCCTCCGAGGAGGGCGATTATCAAGAGGAAGATGCTAGGAGCACCCGTGCTGTGGGTGGAAACAATCAAATGTCTAAAGACGAGGATTATTTTGATGAATAATATCCACCGGCAGATGAAAAATACAAACAACTTAAAGACCGACTAAAGGATGTAGAGATCCAAGCTGTGCCTGGATTGGACTTTAGAGACTTGGTTGGTACTTGGGGTAGTTATTCCCCACAAATTTAAGATCCACATCTTTGCCAAGTATGACGGGGTCTCTTGTCCTAAGATGCATCTGAGATCTTATGTCCGCAAGATTTAGCGACACACCACTGATCAGAAGTTGTGGGTTCACTTTTTCCAAGAAAGCTTATTTGGAACATAGTTGGAGTGGTTCTATCAACTTGAGAGGACTAATATCCACACCTGGGAAGATCGAGCTATTGCTTTCTACATGCAGTACCAATACAACACTGATCTTGCACCAACTCGTGTGCAGTTGCAGAATATAACTATAGGCTCAAATGAAGGATTTAAAGAGTATGCCCAAAAATGGAAGGACCTAGCCGGAAGGGTTTAACCTCCTTTGTCAGACAAGGAGCTTGTTGATATCTGTATGGGAACTTTGACATGACCTTTCTTCAATCACCTAATCAGAAGCTCTTCAGTCCGATTCACCGAGATGATTCTAACCGGGGAACAAGTTGAAAATGGAATTAGAAGCAGAAAGATCCAAGTGGCTGCATTTTCTGATACTCAAAAGAAGCCATGCAATGGGAAGAAAGAGTCCAATGTTGTTTACGGCCAGAAGGGTCGTAATAAGAGTAACCACGACCAATCTGTAGGGGCAGTCATGATCTCTAATCCTGTATCAGTGCGACAACAACAACAGGGAAATCAACAAAGGCAAGACGAGCCCAAGAGACAATCTACCAAAATCAACATACCACCGTCTCAGGCATTGCAACATATGTTGAGGATGAATCTGATTACATTGATAGAACCTCATCCAAACCCCAAAACTTCTTCTCCTAACTACAATCCTGGTGCAAGATGTGCTTACCATTCTAGCAGTCCTGGGCATGATACCAACGAGTGTTGGGCACTGGAATACAAGATTCAAAACATGATTAACGCCAAGGAGATTGAATTCGGCCCTCTTGAGACTCCCAACGTGATCACTGCTCCCATGCCAAATCATTGAGAGAATCCTGTTCATTTTGAATTTTCAGTTGTAATTTCTTTGTTTGTTCGAACACTTACCTATCATGTAAAACTTTGTTTCATTAATGCATCACATATATTTGTCTTGAATTAATATTTTCATTTTCACTATACTGAAACTATGATTTTACTCCTTTTGTGATATTCAACTCTCGCTAAAAGTTGTAAGCCTTTAGAGGGAGGATGACGATAAAAATACCATAATCTCATAAAATATGCTTTTGGACAGACCTTGCTGACGATGTACATGCGTTCTTTCAATTCCTAAACAGAGGAGTTATAAGGAAGATAATCCCTAGTCAACCCTTTTAAGCCAAAGAAGTAGGAGTTTTCTTTTTCACACAAATTGAAACCTTTAATCAGAACCTGGGGTAGGATAGTTTCTCAGTTAATCCAAATGCGCCTTCAGTCGCAAACCTTCACTTCATACACACCAAATGTCATCAAAAACATCCTTATGAATCAAAAGACCACGATGGTTCCCCATAAAATAGGCAGTCATTATCTCTCAAAAGAAAAAGCCCACTAAGTCAAAACCTACGAAGGAGACTTAAGAAAAAACCGGGTCATCCCGCTGACTGTAGTCTCAAAATAAATATAAAAAAATAGTCAGGAAAAAATCATGGATAATAAATCCAAAATAGGTTGCTACAAATCCTCGACAACAAAAAAATGTTGCAAAAATGACTGCCTTCACAAATAAGCTTAATTTATCCAAACCATCACCAAAATATCATTCCAGATTCAATAGGAGTTCAAACGTACAATTAACTGAGTTTAGGAATGTAGAACATCATGAAGAATGGGTGGGTGCAAATAAACTTTGAGCTTTATCCTTTGTTTCTTAAAGCGTGAACCAGGCCACGTCACAACCTTTTAAAAGTCCTAATTGAAGCATGGGTTAGTTCGAAAGCATACTGTTACAAAAGGTATCCTGGCTCCTATAAGGCTTACTGTAAATCCTGAGTTGAATTCATATTCTTGCAAAATTCTTTTGTTAAACACGCATTTTCAAAAAAAAAAAATTCAAGACAAACATAAACTTTGCATTGTTTGAATACAGTTGTTTGCATATGGCCAATTGATCGACAACAGAGAAATTCACACGACGAATATTCGATGAACAAAAATTATCTCGATGAACAAAATCACTTTAAATCCAATAATCAAGGGGACATGACATGTTATTGTCCAATTCATCAGTGGCAGTCAAGTCAAGATTCCAAGAAATCTCTCATAAAATCCTGAATAGCCAGGGGCAGGTCTCCGTTGAAACCACTTAGGGCATTAAACATGAATTCTAGTAAAGGGTTATGTACGACTAAGCAAACATTTTCTGGAAATGCTACAACACTTACAACTATGGACAGTGATATATCCCTACAAAGTCCCTTTCATAAGGTGATTCCTGGTAAAGTCGCCAGAGCCACCTCCAGAAGGCTATCCCCGATAAGCGCAGAATCCTCTTCAAACAAAAGTGGGACATCCTCCAGCCGATGACATAGTCAAACCCACCAACAAATAGAGGAGTTTGATCTTATCCCAACAAACGCACACATCACACTAGCTCCCAAACAGAAGGAGATTGCCAACAGTTTACCATCTTTTAGATACATTATAGATACAATCTAAATACAGGTTCATTCTGATGCCCATTCAATATTCTCTTGCAGATATAGTATGGATACGATCCAGACAAAGATCCATTCTGATGATTATTCAATCAGAATGGGATTCATTCAAGGCTCGGATTCATTATAACATTCCCCAGTTGGGTTGGTCAAAAGAAAGGGCCTTATGGATTTCTCCCTAAAGGAAACACCTCTCCAGCAGGTCGTCAAATTCTCTCTTTAACATGGTTTATTTCCTCAACAAACTATGAATTCCCCAGCTTGATTTTTCTTCTCAGACTATTGCAAATCAATGGACGGAACCCCTTAGCCCCCGGCAGAATCATTACAATCCCCAACAGAGTCGTTACTATCTCTGAAAGTGACTGTGAAGCCTGGAACCCGACTAGATAACAGTTGACTCCACTCCTCCAAAGCAAGTTACTGCGAATCCTAGACCTGAACAGATAATAGTTTAACTTCATCCTTCCTAGTAAGTTACCATGAAGCCTGGAATCCGACCAGATAACAGTCAACTTCAGCAAGTGGTTGCGAAGCCTGGAATCCGACCTGATAGCAATTGACCTCATATATTTCATCAGTTACCGTAAAGCCTGGAATCCGACCAGATAACACTTAACTTTATTCTCTCCAAATTTTGTTGTGAAACCTGGAATCCGACCAGATAAATGTTAAATTCAATAAGTTACCGCAAATCCTGGACCCAGCCAGAAAACAATTTGAGTTGCTGAAACCTGGACCCGACCAGATAACAGTAAATCTCAATTTTAAGTTACTAAAGCATGGACCCAACCGGATAATAGTTTAACTTCTTTAGTTACTGCAAAACCTGGACCCAACCAGAAAATAGTTTGAGTTGCTAAAACTTGGACCCGACCAGATAACAACAAATCTCAATTTTAAGTTACTAAAGCCTGGACCCGACCGGATAATAGTTTAACTTCTTCAGTTACTACAAATCCTGGACCCGACCAGAAAACAGTTTTTATTGCCGAAACCTGGACCCGACTAGATAACAATAAATCTCAATTTTAAGTTACTAAAGCCTGGACCCGACTGAGTAATAGTTTAACTTCTTTAGTTATTGCAAAGCTTGGATCCGACCAGAAAACAGTTTGAGTTGATGAAACCTGGACCCGACCAGATAACAGTAAATCTCAATTTTAAGTTACTAAAGCCTGGACCTGACCAAATAATAGTTTAACTTCTTCAGTTACTAAAAATCCTAGACCCGACCAGATAATAGTTTAACTTCTTCAGTTACTGCAAAGCTTGGACCCGACCAAAAAACAGTTCGAGTTGCTAAAATTTGGACCCAACCAGATACCAGTTAATCTCAAGATCAAATTGTTGAAACCTGAACCCGACCAGACAACAGTTTGAATTGCTGAAACCTAGACCCGACCAGATATCAGTTAACCTCAAGATCAAATTGTTAAAACCTGGACCGACCAGATAATAGTTTGAGTTACTACGAAACTTGGACCCGACCAGATAATAGTTTAACTTCTTCAAATCACTAACAAAACTCCTCTTCCCTAGTAGAGTTTTCCACTATCCCCAGTGAGTTTCTCCAAAGCATGGAATTCGACCAGATAACAATTAACTTCTTTATCCCTAACAAGTTGTTGTGAAGCCTGGATCCGACCAGATAACAACTAAACTTTCTTCCTCTCCAATTAAGAGATAGATCCCCGATAGAGCAATGGATAACTAAAACTCTTGAACTTTACTCCGTCAAGCAGAAATCAACATTCTCCAGAGTTTCCCTCAAGCAAAGTCAATATTCCCTGACAGAGTTCTCCTCAAACAACAAAACAAGAATCCCCAGCGTAAACATTCTAAAACAAGGTCTGAAGATGTGCATACTCTTCATCCCCAACATCAGTCCGTGATTTAACTTCCCAAGGCTCCCCAGCATTTGTCAAGGATTTATTTTCCAAGACAAAGATACATTTCAACAACATTCATAGCATATGCATACGAAGCGCATATAACACAACCTTATTTTTTAGAACATCATTACACAATGCATTTCATACATCATGACATTGCATACATCTAAATCTTTACCTTTTCAGGAAAGATCAATCAACAAATAATTATCATCAACAATTTTCAACAGGCCCAAGATTAGTTCCTGAAGCAAGACATAACAGTTATCTATGCGACAAGATGCAGCTTCACACAGGCTCATCATGAAACAATCTTACACGGATTCCTTCTAATTTCTAGATGCAGCTTCACACGGGCTCATCAAGAAGCAATCTTACACGGGTTCCTTCTAATTTCCAGATGCAGCTTCACATGGGCTCATCATGAAGCAATCTTACACGGGTTCCTTATAATTTCTAGATGCAGCTTAACACGGGCTCATCAAGAAGCAATCTTACACAGGTTCCTTCTAATTTCCAGATGCAGCTTCACACGGGCTCATTAGAAGCAATCATACACGGGTTCCTTCTAATTTCTAAATGTAGCTTCACACTGGCTCATCATGAAGCAATCTTACACAAGTTCCTTCTAATTTCCAGATGCAGCTTCACACGGACTCATCATGAAGCAATCTTACACGGGTTCCTTCTCGTACATTTCCAGATGCAGTTTCACACGGACTCATCCCGAAGCAATCTTACACGGATTCCTGATAACGAGAAAACGTATCATATAATTACTATGCTTTTTCCCGATTTTATATTACATTAAGTCGTCTAACCCCCGATTATTCCGAGTTTATTTGTCTTTTTATAGGTATAACATTTGTCAACTCAAACCAATGAAAAAGGACAACATGAAGAAGGCTAGACAATAAACAAAGAGAAAAAGAACTAAAAATACAAAGTTTGGATTTTTGGAGCAGTGACGATCGTCACACCCTTGTGACGGGCGTAACGCCCCCCAACTTGGAATAACGCTTGTCACACATCACTGACGAGCGTAATGCGCTATTTAAGCGCGTTACGACCGTCACCCACCTGTGACGACCGTCACGCGCGTGAAGATGGACGTTGCAAATGGGTGGAGACGTGGGCAACGCAAGGGCAGACTTGTTCTCCTATTTTCCCTCCACTCAGTAACCATGCTCCCTATATTTCCTCCACTCAACCTTTTCTCAAGACACTTTCAACTGCTATTTCCTCTGCTATATATATATATATATATATATATATATGTGTGTGTGTGTGTGGTAGTGCAAAGCTGAAGGGGTCGAAGGAATTTTCCCAGAACAAATTTATTACTTTTGCAATTATTTTTATTTCCTTGTTTTAGAGCATTTTTCCACATACTGTAATTCCTACTTCCAGTATTATTTCCAAGCTTTAGTTTTAGGTGTTAATTCTTCATTCAAGAATTAACACAATTTATTTACTTCAATCAAGCTGCAAGGAATATTGTAACACTTAAAGATTACCATAGCAACTTTAATTCCATGTTTTTATTGCAATTAATATTTATTCATTTTTTGTATTATGCCAATTATTTTTATGAATTATATTTTGAATTGCATTGTTGTTAAATCTATTATGTCCGGCTAAATTATTCGTACCGGTATGTGACTCTTAAGAACCGAAAGAATTCAGTGATACCTTGGCCAAAAATATTTATTTATAAAACAATTTCTGGTTTCCAATTTCCAAGATTAATTTAACTACCCTTGTCACGAGAGTGAGAGGTTAATTAACACGATTTTGCCATGAGAGTGGGAAATTAATTAAGGCAAGAACCTGCATGCGAGAGCTAGGGTTCAACCCAGATAGTGGTAACGAAAAATTAATTTTTAAATACACGAGAGTGTTTTAATAAATTAATTAAACTCAAATTGTTTTCAAAAAGTGTTATTAAATTTAAAGTGCATCCACTAGGTTTAGTAGCATAACTTATTTCATGAACACGAGAGTGTATGTCTCAGGTTTTTAAACAATTAGTTTTTACTGAAATACTTTATAGGCCAAGCGATTCACCGAATTCCCGAAGTCCGACTATCACATACCGGTATAACTATTACTATTATTTTTAATTAAACTGTTTCCCCCCAAAAATCGAATATTCATCGCTTAGTTAAACAAACTGCAACATTAGATCATATGCGATTGATCCTCAGTCTTTGTGGGTTCGATTATCTTTTAAAACTAGAACGACTAAACTGTATACTTGAAGTTAGTATCCCGATAGACTTATAAAGTCCCGATCAAGTTTTTGGCGCCGTTGCCGGGGACTGGTAGTCAATTAATTACGATTCTTCTGTTGCGCGTTTAGACTATACGACAGAAACCCTCTTTCGATTTGTATGCCAAATACTCACTCCCGAAGCGAGTCTTTGCATCTATGAATCTTGTCCCAATTACTATGTATCACCCAAAAATTTTCTACAACTCCCACTCCGAGTATTTCGAGGAATCACAAGAATCCCATAAATCTGACCTCGAAATACTATTGGAGAATTTCAATGCGTCATAGACTCATTCTCACCCGAATTACCTTTCCAACCACCAATCCCAACGTTTTGAGGAATCATAAGAATATTATAATTCCAACCAAACTTATCCTCAACCAAATTTCCCCTACAATCACTACACCCAATATTTCGAGGAGACGCAAGTATCCTATAAATCCGAACTCGAAATATTACTGGGAAATTTTAATGAAATATCAATGATGACAAAGCGCTTTATGGAAACACAAAATGCGACTCTAACTCAATTTGAAGAATCAGAAGAATCGCATGATTTCAACTTCGAAACATCAACGGAGGATCCTGACGCGACGCTAATTCACTCTAGGTTAGAATCTCTGATGGAGCACTTTGTAGAGACACAAACTGTCCAGAACAAGGAGTTTAGAAAACAAAGTCTTCAAAACAGTGAAAACCTTAGGCAACTGACCACTGTGGTTGAGTCGCTCGCGACCCACAACATAGCCTTAGAGACTCAAATCTCCCAGCTTGAACAAAACCCTCTAGGACCCTTCCCTGAGGAGAAATTGGATGTTGTAACAACCAGTAGTGAAAAACAAGTTGAAAATCCTAAGGAGAGTGATAATGAGTTTGAGGAGAGTAATGATGTGGACGAGGAGAGTTCAGACGAGAAAAGAGTAAAGATTGAGAAAAATCCTCCAACGCCATCTAAAAGGGAGGTTGTAGAAGAGGTAGAAAAGGGAGCACCTATTGTTATGCCTTACCCCTATACCCCACCGTTTCCTTTCTCGAAAAGTTTTATGGAAGCTCAGATAGACTCCCAATCTAAAACATATGTGGAGGTATTGGAAAATATCCACACTAATGCACCCTTGTTGGAAGTCTTGCATACAAAGAGGAAATTAGAGGGCCGTGAAACTAGGGATATAATTATTTTTAAGAGGGTAAGGTTAACCTTTGAGGTGGTGGATGAAATCACTAAGCCCAAACTTGAAAAGTTGATACTTAGGATAGATCCAGAACCACCACCACAAGTTCAGAAGAATGCACTACCCCACAAAAGAAAGAAAAGAAAAGGTGAGGGATATGTGAGATGGCTTGATAAGTGGCCATGGAAAATGACAACTACTAAAAGTTCAACCGAGGAGTCATCCTCGAGAGAACCACCATGAGTGCTTGCAATTCTGAGCTGTCGAGCTATCGACGTTAAACAAAGAGCTGCGTGGGAGGCAACCCACGTATTTGTTTTTGCTATTATTTCTGTTTGTTTTTTACTTTTGTATTTCTTTTCCGTTTCTACATTTATTTCTTTTAAAGCTTTATTTTCATTACTTCTAAAAAATTTTATACAACTGCTGCTGATTTTCAAACAACTTTACAGGTTTTCTGAAAGGTCTTTTTCTATCCTACCTTCTCCCCTGATTTGCTTCCCTCCGTTTACTATATACTATGGAAACCACTTTTAGAGGCAGGAACCAAAAGAGGAGGTTTGAGGAATTATCACACAGAAATATTGGTATGACCTTATATTATGATGAACCCATAATGGACACTTTAGGCATTAAGGATAGTGTCTATTATCTGTTTAGCCAGCTGGGGTGGGAAAAAGCCCACATTAAATCTAGGTTTGTTACATACCGCGAGCTCACCCTTGAGTTTCTGAGCTCCTTAGTTCATATACCCGAGTGCGGTTTCGGAACTAGAAAGGGATTTATAGCCTTCAGGTTATTTGGTATTGAATTTTCTTACACCCATAAAGAATTAGCCGACCTTCTAGGATTCCCTAGCGGACCTTTTGCTTTTTCTACCACCCAGGCAGCGTTAATGGATTTTGAGCTAGACTATTTTTGGGGAACTTTAATCGGGAACTACCACCCTGAGCCGGATAGCATGGATAATAATGAAATACACAACCCCGCTATCCGCTATTTCCATAAGATTCTAGCACATACCATTTTCGGAAAAGAACAGAACCGCACTGCCGTATCTAAAGATGAGATATTTTTGCTGCAGTGCATGACCCAAGGCCGGCCTGTAAATGCAGTGCCATTCTTGATGCAGACATTTACCCGCATTTCTGAGAACCCTAGCGAGCCAATCATCATAGGAGGCCTGGTTACCATGATTGCTAACGCCCTCGGACTTAGATACCAGCTACATAGGAGCACACAATTTGGTTACATCCGCCCTATGAACATTGATTTTTGTTTCCACCTACGAATAATAGGTAACCTAGGTCCTGCACCCTTCGATTACTTGATAAGGGACGAAGTAGTCACAGTATTTACACTTCCTAACCATGCCAAAACAAGTGCCCATAATCGCGACAATTAGTTGTATGAGCTTAACCCTCCCGTCCACCCTTCGACACCTGAGACACCCCAATCCTACCAAGTTTATGATACCACATTGTTTGATGAGAGTGACCCCGAGACCCCTCCTGGTTACCATGATGGTAACAACATCGTAGAGGATGTTGATGCCCCTGCAACAACAAAAGGAGATTATGCTAAAAATTTGAATAAGATCTTTTCTACGCTGGATGTTTACCAGACGGACATCAATGGAATCAAGAACGTGTTGCAGGATATGCGTATGGACGTGATAAGCTTAACTGATATAACTGTGGAACAGTTTTATCACATACATACAGCTTTCGAAGACTTGAAGACGCGACTAGGATGAAGCAGCAGAATTAGCACTTATTTTTACCTTGTGTTTTATGTTTCTAGGCAATTTATGATTTCATTTTAAACAAGTTTACTCTTTACAGTTTTTAAAGTTCTGTTAGAAACATATATTTGTTTCAATTTCAGTTTATTTTCATTTCAATTTCAGTTTATTTTATTTCATTTTCAGTTTATTTTGATTTTCATTAAATTTACTGTGTGTTACATCTAATATTATATTCACTTATCATATTATCATTTTTGCAAAATTTTGTTATACGATGTATGTTGGAAATACTCTGCATGTATTGAATTATTGTGTTATAATATTTTGGAATTATACTGTTTCGTCCATTTCATAAATATGATTATTTGCACCTGTAACGATCGTAACGTCCCCATGACGAGCGTAACACGCGTTTCACTGTGTTACGCCCGTCAGCCCATTGTGACGGTCATCACGCGCGCCTAATAGCAGATTCTGCTATTACAGCAACCGTTCCACTTTCCATTCATTCTTCCCTTTTTTCCCAAATCCGTAACAGTACCCATTCAAATTTTCTCTCAAATTCCAACACTTAAACTCCATCAACCCACTACTCAATCCACATTCGAAACCATTTTCACGATTAAATATTTTGCATGTACTATGACCAACAACCAGCAAAATCAAATGAACGCAACACTTGAAAGAAGGCAACATGAGCAATTTGAGTCTCTGTGCGCTCAAAACGCTCATATCTTGACTAGGAAGCGCAACATGAATGAGAGGTTAGATGAGGCCCTGTCAGAGCTTGACGCCTTAAGGATGGACGTCAGCACCCTTGGTTTCTAAGACACTGACACAGAAGCCACTCCTACCAGACGCTCTCGCACCAGGAGTAGAGGACGTGGTCACCAGTAGTTTTTCTTTATTTATTTTATGTAGTTTATTATTTTTTCTGTTTCATTTCCTTTCCGTTTGTTTTTGTAATTATACTTCCCCGCCTATACACCGCAACATTGAGGACAATGTCGGATTTAGTGTGGGAGAGGTACCATTCCTTCATTTATAAACTAGTAATTTTTATGATACATCTCGATTTAAATTCTTCACTCTATTCAGCCATACCAAAAAAAATTTTATCTTCGCATTAGCCCGACATACCTATTCTAACGAAATCCCCAGTTAGGGAAGCCGAAAATGACATAACAAGATTGATACAGTTATGACACCGTAGACTTCCTATTTACGCGATCCATTTCAATAACCATTATACCGACATCTAGAGTTTTTAGTTCTACAGTAACCCCTAGTAGTTTATACTAGCAGTCAGCACTGTCTTGACACAAACCACGTGGAGAATCGATGAATATAAGTGTTTGATGCCTGATCATTAAAATGTCCTTCCTATCTCGCTGCTAAAAGAAAAGAAATTTTATGCACCAAAATAAACGGTCACATATAAGTTGAGAAAATAACGAAGGAATCCAGTGTAGGTTGGTTCAGAGGTATCTAGTTCTGAACTCGGTAGGGCGTGCTATGGATCGATCCCCCACAACCTCCAACTTGGATAACATATGTAGGGTTGCCACATTCATGTACCAGACCCCGTGCTAAAAGGATCAAAGTCACTAACCGGTTACTCCACTACGTGCGTGTTAAGACAAAGGGCTTAATGTGATTGCGCCAGAACAAAACCGGGTGAAAAAGATACGAGGAACTCTGGGCAGAATTATAACGGAACTGTTGGATAGCTCGTTTGAAATGGAAGCCTACGACTAAGCTTATTGCTTGTGTCATTAGCGTATCTTTAGTGTTTCACTCAAGTATTGGCTGAACCGACGAGGATTTCCCGAAATTACTTTAAAAATCCAAGGTATGTCATGCTTATGCGCTTGACAAAACTTGTCCGACCTTTCGAATGACTATTTGCTTGAGGACAAGCAAAGGTTTAAGTATGGGGGAATTTGATAACGAGAAAACGTATCATATAATTACTACGCTTTTTACCGATTTTATATTATATTAAGTCGTCTAACCCCCGATTATTCCGAGTTTATTTGTCTTTTTACAGGTATAACATTTGTCAACTCAAACCAATGAAAAAGGACAACTTGAAGAAGGCTAGACAATAAACAAAGAGAAAAAGAACTAAAAATATAAAGTTTTGATTTTTGGAGCAGTGACGATCGTCACACCCTTGTGACGGGCGTAACGCCCCCCAACTTGGAATAACGCTCGTCACACATCACTGACGAGCGTAATGCGCTATTTAAGTGTGTTACGACCGTCACCCACCTGTGACGACCGTCACGCGCGTGAAGATGGACGTTGTAAATGGGTGGAGACGTGGGCAACGCAAGGGCAAACTTGTTCTCCTATTTTCCCTTCACTCAGTAACCATGTTCCCTATATTTCCTCCACTCAACCTTTTCTCAAGACACTTTCAACTGCTATTTCCTCTGCTATATATATGTGTGGTAGTGCAAAGCTGAAGGGGTCGAAGGAATTTTCCCAGAACAAATTTATTACTTTTGCAATTATTTTTATTTCCTTGTTTTAGAGCATTTTTCCATATACTGTAATTCCTACTTCCAGTATTATTTCCAAGCTTTAGTTTTAGGTGTTAATTCTTCATTCAAGAATTAACACAATTTATTTACTTCAATCAAGCTGCAAGGAATATTGTAACACTTCAAGATTACCATAGCAACTTTAATTCCAGGTTTTTATTGCAATTAATATTTATTCATTTTTTGTATTATGCCAATTATTTTTATGAATTATATTTTGAATTGCATTGTTGTTAAATCTATTATGTCCGGCTAAATTATTCGTACCGGTATGTGACTCTTAAGAACCGAAAGAATTCAGTGATACCTTGGCCAAAAATATTTATTTATAAAACAATTTCTGGTTTCCAATTTCCAAGATTAATTTAACTACCCTTGTCACGAGAGTGAGAGGTTAATTAACACGATTTTGCCACGAGAGTGGGAAATTAATTAAGGCAAGAACCTGCATGCGAGAGTTGGGGTTCAATCCAGATAGTGGTAACGAAAGATTAATTTTTAAATACACGAGAGTGTTTTAATAAATTAATTAAACTCAAATTATTTTCAAAAAGTGTTATTAAATTTAAAGTGCGTCCACTAGGTTTAGTAGCATAACTTATTTCATGAACACGAGAGTGTATGTCTCAGGTTTTTAAACAATTAGTTTTTACCGAAATACTTTATAGGCCAAGCGATTCACCGAATTCCCGAAGTCCGACTATCACATACCGGTATAACTATTACTATTATTTTTAATTAAACTATTTCCCCCCAAAAATCGAATATTCATCGCTTAGTTAAACAAACTGCAACATTAGATCGTATGCGATCGATCCTAAGTCTCTGTGGGTTCGATAATCTTTTAAAATTAGAACGACTAAACTGTATACTTGCAGTTAGTATCCTGATAGACTTATAAAGTCCCGATCAATTCCTTCTCATATATCTCCAGATGCAGCTTCACATGGGCTCATCCGAAGCAATCCAACACGTGTTCCTTCTAATACAGTTTCAGACACGGCTTAACACGGGTCCGTTCCAGCATATCATTCAGATTAAATTGACCAAAGATTTATTCTGATTCTTCTTCCAATTTCTACCAATAGTCACTCCGGATGGCATCTGTAAGCCCATCTCCGACAAACTCTTCATCACCTCTCCAAATGGCATATTTAAACCCATTTGTCGTAACCCAAATGTGTCCTACCCCGATGATTTTATCTTCCAAGATTAGAATAATAAAGAAGAATTTAACTAAGGATGGTACAACAATATCTGATGGCCCATTCTTAATATTTAAGTCAATCAAGGGTGTATTTTTAATTCAGGAAAATGGGGCTTTCTAAATCAGAAAGACTCGCGTATTCGTGAATCCATTCGCGAGACATGTTGGCCATTGGCCCATGCAATTCGTAAATGGAAATTAATGGAGTAACTATAAAACTCTAAATTATTAAATAGTCGTAGTAAAAGAGAGGTTGCAATTAAATTAAGTCCGCTCAAGTTTAAATTGTATAAGCTTATATAGGTTAAGTTGATTTTAGTAAAAATAGGGGGTGTAGTTACAAATTACAAGCCCATTAAGATTTGGTTAAAACAAATATATTTGTTGTTTTCTTTTTTATTGTTAAGCTCTTATAATAACAGCTTCATTAAAAAAATTAAATATTATTTGATATTTGTTTATTAAAATGTTTAAGAAAAAAAACAAACTAGAATTGAGCCAATTGGGCCTGGTTTTACTGAAAACATTTTTGTTGTAATGTTGTTACTAGAAAAAAATCATTTTATTAAAACAGTTTGTTTTCATCTTACTAAAAAGGCATGTTTGTTAAACTTTTATATAAAAAATTATTTTGAAAAAAAAAAGATTTGTTGGTTAATTCCAGATTTGGCCCAATTGATGTCAAAAATATAGGGATGTTTGCAGTCCACATTGGGCCCAAGGGAATTTAAAAAAAGACTGTTTGTTAATTACCAATGTAGCATTTTTTTACAGTAATGGTTAGTTGTTAAAATATATATACATTTAATGTTATTAGATACAACTAAGGCTCAAGTCCCCTAAACTAACGATGGCCCAAAAATCACAAAAACGGGCACTATGCAAATTAGAACGGAATAGACGCAAACTAACAGGTACTATAGAAATTAAAGAAATCTGCAAATCTTCATCAAATCTCTTAAACAACAGATTTCCAAAATCAGAAATGCAAAATCTCAGCGAATCAATCCAGTCTCTAACACACAAATATATATTACAATATTCAAATATTACAGAAGAAGAACCAAATCAATTATAGATAATCAGAATCAATTAACAAGTAAATCTAAATCCCTAATCCCTAACTAATTGTAACGACAACCCTAAAAAATTTCCTAATTATATAAATAAATAGAAAATGAATACAGGGAGGGGGGCTAGCTAACAGAAAAGAGAAGAAAAAATATATAGTTGGATATTTATAGAAAGTGGAGAAGGAGGAAGATTTGTACAGAAGCAGAGGACGCGACCAAGGAGGAAGAAGAAGGGGTTATCCGGAGACGAAGCGATTAGAGTTTCATTGACTAAAACCCTAACCCCATAGCCAACCCTCACCGCTGCCACTGGAAACCGTTGATAACCCTATCATCATTGTTATCTGCCATCGACTTTAACGCCTCCACCACCATTAACCTGGGACACTGAGAGGATTAGCCCCAGGATTGGACAAAGAAGGCCAGAACCAAAGCAATCGCAAAAGAGGGTAAAACAAGCTTAGCGTTTTCTTTCGTTGATTTATCTGTTCTTAGGGGTGTTCAAAACCAAACCGGCCCAATAGAAAACCGCAAAACTGAACCAAACCAAACCGAAACCGCAAAAAACCGCATTTGGTTCAGATGTGTTTGGGTCATTTTCTCGCGGAACCGCACGGTTCGGTTCGGTTTGCGGTTTGTATTTTACAAACCGAACCAAACCAAACAAAACCACATTATGTTATAAAATCTTACTAACCAATATATATTTCTTTAATTCTTTAGAGAAATAAACATGTATTATGTGTATATTTTATCATACTTTGTATTATATTCATTTTAATTTACAAATCATAAAAAAATAAAATATTATTCATTTATAAATACTATTTTCACAAAATATATTTTATCGTATTCTTTGTATAATATTTATTTAAGAATGCAATCTTGTTTATATCATTCTTTAGATTTAGATAAAATTATAATACGCAATTTTATGTATCAAATTATGAACTTATTTTGACAATTATAAATTTTTTTATGGTAATGTACGAACAATTAAATACAAAATTATATTTTCCTCTATATTTGTTTGTATGACTTAATAATTTTTTTTGTAAAAAACCGAACCAACCGAACCAATTCAAACCGCATTAGTTTAGTTTGGTTTGGTTCGGATTTATTTTTAAAAGTCAACCGAACCAAACCGAACCACGTGTTTTTTTCTCTTGCGGTTCGGGTGATTTTTTGCTTCAAAACCGCCCAAACCGCACCGCGAACACCCCTAGTTTGGGGTGTCCGGATTCGTAAGGAGGGGGTTATGTACAAGGAATCGCCACTGAGAGTTGGGTAGGGTTCGTGAGAGGAAGGGCTTGGTGTTCACGAGCGAGAGAGAAGGGGAACGGCGAGAGAGAGAAAGTGAGTTGGCTGTAAATGTTGTTTGCAGAAAAACGTAAATAAAAACAAATGTTATTATTCAGTATTGTTCCAATACGCGCGCACTCACCCTCATTAACGTGGTCCTTCAATCCCATCCACATGATCTTGATCAGACGACCATAAGCCAAGTCTGTATCATAAGATCTATACACCTCGCTACACACAATCACCCTAGACTCCCTTTCAAACAATAATGGGCCTCAGCCCACTGTTACTCACACCCCATTCCAACTGTTTACTAAAAGCTCAAAACATTTTGCACCCCCTCTGTGCAGAAACGTTTGGGCCAGCCGGGCTTCCTTTTAGCACCACCAGTATTTACTTCTTAACAAAAAAATACACCCCCCAGGTTTACCTAAATTACTAATATTTTTTATTATTTATTTTTGCAAACCCCTAAAAAACACCAACCCTATACGAACTACAAATTGGGACTCTGATTCCTCATAAGAGGATACGTAGGCACGCGATCTAAAATCGTGGCGAGTCTTGCTAATTAAAACTTAAAACCCCGTTTACCCCAAACTTAAACCTATAGCTTAATATTATTGTGAATAAGGTGGGTGAAAGGTGCCTAACACCTTCCTTTCGTCTAATTGAGTCCGAAACCTAGAATCTCTGTCTGCGAATTAGGGTTTTCTGTTAGGTTCCCTTCCCTTAGGATAAAAACTAATAGTGGCGACTCTTGATTTGAAATCCAGTCGCAACACCATTCCCGACACAATCAACCAACACATCATCGAGTGCAAATTTCTGGGCACTCTAGTATTCAATCATCTTCCACCTTTAAGTCACGAATGGCGGACCCGCCAATCTAACTTTTCAGGTTTAAGAAGATTGAAAAGGAGCAGCTGTTGTACCCCAAAATTTTCCCTCTCTTTTTTCAAGGATTCTCAAGGAATCGATCAGACAAAATCATCTCCAAAGCACTGAGACTCCAAATTAGCATTTTGACTGAGAATGTCCAATCTTTGACTTTTGACCTAGTACATGACTTATTGGTTAGAAACGTGATCTCAAGGATTTAAGTGCATCATTTCGACCTAGTCGCATATTTCAATTCACCTCCCGAGATCAGTGGATTGATAGATGAAATTTGGTCAACTGATGAAAAGTCAATTGTACACTGAAAAGTTAAACTTTGACTTTTTGGTCAAATTTGAGTTTTGAAAATTACATTTCATCAAGGCATTCAAAATATGAAATTTGATCATCAAAAATCAAGAAGGTCAAAAATCAAACTTGGAAAGACTTGGAAATTTTTTCTAAGTATTTTCCATACATGATTAATTTCATTACCTTATGACATCTTTCTTCACTACAATTCAAAATAATTCAAGAATGTTACAAATAATTCAAGTTATTACAAGACTGCATTTTTTAAGTTAGAATTTGTTAAGTTACAAATCCTAAAGCCTTGTCTTGTTTGAACTTTTCCCTTTGACTAAATCCACAAAAACAACCCTGCTATGCTGTCACAGTCTGCTCCAAAACCTGCAATGTTGCCCTAAAAATATGCATCATATCAGTCCCATGTTTGCACCAAATTAGCATATAAGAGCTTCTCCTAAAAAGGCTATGAAACAGCATACCCAAAAAGTTCAAAAATTCATTTATTTCTCTCCCAAACTTCAGCCAACTTCATCTACATATAAATTGTTTTCATAACACATAAAGGGTGGTTTTTAGAGAGAGAAGAGAGAGTTTTGAACAAAAATCTAACAGAAATTTTCTTGTAACTTCTTCTCATCTTCAGTTCTATCTTCATTCACAAAAAAAACAAAAAAACTCAAACCATTGTTCCACCTTGCAAAGCTCTGCCATAAACCAGCTAATCATTTCATATCACATAGAGATTGTTCAAGCACAAGAACAGTTTCTGTAGTGCCCTTATCTTCACTTTCTAAACAAAAGACAATATTATACAACTTGACAGTTTGGAGTTTGGTTCAGCAACTTTCAATACAGAAGGAGGTTCAACAACTTTTTGGAGGTTCATTGAAGTCTAAACAACATCTTGAAAAGTGTTCAGACTCAAAACATAATGTGAAGTTTCAAGGTAAGTCTTCTTGGCTTCGCATTTTCCATACATCATCTTTGGTTAATTTGTGAAGATAGAATGTAGTAATCACTACCCTTTGAATTTAACCATTTACTTGTTGTTCATTTTTATCAATTATATGTTGAAAACATATTGATACATGCAAAAGAATGATGATATAGGCAAAAAACTACAACATGAGTCGACACATACCCACATGGGTCGACTCATTCTAGTGACAAAACAAGGTATGAGTCAACACATGGCCTTATGCATTGACTCATACTGTTATCCAAGCCCCAAAATAGAAGGAAGAAAGGTGCATGAGTCGACACAAAACCCGTATGTTTCAATACAAACAGGTGCATGAGTCAACACATCCCATTATGCATCGACTCATACTGTTATCCAGGCCCCCAAATAGAAGGATGAAAGGTGCATGAGTCGACACAAAACGCGTATGTGTCAACACAAACAGGTGCATGAGTCGACACATCCCATTATGCATCGACTCATATTGAGTCGATTTTGTTTTACAGGAGCAAGAAGAGTTATGTGTCGATGCATAGCAGCATTGTGTCGACACATAATAGTTCAAAATGCAATTTTTCTTTCTTTTTACACTGTATTTACATTTTTCACAGATTTTCTTCATTACTGTTCAGCTATTCGATATGGTTGTAATAATTAGACATCTACTTCATCCCCATTTGTAAATTATACCCCCACTCCTATAATGATGTAATAGCGTAGGATTTTAATTTCCACAAATTTATTGCTTTTCATATGATTGTTAGTAATTAGGGTGTGTATGGCAAGATAAAATCAATGCTTAGAAAACCCTGCGTTGGCACAGAAGTAAATTAATCGTGTCCTTACCTGAAAAGGGTTTTTAGAGAAAGGGTGCTCGAGCGCACAAAATGGTTTGAATTTGTTTTGTGTTTTGTTACCTTGAAAAAGGGTTTAAGTATGATTAGCATGTTTTTGATTTGCTAAGAAAATGAGTTTTTGTTTTAGATGCAAGGATGCAAAAAGGGGAAGAAAAGAGTCTAAGGGAGACTAGCCTATTTCTAACCTAGTGTTATCATACAATGGTAGTCCTAAGGTTTAGATTAACAAAAGGGAAACGTCTACCTAATGTTAGCATGCATGGTTTGCAACCTAAGGTCTAATTTGCATCCGAAAGGAGCAAGCACATCCTAAGGGAACATGGTATGTACAGGGACAAAGCAAGCAAGCCAATAAGATCAAGAGAGCACCTAAAGAGATCCTGCCTAGGTTAGCATGCCAAAGAAAGTCTAACAAAACTTTCCTATAGGGAACATGCAATGAGAGTGAAGTCGTGATCTCAATTTCTAAATTGAGTGACTCATCGATCAACAAGAAAGAAAAGAAAGCGATAACATCCTATAGGGAGCATGCACTGAGAGCGAAGTCGTGATCTCAATTTCAAAATTGAGTGACTCATCGATCGGCAAGAAAGTAAACAAACACAAGCACAACACATATAGAAAATGAAGTGCGGAATGCCTGCTACAGGTCTTTAAACAGCGACTTCGAGCGCACGCTCTTTATTTCCTACTTCTCATGATATCTAGAAAGCAATAAAGTGCGAAAATAAGGAACAAAATGAGGTCGCGATGATACTGAATGGAGAAGGTTCATTGCCTCTTCAAAGCCACGCAAGTGATAGGAAAACTCTACAGAAGTTGCTCCGCATGAGTGATCAAAAATTAGTCTCCAAGTATTCCATATTGCAAAAGTTACATCAACATTCTATCACAAAATCTTAGCTAAAAAATGACAACGAAAATGATTATAGAACATGAAAATAAATATTAGAAAATTCTAATAAAATTCTAAAGAGAAAACCTAGGAGTTCAAAAATATTTCCTAAAATGTTCTAACTATTTTTTAGGTTATTTTTCATACAATAAAAATTAACAAAAGCCAATAAAATAAAATTGATGAAAAAAAAAATAAAAAATATAAATGTAAAGAGTTCAGGGGGTGCTAAGATGGATTCAGGGGTGTAAAATAGTAAACAGTTCTAAGCCCATTCTGCAAGTCCAAATAGCAGCTTTTTGTGCCAGGAAATAAGCTACCAAAAACGTGCCAATGAGCTTAAGCAAGGCACCAAAAACCCGGCCCAAGTCCAAGCATCACCTAATCATTACCCTAATTCAGCATTATTTGTATTATTATATGTGTTTAAAAGAAGAAGAAAAATCAATTAAAACAATTTAAAAAATATGCAAATTGAAAGAGGATCTAGGGTTATGAAGTTTGTCTCTTCACTTCTTTCCTCTCTCACGCGGCGCCGCGAAACTCCGTCCCCCATAGCCTTTTCTTCATGGTCGTCTTGCTCCGGCTTCCAAACACGGTGATATCAACCTTCTCTACTTTGTTGATACAACACCACTTCGCTCCTCTTCTACTCTCTCAATGCACAAACAGCGTCTCAATCTCACCTTCTTCATTTCTATTTTAGTCGCGCTCTTCTCAAACACAATGCCAGCCAAACTTAAGCCTCCGCCTCATCCGATACTCCTTCGTCGATCGACTTTACCGTCACGGCGAACACCTCTGTCTCATTTTTCTCATGGTCTCGGCGATGATTTATTAGCTTTTGATTAATGCCTTCAATCCACAAAACCGAAAATGCAGAATAGAATGGAGGAGACTTACCGACCGGAGAACTCCGGTGACTCTTCCACAGCGGTGAAGATGAGAAGTCCATAGGTAAATTCTTCACTCTATTATTCTTATTCTTTACGTCTTTTATTTTACTTTTGTGCTTTTCATTATCGATCTGTTGCGATGCGTGAGACGTTGTTGTTGCATTACGGTTTACAGAAATTCTGAAGATAACTGACGATGTTGTTGAATATACGATTTGCAGATTGATGATGCAGTGATGAAGATGTCGATATCAGGTTTTTGAAGATTGAAGATTGGTGATGATGATGATGATGAATACGTTTTATAGAGAGCCTTAAGGACTGTGGAGTTTGAAAATCCTTCTCAGAATTCAAGAACATATTAGAGAAGATGAAGATTATCCTTGAAGTAGAGAAAGAACCAAGAGTTTTTCTAGTTTTTGTGATGGTGATTCTTCCACACGATTGAAGAATGATTTAATTGCAAGGTAATTTTCTGTTATATTCTGTTAGAGTTTGTTAGAGCTGGATTCAATCAGAGCCCTTGATCCTTGATTTTCTGTTATAGATTCATTGGTTAGATTCAGAGCTAACTTTGCTTTGATATTTTTGTAATTCGTTTTTCTGTTACTTGTTGGCTGCATATTCCTTACTGGTTAGAGGGAAGATTAGTGAGTTGGGTTCTATTATGCAGTTGGTTTAATTTTGACTTAATCCCCTGACCTTTCCAGCTGATTTTTTCCTCTTATTTTCTTCATGTTGCTGACTTAATTCTGCAGGCTGCTTGTACTGATATTTTTCTCTTTGTTCTGAATTGTTAGTCTAAATTGGTGCAGGATATTGTTGATACTGTTGCTGGAAGAAGTTTTTCACGGTTCTGTTAGAGGTTTGAACAATTCTTCTATTTTCTGTTTAAGTTTTGGTTAGGAATTCTACAGGTTGGTTATAGTATGTGTGTATTGATGTGTGGTCTGCATATACGAATGAGAAAATTATGACATTGGTTGTACAGGTTGGCGCCAAGGCAAATTGGAGTGGTTTTGAAGGTATGGATGATTGAAGTCGGCGTGAAGAAGAAGGCCTGGACGTGAATTTTGCAAGGAAGATGTGGATGAAGCAAGGTTGAACTAGGGTCGTGGCTTGAATAAGATTGAAGATGATGCTTGGTCATGAAGATGGAAGACTTAGGCACTTAGATTTTAATGCTTTCTTGTAAATTTTTGATGTATTAAAATATGACAGGAATGTAACCTTGGAAAATACTTGAAATGATGTAATGATTTATGCTGTAAATGGCCATGACTTTTGGAAACTTTTGAAGAAGTGAAAAACACAAGAAGGGGGGGTTGAATTGTAAAACTTGAAATCAAATGCAGACAACACGTTATTTGTATCCTGGTTTGTTTGATCTCAAACTACTCCAGTCCACCCGTCAAGGTGATTTCGCCTCTCTCCAACGAGGTCTTAATCCATTATATTCAACTGAATATTACAACTGCTTTAACAACTGCTAAAGCCTTCTTGAGTCAAAACCACAAACCGGTTTCTCAAGGAAATACTTTCTTACAGATAAATGAAATCTAAGTGTGTTGAATGTTTTCTACAAAACTGTTTATCACAACTGTGATACTACACAAATTAAGCTTATGAGAACTAGAATGCTAAAACAATAGAGTAAGTAATTTGAGAGCTTTAGCAAACTGTGAATGAGGATGAAGATGAATCGCTTTAGGCGTGTAGAGAGTTTTAGAGCATTAGCCAATTCGTTCCTCATTTGCTTGTTTATATAGCATTGGAAATGATATGTTGGAGTCAGTTATTCCGTTTCAATGCCAATTACATTCTTTCCATATTGAGAAGATCTTTGTCTGGAATAATGTCGTTGATAATAAAGTATCTTGAATGCACAGTACCGTTGCCAATTAAGCGTGTTCTGGCTTTGGCTTATTCTGACGCTGCTAGGTGCTGATGAATTGTTATGGTCTTGATCAGAGTTTAGATTGTTACGCGCAGATCTGTTCATCAAGCTTCAGCGTAAGCACATGCTTTGATCTTCTGATTCTGGCATTTGATATAACATCCTCTGATGCTGATGTTGATATTTCATCTTCTGATGCTGATGATGATATTCTTATGCTGATACTCATCAGAGTTTCTGTAAAACACAATATAATTTTTAGGTAGCATATATGTCTTACATGAATCATACAATTTATATAATCTTGCATTTTGTTATCATCAAAACTTTAACTTAGGGTAGTAGATTCAAACTTTGTTCTAACAATCTCCCCCTTTTTGATGATGACAAAAACTAGATTTTTTCAATTGAAAATTAACGAGAAAAGTATCAGAGATAACCAAATAATAAATTGTATCAGAATTAAATAGGAAGTTATCAAAGATAAGAAGATAAGGGATAAAGAGGTATCAGAGTTTAGATCGGAAAGACTCCCCCTGAATTTATTACTTCCCTTTAATTCCATGAGTTCTTTAGGATTGGATCTTTATTGACTTTCTTTGAACATCAGAACATCAGAGCTTCAGTGTATTAGAGTTCATCAGATTCTTGTACCTGTAAGCTATGCAGAACAAAAACATTCAAGTATATCAGAGTGTTAGAATGTTTGAGACTTTTGTCTCAGTAAACCGTTATTGAAAAATATCAGTCTTTCTCCCCCTTTTTGTCAGCAATCAAAAAGTGCACATAATTGAGGAAGTAAAAAATAATTGAAGTAAGAGAATCAGTGCAGAAAAACGATTTGTATTCAGTTCAAAGCCAGAAAAATAGTACAGCTGATATGCAAAGAAAACAATGAAAATATCAAGAGAAAAAAACTAAGGTGTTGGTGGAAGGCGTGTGAACAGAGCCTCAAGCATGTTCTTAATCTGATTAGTGGTTTCCTTCTGCTGATGCACCATGCTGGCTACTGAGTCAATCTTGTTGTCCTGAACATCCATCCTTGCTTTCATCCTTTGATCACTTTCATCCATTCTCTCCTGCAGATGAAGATCATTTTGCTTCAGCTCTTCAAGAGTCTGCCTGTCCAAGGCAGCTTGAGAGATGTCAGAGGCAGGGTGCTTCTGAGAGCTTTCTGCAATGTCTTCTTCTTGACACACATCTTCTGCTGGTTGAACTGTTGATGCTGGACGCTTTTCAGACCAAGGCTCACTGTCCAGATGAAGCACTTCCTCCTTCAGCAGCTGACTTAAGACTGGTCCTTCAACTTCTTTCAGCATATTGCTGAAGTTCTGTTGAGCCTGTTCATAGTTTAGGTCTTGCAGCTTAAAGGTTTCAGCGCGTACCCATTTTCTGAATTGTGTCCAGAGTTGGTCTGAAGCAGCAGGATCAATCACTCCCGGACAAGCCTGCTTTAGAGAAGCAATCCAATTCTGCATGCCTGTTTCAAAATTCAAGATGCTAGAACCAACATCTAATTGTTTGGGTTTGCGAATGGCGGTTTTATATTTAAGGGCAGCAAGGCGGTCAAGGACTGTTAGATCAATGAAGGTCTTGCTGTGGTCATCTGGATTTTGTTTGGGTGAGGGAGTAGGAGAGTCAGAAATGATTATTGGACTGTGTGGGGTGTTAGGTGGTGTAGTTTCTGGTGAGGATGGTAGTTGAGGTATGTTTACAGTTGTACCACAAGGCAGTTGAATGGCCAAGGGTTGTGGTTCAGAGGATTCAGGTGATTAAGGTTCAGGGGATTGAGGTTCAGGTGATGGAGTTTCAGAGTGTTGAGACTCAGGTTGTGGAGATGATGGTTGAGGTGAAGGTGGATTAAGTTCTGGTTATGGAGAGGGAGGTGGAGGAGTTTCTGGTTCTGGTGATTGTGGATTTTCTGGTATTGGTGAGAGTGTATATTCTGGTTGAGGTGAATGGGCAGTTTCTGGTTGAGTGTTTGGATTTTGAGAGGGGAGCGGAAGAATGTTGATCAATTTCAGAGAGAACTTTATCAAGTTCTGATTCTGTTGATGTTGTGGGTTTTGGATTTTGAGGTTTGGTGCGGGATCTCCTGAGAGTTAGTGACTCAGAAGGGTCAAACTCTGGTTCGGTATCATCAATGGTTGGTATGGGAATTGGGAGTTCATATGAAGCTGGGGTTGGAATCAATGTTGGAACAGCAGATGAATTTAAAACATTTACAGAAGACAGATTACCTCTCTTCTTTGGGGTCTGCTGGGATGGTCCTTCTGAAGCAGCCTTTCTCTTCTTAGTCTTCTTCATGGCAACCTCTGGTGTTTGCTGGTGCAGATCTTTAATGTTCAGATCAGGATCTGTGCCATCAGCTTTACACGCGTCCAACTATCTGAGAACAATGACTGGTTTAGAGTCAATCTCAGAGAATATGGGAAAGTCGCTCAGAGGGACTCTTCTGCTGGTGATGTCAGCAAGAGGAGTGACGCTGGGCTCCTTTCTGATATTCTCTATTAGTTTCATCTTCTTCAGATTCTTGGCGTTCAGCTGCTTGCCAACAGCTGGTTCCAGAGAGCTTATTTCCTGTGCCTCTGTCATGTGTTCTATCAGCCTATTCTCGGTTAGAATATCTGATATTAATCTGCCGAAGGGTATCCAATCCCTTTTAGTCTTTTCTTCTTCTCTCGTCTCCTTGATGCTGGTCTTTAGATGATTGAACAGAAGATGAGAAAGGTTGATCTTGGTCTTCTTTGCAATAAAATAGAGCAGAAATTGCCGATCTATGTTGATGTAGTCAGGAGAGCTTGTGGGCTTCCTGTGGTTGAAGAAGCCCAAGATGATCTTTGCCCAGATTCTGTGTTGATCCATCAAATCTCTGATCTTGCTGGATGGAACCCCATGCGTGAAAATCTGTCTAGCAACTATGGCAGTGTTTCCAGCTCTTTCTGCCATGTCAATACAGCGGATACCACCACCGTTGTATCCAATCAGTCTAGCAATGTGATCTTCAGTAATCACAATCTTCTTGCCCATGACATATGAAGTAACCTGATGTGTTGATGAAGACGCATGTATCCAGAATTCTTTGACCAATACAGGGAACATTGGACCCACCAACCTATCAAAGTACATTTCCCATCCTTGTGCCCTAATTTCTTCAGTCAAATCGAAGCCATTTTCTTTCAAACTGTTGAAATCAACGATCAGTTCAGACAAAACTTCCAAGTTCTTCACCGGTGTGAGTAGAGTTCTGAAGGGAATTTGGTACTGATCAGAAGAAGCATCTTGCTGGGAACCTGCAGAAACAGTGCTAGAGGACGCCATGTTCACACTAGGGTTTTTTGAGAAAAAGCTTGAAAAAGGGTTTTCTTGAAAAAGATGAACACACAGTAAGAACACAGAAATATTTTGATGATTGTAAGAGACGGTAAAAAAATTAATGAATGATGTTAAGGCATTTAAATAGGTTTCAAAAGATGTTTTGAAAACGTAAACGATTTTAAGAGAGAGAATTAACTCATGATTACACACATTTAATGTTTGCTGATTTTGGGGGATTTGAGAAAGATATTTGGAACGGTTACCAGGACATGTGTCTCAATGCATCCAATCAGCGCTTTGCCTTCTCAGAAACGTGCACGCGTGTTCTGCCTCAGGAATAAGCTGATGACTGGATGACACCTGTTTGATTTAGTGAACAGCACATCTATCCTTGAACTGAAACGCTCAGATCTTTAAGAATAGAATCTGATACAATCTGCATGTCTAAATTTCTGAAGGAAGATTGATCAGAAGTTCATAGTGAAGTAAAACAAATTCTGAAGGTTAACATATAAACTTAAAACATTTTCACTCTGGGCAGAGCTTCATGCTGAGATGTTTCAGAATGAAGTTGAACCTATCTTCAGAAAGTGGTTTAGTGAAGATATCAGCCCATTGATGGTCTGTATCAATAAATTTTAAGTTCAAAATTCCTTTCTGAATATAGTCCCTAATGAAATGGTGTTTTATTTCTATATGCTTAGCCCTAGAATGAAAAATTGGATTTTTACTTAAGCAAATGGCAGAAGTATTGTCACAGAGTATAGGGATGTTACTCTCAAAAATTTGGAAGTCTTCAAGCTGACTTTTCATCCAGAGCATTTGTGTGATGCATCCTGTTGCTGCTATGTACTCAGCTTCTGCTGTTGATAGCGCAATTGTGGATTGCCTTTTGCTGGACCAAGAGATCAGATTTTCTCCCAGAAACTGGCAACTTCCAGAAGTACTTTTACGCTCTACTCTGTCTCCAGCAAAGTCAGCATCGCAGTAACCTACTAAGCTATAATCACTAGAATTTCTATAAAATAAACCCAGATTAGTAGTACCTTTCAGATACTTGAAAATTCGCTTAACAGCTGTTAAGTGATATTCTCTAGGATCTGATTGGAATCTTGCACAAATACATACGCTGAATAAAATATCAGGCCTTGAAGCCGTCAGATAAAGAAGAGAACCAATCATACCTCTGTAGACCTTCTGTTCTACCTTTTTGCTTACCTCTTCTCTTTCCAGAATGCACGTGGGATGCATTGGAATCTTTGATGACTTACATTCTGAGAGGTCAAATTTCTTCATAAGTTCTCTGACATATTTGCTCTGATGAATGTAAGTTCCTTCTGGAGTTTGATTGATCTGAATTCCCAGAAAGAATTTCAGTTCCCCCATGAGGCTCATCTCAAATTCTGCCTGCATACACTTAGCAAATTTTCTTCCAAGAGAAGGATTAGTAGATCCAAAGATAATATCGTCAACATAAATTTGACAAACTAAGATGTCATTCTTAACTGACTTACAGAATAAGGTAGTGTCCACCTTTCCTCTGGTGAATTCTTTTTCTAACAGAAAGTTACTTAGTCTTTCATACCAAACTCTGGGAGCTTGTTTCAGACCATATAGTGACTTCTTTAGTTTGAAAACATATTCTGGATTTTTTGTACTTTCAAAACCAGGGGGTTGGTGCACATAAACCTCTTCTTCTATATATCCATTTAAGAATGCACTCTTGACATCCATCTGATACAGAGTGATGCCTTTATTAACAACAAACGAAATTAAAAGTCTGATAGATTCTAACCTGGCGACTGGGGCAAAGGTTTCTGTATAGTCTATCCCCTCTTGATGACTATAACCTTGTGCTACCAATCGTGCTTTGTTTCTGATAACTTCACCTTGTTCGTTCAGCTTGTTTCTGAACACCCATTTTGTTCCAATGACGTTGAATCCTTTTGGTCTGGGAACAAGATTCCATACGTCATTTCTGGTGAATTGATTCAGCTCTTCTTTCATTGCTAGAATCCAGTCGTTGTCCAGAAGTGCTTCATCAATTGATGAGGGTTCAATCAGAGAAACAAGTCCCATGAGGGATTCTTCAGAGTTTCTGAAGCTTGCTCTTGTTCTGATTGGATCTTCCTTTCTTCCTAAGATAGTTTCTTCTGGGTGATCCAAGCTGCTTCTAGGTAGTCTTTTCTGAGGTTGGTCAACAGATGTTGCTGGATTGCTAGCAGTGCCTCTTTCTGATGTTGAAGGAGTGTCTTTATTTAGAGCTTCTGATGACTTGTCTTCAGAACCTGTAAATTCAACTTCCATACCTGCAAAAACTTCATTCTGCTTTGACTTTTCAGAGTCAAGCTTATCATCAAAACGAACACTGATTGATTCTTTCACAATCCGTGTCTCTGTATTGTATACTCTGTACCCTAACATAATACACTTCTGTGCTTTAGAGTCCAAATGGATGAAAATACGAAATGTTGGGCTTTCTGTTCTTCCACAATTCATATGGAGTCTTTTCCAGAATAGGTCTTATGGAGATTCTATTCTGAATGTAGCACACTGTGTTTATTGCCTCTGCCCAGAAGATCTTAGCAACGTTTGTCTCATTGATCATGGTTCTGGCCATTTCTTGCAATGTTCTGTTCTTTCGTTCTACAACTCCATTTTGCTGGGGAGTTCTAGGACAAGAGAAATCATGCAGAATGCCTCTGTCATTAAAGAATGACTCAAAATCTTTGTTTTCAAATTCTCCACCATGATCACTTCTGACTTTAACGATTCTAAGATCCTTTTCATTCTTAACTTGGTTACAGAAGGTGACAAACACAGAGTGTGACTCGTTCTTGTGTCTTAAGAACTTTACCCATGTCCATCTGCTATAGTCATCTACGATTACTAACCCATACTTCTTGCCACTGACTGAAGCAGTTTTAACTGGTCCAAATAAGTCAATGTGCAGAAGTTCTAATGGCTTAGAGGTAGAAACAACATTTTTAGATTTGAAAGAAGGTTTTGCAAACTTGCCTTTCTGACATGCTTCACACAGAGCATCTGAATTGAACTTCAGATTAGGAAGTCCTCTGACCAGATTGAGTTTGTTAATCTGAGATATTCTTCTCATACTAACATGCCCCAATCTTCTGTTCCAGATCCATTGCTCGTTGTTAACAGACAGAAGACACTTTACATTCTGACTTTTCAGTTCAGAAAGTTTGATTTTATAAATGTTGTTTTTCCTCTTTCCATTAAATAGGATAGTCCCATCTTTCTGACTACCAGCTTTACATGATTTTTTATTAAAGATTATATCATAACCGTTATCACTTAATTGACTTATGGATAATAGATTATGCATTAATCCATCTACTAACAGAACATTGTTTGTAGAGGGAAGATTTCCATTACCTACAGTTCCAGAGCCAATGATCTTTCCCCTATGATTGCCTCCAAAGACTACGTGGCCTCCAGGCTTATGTTCCAGGCTTTGGAACATATGCCTTCTTCCCGTCATGTGTCGTGAGCAGCCAGAGTCCAGGTACCATGACTGGTGTTTCTGATTTGCTGCTAAAGATATCTGCAACATGTATTATTTTATCCTTAGGTACCCATATTTTCTTGGGTCCTGATTCGTTATCTTTACCAAAACTCTGGTTGAATTTTGGTTTCATAGAATGATTACTGCTAGTATATTTAATGTCATGTGTGTGACCATACACAAAGTGTGAATCCAGAGGAGTGCGTTTAATAATTAAATCCATGGCATTCTTTGGTGTAGGTACCTTACCTTGGTATCCTATTCTCTTTCTGCCGTTTCTGCTAACTCCATAGATCATTGAAGCCATTTTGCTTCTATCTATGCTTTTAGCAAGGAACTTTTGAAAGCTATGATCATACTCCTTGATGATCTCATCAGCGCTGCTGGGAGTTTCAGAAATTGTTTCCTTCTGAGAGTTTTGTAAAACATTTTCTAATTTTGAAATTTTATTTTTCAACTCAGAATTTTCCAATTCGAGACTCTCAGTTTTGTCAGAGTCAGAATCAAGATTCCTTTTCAGGTTTCTGAATTTAACTCTGATCTGCTGGTACCTTTCCAGAATTTTGTTAAGGCTTTCAGCAAGTTCAGCCTTAGTAAATTTAATTGCAAAGTCAGGAAATACCACTTCGGTGTCTGATTCTGAGTCTGATTCAGAAGCTTCACTGTCTTCTGATATGTTGGCCATGAGAGCTAAGTTTTCTCTCTCATCATCTGATTCTGAGTCAGCTTCAGACGAGTCAGAGTCATCCCATGTAGCCATGAGACTTTTCTTCTTTTCTCTTCCAAACTTCTTTTTGGGCTTTTCCCTCTGAAGCTTTGGACAGTCACTCTTATAGTGTCCTTGCTCGTTGCATTCATAGCAAGTGATGTCCTTGGTGTTTGGCTTTCTGCTTCCTGAAGAGCCTTCAGATCTTCTGTATCCAGAGGAAGAGTCTAACCTTCTGTATCTGGAAGAGGACTCATTCTGATCAGATCTTCTGGGATTCCTGAACTTCCTTTGCCTCTGCTTCCATAGTTGGTTCACTCTTCTGGAGAGGAGGGAAAGTTCGTCTTCTTCTGATGAGGACCCATCAGATGTTTCTTCAACTGCCTGCAAAACTTTAGGGTCAGATTTTCTGTTAGATTTTAATGCTAAAGGCTTACCTTGCTTCTGAGGTTCATCAGCTTCTAGCTCTATCTCGTGACTTCTGAGGGAGCTGATAAGTTCCTCCAGAGAAATTTTGTTGAGATATTTAGCTAGCTTCAGCGCTGTAACCATTGGCCTCCACTGTTTTGGAAAGCTTCTGATGATCTTCTTGACATGATCAGCAGTAGAGTATCCTTTGTCCAGAACCTTGAGACCATCCACCAGAATTTGGAATCTTGAGAACATTGTTTCAATGGATTCACTTTCTTCCATTTTGAATGCCTCATACTTCTGAATGAGCGCAAGAGCTTTAGTTTCTTTGACCTGAGTGTTGCCTTCATGCGTCATTCTGAGTGAGTCAAACATGTTCTTTGTTGTGTCTCTGTTAGATATCTTTTCATATTCAGCGTAAGAGATGGCGCTGAGAAGAATGGTTCTGGCCTTGTGGTGATTTTTGAAGTCACGCTTTTGTTGATCAGACATTGCTTTCCTGTCAATCTTCTGACCTCTTACATTCACTGGGTGCGTGTATCCATATGTCACCATGTCCCACAGATCAGCATCATGTGCCAAAAAGAAGCTTTCGATTCTGTCTTTCCAGTAATCAAAATTCTCTCCATCAAAGACTGGAGGTTTTCTGCTGAATCTGTCTCTATCTTCATTGTTGTCATTGCTGCTGTGTTGATATGTTCCTGCCATTGTGTTTTTCTGATGCTGGATCTTGTACTGACACGGTTAAGTGTTTTAGCTCAGAACCAGGCGCTCTGATGCCAATTGAAGAAGTGAGAAACACAAGAAGGGGGGGTTGAATTGTAAAACTTGAAATCAAATGCAGACAACACGTTATTTTTATCCTGGTTCGTTAGATCTCAAACTACTCCAGTCCACCCGTCAAGGTGATTTCGCCTCTCTCCAACGAGGTCTTAATCCACTATATTCAACTGAATATTACAACTGCTTTAACAACTGCTAAAGCCTTCTTGAGTCAAAACTACAAACCGGTTTCTCAAGGAAATACTTTCTTACAGATAAATGAAATCTAAGTGTGTTGAATGTTTTCTACAAAACTGTTTATCACAACTGTGATACTACACAAATTAAGCTTATGAGAACTAGAATGCTAAAACAATAGAGTAAGTAATTTGAGAGCTTTAGCAAACTGTGAATGAGGATGAAGATGAATCGCTTTAGGCGTGTAGAGAGTTGTAGAGCATTAGCCAATCCGTTCCTCATTTGCTTGTTTATATAGCATTGGAAATGATACGTTGGAGTCAGTTATTCCGTTTCAATGCCAATTACATTCTTTCCATATTGAGAAGATCTTTGTCTGGAATAATGCCGTTGATAATAAAGTATCTTGAATGCACAGTACCGTTGCCAATTAAGCGTGTTCTGGCTTTGGCTTATTCTGACGCTGCTAGGTGCTGATGAATTGTTGTGGTCTTGATCAGAGTTTAGATTGTTACACGCAAATCTGTTCATCAAGCTTCAGCGTAAGCACATGCTTTGATCTTCTGATTCTGGCATCTGATATAACATCCTCTGATGCTGATGTTGATATTTCATCTTCTGATGCTGATGATGATATTCTTATGCTGATACTCATCAGAGTTTCTGTAAAACACAATATAATTTTTAGGTAGCATATATGTCTTACATGAATCATACAATTTATATAATCTTGCATTTTGTTATCATCAAAACTTTAACTTAGGGTAGTAGATTCAAACTTTGTTCTAACAACTTTGAGATGGTGATGTTGTGCTAGAATATGTGATATACTTGGATTGTATGATGAAATTGCCTGAATCTTGATTACTATTGAATCTCTTTTAGTACTTGGTGGAAATTTGAATGAACCTTGAATATTCTTGAATGATCATGTATTAAAAATTTGGATTGAAGCTTGTGACTTGTTCTTTGATTTCAAGATAAACTAGGAATGAATTACCTGTACTTTAAAACTTTGATCATCTTTATAATTCCGCCATTCCAAATCTCAATGAAAAGTTTAAATCACCTCGAGACCTTAACTTTCAATTCCAAATTATCATTCCATTCATAAACCCTTGACTTGATAACCAATACCATATCAATGCCTTAAAGAACCATCGAGAAGTGAATATGGAAGTATATATGACCAGGATAGGTTTGACATGAACATCCAATGAAACTCAATTGATGGGTATTGCAAGCTCAAAACTCCATGAATAAGAAACCATAATCCTCTCGACTTGAGTGCCTTTTGAATGAAGGAACCTCTTGAGATATTAACCAGAATCAAAACATCAACTTAATAAGATCCTTAGCTGATGGTGACAGCCTTGTAGCTTGATGGGGGAGAAGTTCACGACAATGCTTAAACAAGCAACCCTAGCTTTCGACCAATGATTGATTAATGATGTAGGATGTTTTTAAATGACCTAACGGAAGGTTATGTACATGTGAAAAGTACGAAACGCATAAGCCAGATAAAAGTAAAAGGGGTAGGACAAATTTGGGGTATTACAGCTACAACTTCAATCTATTTAGACACGTAGTCAACATCTACTAAGATATATTTATTTCCTAGTGAGGATGGAAATGGCCCCATAAATTCAATACCCCATACATCGAAAAGTTCTACTTCCTGAATGTTCCTTAAAGGCATTTTTTCACGTCTTAAGATGTTTCTAGGTCGCTGACATTTGTAACATCTGACAATGTAAGCAGGAACATCACGCCATATAGTAGTCCAGAAGAGGCCAACTTGGAGAATTTTAGTGTATGTCTTAGAAGTACTTGCATGTCCTCCGTAGGGTGAGAGCGACAATGTTTTATGATATTTCTTACCTCTTCTTCTGGAACACAACAACGAAAAGTGTCGTTAGTACCTCTTTTGAAAAGAAGTGGCTCGTCCCAATAAAAATTTCTTACATCATTGAAGAACTTCTTTTTCTATTGATAGTTTAGGTCAGGAGGTACAATATCAGCAACTAGGCAGTTAACGAAGTCAGCGTACCAAGGTACATTGCTCACTGTTAAAGCTTCCTTAGAGTTCTCATAAGGATCCAGGTTATCTTCTCCAATGGTTTCTATTTTAGCTATTAGTTTTTCATATGCAAAATCATCATCTATGGGTATTAAATCTGGTTTTAGATATTCAAGCCTAGAAAGGTGATCAGCAACTGCATTTTTTGTGCCTTTCTTGTCTCAAATATCTAGATCAAACTCTTGTAGTAAAAGGATCCATCGAAGTAACCTTGGCTTAGCGTCCTTTTTGCTTAATAGGTAACGAATAACTGCATGATCTGTATAGACTATAATTTTATCTCCTACCAGATAGGATCAAAATTTATTGATGGCGAAAACTACAGCTAGGAGTTCCTTTTCGATTGTTGCATAATTAAGTTGGGCAGCATCTATGGTTCTACTTGCATAGTAAATCACATGTAATTTCTTATCTTTTCTTTTACCTAGAACAACTCCCACAATGAAATCACTAGCATCGCGCATGATTTCAAAAGGTTCGGTTCAATCCGGGGGTTGCATAACAAGTGCCAAAATTAGTGCTTGTTTCAAAAGGTTAAAGGCCTCAATAAAATTTTCATCGAAGATAAATTCAATGTCTTTCATCAAAAGACCAGTTAGAGGTTTGGTTATTTTAGAGAAGTCCTTGATAAAGTGTCAGTAAAAATTGGCATGTCCAAGAAAACTCCAGACTTCCCTAATGGTCTTAGGTGGTTTTAGGTTTTCTATAACTTATATTTTTGCTCTATCAACTTCAATACCCTTTTTGGAGACTATGTCTCCTAAAACTATACCTTCGGTAACCATGAAATGACACTTCTCCCAGTTTAACACAAGGTTTACTTCTACATATCTCTCTATAATTTTCTCAAGGTTAGTGAGACAGTTCTTAAAATCGAATCTGCATAACGAGAAGTCATCCATAAATACTTCCATAATCCCATCAAGATAATCTGGGAATATTGGCATCATGCAACGCTAGAAATTAGTTGGAGCATTACAGAGTCTGAATGGAATTCGTCTATAGGCAAAGGTTTCGTAAGGGCATGTAAAGGTTGTTTTTTATTGATCTTAAGGGTGAATAGGAATTTGGAAGAATCCAGAATACCCGTCTAGATAACAAAAGTAAGAATGTATAGCCAAACGTTCCAACATTTGGTCTATAAATGGTAACTGAAAATGATCCTTCCTAGTTGCCTTGTTTAGCTTTCTGTAATCTATGCACATACGCCAAACTCCTTCTATCCGCTTTGTTACATGTTCACCTTTCTCGTTTACCTCGACTATGATGCCTCCCTTTTTAGGTACTACATGCATAGGGCTCACCACTTACTATCTGAGATTTGATAAATTATACCCGCCTCTAGCAACTTAAGAACTTCTTTCTTAATAACATCACTCATTATAGGATTTGTCCTTCTCTGATGTTCTCTGGAGGGTTTTGAATCTTCCTCAAGTAAAATCCTATGCATACATACGGATGGACTTATACCTTTTAGATCAGAGATATTATATCCTAAAGCTGAGGGATATTTTTGTAAAACATCTAAGAGTTGGTTTGTTTCTTCTTGGTTTAAGGTAGCGCTGACTATAACTAGACGACTCATTCCTTCATCTAGAAAATCATATTTTAGATTCTTGGGTAGTTTTTTAAGTTCTAAAGTTGGTTTTTTAGGGCATGGTGTAGGATATGGAGTAAGGGATAAACATTCATGAAGGTTATCATCAATGTAGGATTCTATCTTTTCAAATCCATCATCTCCCCTTATGAGGGTTGAAGGTAGCTTGATTATTTCTGTGGGTTCTTCTTGATCTAGTTCCCTAACGCATTTATCAATGATGTCTATGGAATAACATGCATCTCCTATTACTGGTGCCATAAGAAATTTCAAAAGAATAAATTCTATCTTTTCATCACCTACTTCAAAAGTCAACTTTCCTCTCTTGACATCTATTATGTCTCCTACAGTTCATAATAATGGTCTACCTAAGAGGATTGGGATATCGTCATTTTCTTTTATGTCCATGACAACAAAATCAGTGGGGATATACAATTTGTCGATCCAAACCGGGACGTCTTCTAATATGCCGATTGGATATTTACTAAATCCATCGGCTAATTGACGAGACATCTTAGTAGGTTGCAATTCTCCTAAGTTTAATCTCTCACAAACTTCCAGAGGCATTAAGCTCACACTAGCTTCTAAGTCTAGGAATTCTTTGTCGACCATGTGATTTCCTAAAATACAAGGTATGGAAAAGTCTCCAGGGTCTTTCTATTTCTTAGCAAGTTTATTTTCGGAAATAAAATTTCATTCCAAGGGTTTGTGATCGTCAAGCCTACATTTGTTAGTTAGGATGTCTTTTAGGAATTTAGCATATGATGATATTTGGGTGATGGCTTCGGTAAAAGGAATCTCTACATGGAGTTTCTATATTAGTTTTATGAATTTTTGATATTGGTTGTTGTTGTACCCCAAAATTTTCCCTCCCTTTTTCACAAGAAATCACAACCTCAGGGTTTTCTCTAATTTTTCAGATTGGCTCAAGAATCGGTCAAACAGACTTTTCTTTATCAGTCAATCCAGAATTAGGGTTTTCACTGATTTTGTTGAGATTGGCTCAGGAATTGATCAAGCAGACTTTTCTTTGACAACAAATCCGGAATTAGGGTTTTCGCTCGTATTTCTCAGAAGAAACTGAATCCTCAGAAACTCAGTTAACTGTTACATTGTTTTCAAGCTTGTTCAAGATTACTGGTTGTTTCTCAAAACCTAATTATCTGGGATAAGAGCTGAGACTTTTGTTTGGAACTTTAAGGCATCTGCTTGATTAGTGGAGTGAAAGGTTTACAGTTTAATGGAATGCTTGCTTGTTTAAATGTCCAATGCGTGTGTTGATACCATGCGTATTGAGTAATGCAAGGTTACGAGACTGCAAAGTTTGTTGATTATTTATTTCATCTGGATTAGAATTATTGAGACACAGTTTCAATCATTTTGATTTAAGAGTCTTAAATAATTAAATAAACATAAGGGAAAGATGGAAAAGATATTTGACAATAGAATTTTCTTTTGACAAAGACTTTTATTTATTTCAAATGTTGTTACAAATTTTATTCGAATATTGTAAGATTACAACTTATAGTATTTACAATAATATTTGTTTACAATAAATGGAAAAATAAATCTAAGCCTAATCTCCTAAGATCTTTGACTTCTACTGCTTCCTCTATCATCCAACTGGTACTTACCTGCAAAAGACAGAAGAAAAAGAAATCAGAGCAATTAACTGAAAAGAGTTTTCAAGCAGATAAAAAGAAATCATCATTAAAGTTTGTCGGCTGGAATCAGAATGCTATGTTCATCATATTTTATTTTCCTCTCTGCAAATCACAAGAAGATCGCTCTTCTCGGTTCACAGAGAGAAAAATAAAAGATATAAAATGCAAGCATGTCAAACTAGATGCAAAAACATGGTTCAAATACAAAGGTACAAGGCTTCATACAAAGCAAACTATACTGCAAAACTGAGTTTTAAACTGCAGTAACCAAGCATGTCAAAACTAAGTTACAAGAAGCATAACAACTAGCAAAAGCAACAAAGTACACAATGCAGGAAACATGCAATCAAAAGTACAACAATACAGAGAGATAAACCAAGTTACAAGCAAGAGGCTTGCTAGAGCCATCATCATTTTCCAGCACTAGACAAACTTTTCAGAATTTAAATATAATAAGCAATTAAAAATGCTTATGAAGAGAGAGAAAGAGAAGACCTAGTGAAAGAGGTTTGCAGTTTTGGCAAAAGCAGGTTGTAAAAAGCAGAAAAGATAACAAAAAATATATAACAGTCCAGTAGCAAACATAGTGAGGGGATAGAGCAAAAACTCTACACAAGCTGCTATCAAAAACACAAGCAAGCCAGCTTACTCGAACACAAGAAAAACCTGCATAACCTGCTAGCAAACCTGCTAGCCAAAGCTTACTCAAACTACATGCAAGCCTACTTCTAAAACATCAAACTACCTGCAAGCCTGCTTCCAAAACATCAAACTACCTGCAAGCCTGCTTCCAAATCAAAACTAACAGCAAGCCTGCCTCCAAAACTCCAAGCCTACAAGCCTGTAAAACAGCATAACCTGTTTGCAAACTTGCATGCTTGCAAACTCAAGCAAACCTGCTTACCAAATACTTCCCAACCCGTCAACAAACAAAACTTACCCAAAAATGCATCTCAACACCACCAACCTGCTATCAAGGCACGAACTACAAAACCTGCACATAAAGCTCAAAACTAATGGAAAACTTGTAAGCCCAAAACCAGCCTGTTTCCAAACTTCAAACCTGCATTACAAAGCTACAGACCAGCAAGCCTGCTTACCTTACTCAAAATCCAAAACAAAACTCAAACCTGCTTCCAAAAAACTAAAACATACAAGCCTGCTTTCCCAAAAACAAAATTGCAAACTTGCTTACTCAAATTACAAGCCTGTGAACCACAAGCTCAACAAGCCTGAAATACCAACATAGCATACAAACTCAAAACAAGCCAACAAATCATAGTTTCATAAGTGATTTCATCACTCATCATCAACATCATCAACAAGAGAAAGGAAGAGCTTGCAGAACAAGCAAAACAACAACACCAGTTTTCAGGTTCATCATCATCAAACATCAGCATACAAAGAGAAAAGAAGAGCATTTTAGAAGTGAAAGAACAAATAGTTTCAGAAGTGATTTCAAATCATCATTAACCTATCAAAGATAAAAGAAGAGCATTCCAGAAGTGAAAACAACATAGGCTTTTTAGAAGTACATTTATCATCAAACAAAAATCAAGCAAAGCTAAGTTCCAGTTTGTGTCCATCAACAAAAGTCAGAAACCCACATTCAGAAACAAACAAATTTTAGAGTATCATCATCATCGACATCAAATAACCCAGAAGAAAGAGGAAGAGAAAATCAGAAGCTATTCAAAGGGTTTTCAGAAACAATAGTTCTCAGAACCATCTCATCATTAAACGTTCAAAAACAAGTCAAGGAAACAGAGATACCGGAAGCCAAAGTGCTATCATCACACTCCTTCTCCGCCTAGCCACCAAGAACGCCGCCGGTCCAACCCTTTTTCCTCTCCATCCATTTTCCAGAAGCCAATCGCCAAGGTATGATTTTTCTTCCAAAACTTAACTGCATCTTAGACGCAATAACCATGGATTAAAAGATGAAACAATAACATAAATAATCAATAAACAAGCTTGTAAACTGTAAAAACCCTAAGAATTAGAACAAGATAAAAATTGTACCTTTCAAACCATCGCCTTGGACCGTCGTGGAGAGGAGAGGGCGAAGATGGCGCTCTGGCAACTTGGAGTCATGAGGAATGATCAGCGCTTCTCCTGAGAGAGATGAGAGAAACGAAGAAGAAGGAGGCGTCGTTGAGGCCAAAGTTTACAAACCCTAATCAAATGAGCAAACCCTAAAAAAAAATTATCCCAACACTTCAGACGGGCCTTTGCCCCAAACAAAACACTTTAGTCCCACTCCATTTTCCAGCGTCCACCCCCCTTTCTTCATTTCTGTTTTATTAATTTGTTCTTCTTCATTCTCTATTTTGGGCCACAAGCTCATAAGGCCCATCATCTTTTTAAATTCCATTTTGTTGAACTAATACTTTTTTATCATTTTATTTTCATTTTTAATAATCTAATTCTTTTTCTCTTTTGTTAAATAAAAAAAAATATATTAAAATTTTGTATAAATTTTCTTAATATAGTTTTCCTTAATATTTGTTACATTTAATAAAAAAATACATAAATAATCTTAAACATTGATTTAAATAAATTTTCTTTCTGTAAAACTTATTCTTTTCATAAATCATAAAACACAAAAATAATAAATACTTAATCTTCACTAGGTTAAATTTTATTTGTTCATTTGTAAATAAATACATGCATCTCATATTTCTTTGATTGTCTTTATCTTATAAATTGTTATAATTTTACATTGAATTGTGACAGTTCGATTTGGTTGTAACATATACTTGGACATTATTATTCTGATAAGACTCATCACCATTTGTAAATAATTTGTACCCCCATCCCCGGATACTTTTTTGTAATAACTTAGACTTTAAATTCCCGCAATTTATTGCTTTCAATATACTGTATAGTAATTAGGGTTTGTATGCGAAGATCTAAAATCAATCCCTGGATAACCTAATACAAGATAAATGCATGAAAATCAATACACAATTCACACTTGCACCTCTAGGGTAACCTCGCTTGTTGCCTCGGAAAATACAATCATGTCCCTCGAATACGAGACACTCTAGAAAATGCGCCTTCGATAAACAAAGATCGTAGTCCCTCGATGACCCTCGGTGTTGCCTTTGATAAAACGATCTCGTCCCTTACAAAATTGCTAGAGCGTCTCATAAGTTGCTTTCAATGATTGTATGCGATGACCCGCGCCTGTCCCGTTTAAACATCCTAACACAAGGTTGTTCACCAAACACAATGGTGAAACAACACTGTTAAAAGGGTTAAAAACATAAGAAAGATCTTTGAGTAAAATAGGGTAGACAACTCTTAGTTACTTGATCAAAAACTTACAAAACATCCTTGCCATTTTTCAAACACACTTCACAACACAACTTCAAAACAATTTCAAAACAACTTTCAAAACATTGAAATATCTTTTCAAAAAGACACACACCTTTGTATATATTCAAACAAGAATCATTACAAAGGTTGCCTAGACAAGGCATCTTTTTCAAAGCATTTTTCAAAACCGCACACATGAAGCACCATTTCAAACAATTGAAAAGCAAAGGCAAGTGATCTAAAACAAGTAACTAAGAGGCCATGGAAAACCATGGATGAAAAGGGTGCTAGCACCTTCCCTTTTCATAATCTACCCCCCGAACCCAAGAAAACATCTCAAAGGTCTTTCCTGTGCTTTTTGACCTTTCCTTAGGATAAAATAAAAAGTCGGTGGCGACTCTTGATAAACCGAACACGTGCGAAAACAAACGCAAAACTTCAAGTCAGTTCTCCAACCGTATCACAGAACTGGCGACTCTGCTGGGGACCTTCTAAAAGTGGGGTTGCCTTAGGGTTTTAGATCACCTTTACAAGCTTACCTTGATTGCTTTGATTGCTTTACTTTTTGGGTTCCTTGTTTGGGTTTGTTTTAAATCCTACACCCGGATTTGGGGGCACCTTTTAGGTAAGTAGCAATAAACTGTGAGGGAATTGTGCGGGGTATACCGACATGGTTGAAGCAGTGGCTACGTTAGTGCGATATATTTGTGGGTATCGGTAGCCTTTGAGTCAATCAAAGAGAATACAGGGCCGCTGAGTGATGTCATGAAGCACTAATGAACTCTTAGAACCTTACTTGACCATCTTGGCCTTATTAGGGGTAGTGAGATGATCGGCTTTGGTGCAGTCCAAATTTGGTAGACACTCGATACTACACTCATTGAGGATTGTTTTTCTTGGAATATTTTGGTGGCCTGTTAAGTGGCTAAACCAAAACAATGAGCACAGAAAATAATCCAGTGATATTGAGCTCCTTAGAACCCGGTTACTATTTATATGACAGGTTGAGCCAACTAACTTCAAGAGGGTACTTACCTACAAACCCCATGCAATCCTAAACCTAAGGAATTGTCTGCTTTGTGTGAATGTGATTTCCTGTATATACACTTGCTTACTTTTGCATACCTGTACATAACATCATAACATCATACCATAGCATTTTCAATAACCATTTCAAGGATCTCGAGGGTCTTTGATGCAGGGTCACGTTGAACCAGACATCTACCAAAGGGCAAAATGATTCATTTTCCTCTAAACAAACGTCGTCAAAGATCAAGTGCAACAACTTGAATCAAGGGCTATGACCCACTTGACATGGTGAGCTTTGTTCTCGTGGAAAGACATCCACCGATATAAAGTTCTCCAATCAAAGATGTTGATCAAAGTTCAACCTCTAACATTTTCTTGTGTTTACCCTGCGAGATCCTTGAAAACATGCATCCATATATCATGCATTGTATTATGAGAGGTTTTCCCTTTCAGGTTTCCTTATTCTCCTACTGTTTATTTCAGTAGAGATGGATCTAGAGAGGACTATCGAAGATATCCAAGCTCAAAACGCCCAACTTCAAGAAATGTTCTTGAACCTATCCCAGGGTCAAGAAGAAGTGAAAGCTCTCCTCAAAAGGGGCATGGTCCTAGGGAATCCAGGCGGCGTCAGGAATAATCAATTGGAAGAGATACAGATTGAGCTGGAAATAATGAAGATCCAGATGATGGGACAACTGGTGGGCCAGATGGCTTTCATTCAAGACCTGGCTCAAAGACAAGAGGAGCTCAGGGTTCTCGTCAACAAACTGCTTCAAGATAACCAAGTGGGGCAGACAACTAGGGTTGAAGATCAGGTCATCATTCAACCCCCTTTGAGACAAGAAGACAAGGGAAAGGCTCCTCAACTTGCTTCAGGGTCACAAGCCCAGCAACAACCTCGCCAGCGTCAACGGGGTAATCGGTGTAAGGAAAATATATCTGGGAGACATTTCACTGAGACTGACATACCATCATCTTTAATACTGGAACGCTTGTTGGAGGTCGATCTGACTGCTTTAAAGGATCCTATTTGGAAGCCCAATACCTCTGGTCCTAGCTATCACCCCGACGCATTTTGTGTATACCACTCATATAGTCCTGGACATGACACCGACGACTGTTGGGATTTGAAAAACAAAATTCAAGATTTGATTGACAATGGAGTGCTGAAATTCATACCGAATGGCGAGATGAAAATTTTCCGCTGAGGATTCTCCACCTGAAGTGACAAGTTTGAACTAAGAGGCTTTTGTTTCATTTGAATTTTCAAGTTGTAATTTTATTTTGTTATTCAAACAATTATCAGTTGGTGTCAAACTCTGTTTCATTAATGCATTGCATATGTTTGTCTTGAATTCATCCATTCGTTTTCACTATTCTTGAATTATGCTTCCTACTTTCTTTATGATATTTAACTCTTGATAAAGGTTACAAGTCTTTAGAGGGAGGATGATGAAATAATACCATAATCTCATACAGTATGCTTTTGGACAGACCTTGTTGACGATGTACAGGCGTTTCTTTCAAATCCTAAACACTGGAGTTATAAGGAAGATAATCCCTAGTCAACCCCTTCGAGCCAAAGAAGTAAAAGGTTTTTGTTTTAAACACAAATTGAAACCTTTGATTAAACCTAGGGCAGGGTAGTCTCTCAGGTAATTCAAAAGATGCACATTGAAGTCGCAAACTCTCAGTTCGTAATGCAACGAATGACATCAAAAACATTCCTTTGGAACCAAAAGACAGTGATGGTTCCTTATCTCATAGGCTGTCATTATCTCTCAAAATAGAAAAGCCCAATGAGCCAAAACCTACGAAGGAGGCTTAAGAAAGTTGGGGCATCCCGCTGATTGTAATCTCGAAAACAAGAACAGTCAGGCAAAAGTTAGGGATAATGAATCAAAAGAACGAGGTCGTTATAAATCCTCAACAACATGAAAAAAATGTTGTAGAAATGACTTCCTTCCCATAAAATTCAACTTGTGTGGACCATCACCAAAACGTCGTTCCAAACTCGAATAGAGTTCGACGCACAGTTAACTGAGTTTAGGATTGAAGAGAATCATGAAGAGCGGGTGGGTACAAATATACTTTGAGCCTTTATCCTTTGTTTCTTAAACCGTGAACCAAGCCACGTTACAACCCTTCAAAAGTCCTAATTGAAGCATGGGTTAGTTCGAAAGTACACTGTTACAAAAGGTATCCTGACTCCTGTAAGGCTTTGCTCTAAATCTTGTGTTGAATTTGTCTTACAAAAAGTTTTCTGCTAAAAAACGCATTTTTCAAAACTTCGAGACAAGCATGAACGTTGCATTACTTGAATATCGTTGTTTGCACATGTTTATTTGTTTGACAGCAAAGATATTCACACAGTGAATGTTCGGATGAACGAAAGCTCTCTCAGTGAATAAAATCACTTCAAGTGAGATGACACTCTCGTTGCAAAAAATCTCCCATCAACAAAAGGGGATTTGATATGGTATTGTCCAGTAAACCCGGGGCAGTCCAGTCAAGATTTCAACAAGTCTTTCAAAGTTCAGTAAACCTGGGACAGTCCAGTCAAGATTTCAAGAAATCTCTCAAATTGCAGATAAACCTGGGGCAAGTCTCCCTCACCATCACTTGGGGCATTTAAACGTCTATCTCATCAAAAGGTTATGTACAGTCCAAGTCTCCTGGCAGTGCCATAAGCATTTGATACTAGGGGCAGTGACGAATCTCTCCGAAATCTGTCTGAAAAGGAATTCAAGCATCCTCGAGAAGTTTATCACCTCTCTAGCAGACCAACAGTCATGGGTTTATTTCCCCAACATTTGTCATGGATTTATTATCCAAAACAAAATTACATTTCAACAACATTCGTAACATACTCAGATTGATCGGCCGTCAAGAATTCCTTCATCACCTGTTGGAAGTTACTGTCGTCAAAGATTCCTTCATCACCTGTTGGAAATTACGGTTGTCAAAGATTCCTTCATCACATGTCGGAAGTTACAGTCTTCGAAGATTCCTTCATCACCTGTTGGAGTTACAGTCGTCAAAGTTTCCTCCATCATCCGGTTGAATCAAAGACCCTCTCTGGTTCAGTCAGATCGACACTAAGATCTCCCTGTTTTCTTATGTCAGTGGAAGATATTCCAGGTTTTTGATATTTCATATAAATCTCTCAGCGATTTATTCTGATTATCTTCACTACCAGAGATGAAGAGTCCAACTCTTTTCTCCTTCATCAGCTAGGGATTTATTTTCCCCAGCAAAAGGTCATCTTGAAAAACATTACACCTCCGTGCATCAGGACATCATGCAACGCGATCTCATTTATTTTGAGAACATCATTGTTTGATATATGCCACTAACCTTTACCTTTCAGGAAATGTACAATCAAATTCAAGCGACAAAACTTTTACTTCAGTTGAATTACGGACGAGTTCCTAAATCTCAGCAAAGTATTTCCTCAGTTGAATTACGGGCAGGTTCCTAAATCTCAGCATGGATGTTTTCTCAGTCGAATTACGGGCCGGTTCCTAAATCTCGACAAAACTTTTACTTCAGTTGAATTACGAACGAGTTCCTAAATCTCAGCAAAGTATTTCCTCAGTTGAATTACGGGCAGGTTCCTAAATCTCAGCATGGATGTTTTCTCAGTCGAATTACGGGAAGGTTCCTAAATCTCGACAAAACTTTTACTTCAGTTGAATTACGGACGAGTTCCTAAATCTCAGCAAAGTATTTCCTCAGTTGAATTACGGGCAGGTTCCTAAATCTCAGCATGGATGTTTTCTCAGTCGAATTATGGGCAGGTTCCTGAATCTCGACAAAACTTTTACTTCAGTTGAATTACGGACGAGTTCCTAAATCTCAGCAAAGTATTTCCTCAGTTGAATTACGGGCAGGTTCCTAAATCTCAACATGGATGTTTTCTCAGTCGAATTACGGGCAGGTTCCTAAATCTCGACAAAACTTTTACTTCAGTTGAATTACGGACGAGTTCCTAAATCTCAGCAAAGTATTTCCTCAGTTGAATTACAGGCAGGTTCCTAAATCTCAGCATGGATGTTTTCTCAGTCGAATTACGGGCAGGTTCCTAAATATCGACAAAACTTTTACTTCAGTTGAATTACGGACGAGTTCCTAAATCTCAGCAAATTATTTCCTCAGTTGAATTACGGGCAGGTTCCTAAATCTCAGCATGGATGTTTTCTCAGTCAAATTACGGGCAGGTTCCTAAATCTCGACAAAACTTTTACTTCAGTTGAATTACAGACGAGTTCCTAAATCTCAGCAAAGTATTTCCTCAGTTGAATTACGGACGAGTTCCTAAATTTCAACAGAGACGACCCACCAGCAGAATAATGGACAAATGAAGCTCCTAAAATTTTGTTTCTCTCAAGAATGAAGATTCTCATCCTTGAAACCTCAAGAGATTGGTATACTCCCAAGCTCCTGATACCGTTAACAGAATGAAGATTCTCATCCTTGAAACCTCAAGAGATTGGCATACACCCAAGCTCCTGATACCGTTAACAGAATGAAGATTCTCATCCTTGAAATCCCAGTAGATTGGCATACACCTAACCTTTTGACCCAAACGCCTGGATGAAGATTCTCATTCTTGCTTCCCCAGTAGGTTGGCAGACACCCAAGCTCCTGATATTCCCGACAGAATGAAGATTCTCATTCTCAAAGTGGTATATAACCCGAATTCCTGATATTCCCGACAGAATGAAGATTCTCATTCTCAAAGTGGCATATTACCTAAGTTCTTGATATTCTCGACAGAATGAAGATTCTCATTCTCAAAGTGGCATACAACCTGAACTCTTGAAATTCTTCCAAACAGGAATAAGCTTTTCCCAGAGCCCTGAGCATACTCTCCAGCAGGATAGCTACTCTTCAACAGTATGGCTATTCCCCACAGAGTTTCTTACTCCCCAATAAAATCAAGACTTTCATCCTTGATTCTCCGGAGCTTTCTTTACTCTCAGCATAATTTGTCAGAATTTCAAATCCCCTGCAGATCGAAGATTCTCGTTCTTGGCTCCTCAACGGCAATTCCCCAAGCAGAATGAAGACTCTCATTCTCAAATCCTTACAGAGTTTTCAGATATTCCCCGACGAAGATCTCCTCAAAACAGGAATCCCCAGTAGATTGGCATACAACCAAAACTCCTGATTTCCCCAACAGTGGTCCCGGGACTTCTCATTTTCAACGATCAAAAGATTTTCAATCTCCGACAGCAGTCAAGGATTTACTTTCCCCGATGGCGGTCAAAGATTTTATTATCCCCAGCTATCCAGGATTTATCTTCCTCAGTAAGACGCCTAATCAGCTTACATGTGCATTCATTACATTCATATATCATAAGCATTGATATAACACATACATTGCGTCATACATCATAACTTTGTGTTTCAGCTAATATTTCATCTGTCGCAGGATAAGTTTAGCAAGTTTCAAACTTCAAGGATTTCTGAAAATAGTTCACGGAAGCTCCAAACACGGATGCTAATCTATTGCTTATTCAGACCCCCAGCTCAGAGACGTCCCAGACACAGATACCTTTCTGATACTCATTCTTTCACCTACAACATACAGTTCAACAAACATTTTCGGATGGCATCTTTTAAGCCCATCTCCGACAAGATTCTGTCACATCTCCAAATGGCATCTTTAAGCCCATTCCCTCAACTATGCTTTGACGAGTGCAAATTTATGGGAACTCTAGTGTCCAATCATCTTTTACCTTCGAGTCGCGAACAGAAAAATTGCCAATCTAACTCTTCAGGTTCAAGAAGATTGAACAGGGGCAACTGTTGTACCCCAAAATTTGCCCTCCCTTTTTCACAAGAAATCACAACCTCAGGGTTTTCTCTGATTTTTCAGATTGGCTCAAGAATCGGTCAAACAGACTTTTCTTTATCAGTCAATCCAGAATTAGGGTTTTCACTGATTTTGTTGAGATTGGCTCAGGAATTGATCAAGCAGACTTTTCTTTGACAACAAATCCGGAATTAGGGTTTTCGCTCGTATTTCTCAGAAGAAACTGAATCCTCAGAAACTCAGTTAACTGTTACATTGTTTTCACGCTTGTTCAAGATTACTGGTTGTTTCTCAAAACCTAATTATCTGGGATAAGAGCTGAGACTTTTGTTTGGAACTTTAAGGCATCTGTTTGATTAGTGGAGTGAAAGGTTTACAGTTTAATGGAATGCTTGCTTGTTTAAATGTCCAATGCGTGTGTTGATACCATGCGTATTGAGTAATGCAAGGTTACGAGACTGCAAAGTTTGTTGATTATTTATTTCATCTGGATTAGAATTATTGAGACACAGTTTCAATCATTTTGATTTAAGAGTCTTAAATAATTAAATAAACATAAGGGAAAGATGGAAAAGATATTTGACAGTAGAATTTTCTTTTGACAAAGACTTTTATTTATTTCAAATGTTGTTACAAATTTTATTCGAATATTGTAAGATTACAACTTATAGTATTTACAATAATATTTGTTTACAATAAATGGAAAAATAAATCTAAGCCCAATCTCCTAAGATCTTTGACTTCTACTGTTTCCTCTATCATCCAACTGGTACTTACCTGCAAAAGACAGAAGAAAAAGAAATCAGCGCAATTAACTGAAAAAAGTTTTCAAGCAGATAAAAAGAAATCATCATTAAAGTTTGTCGGCTTGAATCAGAATGCTATGTTCATCATATTTTATTTTGCTCTTTGCAAATCACAAGAAGATCGCTCTTATCGGTTCACAAAGAGAAAAATAAAAGACATAAAATGCAAGCATGTCAAACTAGATGCAAAAACATGGTTCAAATACAAAGGTATAAGGCTGCATACAAAGCAAACTATACTACAAAACTGAGTTTCAAACTGCAGTAACCAAGCATGTCAAAACTAAGTTACAAGAAGCATAGCAACTAGCAAAAGCAACAAAGTACACAATGCAGGAAACATGCAGTCAAAAGTACAACAATGCAGAGAGATAAACCAAGTTACAAGCAAGAGGCTTGCTAGAGCCATCATCATTTTACAACACTAGATAAACTTTTCAGAATTTAAATATAATAAGCAATTAAAAATGCTTATGAAGAGAGAGAAAGAGAAGACCTAGTGAAAGAGGATTGCAGTTTTGGCAAAAGCAGGCTGTAAAAAGTGGAAAAGGTAACAAAAAATATATAACAGTCCAACAGCAAACACAGTGAGGGGATAAAGCAAAAACTCTGCACAAGCTGCTATCAAAAACACAAGTCAGCCAGCTTACTCAAATACAAGCAAAATCTGCATAACCTGCTAGCAAACCTGCTAGCCAAAGCTTACTCAAACTACTTGCAAGCCTGCTTCTAAAACATCAAACTACCTGCAAGCCTGCTTCCAAAACATCAAACTACCTGCAAGCCTGCTTCTAAATCAAAACTAACAGCAAGCCTGCCTCCAAAACTCCAAGTCTACAAGCCTGTAAAACAGCATAACCTGCTTGCAAACTTGCCTGCTTGCAAACTCAAGCAAACTTGCTTACCAAAAACTTCCCAACCTGTCAACAAACAAAACTTACCCAAAACTGCATCTCAACACCACCAACCTGCTATCAAGGCACAAACTACAAAACCTGCACATAAAGCTCAAAACCAATTGCAAACCTGTAAGCCCAAAACCAGCATGTTTCCAAACTTCAAACCTACATTACAAAGCTACAGACCAGCAAGCCTGCTTACCTTACTCAAACTCCAAAACAAAACTCAAACCTGCTTCCAAAAAACTAAAACTTACAAGCCTGCTTGCCCAAAAACAAAATTGCAAACTTGCTTACTCAAATTACAAGCCTGTGAACCACGAGCTCAACAAGCCTGAAATACCAACATAGCATACAAACTCAAAACAAGCCAACAAAGAATAGTTTAAGAAGTGATTTCATCACTCATCATCAACATCATCAACAAGAGAAAGGATGAGCTTGCAGAACAAGCAAAATAACAACACCAGTTTTCAGGTTCATCATCATCAAACATTAGCATACAAAGAGAAAAGAAGAGCATTTCAGGAGTGAAAGAACAAATAGTTTCAGAAGTGATTTCAAATCATCATTAACCTATCAAAGAGAAAAGAAGAGCATTCCAGAAGTGAAAACAACATAGGGTTTTCATAAGTACATTCATCATCAAACGAAAATCAAGCAAAGCTAAGTTCCAGTTTGTGTCCATCAACAAAAGTCAGAAACACACATTTAGAAACAAACAAATTTTAGAGTATCATCATCATCGACATCAAATAACCCAGAAGAAAGAGGAAGAGAAAATCAGAAGCTATTCAAAGGGTTTTCAGAAACAACAGTTCTCAGAACCATCTCATCATTAAACGTTCAAAAACAAGTCAAGGAAACAGAGATACCGGAATCCAAAGTGCTATCATCACGCTCCTCCTCCGCCTAGCCACCAAGAACGCCGTCGGTCCAACCCTTTTTCCTCTCCATCCATTTTCCAGAAGCCAATCGCCAAGGTATGATTTTTCTTCCAAAACTTAACTGCATCTTAGACGCAATAACCATGGAATAAAAGATGAAACAATAACATAAACAATCAATAAACAAGCATGTAAACTGTAAAAACCCTAAGAATCAAAACAAGATAAAAATTGTACCTTTCAAACCATCGCCTTGGACCGTCGTGGAGAGGAGAGGGCGAAGATGGCGCTCTGTCAACTTGGAGTCATGAGGAATGATCAGCGCTTCGCCTGAGAGAGATAAGAGAAACGAAGAAGAAGGAGGCGCCGTTGAGGCCAAAGTTTACAAACCCTAATCAAATGAGCAAACCCTAAAAAAAATTATCCCAACACTTCAGACGGGCCTTCTCCCCAAACAAAACACTTTAGGCCCACTCCATTTTCCAGCGCCCCACCCCCCTTTCTTCATTTCTGTTTTATTAATTTGTTCTTCTTCATTCTCTATTTTGGGCCACAAGCTCATAAGGCCCATCATCTTTTTAAATTCCATTTTGTTGAACTAATACTTTTTTATCATTTTATTTTCATTTTTAATAATCTAATTCTTTTTCTCTTTTGTTAAATAAAAAAAATATATTAAAATTTTGTATAAATTTTCTTAATATAGTTTTCCTTAATATTTGTTACATTTAATAAAAAAATACATAAATAATCTTAAACATTGATTTAAATAAATTTTCTTTCTGTAAAACTTATTCTTTTCATAAATCATAAAACACAAAAATAATAAATACTTAATCTTCACTAGGTTAAATTTTATTTGTTCATGTGTAAATAAATACATGCATCTCATATTTCTTTGATTGTCTTTAGCTTATAAATTGTTATAATTTTACATTGAATTGCGACAGTTCGATTTGGTTGTAACATATACTTGGACATTATTATTCTGATAAGACTCATCCCCATTTGTAAATAATTTGTACCCCCATCCCCGGATACTTTTTTGTAATAACTTAGACTTTAAATTCCCGCAATTTATTGCTTTCAATATACTGTATAGTAATTAGGGTTTGTATGCGAAGATCTAAAATCAATCGCTAGATAACCTAATACAAGATAAATGCATGAAAATCAATACACAATTCACACTTGCACCTCTAGGGTAACCTCGCTTGTTGCCTCGGAAAATACAATCATGTCCCTCGAATACGAGACACTCTAGAAAATGCGCCTTCGATAAACAAAGATCGTAGTCCCTCGATGACCCTCGGTGTTGCCTTTGATAAAACGATCTCGTCCCTTACAAAATTGCTAGAGCGTCTCATAAGGTGCTTTCAATGATTGTATGCGATGACCCGCGCCTGTCCCGTTTAAACATCCTAACACAAGGTTGTTCACAAAACATAATGGTGAAACAACACTGTTAAAAGGGTTAAAAACATAAGAAAGATCTTTGAGTAAAATAGGGTAGACAACTCTTAGTTACTTGATCAAAAACTTGTAAAACATCCTTGGCATTTTTCAAACACACTTCACAACACAACTTCAAAACAATTTCAAAACAACTTTCAAAACATTGAAATATCTTTTCAAAAAGACACACACCTTTATATATATTCAAACAAGAATCATTACAAAGGTTGCCTAGACAAGGCATCTTTTTCAAAGCATTTTTCAAAACCACACACACAAAGCACCATTTCAAACAATTGAAAAGCAAAGGCAAGTGATCTAAAATAAGTAACTAAGAGGCCATGGAAAACCATGGATGAAAAGGGTGCTAGCACCTTCCCTTTTCATAATCTACCCCCCGAACCCAAGAAAACATCTCAAAGGTCTTTCCTGTGCTTTTTGACCTTTCCTTAGGATAAAATAAAAAGTCGGTGGCGACTCTTGCTAAACCGAACAAGTGCGAAAACAAACGCAAAACTTCAAGTCAGTTCTGCCACCGTAGTTTGGGGGGCTTATTTGAGAGCTACCTGAGAGATATGGGTTTCAAGCATTTTATCATGGGTGACTATTTGGTCAACCTTGGTTCCTAATTGTGTGATTAGTTCATTTACATGAATGTTTTGGTTTAGGAATTCTTTGTTTTGTTGGGTTTGGGCCGAAATGAAATTTTCCATAATTTTCTATAGGTCCAGCTTTGAGGGTACAACTTGCATAGGTTGGTTTTGTCTCTGGGCTTGAAAACCTGATGGTCTCGGAGGTGCTGAATTTTGGATAAGATTATTGTTTTTATAGGAGAAGTTTGGGTGATACCTCCATCCAGGGTTGTAAGTATTTGAAAATGGGTTTCCTTAGGCATATTTAACTTGGTTTGTGCTTGTTTCATTCAACAGATTGCATTCAGCTATTTGGTGCCCTTTGGTTCCACATATTTCACATTCTGGGTGGATTGCTGCTACAATAGCTAGGTTTGAAGACATATGCTCAACTTTAAGGTCTAAAGCACCCATTTTGGCTTGCATAATGTCTATAGAACTTATCTCATGTATTCCTCCTTGGGTCTCTTTCTTCTCTATCGATGCTCGTTCAGTTCCCCATTGATAATGGTTTTGGGCCATATCTTCGATGACAGCGTAAGCTTCAGGGTAGGGTTTGTTCATCAATGCACCGCCAGCGGCAACGTCAATGGTCATCTTAGTCTTATAAATGAGTATGTTATAGAAGGTATGAATGATTAACCATTATTCTAGGCCATGATATGGACAAGCTCTTAATAGGTCTTTATATCTCTCCCAAGCTTCAAAAAGTGATTCTCCTTAGTTTTGAGTAAATTTGGTGATCTGATTTCAAAGGATAGCAGTCTTACTCGGGGAAAAATATATGGCAAGGAACACTCTCCTAAGGTCTTCCCAGGTTGTTATGGAATTGGCTAGAAGGGAATCTAACCAAGAACGTGTTTTATCTCTGAGGGAGAAAGGGAATAGTCTTAAGCGAATTGCCTTATATGTAGCTCCGTTAGTTTTAAAGGTGTCAGCTAATTGGATAAAGACTTTTAAATGCTGATTTGGGTTCTCTGTAGCGAGACCGGTGAATTGGTTTTGTTGTACTAATTGTAATAGAGAGGGTTTCAGTTCGAAATTGTTAGCAGGAATAACAGGGTTTAATATACTAGAATCGGGTTCCTCGTCAAAGGGTTGGGCGAATTCCTTAAGGGGTCTTAAGTTCTTTAGACATAGCTCTCCTAACTCTTTGGAGTAAGATATGTGTGTGGGCGTAACATTCGAGTTCCACTAAAGGATGTAATAAACTTCCGGTGCTGCGAATTCTTCTCATTTACCAGCTTAGTAAAGCCTTAGTCTAGACAGTGTAACAATTGGGTACAAAATTTGACGTAATTGGTCCTCGACAACGGCGCCAAAAACTTGATGCATGGTTTTTGCAAGTATGCAAAACATGTCATAGTAATATAAAAGATTGTCTATCCCAGAAAGACCAAACGTCAATCTATTGATTTATGTTGTTACGGTGTTTATCTAAGGTATAACAATTCACGGGTTTATGAGTACACATTGAAAGTAAAGTATGAAGATATAAATTCAGATAAAAACAACAGGCTTGAATGTAATTCACACAATCTGATAATATTCCAAGTGCTTCTAAATAGAACTACTTATAGGGCAATATTTTCTACTCATGAAAAGAACTAATTTAACAGGAACTGTCGCTTTCGTGTATTCAGAACCGAGTTTACTCTTTAACCAATCCCCCTTATTATCACTTATAAAAAGGTGTGCATTGCATTAAAGTAATAAACCTATTTTTAAGAAATATAATTTCTTGACTTAGTTGAAAATTAATTTTGACTTCGAACTTCTAACCAAAAGAGGACTAGACCTTTAAACCCATAAACGCGTCTGAAAAGTGTTTTGAAATTGTTTTTCTAAAAGTGTTAAAAGATTCCTACTTAATTTAACAATGGGTGTTTGCTTCCTTTGAACAACTAAGACTATCCAAGTTTAACTGAAGGTTGGACGATTTTCGATCTTACCCAACAAAAATAAAGTGCAGAAAACTTGTGTTAAAAACCAAAATAGCCCTTAAGTATTTCTACAGACACATTATATGGAACATTACTTTAACTATGATCCTTACATTCTAACCTTTAAAATTTATCCAAACATAGAAATGTAAACAAACATGTTAAAATAGATCATGTTAAAGTAGATTCTTAAAGTAAAAAGGCTTTAAAAGACAAGTAAATAAACAAGTAAATAAGTGAAAGACAAGGAAATAAACAAAGTAAAGCGAGTGTAATAAAATAAACAAAGTAAAGTGAGTTCGATGAAATAAATAAAGTAAAGCGAGTGTGATGAAATATATAAAGTAAAGCGATACTTGTAAATAAAAACCTGATCCAAATCGGATGCTTTAAATTAGGTACAACTGGAAATAAATGCGACTGGAAATGAAAATGGCGGCAGGATTAACTTCTATCAAAGTGCTCCAAATTCGATTACAAACTCTATCAATGGTGTGATAGCTCTTTGATGTGAAAGGATTATCACTTACAAGATCTGACAGTATATGGCTTAAGTTTGTAACTAAGCTTGGATGAAAAGAAAATGAAACTAGAACCTCTTATTTATAGAAGAACCATACTCCATGGAATTACCAAGGTGCCCCCCAACTCCTTTTGGGCGAGACCATTTAACAAGGATGGCGCCCGCCATGTGTACAAGGGTGGGAAGTTGAGGAGAACATGACAGTTGAAGGTAGTTGAAACCAATCCATGTCATGACCTACCCTATGGTGGGCGCCATGTTGGATGATGTGATGTGGTGGAAGAACTGACTTGAAGTTTTGCGTTTGTGTTCGCAAATGTTGTGGTTTAGAAAGAGTCGCCACCGACTTTTCTTTTATCCAAAAGGAAAGGTGAAAAAGCACAGAAAAGACCTTTGAGATGTTTTCTTGAGTTTAGGGGGTAGATTATGAAAAGGGAATGTGCTAGCACCCTTTTCATCCATGGTTTTCCATGGGCTCTTAATTACTTGCTTAGATCACTTGCTTTGTTTTGTTTGAAATGGTGTTTGATGTGGTTTTTGAAAGTATTTTGTAAAAGAGGCCATTCGTTTAGGCAATCTTTGTAATGATTCTCGTTCGTAAGAATGTATACAAAGATGTTTGTCTTTTGAAAATGTTTTCAATGTTTGTAAGACGTTTTTGAAATGTGTGTGTGTTTATTTTTGAAAATAGCAAGGATTGTTTGAAATGGAGTAAGCAACTAGAAGCTATCTACCTACTCAAATGTCTTTCCTATGCATTTTCTATTCCTTTTGACATTGTTGGCTTACCATTAATTTGGTAAGCAACCCTATCTTTGGATGTAAACGGGATGAGCGTGGGTCATCGTATAACCATGATAGCAATGTTGCAAAGTATCTTAGCATTTTTAGGGACCAAGATCATTTTGTTTAGGCAACTTTGGAATAGCGTCATCGAGGGGCTATGATCTTATATTTGTTTTGTTTTGCCAAGATACTTCGCATGCGTAACATGGTCATTTTATTTTAAGCAACCAAGTGAAGAAACCCTAATGATGCTTGTGTGCAAGTGTGTTATTTGCATGCGTTTTGTCTTTGATTAGGATTGTCTATTTTGTTGTTTTTATCTTGCCATACATTTCCTATTTTACTAGCAAGCATACAAAATAATGAAATGAAAAAAGAAGATAAAAACCCTACGCTATTACAACCATATTGAATAGCATGAAATTATAAAGGCAAAAATAAAGTAAAGGAAAGAAAACAAAAGGTCTTTCGATTCAGGCAGAAAACCCTTCGATTCTGCGTATTTTGGCTTCTTTCGATTTGGCTTTCTGTCTCTTTAGACTGGGATGGGAGTCAGTAAGGTTCTGGCTTTTCCACAGGCTCCTTGTTGACTCATTGTAAGCAAATTAGGCCCTCAGATTGTGATTCGAAGGGCTTGTGCAGCTAGCCAATCGAAGGGTATAACAAACCTGTCTTAAGTTCTTAAATGCAACATCCAAACATAACTACAGTCCAGGGGTTAGCACAAAAACAAAACAATAGGTCTCAAAGTCCAAATTATAACTAATTAAGGTTGAGTTTTTAGCATATGGGCAGTCAGAATCGAATGTTAAAAACATGGTCCAGAAATATCTACATTTTTCTTTATTGGCATGTGCACCTGATGTTTAAATGAAAGAGTTCCAAGTTTAGAGAGAACTTACCTCTTGAAGTGCTTAGTCGAAAGAGTTGTAGGTGAATTTTTGATGGTGGGGGGAGCTTCGCTGGGATCTTCCCGAAGCTAGTTTTGTTACTGCTTGGTTTGGGCAGTCACTGAATCGAAAGAGATTATATGATGGTGATGTGTGAATCGAAGATTGCTTCAGTCTAGGGGAAGTAAATCGAAAGGTACACCACTGAGGCTTTTTATGAAAAAACTTAGAGTTTTGAAGGTTTGAGAATGTTGGAGAGTTTGAGAATATGGGAGAGTTTAGTGCTTGAGGATTCTTTATGATTTTTCTCTCTCGCCAAAAATCTGGACCTTTTCTTTGTCAATGGTTCCTCTATTTATAGAGAAAAGGTTTGGGAGTTTAAACAAAGATGTGGCTTGGCTGAAACGTGAATATTAAGCTATGTCAGATTTTCAAAGATCCCAAGGTGAAGTACTGAAGTTGTTGGTTAAAAGGGGCTGACTTCTCTGACTTATGGTGAAGTACAAACAGGATTTAAGCAAAGCATGGGCTTGGGACAGGATTTGTACTTAGCAAGTTCACTTTCACGCAAAAAAGTTCTGGACAAAGGCTTAATCACCTGGACAATAGCTTAATCCAAAATATAAGTAATTAATTATGGAGTGAAATACAAGCATTAAGGCTTGTAAAGTAAGATCACGTAGCATGGTCCACAGATTTGATTAATTCTCCTTTCAGAATCCTATTTTCCACTTGTGTCAAAGTGTTCTAGAAATGTACTAAAGAAGACTGCGTCGAAGGATTCAAAGTTGGGTTTGAAAGATGCTGATTCAAAGGGAACCAAAACTCCAGTCGAAGCTTTTGTGTGAAGGTGGCTCATGTCCAATCGAAAGCTTGCACGCCAGGGGTTAAATGTGGTCAAACGAAAGATTGTATGTAGGAGGACAAAATGTTCATATTCAAAAGAGGCAAACATGGAACAAAAAGTGCAAATCGAAGGATGTTTAAAGAGAGCCTTTTTCCTTGGAAATGAAATAGATTACAAGAGGCTTTTTCCTTGTGAATCAGACCAAACTGTGTCAGAGGCCCATGCCCAGTCGAAGGACGCAAACCAAGCTTGTGTCGAAAGAGGCCAAAAGGCCAATCGAAGGAGCTGAAACGAAGAACACTTGTATTTCTCCAAATTTTGTCAAAATAATATTTTTATCTGTTTTTTTTCCTTTTTGACAGTTTCCTTTTAATTTTGGTACCGGAAAATTCTAAAGTACTTGTGCAGGATTGAACCTTGAGAAACCTTATGAGAAAGGCCTTGAAGAATGAGAGGGCAAATTTTGGGGTACAACAGATGCCATGTGTACAATTTGTTCAAAAACTTGATTTCTTTCTTGCTTTTCTTCATTTCAACAAGAGATGCTCTAGATAATCAAAGTACCTAAAAATAAAACAAAAACAAGCATAACATAAGAAAATGACAATAAAATCCCTAACAAACATGTGCAATATGAGTCAAATATGTTGTTTTAGTGTTACCAATCTCAAAAGATGATTTTCCAAAAGATCTCGGTAGTAGGTAGTTCTTAATTAAATCTCGGCAGTAGATTCCTTGGAAATCTAGACAGTATATTTCTCATTAAGAGCCTCACATCACGTATAACATGCACATAACCATATCAAATTATCAATATCATTCATAACATTTAGTGCACTTGACATACGAAAACATAAAAAAAGCATTTGATAAAACATCAGAGTATTTTGGTGAGAAAAAACATCGAAAGAGGTCCACGACTACACTTACACCTACGATACAATCCTCAAATATTGCTGACATTATTCACCTTGTTATGTCAAATCAAATTGCGGATACCACGAAAAAACAACATGCAACATTGGGGAGTCGGTGACAAAAGAAAAAAGAGCCAATGGTTTAAAGGAGAAAAAGATCAACAGTATTTACAATACATTTTGTGCATGAACATACGAAAAATTTGGTGCATATACATATAGTGTAGCTCAAGTGCTTAATATTTAGAAAAGATGAGTAGATGAGTGTGCTGACTTCTTTTCTTATTATAGAACTTTACTTATCAGAATATCAGAGTTTTTCTCGCAACGTTGGTGCTTTCAGAAGTTGTAACATTAGAACTTCTTCATTTTAGCGTGTTACATGAATTTGCTTCTAAGTATGTTGTGTCTAAACAAAGCTTCAAAACGTAATTCTCTCATCTTCTATGCTTCTTCCATCAGAATTTCTCTGCATATTTAAATACTTTATTAGAGATCATATTTTTTCTTTATATATATCATGTATTTGTTATCATCAAAACTATTACAAGTATGTAGAACCAAACTATGTCAAAAGTCTGCTCAAATGCCTGAAAATCAACTGTACTAGGTCAAAAGTCAACTGTGACCCACTTGCAGTCAAACTTCAAGGTTTTTTGGTCAACATTAACATTTTTAAGTGATATCCATCATTTGATCAAGAGTTGATCATGATTCCTCAAGAAATGCACCTAATTCACCAAAAGTCAAAAATTGCTAATTAGGGTTTTTATAAGAAAAGTCAATTGGACTTTGACCAGCCATAACTTTCTCATACTTTATCAGAAATTTTTCCTTCAAGGATCATTTTGAAGAGAATCCAATTCCCTACAACTTATCTTCAGCCCTCAAGTTAAAGAAATTCACCATTGGAAAGATACAAGCTCATACATTACAGGCCACTTTCAGAAAGTCAACGAAAGACACTTTTTCCAAGACCATTTACATCAAGATAATATCTCCAAATGCAACAATAGTCAACATAGAGGTTGTAGGGGACATCTTGATATTTCTAAAAAGTCAAATATCATCTCCAAAAGATAAAAATTAAGCAAGTTATGGCTTACACAAGTTGGGCAATTTTTGAGAAAGTGCATCAAGTGCAAATTGAGAAATATTGAACTTGTGGACTAATGGGCGTAGGTTTTAAGGTTTGTACGTGTTTAAAACATGATTAAGAACCCCTAAACCGATTTATGCATTATTTTAATTTTTATTTTGATTTATTTTTGATTTTATTCATTTAAACTCAAATTAAATCAAATAAAATGCAAGATTAATGCACAAGGCATATAAGGCTTAAGATTTGAATTTCTTGGGGTCCAAATAGCTCATAGCAAGCTTCCAAAATCGTGACAACCAAGCAAATATCATTAAGACAAGATTTTCACAAGTTTGGAAAGTATTTCAAATGAATTTTGGAAACAAATCATGCAATTGATGCCATGTGATTTCTTCTATTATTTTTTACTGAAATTCATCCTCTATATAAACACAACACCCTCATACACTAGAATGCACGAAATTGGCTGCCCAAGAACACATTCTAAAAACCTTAAATTTTGTCAAAACTAGGGCAAAGTCAAAACCAAAGATCCAGCCACTTTCCTTCCAAGACATCAATTACAAATCATTCCTGGGGTATCTAAGGGTAAGAATAGGTCGAAAGTCATGTCCATTGATGCTTGAAATAAGCATACTCATCTTCTCTGATTTGCAATTCTTTCAAACATTCATATAATTAATTTCATGCATTGTTAATGTTTATTAACTGCCCAAATGAGTTCCTGTTGTTACGTAGAACAGGTTTGAATCACAAACAATAGCTTGACTTGGCGGATGAGGCGCCTGACTATGACTCAAGGGGCATGAGTTCAACACCCACCCCGTGCATTTTTCACTTTTTTGACTATTTTCTTTTCTAACCCTTTTCATTTATTTATTTTTCACTTAATTTGTTTTCTATCATTAATTTAATTAACATATAAAATCATTAAAAAAACATTAAATATTATTTTTAGGCTTTTAATTAATTAAAATAATTTTTGACATAAAAGTTGTTTTGATTTAATCAATATTTATTTTATTTCATAATTAACTTGTAAATTAATCAAAGTTAGGTTGTTAATTATTAATTCACACTTTTATTATTTTCCAAACAAAAAATACGAAAAATATATTTTCTAACACTTAGAATCTCAGGTTTTAATTATTTTCTTAACATTTTTCTTATATTTATTTCTATTAATTTTTTATTTATATTTATTAGACAAATTGTATAGGTCGCATAATAATTGTAATAGTCGTAGTTTAAATTCTCGCAGTTTCATTATTAATGTAACTACACCAAAGTCCTGTAATAGCGTAGGAACTTTATTTCTCGCCTTTATATTTCTTGTAAACTTGTATATATTTAACTACTTGTAATTAGGCATGTATGGAAAGATATAAAAAGAAACAGTAGAAAACCCTAATTTCAAGATAAATATAACTGAATTGAACACACCTCTCACACTTGCACCTCTAGGGTAACCTCTCTCATTGTCTCGGAAAACAAAGGTCGTGTCCCTCGAACATAGGGATACCATTAGCAAAGACCCTCGGTATAAATCATCATAAGAGATCATAGTCCCTCGATGTCCCTCAAAGTTGCCAATGGTATATGATCTTGTCCTTCGATGTTGCCTACAAATATATGATGACGTCCCTTAAAATTACTAAAGATATCCCTACATGTTGCCTTCAATGACCATAACGACGACCCTACGCCTGTTCCTCAAACATCCAACGATAGGGCTACCTACCACTAATAGTAGGATAACACTGTCTAAAGGAAAAGAGGAAAAGAACAAACCTTTTTCGAGTAGGTAGATAGTTCTTAGATGCTTGCTCAAATAAAACAATTTTCCGCACATACACTTTTTTCTAAAAAATATTTTCAAAGACACTTTGTATACGTTCTCTACGACACGAGAAACATTAAAAAGTTTGCCACACAAAGGCATTTTCAAAAATACTTTTCAAAAACACACAAAGCACAAGGTATTTCAAAATGTGCTAGCATCTAAGAGCCCGTGGAAAACCACAGATGGAAAGGGTGATAACACCTTCCCTTTCCATAAATATACTCCCTTACTCAGAAAATCTCGAAAAAGGTCTTTTTTTGTTCTTTTCACCCTTTCCTTAATTTGGATGAAAGAAAAGTCGGTGGAGACTCTTGCTTACCGCGACATTTGCAAACACAAATGCAAAACCAATATTAAACAGTCAGTTCTACCACCGTATCACAGAACTGGCGACTCTGTTGAGGAATTATAAAAAGTGGGGTTACCTTAGAGTTAGTTCATTATTTAAATTACTTTTGTATGCTTTGTTTGCTTTACCTTTTGGGATTGTTTGGGTTGTTACTATAGATCCTACACCTGGATCTGGGGCACCTTTTAGGTAAGTAGCAATAGATCGTGGAAACTGTGCAGGGTATACCGACACGGTTGAAGCGATAGCTACATTGATGTGACACTTTGGTTGGTATCGGTATCCTTTGAGTAATCAAGGAGAATACGGGGCCGCTGCATGGTGTCATAAAGCATCAACTGACCTTAGAACCTTTAATTGACCAACTTGGCCATTAGGAAGTAGTGAGATATCTGTCTTTGGTGTAGTCCTAAGTCAGTTGATACTCGATACTACACTCATTGAGATTTGACTACCGAGATTTGTTTGGTTGAAAGTCAGTTGTCGATCGGAATGAAACTTGTGGGAAAGATCAGTGATATTGAGATCCCTTAGAACTCGGTTACTATTACTAGGACAGGTTGAGCCAACTAAATTTCAAGAGGGTACTTACCCACGGACCCCAGGAAAGCCTAAACCTAAGGCTGCTTGTGTGATTTGTTTGCTTTCAACTTGAGCTACTTGCAGAGTTTTTATCTAACAACATGATCTCCTTGTAGGATTTATTTATAGTCATTATCCAGTAACCTAAAATTCTTAGACTCACTTGTCTTCATCACCTTACACTTTTGCTTAACGCATAGCATACACATCATAACATAATGTCACAACATTTCCTTAACCATTTCAAGGATCTCAAGGGTTTGTGATGCAGGTTAGATAAATTCATACATCTAGCAAGGGGCAAGGATATTTATTTTCCTCTAGCCAATGCCGTCAAAAGACCAAAACACGACCACTTGAGTCAGGGGCTATGACCCACTTGATATGGTGAGCTTGACTCTCATAAAAGGACACTCAACAATATGAAGTTCTTCAATCAAAGCTGCAAATTTCAACTTCTGACATTTTCTTGTTTACCCCGCGAGATCCTTGAAAATATTGCATGCATTCCATTTCAAAACAGGTCTTCCAGTATAGGTTTCTCATCCTTTCGCTGTTTATTTCAGCAAAATAAATGGACCTTGAACAAACAGTAAAAGACCTTCAAACTCAAAATGCTTAGTTTCAACAAATGTTCATGGCTTTGACCCAAGGGTAGGAAGAACTGAAAGCTCTCGTCATCAAAGAGAAGAAGAAGAAGGCAAAGAAACCGGCTGGCATCCTGAATATGGGAAGAAGACTCAGGACCGATTAAAGGAGCTCTAGATCTTTCAACTCCATCAAATAGGAGGGATAATCATGAATAAGATAACAACCCAGGGACTGATGAAGATGAAGTTGATTATTACGAGGAGCAATATCCTCCTGCTGATGATAAATACAAACGGCTGGAGTATCGGCTCAATGCCATGGAGATCCAAAGGGTGCCCGGTCTGAATTTTGAAGAATTAGGTTTGGTTATAGGAGTGGTCATCCCACATAAGTTCAAGGTCCCTATCTTTGCAAAATATGACGGTGTTTCCTGTTCCAAGCTTCACTTGAGGTCATATGATCCAGCCTCACATTGCTGACCGAAAGCTATGGGTCCATTTCTTCCAAGAAAGTTTGGCTGGCACTCAACTAGATTGGTTCTATCAGCTAGAAGGAACTGAAATCCATACCTGGGAAGACTTGGATGCTGCTTTCTACAAGCAATACCAATACAACGCTGACCTGGCACCAACTCGAGTGCAACTACAAAATATGTCCATGAGCTCAAGAGAAGGCTTCAAGGAATATGCACAGAAATGGAGGGATCTAGTTGGTAGGGTACAACCTCATCTTAATGATCGGGAAATGGTAGACATGTTCATGGGCACTCTGACAGGCCCGTTCTTTAATCTGCTGATTGGGAGCTCCTCATCCGGGTTTACAGAGATGGTTCTGACTGGAGAAAGGATCGAAAGTGGTATCAAGAGTGGGAAGATCCTGATGGATGCATCTTCTAATGCTGTGAAGAAGCCATTTGCTGGTAAGAGGGAAGCCAATGTTGTGTATGGCCAGAAGGGTCGTAATAAGGTAGACTACCACCAATATGTAGAGGAAGTGTTGGTCTCTGATTCGGCATGCGTGTAACAACCACAACAATGGGGTAATCAGCGAAGGCAAGACGAGCCTAAGAGACAGTTTATCCAGATCAACATGCCATTGTCACAAGCATTGGAACACATGTTGAATGTGAATCTGATTATGGTGATAGGCCCCCATCCAAACCCTAAGACTTCTTCTCCTAACTACAATCCTGATGCAAGGTGTGCCTATCATTCTAGCAGTCCTGGGCACGATACTAACAATTTTTAGGCACTGAAATACAAGATTCAAAATATGATGATGCCAAGGAGATTGAGTTTAACCCTCCTGAGACTCCCAATGTGATCACTGCTCCCATGCCAAATCATGGCCAGGATTGAGAGCATTTTTATTCATTTGAATTCTCAAGTTGTATTTTCTTTGTTTGTTCAAACAATTATTGTCATGTCGAACTTTGTTATTTCGTTAATGTATTGCACATGTTTGTCTTGAATTAATTTGTTTTCATTATGCTTAAACTTCTTTCTTACTTCCTTTGTGTGATATTCAACTCTTGATTAAAAGCTCTAATCCTTTAGAGGGAGGGTGACGAGAACGATACCATAATCTCTACAATATGCTTTTAAACAGACCCTGCTGACGATGTACAGGCGTTGTTTCAAATCATAAATAGTGGATTTATAAGGAAGATAATCCCTACTCAACCCCTTTGAGCCTAAGAAATCATATTTTTCTTTTCACACAAATTAAAACCCTTAATCATAACCTGGGGAAGGGTAGTTTTCTCAGTTAATTCAGGTGTGCATTCAGTCGCAAGCTTTCCCATCATACACGACAAATAGTGTAGAATATGCTCTCCAAAAGATGGTGATGGTTCCACATAATCATTAAGAACAAGCAGTCATTATCTCTCAAAATAAAAGCCCATTAAGTCAAAACCTAAGAAGGAGACTTAAGAAAAAAACGGGGGCATTCTGCTGGCTGTAATCACAAAAGAAACAGTTCAAGCAAAAGAGAGGGATAGCAAAATCCAAAAAGAAAGAGGTCCTACAAATGCTCAACAAAAATAAAAGGTCACAAAAATGACTTCCTTCTCAAACAAAAGTTCAATTTCTGAACCATCACTGGAATATTGGGGCCAACATTCCAGAACTCAACTGGGATTCGAAATGCATAATTAACTGAGCATAGGACTGAAGAACATCACGAAGAACGGGTGGGTACAAATAAATTTTGAGCCTTTATCCTTTGTTTCTTAAACCATGAACCAGGCAACGTTACAACCCTTAAAAGTCCTAGCTGAAGCATGGGTTAGTTCGAGAGCATACTGTTACAAAGGTACCCTGACTCCTGTAAGGTTTGCTATAAATCATGAGTTGATATCACATTCTTGCAAATTTTATTTTACTACAAAAAACGCATTTTCAAAAAATTTCAAGACAAACATAAGTTTGCATTCTTTAAATGACATTGTTTGCATATGGTTAATTTTTTAAATGGTAGAGAAATTCACACAACGAATATTCAGTGAATGAAGACCCCCTCAATGGACAGAATCACCTCATACGGAAAAAACATTCCAAATAACAAGCCTTTCATAATCAAGGGGCATGCCATGGTGTCTAATTAATCTGGGGCAGTCAAGCCAATGTGCAGAGAATCTCTCCAAAAATTCTGAATAGCCAGGGGCAGATCTCCATCTGAATCACCCGGGGGATGTTACATTGATCGGGGATTCCAGCAGAAAATCACTGTGAAATTTGAATCTTTGGTACCACCAAATTGCTTATCTGTGCCAATAGTATCAGATGGTGTCAGTATCATGTCTTTGAATCCTTCCATGACAGTTCTTAGAAAAGATACCTAGGAAATTCAAGACTATCAGAAACTTGATCAAACATCAGGTGCACCAGATTCATCCTGAAGCAACCCCACACAGGCTCCCACGTATGAAAGGGCACAAGCGATCACATAAATTTTTTTCTGGTATTTCTACAACACTTGTTGTCATAGACGGTGACAACTCTCCACATCCTATGATCATGGACATAGTCAGAAAATACTATGCATGAAAAGATCCACTAGGTTGACAGGCCTAGGCAAAATTAAGGGCATCCCGACGAACCAAAAGAGTTCGGGAAAAAATTAGGGATATATACAAAAATTGTACACCCGACAAGTCAAAAACCTGAAAAGGCGGCTTGAGCAAAAAAGGGTATCCCAGTGGACTGAAAACCCGAAAGTGCGGTCCAAGAAAAGTTAGGAATTAATAACGTACGAATATGTCCCGTCATCTTGTCATTTGTTTATTGGTAGAAGACTTATCATCCTTATCAACATTTACCAAGAACTCCAGGAGTTGGGATGACACTCAAACCATCCACAAAGTCTCCGCAGGTACTTTCTCTAGCAGGTACAGAGGCAGGGGCATCTTACTAAAAAGTCATCGCCATATCCTCAGCTTACAACCTAGTGATGTCAGGTGTTCTTGTATCCCCGAAAGAACATGAATTTCCAACTACTACTCTGACGTCAAGTTTTCCCCAGTAAAGTCATCAAACTTCTCAAGATTCCCTAATAGGATTTCACAAAATCCTCAGGCAGTGCACAGAGCTTTCCTTCCCCAACATAGTTTATTTCTCTAACAACGGAAGATCATCCCCTAGTAGTTCAGCTTCAACAAAATCTGAAGACCTACATTCTTCATCGCCAACTACAATCAAGGATTTATTTTCCCTAATTCAACAGTGCTGCAATAGAAGAACTGATACATTCACATAATGCATTCATACATCATTCTACAAACGTCATAGCATCTGCAGTACAAATGCATACATCCCAATCTCATTTATTTTGAGAACACCATTACACAATGCATTTCATACATCATGACATTGCATACAGCTAGCGCTTTACCTTTTCAAGAAAGATCAATCAACTGATATTTATCATTAATAATTTTTAACAAGTCCAAGATTAGCTCCTGAAACAAAACAGAATAATTATCTGTGCAACCAAATACAGCTTTACACGGGCTCAACATGAAGCAATCTTGCACGGGTTTCTTCTGGCTTCCAAATACAGCTTTACACTGGCTCATCATGAAGCAATCTTACACGGGTTTCTTCTGACTTCCAAATACAGCTTTACACGGGCTCATCATGAAGTAATCTTACACAGGTTTCTTCTGACTTCTAAATACAGCTTTACACGGGCTCATCATGAAGCAATCTTACATGAGTTTCTTCTGACTTCCAAATATAACTTTATACGTGCTCTTCATGAAGCAATCTTACACGATTTTCTTCTGACTTCCCAATACAACTTTATACGGGCTCTTCATGAAGAAATCTTACACGGGTTCCTTCTTCATCCTTCTAAAGTTTTACACGGACTCATCCTGAAGCAACCCTACCCAGGTTCCTTCTCACAATCTCCAGATGCAGTTTTACACGGACTCATCTTGAGGCAACCCTACTCAGGTTCCTTCTCTTGAATTTCCAAATGCAATTTTACACGGACTCATCCTAAGGCAACCCTACCCAGGTTTCTTCTCTTGAATTTCCAGATGCAGTTTTACACGGACTTATCCTGAGGTAACCCTACCCAGGTTCCTTCTCTTGAATTTCCAGATGTAGTTTTACATGGACTCATTCTGAAGCAACTCTACCCAGGTTTCTTCTCACAATTTCCAGATGCAGTTTTACACAGACTCATCTTGAGGCAGCCCTACCCAGGTTACTTCTCATACACTTCTAGATGAAGTCTTACCCGGACTTATCCTGAAACATCCCTACACATGCTCTTTCTAATACATTATCCCTAGCAAATTACTGTGAAGCCTGGATTTCAACCAGCAAACATCAAACTTTCATCTCTCCAATCCAGAGATAACCCCTCAGTAGAGCCATGGACAACTAAAATTCCTAGACTCTATTCCCCAAAGTTTTCCTCAAACAGGAAAACAATAGAAATCAACATCCCCCAGTGGACTCTTCCTCAGACAACAGGAATAGGAATCCCCACAAAGAGACTTCTTATGAAGTCAGCATCTACTCTCGATGGCATATTTAAGCCCATCTCTGACGACTCTCCGTCATATTCTTTAGATGGCGTCTTTAAGCCCATCTCTAACGACTTTCAGTCATCTTCTCCAAATGGCATCTGTAAGCCCATTCCCGACGTCATCAACCATTAGTATTACTTCATGCGAGTGCAAATTTCTGGGCACTCTAGTGTTTAATCATCTTCAACCTTCAGATCACGAAAGGCAGAAAAGCCAATCTAAATCCTCGAGTTTAAGAAGATTTAACAGGAGCAGCTGTTGTACCCCAAAATTTACCCTCCCATTTTCACATAAGACATACTCCTAGAGGTCCTCAATTGCTCAAGGTTGACCAAGAATTGATCAGACAAATTCTCCTCCTAAGCATTGGCCTTCCAACTAGGGTTTCATTTTTCACCAAGATATGTGAGCTCCGAAGGACTCAAATGTCTTCCATGGTCCTAATATGTCTTCAAGATTATCCATGACAAATTTCATACCTTGCACTACAAGTTTGCTCAGTCAACTGCTCAAATGCCTGAAAATCAACTATACTTGGTCAAAAGTCAACTTTGACCCACTTGCAGTCAAACTTCAAGGTTTTTTGGTCAACATGAACATTTTTAAGTAATATCCATCATTTGATCAAGGTTTGATCATGATTCCTCAAGAAATGCTCCTAATTCATCAAAAGTCAAAAATTGCTAATTAGGGTTTTTTTAGGAAAAGTCAACTGAACTTTGACCAGCCATAACATTCTTATACTATATCAAAAAAAAATTCACCAAGGCTCATTTTGAAGAGAATTTGATTCCCTACAACTTCTCTTCAGCCCTCAAGTTCAAGAAATGCACCATTGGAAAGATACAAGCTCATACATTACATGTCATATTTAGAAAGTCAACAAAAGACACTTTTTCAAAGACCATTTACATAAAGATAATATCTCCAAATGCAAAAATGTTCAACATAGAGGTTGTAGGGGACATGTTGAGATTTCTAAAAAGTCAAAGATCATCTCCAAAAGATAAAAATTAAGCAAGTTATGGCTTGCACAAGTTGGGCAATTTTTGAGAAAGTGCATGAAGTGAAAATTGAGAAATATTGAAATTGTGGACTAATGGGCCTAGGTTTTAAGGTTTCAACATGTTTAAAACATGATTAAGAACCCCTAAACTAATCCATGCGTTATTTTAATTTTTATTTCATTTATTTTTTATTTTATTCATTTAAACTCAAATTAAATCAAATAAAATGCAAGATTAATGCACAAGGCATGTAAGGCTTAAGATATGAATATCTTGGGGTCCAAATAGCTCATAGCAAGCTGTCAAAATCGTGACAACCAAGCAAATATTATTAAGACAAGATTTTCATAAGTTTGGAAAGTTTTTCAAATGAATTTTGGAAACAAATCATACAATTGATGCCATGAGATTTCTTCCATTATTTTTGATTGAAATTCCTCCTCTATATAAACACAACACCCTCATACACTAGAGAGCGCGAAATTGGATTCCCAAGAACACTCTCTAAAAACCTCAAATTTTGTCAAAACTAGGGCAAAGTCGAAACCAAAGATCCAACCACTTTTCTTCCAAGCCATCAATTACAAATCATTCCTGAGGTATCTGAGGGTAAGAATAGGTCGAAAGTCATGGCCATTGATGCTTGAAACAAGCATACTCATCTTCTCTGATTTTCTTTTCTTTCAAACATTCATATAATTAATTTCATGCATTGCTAATGTTTATTAACTGCTCAAATGAGTTCGTGTTGTTACGTAGAACAGGTTTGAATCACAAACAATAGCTTGGCTTGGTGGATGAGGCGCCTGACTGTGACCCAAGAGGCATGGGTTCAACACCCACCCCGTGCATTTTTCACTTTTTTGACTATTTTCTTTTCTAACCCTTTTCATTTATTTATTTTTCACTTAATTTGTTTTCTATCATTAATTTAATTAACATATAAAATCACAAAAAAATCATTAAATATTCGTTTTAGGCTTTTAATTATTTAAAATAATTTTTGACATAAAAGTTGTTTTGATTTAATCAATATTGATTTTATTTCATAATTAACTTGTAAATTAATCAGAGTTAGGTTTTTAATTATTAATTCACACTTTTATTATTTTCCAAACAAAAAATACCAAAAATATATTTTCTAACACTTAGAATCTTAGGTTTTAATTATTTTCTTAACATTTTTCTTATTTTTATTTCTATTCATTTGTTGTTTATATTTATTAGACAAATTGTATAGGTCGCATAATAATTGTAATAGCCGTAGTTTAAATTCTCGCAGTTTCATTATTTATGTAACTACACCAAAGCCCTGTAATAGCGTAGGAACTTTATTTCTCGCCTTTATATTTCTTGTAAACTTGTATATATTTAACTGCTAGTAATTATGCATGTATGGCAGGATCTAAAAAGAAACAATAGAAAACCCTAATTTCAAGATAAATATAACTGAATTGAACACACCTCTCACACTTGCGCCTCTAGGGTAACCTCTCTCGTTGCCTCGGAAAATAATGGTCATGTCCCTAGAACGTAGGGATACCATTAGCAAAGACCCTCGATATAAATCATCATAAAATATCACAGTCCATCGATGTCCCTCGATGTTGCCTACAGTATATGATCTTGTCCTTCGATGTTGCTGTGATACGGTGGGAGAACTGACTTGGGTTTTGCGTTTGTTTTCGCAAATGTTTCGGTTGAGCAAGAGTCGCCACCGACTTTTTATTTTATCCTAAGGAAAGGTTAAAAAGCACAGCAAAAACCTTTGAGATGTTTTCTTGGGTTCGGGGAGTAGATTATAGAAAGGGAAGGTATTAGCACCCTTTCTATCCATGGTTATCCATGGGCTCTTAGTTACTTGCTTAGATCAACTTCCCTTGATTTTCAATTGTTTGAAATGGTGCTTTGTGTGTGGGTTTGAAAATGTTTTGAAAAGAGGCCAATGTGGTGGCAACCTTTGTAATGATCCATGTTGGGATGTATACAAAGGTGTACTATCTTTTGAAAAATTTTCAATGTTTTTGAAAGTTGTTTTGAAAGTGTGCTGTGATGTGTGTTTGAAAAGTAGGCAAGTGTGTTTTTGCAAGTTTAATTCAAGTAACTAAGAGTTTGGTCTACCCCTAAATTTACTCAAAGGTTTTCTCTATGTTTTAACCCTTTTAACAATTTTGTTCCACCATTGTATTTGGTGGACAATCTTGTGTTAGGATGTTAACGGGATGGGCGCGGGTCATCGTTTAGACCATGATTGCAATGGTGCCAAGTGTCTTTGGGCAATTTTTCCTTTAAGGGACTTGATCATTTTTAGGCAACTTTTGAAAGCGTCATCGAGGGACTATGATCATTTGATTATTGTTTTGTTTTGCCAAAGACACCTAACATGCAACATGGCCCATTATTGAAGGCAACAAGTGGAGTAACCCTAAGGGGTGCAAGTGTGATTGGTGTTGTCCATTTTCATGCTTTGTTATCTTTGAATTAGGTCAAGCTATTTGTCATTAGATTTGCATACAAACCCTAAGTCTATCATGGCATATTTAGAAAGCTTTTAAAGTGCGGAATTAAAAGGTCCTAAATTATTACAACACAAATTATGGAATGGGGGGTACAAATGTTCAAATGGGGATATTTAGCAAGAAATTTAAATCTAAGCTATTAGAACCCAAATGGAATTTACAAGGTATTAATTGTACAATAATTAAATAAAATATAATAAAAATGCAAGATGCAAAAAATGATTTTTATATGTATGTAAAAAGTATTTTTATGTGTCAAATAAACAAAAATAAAAAAGGTTAATTTTTTGGGTATTTTTCATGTTTTAGGGCAAAACCCTAATTTGCTAAATAAAATGTATTTATTATTTATTATATACAATATTTATTAATTATGTACAAAAAATAAATAAAAAGGAAGTATGTTGTAAAAAAGTGATTTTTGAGGTCAAATATTAATAAAAATAAAAATGTATTATTTTTGTATTTTTTTATCCTAAATATTCTAAATATATATATATTTATATTATGTATTAAATATATTAAATATGTACAAAAAATAAAAATATTTATTATTTACAAAAAAAAAGTATATTTTTTAAGAAAATATTTTCAAAAGATAAAATAAAATAAAAATCAGAAAATAAAATGTATTTATATTATTTTTTGTATTTTAAATAGAAAAGGTATTATGTTTATTTATATACAAGTTAAAAATAAAACAAATAAAATCCAAATAAAAATGCAAAAAATGTGAGAAAAATATTTTTAATGTTTTTTCATGCTTAAATAAAAATATAGAATCCAAATCAAAAGGAAAAATATAAAAAATGACAAATATATCATGCAATGGGCCAGGGGGGTGTATGTGAAAAATGAAGGTGCAAAAAGAAAGAACAAGTCAGGCCCAGCCCAAGAAGGCTTGTCTTCAACCTCCAGCCAGTTTCAAACACAAAGCGCGCGTTTTCCCTTGTCAAGCATAGATCCTGATTCTTTGACTTTCAAGCAAAACTCATAACACCAAAAATGTAGAGCATTAAATCACGAATTCATACATATAAAGAACATGATCTAACTCTCAGAAATGAGAGAGAATTTCTTCTCCCCCAATTCCTTACCTAAATTTTGTTCAACATTCAGGTCCCAAATTCTCTCAGTACACACAACATAAATGAAAAGTAATGATATGGGTGGATTCAGGGCCATGAGTAGGACATAACTTCTTCACAAACCTAAGCCTAGATATGCTTCGATAGAGAGATAGAAGTTCAAGAACTTACCTGTTCAGCTTGAATCGTGTACAACAATGGAGGTACTTTCAATGCAATGTGAGGACTTGTATAGCTTGCTTGAGGTCCAGGGATGCTTCTCCTATGCTTAGCTTGCTTTGAATCTTGCTGAATCGAGCTACAGAAGTTAATCTGCACAGATGAAAAATGAAAATGGCACACTTGGCTATGGCTGTTACAGTTCCAGTTCAATGCTTGGAATAGTTTGTATGGATGTTATGGAATGTGTTTGCAAAGGTTTCAGCCAAAACGCACGAGGGGAATGAACTGGCCAAGTCAAAATGCAGAAGATACCATGTTTTGCCACAAAACTGTGTTTTGATGAATGAGGGAGTCTTGAGGATGGCTTGGTCGTGTCTTAGCTCAGTTATGATGTATGGAAAATGTTTACAAACTTTGTCTTGGCTGGTTCTTGCAGGAATGAGAGATGATGTTGTATTTGCAAAGTTGCTTCTATCTTAAGTTAAAAATGCCAAGTTGAGTTACAAGCTTATGCAGGCCCCCTAAACATGCTGCAAAGCTTTGTCTTGATCAGTTGGATATGTATAATAACTTGTGCCTTAGAGATTTTCATTGTACCTCTTGGATTGTAAACTTGACATAAAGTGTAACTTTACAAAAATGGATAACTTGCTTTTTCTAATTAAGGCTTAATTCTTCATGCAATGACCAAATTCACAAAATAATGCTAGAAGACAATGGATTGGCATTTAATTATTGAGTGTAAATGAGATTAGAGGCCTGTAACTAGCTTGTGCAAACTGATTTCAAAAATGCAAAGTGTATGAACATGAAAATGGCTCATGAACAAAGTGACTTTTGCCCATATTGACAAATTCGATTCTCCCTAACCACAAGAGTGTTTGAGAAGCTCTTGGACATTTTGGAAAGCTTGGAATGTGTACTACAATCCATATTTGTAATGCAAGTTGAAATTCTAAGTGGAAGCATGTGAAAAGTGGCCATGAAGTTAGGCAAAAATCCTGCCTAGAATAGGTCAAAATTTTTCTAAGTTAAGAATGTTTTGCACCCCTATTCCAAAAATCATAACTTGAGCTACAAGCTTCTTTTGAGGAAACTTTGTGAATCAAAGTTGTAGATTTTTTAATGGACTACAACTTTCATTTTTTGAGTTTTGTTTGAATCCAAATGTATCTTGATGAAAAAATGGGACACAGTTAGGAAAAAATTAGGAATTTTCATAACTTAGAAAAATTCTAAGTTATGAAATTTCTTCATTTCAAACCCTAATTTGTGATTTTTGATTTCTTGATGAACAAGTTTCACAATTTGACATGTTTTAATGAAAAATGAATCTTGACACTTGATTTTGACCAAAAAGTCAAAGTTTGACTTTTCAGTATACAGTCAATTTTGGCTTAGTTGACTGGAAAATTCATCTGTCAATCTTGTGCATTTGGGATCTTTTGAACTTGTTGAACATGTCAAGACCATGTCATTGAGTCCTTGAGTCCATATGTGAGCTTGGTTTGCCATTGGCTAGGTCAAACAGTCAAAAATTGCCTTTGTGCAGTCCAAACCCTAAAAATGACCATTTTGCCCTTTTGGTGATCTGATCCAATTTGTTGTGGAATTGTGATCCAAACTTGATCAAATGGTCCATATGATTTCATAATGTTGATGTGGGTCAAAAATCATGAGGTTTGACTGTCAATTGACCACAGTTGACTTTTTCCCCAATACAACTGATTTCTAGGTCAATTGTCCAATTGACTGGGCAAAGATTGGAATCAAGGCTTGAAACTTGGTATGGATGAACTTGTGGATCCAACATGAAGCATGAAAGTCACTTTGGGCCTTTTAGGTCAAAACATCTTTGTGCAAACACAAACCCTAATTTGGGTCAACAGTGCAAGGAGGAGTCTTGAGAGAGTAAACCCTAACTTGATATTGAGCTCCAAAGGTCTTGTGGTGAGAAAATATTGATGAAATGGGAGGGCAAATTTTGGGGTACAACAGTTGCCTATGAATATATTATGACGTCCCTTAAAATTGCTAAAGGTATCCCTACATGTTGCCTTCAATGACCATAACGACGACCTTACGCCTGTCCCTCAAACATCCAACAATAGGGCTACCTACTCACTAATAGTAGGATAGCACTGACTAAAGGAAAAGAGAAAAAGAACAAACTTTTTTTGAGTAGGTAGATAGTTCTTAGATGCTTGCTCAAATAAAACAATTTTCCACACATACACTCTTTTCTAAAAAATATTTTCAAAGACACTTTGTATACGTTCTCTACGATACGAGAAACATTACAAAGGTTGCCACACAAAGCACAAGGTATTTCAAAATGAGCTAGCATCTAAGAGCTCGTGGAAAACCACAGATGGAAAGGGTGCTAACACCTTCCCTTTCCATAAATCTACCCCCTTACTCAAAATCTCGAAAAAGGTCTTTTTATGTTCTTTTTACCCTTTCCTTAATTTGGATAAAAGAAAAGTCGGTGGGGACTCTTGATTACCGCTACATTTGCAAACACAAACTCAAAACCAGTATTAAACAGTCAGTTCTGCCACCGTATCATAGGGGCATGTTAGTATGAGAAGAATATCTCAGATTAACAAACTCAATCTGGTCAGAGGACTTACTAACCCGAAGTTTAGCTCAGATGCTTTGTGTGAAGCATGTCAAAAAGACAAGTTTGCAAAATCTTCTTTCAAATCAAAAAATGTTGTTTCTACCTCTAGACTATTAAAACTTCTGCATATTATATCTGTTTGGACCAGTGAAAATTGCATCCATCAGTGGCAAGAAGTATGGATTAGCGATCGTAGATGACTATAGCAGATGGACAAGGGTAAAGTTCTTAAGACACAAGGACGAGTCACACTCTATATTCTCTACCTTCTATAACCAAGTTCAAAATGAAAAAGATTTTAGAATTGTTAAAGTCAGAAGTGATCATGGCAGGGATTTCAAAAATGAAAGATTTGAAAACTTTTTTAAAGAGAATGGCATCTCTAATAATTTCTCTTGTCCTAGAACTCCTTAACAAAATGGAGTTGTAGAACGAAAGAATAGAGCTTTACAAGAAATGGCCAGAACCATTATCAATGAGACTAACATTGCTAAATTTTTTTGGACAGAAGCAGTTAATACATTGTGTTATATTCAGAATAAAATCTCAATAAGACTTATTCTGGATAAGACTCCATATGAACTGTGGAAGAACAGAAATCCCAACATCTCTTATTTCTATCCATTTGGATGTACTTGTTTTATATTAAACACTAAAGAACATCTGAACAAGTTTCATTCTAAAGCACAAAAGTGTCTCATGTTAGGATACTCTGAACGCTCAAAAGGTTATAGAGTATATAACACAGAAACACGAATTGCAGAAGAATCTATTAGTGTCATATTTGATGATAAGTTTGGCTCTCAAAAGTCAAATCATGGTGAATCTTTTGCATATATAGAAGTTCAGATTACAAGAACTAAAGAAAGATCTTCAGAAAATCTTATTAAAGAAACTTAGCCAAATCCAAAAGAAGATTTCACAAATATTACAACAACTTTTGAAGACCCCATTGTTGTACCCCAAAATTTGCCCTCTCATTTATCAAGTTTTTTTTTCTCACAAGACTTCTTTGACTCAAGACAAGATCGGGGTTTGCTCAGCTCAAGACATCTCATCTTGCACTGATGACCCAAAATTAGGGTTTGAGTTTGCACAAGGATTTTTGGACCATCAATGCTTCATGTGACTTTCATACATCATTTTGGACCCCTAAGGTTGCTCATGACAAGTTTCAAGCCTTGAACTACATTTTTGATCAATCAATTGGGCAGTTGACCTAAAAATCAACTATATTGGGAAAAAGTCAACCATGGCCAATTTACAGTCAAACTTCATAATTTTTTATCCACATCAACATTTTAGATTCACATGTATCATTTGGTCAAGTTTGGATCACAATTCCTCAAGAAATTTGATCAAATCATCAAAAGGGCAAAATGGTCAAAATTAGGGTTTTGATTGAGAAAGGGAAATTTCTGATTTTTAACCTAGCAAATGACCAATTAAGTTCAAGCATGATTTCAAGGATTCAATGGCATCATCTTGACTTAATTACATGGCTCAAAACATTTCAATTTCATTGGATTGACAGATGAAATTTGCAGTCAACTGATCAAAAGTCAATTGTACACTGAAAAGTCAAACTTTGACTTTTTGGTCAAAATCAAGTACCAAGGGTCCTAATTCATCAAAACATTCCCAAATGTGAAACTTGTTCACCAAGAAAACCAAATTTGAAAATTAGGGTTTTAATTTGAAAATTTTCATAACTTAGAAATTTTCCAAGTATAAAAATTTTCTTATTTTTTCTCAACTTTACACCACTTTTTCACCATGATGCATTTTGATTCAAGGAAAGTCCCCAACATGAAAGTTGTATACCTCTATGAAATCTACAACTTTGCTTCACAAAATTTTCCCTAAAGATGCTTGGATCTCAAGTTATAAATATGTGAATACATGGTCATGAACTTCTTAACTTAGTGAAATTTTGCCCTAATTTAGGCAGGTTTTGGACCCAACTTCATGGAAAATTTTCACCTAGTTCCAAGAGGTATCTCAAAATTCATTTCAAATATGGATTATATAGCACATTTCAAGATTTCAAAAATGTCCAAGAACTCTCCAAGATCATTTTTGAGTAGGGAGAATCGAAGAGAGGAAGTTGGCATTTTCTCACTTTTTGTTCAAGCCAATTTCATGAAGAATCAAGTTGCAAATCAAACCTATGCTGGCTATTTCATGATGTTCAGGTCCTAAACTTGATATAAACTCCTTAATTAAATGCTTACTTAGTTTACAAAGCCTCTATCCATGCTTTTGAACTTTTACACAACTTGTAATTCCATTTTTGGCCAAAAGGTTCCATTGTCATTTTCATAAAGAGCAACTTTTGCAAACTTTGTGATCTTGAGCATTGGACCCGTCCCCTTGATACAAGCAAGTACCACAGACCAAAGGAAACTTGTAGGGAAGAAATACCAACCCTAAGCAAGCTGGTACGAGCATGAGAGTTTTGTCTTGTCACTTTGCTTCAAGTACAAGAAAAGTTGCAAAAAGGCTAGGGCTTGTACAACTGATAGAGAGCTGACTTAAAACCATTTCTATACTAATATGTAAAGGATATACAACACCTAGAACACCAAGCAAAGGCCTGAAACATTTATAGCAAGAAAAGCACCAAAAACTGTCCAAAACATACAGTTTCTGCACAAACATATCCAGCATCCATTTGGCTCGTGCGTTTTGTGTTTAGATCATCCAAACATCTTACATACTTGATACCTAGTCAATCCAAACCATCATCCCTGTTCTGTAACCTCTGTTTCACCATTTTCCATTTTTAACTTTGAAGCTTGCAGTTGGACTTGGTCAGGGAGTTCTAGCCACTTTCAGAGCAAGGTAGGGGTTGGAATAGATTCAGGGAAGCTCAAGGAAGCTCAAGCAATCATCAGGCCTCCATCAAAGTCCCTGCATTTCCATACACGATTCCAGCTGAAGGAGGTAATTTTTCAAACTCTATCTCCTTGTACAGTCAACCTCAGGTCACGGTCTGTGAATAAAAAGTGTAGTTCTCATCCTAACGAAGTTATACATATCATTATCTTGCATTGATTTTACTTGTGCTAAGAGACTTTGGAAGTTGAAATCTCTGAAAATTTTAGGTTAGAATTTAGGGATTTTAAAATTCTCTTTGATCTTTGATAGTTAGATTACATAATTTATATGGTTGGAATCGTGAGTTCAAATGCTACATTTTTCATGTTATAAGTTTTCATTTTTATGCAAGCATGAGGAAGTTACAGGTTGAACTGGCCAAGGCGTGAGGAAGAGCAAGACAGGACAGGGACAAGTCTGTTTGGGCTTTTTGGCTTCCTGGGCTTTTTTTGTTTTTGCTAGCATCATCACTACTGATTTGCTATCTCACCCCCTGCTAACTCTTTTCATATTTTATTTTTTTCATTTTTTATATTTAATACTTTTAATTATTTTCTTTAATGATAAAAAATCCTAAAAAATAATTTAATTATTCTTACACTTTTATTTTATTTTTTATTATTTCTCACATAAAAAATTTAGTTTATTTTGATAGGACATAATTTATTTTCTTAATAAACTTATAAATATAATTAAAATACTTAGTATTTTTATTTTATATTTCATATTTACAAATACCTAGTTTTTTGCATATATTTAATTTTAATATTTATATACATTATTATTCATTATTTTCATACAAAAATAATGCACAAAATAATAATATAAAAACATTATTTTCTTTTAAATAAAAATTAGGGTTTAATCCCTTTCAAAAATTAAATCTTTTTCTTTATATTTTTAGGTTTAAATTAAATATTCTTTTACATAAAAATAAGACATCAAAAATCTCTTTACATGTACATTATATTGCATTACATTTTAAATATTGTATTATACTTATTTTAATTCGCACAAATTCGATTTGGTTGTAATAATATATTTAGCTTTATATTTGTGCAAATCCCCATTCAAACTTGTATTCCCCCCTCCCATAAAATTACTGTAATAGCCTAGTATATTTACATTACGCAATTTATTGCTTTCATATGCCATGATTAGTAATTAGGGTTTGTATGACAAGAACGAAACAAAACAAATAGAAAGCCCTAAATGCAAGATCAAAAGCATGAAAATGATATGCTTTGCACACAAGAACCCTTAGGGTTTCTCCCACATGTTTGCCTAAAATAAAATAGCCATGTTACGCATGCGAAATATTTTGGAAAAACAAAACAAATTTAAGATCATAGTCCCTCGATGACGCTATTCAAAATTTGCCTTACAAAATTATCTTGGTCCCTCAAAATGCTAAGATACTTTGCAAACATTGCTAATAATGGTTATACAATGACCCATGCCCGTCCCGTTTACATCCAAAGATAGGGTTGCTTAACAAATCAATGGTAAGACAACAATGTCAAAGGAATAGAAAATGCATGAGAAAGACATTTGAGTAGGTAGATAGCTTCTAAGTTACTTGCTCCATTTCAAACAAAATCCTTGCTATTTTTAAAGCAAACACACACATTTCAAAAACACCTTACAAACATTGAAAACATTTTCAAAAAAGACAAACATCTCTGTATACATTCTTACGAACGAGAATCATTAAAAAGATTGCCTACACGAATGGCCTCTTTTACAAAATACTTTCAAAACCAAATCAAACACCATTTCAAACAAACCAAAGCAAGTGATCTAAGCAAGTAACTAAGAGCCCATGGAAAACCATGGATGAAAAGGGTTCTAGAACCTTCCCTTTTCATAATCTACCCCCCGAACTCAAGAAACAATCTCAAAGGTCTTTCCTGTGCTTTTTCACCTTTCCTTTTGGATAAAAGAAAATTCGGTGGCGACTCTTGCTAACCGCAACATTTGCGATAAAATGCAAAACCTCAACTCAGTTCTCCCACCGCATCACAGAACTGGCGACTCTGCTGGGGAAAATTCTAAAAGTGGGGTTACCTTAGGGTTTTAGATCACATTTATTTGCTTATATTGTTTGACTTGTTTGCTTTACATTATGGTTCTTTGTTTGGGTTTGAATCCTCTACCCGGATTTGGGAAACATTATAGGTAAATAGAAATACATTGTGAAAACTGTGTGGGGTATACCGACATGGTCTAAGCAATAGCTATGTTAGTGTGACATATTTATGGGTACCGGTAGCCTTTGAGTCAATCAAAGAGAATACGGGTCCGCTGAGTGATGTCATGAAGCCTTAATGAACTTTTAGAACCCTTTACTTGACCAACTTGGCCTTTAGGATGTAGTGAGATGACCGGCTTTGGTGCAGTCCGAAGTTGGTAGATACTCGATACTACACTCATTGAGGTTTGGTTTCTTGGGATATTTCGGTCGCCATTAAAGAGGCTTGAGCTGAAACAATGACCAAGGAAACAATCCAGTGATATTGAGCTCCTTAGAACCCGATTACTATTGCTAGGACATGTTGATCCAACTAAACTTCAAGAGGGTACTTACCTATAAAACCCCATGCAAGCCTAAACTAAGAACTTGTTTGATTTGTACATGCATACTTGTACATAACATCATGGATATCATAAACATCATATGCATCCACTAACCATTTCAAGGATTTTGGAGATTCATCTTTGTTCTTGTTTTGTAGGATATGGATTCACTTCGCAGAAAAACTATCCAAATCAACCTTGTAAGAATTCCTCCGCAACTCAAGGAGCTAGCTTCAAGGATCCATGAGAACTCTCCATTCACCGAGAGACATGGTCATCTACTCAACTTGGTTACCTCCAACACAGAGGAGGATATGATGAAGGTTCTCTTCCAGTTCTTTGACCCTTTTCATCATTTCTTCACATTTCCTGACTATCAACTTGTGCCCACTTTGGAAGAATTCTCTCAACTTTTGAGGATTCCTATTCTCAATCAACTACCTTTCAACGGTACGGAAAGAGATCCAAAGCCAGAAGAGATTGCTCAAGCTCTGCACTTGCACTCATCTGATGTCACAACTAATTGGGAAACTAGAAGTGGTGTCAAAGGCTTCTTGGCAAAGTTTATGTTTGAGAAAGCCCAAAGCTGTTGGAATTCCCTAGACTTGCAAGCTTTTAAGGAGATTATAGCTCTTCTCATCTATGGGATGGTCTTGTTCCCCAATCCTGACCAACTCATAGATGTAAACGCTGTCAAAATCTTCATGTCTCACAACCCGGTGCCTACATTGCTTGGGGATATCTTACACTCTTTTCACACTCGTACAATGAGGAAAAGAGGTGTTCTTATTTGTTGCACTCCTCTCCTGGAAAGATGGTTTATTTCTCATCTTCCCCAACCAGTCTTAAAGAATGAGCAAGGTTTGAGATGGTCACAAAGGTTAATGACGCTTAAACATTCAGATATTCATTGGTGCTCTCGATCCAAAGAGAATGTTATCATTGTTGACCGTTGTGGGGAATTCCCTAATGTCCCTCTACTTTGCATTAGGGGAGGCATCACCTATAACCCGTGCTTAGCTCTAAGACAGTTTAGTTATGCCCGAAGGGATGGCCCACATGATATGCTGATTCAAGGTTTGGTTTTCGACTACGACAACGGCGATCAAGGTCTTCGCCAGAGATTCATCCGAGCTTGGAGGATGCTAAACAAGGTAGATAGCAAGACTTTGGGACACAATAATTCCATCCCTCTTAAGCCTTTCCTCAAGTGGGTACGAACCCGCGCTCAAAGTCTTATGATGCCTTATCCTTCCATTCTCCCAGTGATTATTGAGCCTGTTAAAGAGGGAGAAGTTCCATACACTATCCTACATCCTGACATGCAGACATCACTCGAAGATCTACAAAGGGATTGGATCCAACTCAATGGAGAGAGCGATACTTTCGAAGCCCAATTCTACGCAAGCGAGAAGAAGGTTTTGGAACTCACTCGGCTACTTCATGAGGAGCAGACTCTAAATACCTACATTGCACCAAAGAGGATGCGCAATGTCTTTTTATCTTAGAATTTTGTATTATTTTGCCCAAGGGGAATTGATGTACTTAAATTCTATTTTATTAATATAACGTGTGTTTCTTTTTTGTTTTAAAAGAAATTTGAATTTTTAAATCCTTGAAAGCATTGCATGTATACATATCATTCATCATAAACATAAACAGGTCTTTGCAACAAATTTCCTCATCTCTCTACTGTTTATTTCAGTAAGATGGATCTCGAACAGACGGTCAAAGACCTTCAAGCTCAAAACACACAATTTCAACAATTACTCATGACCTTAGCCAAGGGGCAATAGGAGCTGAAGACTCTGCTAGCAAAAGAGAAAGAGAAAAAGAAGAAAGAGAAGAAACCAGTTGGTGTGGTAATCATGGGCAAAAGGTTTCAGGGACAAGCCAGAAGGACCTTAGATTTTCCAGCAACATCTGATGAGGGGGAAAGAAAAGGAAAAGAAACGGCAGTTCTGTCAGACTCTGAAGAAGAGGAGGAAGAGGAGGACTACTCTGAAGAACAGTACCCTAAGGCTGACGATAAGTACAGACACCTGGAAGAGCGTTTAACCGCCATGGAAATACAGAGGGTACCGGGTCTAGATTTTGAAGAATTAGGGTTAGTGTCAGGAATTGTGATCCCACCAAAGTTTAAAGTGCCATTATTTGCGAAATATGATGGGGTGTCTTGTCCTAAAATGCACCTCCGATCGTATGTCAGGAAGATTCAGCCGCACTCTGCCGACAAAGACTTGTGGGTCCACTTTTTCCAAGATAGTTTATCAGGAACACAACTCGATTAGTTTTACCAATTGGAAAGGGCCGAAGTCCATAATTGGGAAGACCTGGCCGCAGCTTTCTATAAACAATACCAGTACAATGAGGATTTGGCGCCTACCCGTACTCAACTTCAGAGTATGGCTATGGTTTTGAATGAACGTTTTAAAGATTACGCACAAAAGTGAAGAGATCTAGCCGGAAGAGTGCAACCCCCTCTGTCTGAAAGGGAGTTGGTGGACATGTTCTTGGGAACTCTATCGGGCCCTTTCTTCAATCATCTGATTGGAAGTTCATCTGCTGGATTCACTGAATTAATATTAACAGGAGAAAGGGTGGAAGCTGGTATAAGAAGTGGGAAGATTCAGAAATATCCGTCCGCCTCTACAGCCGTGAAAAAACCCTTCATTGGGAAGAAGGAGGTATTTGCTGTGTATCCACAAAGAAACCAAGGGAGAGCTGAGCGCCGACCAATGGTAGGAGCCGTTATGATCCCAAAATCTACATCTGATCAACCAAGGAGTAACCAACCAAGGGTAGAGAGGCCAGTCTGGCAATTCACCAGGCTTAATATGACTCTAGCCCAGATTTTACCATATCTACTTAAATCTAATCTGGCAACCTTAAAAGAAGCTCCAAAGAATCCCAACATGACATCCCCCCATTATCACCCGAATGCCAGATTCGCATACCATTCAGAGAGTTCGGGCCACGACACCAATAACTGTTGGGCTTTGAAAAACAAGATTCAAGACCTCATAGATGCAAAGGAGATTGAGTTTGAGGCGCCAGAGAAACAAAATCTCATTTCCGCTCCCATGCCTAGACATGGTCACAACGGCAATGCTATTGAGGAAGATTTGTTTGTTGCTACAATAGATGAACTCTTGACCCCACTCCCGATCATCAAGTTGAATTTGTTGAAAGCTGGTATATTCCCAGGTTGTGACAAAGACTGCCATATTTACTTATCCTCATCATTTGATTGCCCTCTGTTGAAGACAGGTATCCAATGACTAATTGACAACCAAGAAATTCTGTTTGAGAATGCTCCCGTCTTACTCGTTCCAGTTAAAGAAGTTTCAATCATAACCATCTACGCCAATCCTTCTAGGGTCCCCAAAAGGCCCGTTAGGATTACATCAGCTCCAAAGACGACTCCACTCATAATTACAATGCCCGGGCCGGTCCCATACGAATCAGATAAAACAGTACCATGGAATTACGCTGGAGAAATCTACTACCATGGTGTTAAACAAGATGGGTTGACCACCGAAGAAGAAAGTTCCGACATTAGCAATATTGTCGGAACTAGCAAGATTACCCATAGCGGTAGAATCTTCTCTCCAGAGATTGCCCCCCCCCCCCCCCCAAAGGAAGTTTTTGGACCCATGGCCGTTCCGAAGATTACCTATGTACCAGTGATCATACCTGCAAGTGTACCTACCGATAAAGATGACGCGACCCCTATTGTTATCCCTACTAATACTTCTACTATTGAAAATTGAGGAAAAAGCATTCAAGAAGAGCCTGTCTGGACGAAGGCTCAATCACTAGCTATTCCTGAAACATCCAAGAAGGAGATGGAAGAGATCCTAAGGATAATAAAGAAGAGTGACTATGACGTGGTTGAACAGTTGGGGAAAACTCCCTCCAAGATCTCCATGCTAGCCTTGCTGTTGTGCTCTAAGGCACATGTGAAAGCTCTGGTCAAATTTTTGAAGACAGCTCATGTGCCACAAGAGACGTCTGCTGACCAATTCCAAGATTGTGTGGCCAGTTTGACAGCTGATAATGGCCTAGGCTTCTCTGATGCTGACTTGACACCCAAAGGGAGAAAACACAATGAGGCATTACATGTCTCTGTGGAGTATAGAGGAACAACCCTATCCCATGTCTTGGTGGACACGGGATCATCTTTAAATGTCCTACCGAAGAAAACCCTTGACAGATTGGATTGCGAAGGGCTAACATTAAAACCCAGTAACATAGTTGTGAGAGCATTGGACGGTTCGAAGAGGATGGTCCACGGGGAGGTGGACATCCCGATAAAGGTGGGAAATCATATTTTCAACTCAACCTTCTATGTGATGGACATCCGTCCCTCTTACTCCTGTCTGTTAGGGCGCCCCTGGATCCATAATACTGGTGCCGTCACCTGCACACTACACCAAATGCTGAAGTACCCGGTCCAAGGAAAGATCATAATTGTCCATGGAGAGGAGGAGTACATGATTAGTCATCTGAATTCCTCCTGATATGTGGAGCTGGATGGTGAGTTCATTGAAACCCCTTTCCAACATTTTGAATAAGTCTCTCAAGAAGTAGCGGTGACCAAGGCGGTATCCTAGATTCCCAAGATCACAAGACCTCCGCTTCGGATGTCATCTCTAAAGGATGCTAAGGCAGTAGTGGAAGAGGGTGGATGCACCATCTGGGGGCAGCTTCCAGACATCCCGTATAAATCAGACAAGTTTGGCTTGGGGTTTACTTCAACTGCTCAGAAGACTGCGCGTCGTGCCCATACTGGAGGGCCACCTTTGAAGATTAGTAACAGAGAGGTCAACGCAGTGGAAGATGTTGAAGAAGATGGCAGCCTGGAAGATTGGATATTTCCTACTATCAACGGAGGACTTCACAACTGGGAAGCCAAAGACTTTGTCCCAATAACTTTAATCTCTCAGTAATTTATCTTTTACATCTCTGTTGGACTTGTAATATTCACGAACAATTTGCACTTTAAAAACCTTGTGTCTTACCCGAGGCACAATGGTCCATTTTTAAGGGTTTTTATTTCATTTTCATATGACGTTCAATGAATCATGGACGTTTTTCCACATACAAACCTTTTGTGCTCATTGTTTTTCTTTTACATTTTATTGTTTAAAGATGGCTATGCCCTTACACACACCCACACTCACAAATGCAGGTACCCCTCCATTCCGGATCCCATGGGTAACGATACTGCTATATCTTTCAGTGACTCTGAAGATCCAATCTATCAAGCCGAATACGAAGATGAAGAAGATTGTGAAGTGCCAGGGGAATTGGACAGACTACTACAACAAGAGGAAAGAGCTATTCAACCTCATGAAGAACTGTTGGATACAATAAACTTGGGTACTGAGGGAGATAAAAAGGAAATCAAGCTGGGTGCCAACCTAGAGCCGAGTGTCAAGGAACGTCTAATTCAGCTATTGCATGATTATGTTGAGATCTTTGCCTGGTCATACGAAGACATGTCGGGACTTGATACAGACATCATGGTACATCGTCTACCCACAAGAGAAGACTGTCCACCAGTGAAACAAAAAGTTTGCCGCATGAGACCTGACATGTCAGAGAAGATCAAAGCGAAAGTTATGAAACAGTTCAATGCTGGATTTCTGGCTGTCACTTCTTATCCTCAATGGGTAGCCAACATTGTTCTCGTGCCTAAAAAGGACGATAAAGTACAAATGTGTGTGGATTATAGAGATTTAAATAGGGCTATCCCTAAATATGATTTTCCACTTCCCCACATCGACATCCTGGTTGATAATATAGCCCAGCACAAAATGTTTTCCTTCATGGGTGGATTCTCAGGTTATAACCAGATCAAAATGGCACCTGAGGACATGGAGAAAATTACATTTGTCACACAGTGGGGAACGTTCTGCTACAAAGTGATGTCGTTCGGACTGAATAATGTCGGGGAAACCTATCAACGCGCCATGGTATCTTTGTTTCATGATATGATACATCATGAGATAGAGGTCTACGTAGATGACATGATAGACCGATCACAAACTGAAGAAGAGCACCTCGATCACTTGCAAAAGTTGTTTGAAAGGTTGAAGGAGTACAAGCTAAGATTAAATCCAAACAAGTGCACATTCGGAGTCCGGTCCGGTAAACTCTTAGGTTTCATTGTCAGCAACAAAGGCATCGAGGTTGATCCTGCCAAGGTCAAAGCGATACAAGAAATTCCTGCTCCTCGTACTGAGAAGGAAGTCAGAGGATTCTTGGGACGCCTGAACTATATTGCCAGATTCATTTCTCACCTAACATCTACTTGTGAACCAATCTTCAAACTGTTGAAGAAAGATCAAGTAGTCAGATGGAATGATGAATTTCAGATTGCTTTTGACAAAATCAAAGAGTATTTACAAGAACCTCCTGTCTTGATGCCACCAGTCAAGGGAAGACCGCTGATCATGTATCTGACCGTTTTAGAGAACTCAATGGGGTGTGTATTGGGGCAGCATGACGAGTCTGGCCGAAAAGAGCACGTTATTTACTACCTGAGCAAAAAGTTTACCGACTGTGAAACCAGATATTCACTGCTCGAGAAAACTTGATGCGCTCTGGTATGGGCTACTCGCCGGCTAAGACAGTATATGTTGACTCATACCACTTTGTTGATATCTAAGATGGATCCGATAAAGTACATCTTTGAGAAGCCTGCTCTGTCTGGGAGGATAGCCAGATGGCAGATGATCCTAACAGAATATGATATACAATACACTACCTAAAAAGCTATAAAGGGAAGCGTGCTAGCTGATCATCTTGCTCATCAAGCTGTAGAAGATTATCAGTCCATGAAGTTTGAATTCCTGGACGGGGACATCATGACATTAGACAATTGTGAAGAAATCAGACCATATGATGGACCTGGACAAGGATCCTGATGGACCTTGTTCTTTGATGGGGCATCCAATGCACTTGGTAATGGTATCAGCGTTGTACTCATATCTCCGGAAGGGTGCCATACTCCCTTTACTGCCAGACTTTGCTTCAACTGTACGAACAACATGGCAGAATACGAAGCATGCATCTTTAGTCTCAAGGCTGCCATAGACTTGGGAATCAAATCTTTAGTTGTATTTGGAGATTCAGCTTTGGTCATCAGTCAGATCAAAGGAGAATGGGACACTAAGCATCCGAACCTTATCCCTTACAAAGAACATGTTTTGACATTGTTACCACATTTCGAGCAGATTACCTTCGAGCATTTCCCGCGAGAAGAAAATCAGCTAGCAGATGCTCTAGCCACAATGTCATCTATGTTTAAACTTAATTGGGATAACGAGGCTCCCCAGATCACCATTGAACGAATGGACGAACCAGCACACTGTCACGAGATTAATACTGAAGAAGTAGTGGACCAACCTTGGTTTCATGAAGTCAAAAGGTATCTCGAGGCTCAAGAATATCCGGAAGGAGCTTCAATCAATGATAAAAAGTTCTTAAGGAGATTCTCTGCTAAATTCTTCCTAAGTAATGGCATCCTGTACAAACGTAATCATTATTCTATTCTGCTCCGTTGTGTGGATAAGATTGAAGCTGAAAAGATCATGGCTGAATTACATGAAGGTACCTTTGGCACTCACTCTAGTGGGCATACGATGGCAAAGAAAATCCTACGGGCGGGATATTATTGGTCTACCATGGAAGCAGACTTCTATCAACACTCCCGGACCTGTCATAAGTGTCAAATCTATGCAGACAAGGTACACGTGCCTCTGGTTCCCCTAAATGTCTTAACAGCTCCTTGGCCCTTCGCTATGTGGGGAATCGATATGATTGGGGAGATCAAGCCTACAGCATCCAATGGACATTGTTTCATTCTAGTGGACATTGACTATTTCATGAAGTGGTTCGAAGCAGCTTCCTTCGCACCTGTTACTAAGAATGTTGTTGCCCGCTTCATCAAGAAGAATCTTATTTGTCGGTACGGTATCCCAAAAAGGATCATCACTGATAATGGCACGAACCTTAACAATACTATGATCACCTCCTTGTGCAAGCAGTTCAAGATTAAACATCACAATTCATCCCCCTATCGGCCAAAGATGAATGGTGCAGTCGAAGCTGCTAATAAAAACATTAAAAAGATCATACAGAAAATGACAGTCACCTACAAGAACTGGTATGAAATGCTACTGTTTGCTCTCCACGGGTACCGTACCATGGCTCACACATCAACTGGGGCAACACCCTATTATTTGGTTTATGGCATGGAGGCTGTCTTGCCTATCGAGGTCCAAATCCCCTCCTTGAGAATTATGAAGGATGGAGGTTTAAGTGAGGACGATTAGATCCAGACCTGGCTTGATCAACTGAATTTAATTGATGAAAAGAGACTTATTCAAAGTGAATACAAAATACTCCTCCTTTTTACAAAATACTTATTCAAAGTGAATACAAAGATATCTCTTTAAAGTACAGAAAACTATTTGTCCTTTTCTTTTACACTTGTGTTTTATTTGCAAAAATGTTCAATGATTCATTAATGAACATATAAATTTGAACATAATTACTGTTTACAAAAAAAACAAAATGAAAAAAGAACAATTACTAACAGGTTGAAATAATAGGAAAACGTCTTTAGGCTATTCCACGAGAAATCCCTACAGTACGTCATTAAGATCCCTAGCGGAGCTGAAACTTCAAACTATTAATCCCCGGTGGAAACCATCCCGTTTCTCCAAATTCCCCAGCAAGTTGTCTTGAAGACTGGAAATCAACCGGATAACGGCTAACTTCTGGTTTTTCCCTAACCTAAGATAACTCCCCGGTAGAATGGAAGACGACCGAAACTCCTGAACTTTTTCTCAAAACAGGAATAAGCTTTCCCCCCACAGAGTTTTCATCGCTCTCCGATGGAACGAAGATTCCCATTATTAATCCCCAGTAGAAGTCATCAAAATTCTCTGGATTCCCTAAGCAGATTCCCTAAGCAGTATACGACATTACCCTCACAATATAATTTTTGTCAATACTCCGACTTCAAGACATGAAGAATTCACATATCCTCGGCAGCAGTCAAGGATTTATTTTCCTCAGCAATACAGCAAATCAGCTTACATGCGCATACATTACATCCACATATCATAAACATTGATAAAACACATATATTGCATCATACATTTCATGCAACATAATTTTGTGTTCCAGCTAACATTTTACCCTTTTCAGGATAAGATTAATAGCTACTGTTAAACAATATACAATCAGATACAGTGCGGATACGCTCCAAACACGGATGTCATTCTGTTACTCATTCAGATTCCAACTATCGGATACGGTTCAGATACGCTCCAAACACGAATGTTATTCTGTTACTCATTCAGATTTCAACCTTCAGATACAGTTCATATACACTCTAGACATGGAAGCCATTCTGATACTCATTCAAATTTCAACTATCAGATACAGTTCAGATACACTACATACACGGATGCCATTCTGATACTTATTCAGATTTCAAGTTCAGATACAGTTCAGAAACGTTCCATACGCGAACACCATCCTGATACTCATTCTTTCAGCTTACAAGTTACAATTCAACAAATATTCTTGGATGGCATCTACAATCCCATCTCCAACAAGATTCTATCTCACCTCCAAATGGCATCTTTAAGCCCATTCCCTCAACTACACGTCGCCGAGTGCAAATTTATGGCACTCTAGTGTCCAATCATCTTTCACCTTCGAGTCACGAACGACAAAGCTCGCTAATCTAACTCTTCAGGTTTAAGAAGATTGAACAGGGGCAGTTGTTGTACCCCAAAATTTTCCCTCTCATTTATCAAGTTTTTTTTTCTCACAAGACTTCTTTGACTCAAGACAAGATCAGGGTTTGCTCAGCTCAAGACATCTCATCTTGCACTGATGACCCAAAATTAGGGTTTGAGTTTACACAAGGATTTTTGGACCATCAATGCTTTATGTGACTTTCATACATCATTTTGGACCCCTAAGGTTGCTCATGACAAGTTTCAAGCCTTGAACTACATTTTTGATCAGTCAATTGGACAGTTGACCTAAAAATCAACTGTATTGGGAAAAAGTCAACCATGGCCAATTTACAGTCAAACTTCATAATTTTTTATCCATATCAACATTTTAGATTCACATGTATCATTTGGTCAAGTTTGGATCATAATTCCTCAAGAAATTTGATCAAATCATCAAAAGGGCAAAATGGTCAAAATTAGGATTTTGATTGAGAAAGGGCAATTTATGATTTTTAACCTAGCAAATGACCAATTAAGTTCAAGCATGATTTCAAGGATTCAATGGTATCATCTTGACTTAATTACATGGCTCAAAACATTTCAATTTCATTGGATTGACAGATGAAATTTACAATCAACTGATCAAAAGGTAACTGTACACTAAAAAGTCAAACTTTAACTTTTTGGTCAAAATCAAGTACCAAGGGTCATAATTCATCAAAACATTCCCAAATGTGAAACTTGTTCACCAAGAAAACCAAATTTGAAAATTAGGGTTTTAATTTGAAAATTTTCATAACTTAGAAATTTTCTAAGTATAAAGATTTTCTTATTTTTTCTCAACTTTACACCACTTTTTCACCATGATGCATTTTGATTCAAGGAAAATACCCAACATGAAAGTTGTATACCTCCATGAAATATACAACTTTGCTTCACAAAATTTTCCCTAAAGATGTTTGGATCTCAAGTTATAAATTTGTGAATACATGGTCATGAACTTCTTAACTTAGTGAAATTTTGCCCTAATTTAGGCAGATTTTGGACCCAACTTCATGGCAATTTTTCACCTAGTTCCAAGAGGTATCTCAAAATGCATTTCAAATATGGATTATAGAGCACATTTCAAGCTTTCCAAAATGTCCAAGAACTCTCCCAATATCATTTTTAAGTAGGGAGAATCGAAGAGAGGAAATTGGCATTTTCTCACTTTTTGTTCAAGCCAATTTCATGAAGAACCAAGTTGCAAATCAAACCTATGCTGGCTATTTCATGTTTTATAGGTCCTAAACTTGCTACACACTCCTTAATTAAATGCTTACTCAGTTGAAAAAGCCTCTATCCATTCTTTTGAACTTTTACACAACTTGTAATTCCATTTTTAGCCAAAAGGTTCCATTGCCATTTTCATAAAGAGCAACTTTTGCAAACGTTATGATCTTGAGCATTGGAATTGTCCCCTTGATACAAGCAAGTACCACAGACCAAAAGCAACTTGTAGGGAAGAAATACCAACCCTAAGCAAGCTGGTACAAGCATGAGAGTTTTGTCTTGTCACTTTGCTTCAAGTACAAGAAAAGTTCCAAAAAGACTAGGGCTTGTACAGCTGATAGATAACTGACTTAAAACCATTTCTATACTAATATGCAAAGGATATACAACACCTAGAACACCAAGCAAAGGCCTGAAACACTTAGAGCAAGAAAAGCACCAAAAATTGTCCAAAACATACAGTTTCTGCACAAACATATCCAGCATCCATTTGGCTCGTGCGTTTTGTGTTTAGATCATCCAAACATCTTACATACTTGATACCTAGTCAACCATCATCCATGTTATGTAACCTCTGTTTCACCATTTTCCATTGTTAACTTTGAAGCTTGCAGTTGGACTTGGTCAAGTATCTTAGCATTTTGAGGGACCAAGATAATTTTGCAAACATTGCTAATAATGGTTATACAATGACCCATGCCCGTCCCGTTTACATCCAAAGACAGGGTTTCTTACCAAATCAATGGTAAGACAACAATGTCAAAGGAATAGAAAATGAATGAGAAAGACATTTGAGTAGGTAGATAGCTTCTAAGTTACTTGCTCCATTTCAAACAAAATCCTTGTAATTTTCAAAGCAAACACACACATTTCAAAAACACCTTACAAACATTGAAAACATTTTCAAAAAAGACAAACATCTCTGTATACATTCTTACGAACGAGAATCATTACAAAGATTGCCTAAACGAATGGCCTCTTTTACAAAATAATTTCAAAACCACATCAAACACCATTTCAAACAAACCAAAGCAAGTGATCTAAGCAAGTAACTAAGAGCCCATGGAAAACCATGGATGAAAAGGGTGCTAGAACCTTCCCTTTTCATAATCTACCCCCCGAACTCAAGAAACAATCTCAAAGGTCTTTCCTGTGCTTTTTCACCTTTCCTTTTGGATAAAAGAAAAGTCGGTGGCGACTCTTGCTAACCGCAACATTTGCAATAAAATTAAAAACCTCAAGTCAGTTCTCCCACCGCATCACACCCAACTAGAAAAGACAATCTAGAAGCAGCTTAGCACATCCGAAAAAACATGATTCTGGGAAATAAAGATGACTCAATCAGAACAAGATCTACATTCAGAAATTCTAAAGAATCACTCATGGGATCTGTATCTCTGATCAAGCCAACTCTCATTGACGAAGCTCTTCTAGACAATGACTGGATCCTTATAATGCATGAAGAACTAAATCAATTTACCAGAAACGATGTGTGGGATCTAGTTCCTAAACCAAAAGGCTTCGACATCATTGGAACCAAATGGGTCTTAAGAAACAAGCTAAACGAACAAGGAGAAATCGCCAGAATAAAGCACGACTGGTGGCACAAGGTTATAGTCAACAAGAAAGGATAGAGTATACAGAAACCTTTGCTCCAGTCGCCAGGTTAGAATCTATCAGACTTTTAATTTCTTTTGCTGTAAATAATGGCATCACTCTTTATAAGGTGGATGTTAAAAGTGCTTTTATAAATGGTTACATTGATGAAGAAGTTTATGTGTACCAACTCCTTGGCTTTGAAAATACAAAATATCCAGAATATGTTTATAAACTTAAGAAATCATTATATGGTCTGAAACAAGCTCTCATAGCTTGGTATGGACACAACCTTATTATGTAAACTATTTAAAAATGACATTCTAGTGTGTCAAATTTATGTAGATGATATGATTTTTGGATCTACTAACGCCTCTTTGGGAAAAGAATTTGCTAAGTCTATGCAGGCATAATTTGAAATGAGTTTGATAGGTGAACTCAAGTTCTTTCTGAGTATCCAAATCAATCAAACTCCAGAAGGAACATACATTCATCAAAGCAAGTATGTCAAAGAACTTCTGAAGAAATTTGAGTTGTCAGAATGTAAGGCATCCAAAGTTACCACGCATCCTACATGCATTATGGAAAGGAAAGAGGTAAGTAAGAAAGTAGAACAGAAGGTCTACAGAGTTATGATTGGTTCTCTCTTATATGTAACAGCTTCAAGACCTGATATTCTGTATAGCATTTTTCTTTGTGCTAGATTCCAATCAGATCCTATAGAATCTCACTAAACAATTGTTAAGCAAAATTTCAAGAATCTGAAAGGTACTACTAATCTTGGAATTTATTATAGAAAATCCAGAGAAGATAAATTAGTAGAGTATTGTGACGCTGACTTTGCCGGAGACAGAATAGAAAGAAAAAGTACTTTTGGAAGCTGCTAGTTTATGGGTTACAATCTAATATCGTAGTCCAGTAAAAGATAATCCAATATTGCACTATCAACTACTGAAGTTGAATATATAGTTGCAGCTGGATGCAGTACACAAATGCTCTAAATTAAGACTTTAACATATATGAGAGTAACATTCTTATCCTCTGTGATAATACTTATGCTATTTATTTTTCAAAAAAATCCTATTTTACATTCTAGGGCTAAACATATATAAATTAAACATCATTTTATTAGGGACTATATTCAGAAGAGAATTCTTTATAATTTATAGACACAGATCATCAATGGGTTGACGTCTTCACTAAACCCCTTTCTTAAGATATATTTAATTTCATTCGGAATCATCTCAGTATGGAATTATGCCTAGAATGATAATGTAGTTTCTGTATATTTAATCCTCAGAACTTTATGCCTTAATTTTTTTTTTGTGTAAACATCTGAACAATAGTTCTTCAAAAGTGAGAAGGAAAGTTATATCAGGAACTTTCCCGAAGATCTGAGCATTCTCCAAAAATGTTTTATTTATAAGATAGAAGCAAGTAGTTCATAATATCAACATTTGTCAACTCTAAATGCAAGGTCACCCTCTAAGGTTGAACACGTGTTAAAATTCTAAAGGGACCGAAACAGTTGAGTTGAGTTGATGCATTGAGGCGCAATACAAATAGGTAATTGTTCCATATCTTCACGTTATCCCTCTTTTCAGGAATCACTAAATGCACGTAATCATTTTCTTTAACTCTTTTAAATTAAAATCAAAACTCCTATTTTTTCTTCCGTTGGCTATTTATACTTCACTCTTTCACAAACATTATCACATATTCACTCTCACTCACTTTTCTCTCTTCATCTGTTCATCATTCAAAACCCTAAAGAGTCTGTGAACAAATGGCTTCCTCTCAACAAATTTCTCAAGTTTCTCAAATCATTCCTGGTTCTTCCTCCTCAAATGAAGAAAGGTACATCGAACCATCAAGAACTCTTCTCACACTCATTGATTCTCTGGAAGTTTTATGTGAGCTTATTGTTGATTTCACAAGCATGAAAGAAAATGGGTTTGACTTAACACCTGATGTTGAGTTCCAAGGATGAGAGAATACTTTGATTGTCTCATAGGTCCAGTTTTCCCAAAATTAGTGAAAGAATTTTGGAGCCATGTCACAACTTCAAATTATCAGGTAACGTCTTTTGTTAGGAACATCGGGAAGCTTATAGGTCACGACGGTGGAGGCATGAGATAAAGTGATATGGCAGAAAAAGGTTCTGACCTAACCATTGGCTCAAAAGAAATTTTTTCCTCTTGACAACCATCCAAAAGCTCTGGAGGATTTTCTCAGAATTTGGTCCAAAATAATTCTGGGTGCATCAATCACAGAAAAACCAACCAGCTCTCCAGACTACATCAACATTGATCAACAGTACCTTCTGTACTTCATCGCCACCAAAGAAAAAGTTCATCTTCCACATATTTTGTTCAACCATCTGAAGACCAGTGTCAAAAAAACAAGAGAAGAAAAAAGAACCAAGAGAGATTTGATTCCTTTGGGAAGACTCATTTCAGATATTCTGATAGAAAACAGGCTAATAGAACATCTGACAGAGACTCAACAAGAAAATATTCTGGAAGCTTGTGCTGGAAAGCCCCTAAATGCCAAGAATATGAAGAAGATGAAGATTATTGAAACTATAAATAAGGATCCAACAATCACCACCAAGGAAGTCATCACCGCCCGAAGAGTGCCTCTGAAAGATTTTCCTCTCTTCACTCAAGAAAACTCATCTCCAGAAATTATTCTCAGGTATCTGGAAGCCTGCAAGAGTGATGCTACAATTTTAGATGTGAACATTCTTGATCTAAGGCGACAGTCTCGGGAAGTTACTCCCAGAAAACCAAGAAAACAGAAAGTTGTTGGAGAAGGAACTTCTCAGAAAAGCCTCAAAGCTACCAAAAAGAAAGGTAACTCGTCTTTTGTTTCTGTTATTGAATCAGTATTTTTATCAACATCTAAAAACCCCTCATCTCCAAAACCCACTGAAGACCCATATCCTCAAACCCTTGATGATTTTGACCTAGAAATTGACACTTCAATCCCTGCAAATAATCCTCTGAGTAATCCATCTTCTACCCATTTTGATCAAACTCAGCTAGAACTTGCATAAGTTCTCTCTGATATTGATCAATTTGATCCACTGTTTGAATCTCCACACACTGAAAACCCAAATTTTGGCTCTGATACTACGACATCCATCCCAGACATCACTTGTCCTCTCATGATCTCTCAACCACCAATAATTCCCACAACTACATCATAAACTTTCTCCATTCCAGATCTTCCATCTATCTATCATTCAACACCACCCAACTCACCTATAATTCTTTCCCACTCTCCCTCTCATAATAACTACTCAGAGGATCCCTTCAAAATAATCATTGATTTAAAAGCTTGGGACAATCTTGTCACAGGTTTCCAGAAAATAGTTGTTCCAAAACCAACACCAAGAATATCCAAACCAGATGTTGGTAAATCTTTGTTGATTTTTGAAACAGAAATAGAGGAATGGGTTAACTCCTTAAAGTTAGATTGCATGGAGAATCTTAACCCAGCTGCTTCTTATTCTCACTAGAATCAGTTCAGAAAATGGTTTAACTCTGAATTTCTGAAGCTAAAGGAACTCAGCTATGAAATCGCTCAACAGAACTTCTGTGATCGCCTGAAAATCTTCAAGGATCAAGTTCTGCGACACTGGGTAAAGAAACTCCTCCTTCTTCTAGACAACACCCCATGGGAAGCCTCTCAGACATCAGAGTAAAATGAATTGTCTCATGAACCTCTTCCTCTAGTCATATTTTAAGACAAAGACAGGGCCGTCGAAGAATCTCCTGAGCAAGAATCAGCAGCAGTTAATTCTGAGAATGTGGTCTCTTTTGTTGAAGCAGCCTCCTCTTCTCTTGTGTTAAAAACTCTGGAGGAGTTAAAGAAAGAAATTTTGTGTTTAAGGCAAGGTTAGACAAGCAGAATGAAACTAGAAAAGAAATCAAGGAGATGCTTGAGAAACAAGAGGAATAAAATAATCAGATCAAGAGTTTATTGGAAGCCATGTTCACACGACTTCCGCCTCTTCAACCATAGCTCTGGAAAAAAAATTGTTTTGTTTCTGCTATCTGTTTCTTATTTCAATCTTTTATTTATCTACCTTCGTCTTTTTATCTTAATCCACTTTGAATACAAAATCTGTTTTTATTACACTTACGTGTTTCTATTGCTTTTTGATTCTTGACAAAAAGTGGGAGAACATAAGATATTTTGAATATAACAGTACCGAGACTTAGTCTCAAACATTTTAAATATCATAACTTTTTTTTATCCTCTTAAAGCAAACAGGAAAAATCTCTTAAAAGCAACCTATGAAAGTAACTTTTATCAAGTGGAAGTATCAAAACCTCCATCACAAAGATCTGATCAGAACATCTTCAAGGAAGTATTTTTCTTTATCTGAGTATTCAGCTCAGGGGAGACTTTAATTTTTTATGATCTTAAGTAATCTATCAAAATATAAAAGTTTTTATCATCATCAAAAAGGGGAGATTGCTATAACATAGTTTGGTTCTACATCTTTGTAAGAGTTTTGATGATAACAAACACATGATATATATATATATATATATATATATATATATATATATATATATATATATATATATATATATATATATATATATATATATATATATATATATATATATATATATATATATATATATATATATATATATATATATATATATATATATATATATATATATATATATATATATATATATATATATAAAGAACAAATATGTTCTCTAATAAAGTATTTGAATATGCAGGGGAATTCTGATGTAAGAAGCATAAAAGATGATAGATTTAGATTTTTGAAGCTCTGGTTAGACACAATACACTTAGAAGCAAATCTGTGTAAACACGCTAAAATGAAGAAGTTCTAATGTTACAACTTCTGAATGCACCAACGCTGCGAGCAAAACTCTTATATTTTGATAAGTAAAGATTCTGGAAGAACAAAAGAAGTCTTAACGATAATATTCTTCTTCTGATATGATCCAAAGAAAGAAATGTTATGATGCGTTACAAATCATTCATTACAAATCAGATAGTAATGGTTGAACCAAGACAAGATCTACATTTTTGGAAAGTGCATTAACAACACTTTATCAATTTTCCAAAAACATCTTATCATGTCTCTCATGCATCGCCTATATAAAGAAGACTTGAAGGAGAAATCAAACAACACTATTGCGCACCAAAAGAGAAATATTTTTATCCAGTTCTATCTTGTGATTTACAATTGTGTATACATCACTGTTGTGATATAGTTTTGTTTAGAAAAACTCTTTGTACACACCTTTAATTGATTCATCTTGTAATACCTTGAGAAAACCTAGTTGTGGTTTAAACTCAAGAAGATATTGACAGTAGTCATTGTATCTGTGTAATAAAGTTTTGAGTAGTGGATTAAGACCTCGTTTGAGAGAGGCGAAATCACCTTGGCGGGTGGACTGGAGTAGTTTGAGTTCAAACGAACCAGGATAACCAACGTGTCTATTGTTTTATTTTTGAAAACCCCAATTCAAACCCCTCTCTTGTGTTTTTCCATTCTTCAGTTATTGGTAGGGGGAGAGTCGAAAAGAATTATAGGTGAGTTAGGTGGTGTTGAATGATAGAGAGATGGAATATATAGAATAGAGAAAGTTTGTGATGTAGTTGAGGGGATTATTGGTGGTTGAGAGTTCATGAGAGAGCAGGTGATGCTCGGGATGACTGTCGTGGTATCACAGTCAATATTTGGATTTTTGGTTTGGGGAGTTTCAAAAAGTGCATCAAATTGATCAATATCAAAAAGAGCTTGTGTAAGTTTTGGCTGAGTCTGATCAAATTGGGTAGAACGTGGCTTATTCAAAGGATTATTTGTAGGTATTGAAGTGTCAATTTCTAGGTCAAAATCTTCAAGGGTTTGAGAAGATGGATCTTCAATAGGTTTTGGAGATGAGGGGGTTTCAGATGTTGATAAAATTATTGATTCAATAACAGAAACAAAAGACGAGTTAACTTTCTTTTTGGAAACTTTGGGGGGTTTTCTGAGAAGTTCCTTCTCCAGCAGTTTTCCTTTTTCTAGACTTTCTGGTAGCAACTTCCAAAGGTTGTTGTCTTAGATCAAGAATATTCACATCTGGAACTGTACCATCACTCTTGTAGGCTTCTAGATACCTGAGAACAATTTCTGGAGAGGAGTCTGCTTGAGTGAAGAGTGGAAAATCCTTCAGATGCACTCTTCTGGTGGTGATGTCTTCCTTTATAGTGATTGTCGGATCCTTCTTAATGGTTTCAATAATCTTCTTCCCAGCACATGGTTCCATAACATTTGCTTGTTGAGCCTCAGTCAGATGTTCTATCAGTTTGTTTTCTGTCAGAATATCTGAGAAGAGTCTTCCCAGAGGAATCTAATCTCTCTTGGTTCTTTCTTCTTCCCGTGTTTTTTTTACACTAGTCTTCAGATGGTTGAACAAAATGTGAGGAAGGTGAACTTTGGCTTTGGTGGCGATGAAGTACAAAAGGTACTGTTGATCAATGTTGATGTAGTCCGGAGAACTGATTGGTTTTCTGTGATTGATGCACCCCAGAATTATTTTAGACCAAATTCTAAGATAATCCTTCATATATGTGATTTTGTTGGATGGTTGTCCAGAGGAAAATATTTCTTTTGAGACGATGGTTAGGTCAGAACCTTTTTCTTCCATTTCACTGCATCTTATACTGCTGCCGTCATGACCTATAAGTTTTCCAATAAGATCTTCAGTGGTGATAATCTTCTTTCCCGTAACATAAGACGTTCCCTGATGATTTGAAGTTGTGGCATGGATCCAAAATTCTTTCACTAATTTTAGGGAAACTGGGCCTATGAGACAATCAAAGTATTTCGTCCATCCTTGGAACTCAACATAAAGGGTTAAGTCATACCCATTTTCTTTCATACTCACAAAATCAACAATAAGTTTACATAGAACTTCTAGAGAATCAATAGGAGTGAGAAGAGTTCTTGACGGTTCAACGTACCTTTCTTTATTAGAGGAGGAAGAACTAGGAATCATTTGAGAAACTTGATAATTTTGTTAAGAGTAAGCCATTGTTCACAGACTTTTAGGGTTTTTGAAAGAGGAGCAAATGAAGAGAGAAAAGTGAGTGAAAGTGAATATGTGAGAGTGTTTATGAAAGAGTGGAGTATAAATAGCCAACTAAAGAAAAACAGGGATTTTAATTTTAATTAAAAGAAATAAAAACAATGATTAAGTGCATTAATGATTCCTGAAAAGAGGGATAGCGTGAATATTTTGGAACAATTACCGATTTGGCTCGCACCTCAATGCATCAACTCAGTTGTTTCAGTCTTTTCATATTTTGAACATGTGTTCATCCTTAGAGGATGACCTTGCGTTTAGAGTTGACAGATGTTGATATAATGAACTGTTTGCTTCTACCTTAGAAATGAAACGTTTTTGGAAAATGCTCAGATCTTCTGGAGAGTTTCTGATACAACTTTCCTTCTCACTTTTGAAGAAATATTGTTCAGATGTTCAAAAAAATAAAATAGAAAGTTCTGGGGAATAAATATACAGAAACTACATTTTCATTCTCGACATAATTCCATACTGAGGTGATTCAGAATGAAATTAAATCTATCTTCAGAAAGAGGTTTAGTGAAGACGTCAGCCCATTGATGGTCTGTGTCTACAAATTTTAAAGAAAGAATTCCCTTCTGAATATAGTCCCTAATGAAATGGTATTTGATTTCTATATGTTTAGCCCTCGAGTGTAAAATAGGATTTTTAGAAAGACATATAGCAGAAGTATTATCGCAGAGGATAGGAATGTTACTCTCATAAATGTTAAAGTCTTCAAGCAGACTCTTCATCCAAAGCATTTGTGTATTGCATCCACTTGCAGCTATATATTCAGCTTCAACAGTTAACAATGCAATAGTGGATTAACTTTTGCTGGACCACGTGATTAGATTGTCTCCCAGAAATTGACAGCTTCCAGAAGTTTTTTTTCTTTCTATTTTGTCTCCGGCAAAGTCAGCGTCACAGTACCATACTAATTTATATTCTCTAGATTTTCTATAACAAAAACCAAGATTAGTAGTACCTTTCAGATACTTGAAAATTCGTTTAACTGCTGTTAAGTGAGATTCTCTAGGATCTTATTAGAATCTGACACAAAGACAAACGTTATATACAATATAAAGTCTTGAAGCTGTTAAATATAAGAGAGAACCAAGCATACCTCTGTAGAGCTTCTATTCTACTTTCTTACTTACATCTTCTTTTTCCAAAATGCATGTAGGATGCATAGGAGTTTTGGATGGCTTACATTCTGACAAATCAAATTTCTTCAGAAGTTCCTTCATATACTTGCTTTGATGAATGTAGGTTCCTTCTAGAGTTTGATTGATTCGGATACACAGGAAGAACTTGAGTTCACCTATCAAGCTCATTTCAAACTCTGTCTGCATAGACTTAGCAAATTCTTTTTTCCAAAAAGACTCTAGTAGATCCAAAAATTATATCATCTACGTAAATTTGACAGACCAAAATATCATTTTTAAATAGTTTACAGACTAAATAGAGAGAGAATGTCAACCACATGAATATTTTTCATGTTTGAAGTGTAGCCACTACAATGTCTCATTATGGTATCTCATATTAATTTTGTCATACTAGTAGTATGTGATTTAACATATCCTGAAAGGTTCTAGGTTCTTGAGCTTTTTGTTATATTATAACTTAGAATCTAAATTTATAAGTCTATTTTTTTGCTATATTATATAGACATTGTATAACATTTATCTTCTTAAAAATTAAACTAGCAATAAAACCACATATTTAAGTAAAATAAGATACCATTATAAATAATATATATAATTTTGTTAAATTCATTTTAATTAAATTATTATTTTAACAAGTTTGATTGCATAGATGTCCAATAAATTATTTTATTGACAAATTTCCAATTTATGTTAATATATAAATATATTAAAACATATTCCTTATATTCTAGAGGCAAATCAAATAGAAGGTATGGATTTGTTTAAGTTTTTTTTGGTTAGGAAGTAAATAACTTAATAAAAGTGATGATGAAACTTATAAGTAAATACATTAGGTTCCTGACATACGAAAATCGGGGGTAAATTATAAAATTATATTGTGTTTTTTTGTATTAGTGAAAGTCAATCGAATGTAAATTATAAAATTATATTGTGCTATTTGCACTAGTGAAAGTTATTTTTGACATAGAGGATATAAATGATTTACTCGCCAAAATTATTTTCAAGCTTGAATATGTACGTTAATATGTCAAAAATTAATGTAAACTAATATATTTTAATTAATGACAATATTTTATCTCAAAATACAATTATATTAATATTACATAATAATATTAATAAGTCTTTACAATTTTTCTGAGTATGATGTCTGACTTCTTTGGATAAATAAATTTTTTTAAAGTTTTAATTTAGTCAAATTTAAAAAATAACTTAGGCTTACTTGGATTAAACTGGTTGTCTTTGATTCAATTCATGATGACAATATTTATTTATAAAATTTATGTATTAATGTAAATAATCGGTTGATATTTATAAATTAATAATTTTTTTTTAAATTAATAAAATAATATTTTAGTCACTATTATAAATAAAATTTTATTTTTTAAATTTATTGAATAACTAATATATTTAGTCTATATATAATTTCTTTTTAAAGGTAATATATTGAAAAGAAAAAAATGATTACACAAAAAGTGTTGGAACTAGGCCAAAACCCATTCAAAATAATGTGAACTTTAAAAAAGGCATATCAAACCTATTTTTTAAAAAATCATTTCTAATATTCAAAAGAATGTAATCAAAATATTATAGAGAATTAGTTGTGAGACCTATATTAATAAAAAATTGCACAACTATTTATTTCTCTATAAATATGAGAAAGAAAAAAATTCATATTTGTAATAACTTTCAAACAGATATTCCAAGGCTTTCTTAGTTTCCAAGAACTAATGAAATGTTGGATAAAGCTTGGACAACCTTGATAAAGATTGTTCTTATCACAACTTACTTAATTACTAATCATTAATTACTAAACTACTCATATATCAGTTTTTTAAAATTAAACTTACTTAATTGAGTTATTCAAATTAACCATACACTGATTGTATATTTATGATATGCTATATGAATGTCTCGTAAAATTTATTTCATGTATTTTTGGAAATAATTGTTTTTGATAAGCTTTCTGGAAAATAATTTGATTAAAGGATTTTAAAATACCTGAATTAAAAGACACAAAATTTTGATCATGTGAGTTTATTCCTATTTCGTGTTTGTAGCCTACTAGCCTTGTAGCATCAAGAGTGTGTGGTTATTATACATATCAATCAGAACGAGACATTGTGGAGCCCAAGAAATAAAGAACAAAACAGTGGGAACCAACACAGATTACACTAATATTTACTCTTGATTTGAATGTGACTCTTGTAGTGATCTCAAGAAAAATTAGAGGGATAACGATGATTCCTAGTGGGGAAGTGGGGAAGCACAGGTGCTAAATTATCAGGCACAGCCTAGCACTTTTTTGTCATGCATATCCGTTCGGTTTAATACTACACACTCCAAAAGCCCAAAAAAAAAAATGAATTGGATGTTGAAGGTGTTGATAGGAAGCTTTAGATAAGTGGAGAAAGTGTTTAAGTATTTGGGGGAGGATAAAAAAAATTTTGAAAGGGAAGTCTACTTGTATTGTTGAGTGTATAATTTTTTGACTTGATACAAACTCAAGTACATCATTTATCATTTATATTAGTGACATTCTTAAATCAATGACTAGGATTTTGCTACCACAAACTTAATTTAATGGTTATAAATTAATATCTAGAATTTTTTCTACTATTTTACAAAAAATTAATTTATTCTTATTTTCTAGAGAACTGCATGGATCTCTTTCTAATAGACTTCTAGAAGTTGGACCTATTACAACATAAAATTGGACTTAAAATTTCTAAGACTCAAATACTTACAAATCCAAAATCAATTTAAATATTCAACACTCCCCTTCCAATCTTGATTTTGCTACTTCAAGTAAATATCTTAACTCGACCAAATTTTCACGCTTGAGAGGTTTGGTGAAAATATTGATCGCTTGGTCATGCGTCTTCATGTACTCCTACTGCACATCGTTGTTAGAAGCAGTATCTTTAATATAGTGATAGTGTGTATTAATAAGTTTACTTCGATCATGGAAGACTGAGTTCTTTGTCAAAGATATTGTTGACTTGTTGTCCACGAATATCTTGGTTGACTCTTTTTGCAACAAACTCAACTCCTTTAATAGGTTTCGTAACTAGATTGCATGACAAACACATGAAGTGGCTTCCACGTGCTCCACTTCACATGTGGAAAGAGTGAAAAAAATTTGCTTCTTTTACATCCATGTGAATGTTGTGTTTTCAATGTAGAAAAAAACTACTTGTGATTTTTCGATCATCTACGTCTCCTCTCCACTAGTTATTGTTATATCTAACAAGCTTGTAATCACCAGAAACAAGTAGTACAAGCCTAAGTTTGTTGTAGCTTTGATGTAGCGTAGAATCCTCTTTGTCACCTTTAGATGAGTTGTTGTTGGATGCTCCATGTATTGACTAACAACTCTGATCGCATACAGGATGCCAGGCCTCATGCATGTTAAATATCATAAGCTTCCAACCAAGCTCTAAAAGAGTGATGAATCCACTTTTTCTACTTCATCATGCTTTTATAGCTTGGTTTCATATTCCATTGGCGTGTTGATTGGGTTTGCATCATCCATCTTAAACTTCTTGAGTACCTCCTTAGCGTACCCTTCCTGAGTGATTAGGATTTCATAATATTCTTCTTTCACTTCAATACCAAGGTAGTATGACACGAATCTAATGTTTGTCATCTCGAACTCCTTAGTCAACTCTTTTTTAAACACAGTTGGATTGTTCCCCGTTAAGATCAAGTCATCTACATACAAGCACACTATCAAAATATCTCCACCTTGAACTTTGATATAGAGTGTGTGCTCATATGTACACTTGATGAAGTTATTTTCCTGGAAACACTTGTCAATTCGAACATTCCAATCTCTTGGGGTTTATTTTAATCAGTAGAGATCATTCTTTAGCTTCAAGACCTTTTCTTTTTCTCACTTGACTTTGCAACCTTGTGGTTGCTCAATGTAGACCTCTTCGTCAATAAACTTAATTAATAAGGTTAACTTGCTATCCATTTGATGTATCTTCCACTTGTTTTGAGCCTCCAATGAAATGATTAGTCTGATTGTTTCTAATCTAGCACTGGAGAAAATATCTTATCATAGTTGATGCTGACTCTTTGATTGGATTCTTTTACCACTAATTTTGCCTTGTATATTTCAATTTCTTCTTTAGAGTTTTTATTTGCTTTATACACCCACTTCACACCGATCACCTTGTGCCCTTTCGGAAGTGAGGCTAACTCCCATGCGTCATTCTTTTTTATCGCATTGATTTCTTTGTCCGTGGAAGTTCTCCAAGTCTTATTCTTTAATGTTTCTTGGAATTTCATGGGCTTGAAATCTGTAAATTGACAAAAAAGAGTAATATTGTCTTGATTTTTGGTAACCTAGTAAATATCTCATAAAATTTTAAAGTGAGAAGTCCTTTTACTTAAACTTTCTCCTTCTTCAGAACTCGAGGTCGATGAAGTCAGCGGGGTAGCAGAATCATCTCTTGGTTCCACGCCATCTTCTTTAAATTGTGGAAAGAAGTTGTAGTCTTTAGTACTCGATATTCAATCCCATTATCCTTCTTCATCGAAGATGACATTTTGGCTGATGATAGTTTTCCCTATATCAGGATTATAAAGCTTGTAGCCTTTGGAGTTGTCGTTGTAACCAATGAAGATGTACTTTTCACTTTTGTTATCTGGTTTGCTTCTTTTCTCGTCTGGTACATGAGTGTGAGCTATGTTTCAAAAGACTCTTAGACGGTAAATTTTAGGCTTTCTTCCACTCCAAGATTCTTGTGGTGTTTTGCCTAACACACTTCTTGTTAGAGATCGGTTTGAAAGATAGACGCACATGCAACATGTAACAACCCAATTTGCTTATTTAATTATTCTAGTCGGGTTAAAATGCGTTATTTTAATTTAATTGGATGTTGGTATTGCCTTGCTTGTGATATTTTACTTTGTTGATAATTATTGAGATTTATTATAAATTTAATGAATTAAACCATTAGAAAAATAGAGAAATTATAGAGTTGGGGTAGAAATAGAAACCATGAGGAATAAAGGATAATAAAGTGAAAATAGAAGTAAGTTGGGCAAAAGTGTAATAATCAAAAGATTAAATTAGGTTTTTGATTAAAAAGGGATTAGTGAATCTTAGAGTTGTTAGTACTTGAAAAACCAAGAGAAGTGAAAAAAGGCAGCTCTAGGATTGAGAAGAAACTACCATTGTTAGAGCTTGCTTTTGTTGCAAAACTCAGGTAAGAGGGAGAATTACTCTACTATGGGTGTATATTATATGAAGGGTAAAAAGGCATCTTCACCCTCCTCTAGGTTTTCCTCATATTTCACCATTGTTGATGCTTGAAGTGTTTTGAGAAAATTATACGTTAAATGCAATATACATGATGTGATATATGTGATCTCGTGCACTAATTTTAATTCTAAAATTTACGTATCTTTGATGCATCCATTAATGGAGTTGTTATTCATGTTTAGGATTTTAGAGTTATGAACATAATAATGATTTTGTGATAATTATATGAATTAAGTGTGTAATCAAAGGTGTTTTCAATGTTATAAACATGATATAATAATGTGTTTCTATTTCTATGTGAACTAGGTGAATCAGGATCGAAATCAGAGCTTTAGAGGTGCTCAAATGGTGAAAAATCATATTCTGATTTTTACAGGTTCATGCATTTTTGCCTGGTGAGACCAGAGGCTCTCTTGGCGAGATTTGCAGAAAGAAGAAAGGTTTTGGTTTTGTGAGATCTCTCGATGAGGAAGGACTTTACCTGGAGAGAGCTCGCCCAATAAGCTATTGTGTTGCTTGGAAAGGCTGAGAGTGCAAAGTCGATTCGTTTTGACTCGATTTCTTCGACAAAGTTCTATTATTATGATTATTTGGTGATGTTGAGTATCAATTATTACTGTCGGATACTATTTAATGTTTATTGATGTATTATTAACTATTTTATGGTGATTTTAAGAATTAATATTAATTTTTATGGATAAGTGTTCATGGAAGGGTGAGTTGTTGAAATAGGTTATATACAGTTCGAAGTGGAACCAGTGGTGATTATTACACATGAATGTTCTTGTTGCATTAATGAATGTTTTTGTTGTATTATCATTGCATCATATGTGTTGTTGTTTTTGTGATGTGACAAGTTCCTGATTCAAAAGAGGGGATCAATGATGGGTTTCGAGTTCGAAGAAGGACATGGTTCAAAGAGGAACCATCAGTGACTGGACGAGATCAGTAACAAACCTCTGATGTCCAGAATTGGTACCACACACATAGATTCGATTCGTGAGTCACATTACATACATAAAGGCTATGTGAGTTGATTATTGAGTTACGTTGAAAATTGAATGTGTGATTGATGATTGTTGCGCGAATGAGTTATCTGTTTGATGATTGTTGTTGTTTATGCTGCCCTTTTTTTTAATCTTTTACACTGCTAACATATTTGAGCGTATTCTCACCCCCTTTGTTGTTTTTCTTTATGTGTTGATGTATGTTGTGTACAAATACTCAAGAATAAGAGTAATAAAAACCTTACTTTATCTCTTTATCGTTTTATGCATTTAGTTTTGTTGCTCTGATTTGTAACACTAGGATACAGGTCGATCGTTGTTATTTTGTTGAGTTGATGTTTTTCTGAATGATTTAGCATTTCAAACACATTATTTTGTTGAACTATTTTGAAGTATGTTTTACTAAATGATTTTGATGCTTATTTTCTAAATAAATTGAGTGAGTTATTGTGTCGAGCATGTGTAACACCTTATGTGTGATAATTATTCGTTTATCTCTTTAAAATTAAGAGTCAGGATTTTAGGGTGTTATGTAAGTGGTATTAAAGTCGGGTTGGTCCATCCGATCAGGTTTTTGTGATTTTGTTTATTCCATGGTATGTGACATGTGTGTGAAACACTATCGGTGCTTGTTGTTTTTCTAACCGCTTTCCAATATGAGAGCGATTTAAATAAGAGGGGGGAGGAGTGACTGATTCCCTGAGGTCTTTCAAGTATAAAGGGTTGGATGAGTGCGTTGTGATCTCAAAGGGAATGTGTTGTTAAGTCTGTGTTGTTTCCCGAGCCAGAGAAGAGTACAAATTCGAGATTCATGTCTTTTGGTTAGGTTGAGATGTCTTTAAGGGAGAATGATCAAATGTTCATGATGTTCGCTTCCTTAAGAGTGGATATCCATATCGGGGCTGGTGGTATGCATGTAGTGGGTGAGTTTCCTGATGTTTTTCTTGAAGATATTTATGATATATCGCCAGAACGAGAAGTTGAGTTTACCATAGATTTAGTAAGTGGTATTAGACTTGTGTCGATGGCACCTTATAGAATGTTTGCGTCAGAGTTAAGCAAGTTGAAGAGACAATTAGAAGACTTGTTATAGAAGAAGTTTGTCAGACCTAGTCTTTCGCCATGGGGAGCACCAGTGTTATTGGTTAAGAAGAAATATGGTATCATGATGTTGTGTGTTGACTATCGACAACTAAATATGTTTAATATTAAGAATAAGTATCCTCTTCGTAGGATCAACGACCTCATGGATCAGTTGGTTGGTGCTTGTGTTTTCAATAAGATTAATTTATAATCGGTGTTGTACCCCAAAATTTTCTCTCCCATTTTTGAATACAATTGATTCAAGACACCTCCTCATGCTCCTAGGGTTCTCAATTGCTCAAGAATACTCAAGGGATTGAACAAACAAGCATCTCTCCTAAGCAATGACCTACATATAGAGTTTTGTGTTTCTCAAATAAAATTTAGTTTCTAATGCCTCAAGTGAGTCTCATGGTTCCTCGTATTCTTCAAGTTACCCTCATGACAAGTTGCATGCCTTGCATCACAATTTTGCTCAATCAATTGCTCAGATGAGTGAAAATCAACTGTATTGGAAAAAAAGTAAATTATGGTCAACATACAGTCAAACTTCAAGATTTTTGGTCAAAATAAACACTTTGAAGTCATATTCATCATTTGATCAATAGTTGATCATGATTCATCAAGAAAACTCTCAATTCATCAAAGGTCAAAAGTTACCAAATTAGGGTTTTCTTAAGGAGAACTCAACTGAACTTTGACCAAGCATAACTTTCTCATGCTTCATTATATTTTTCTCAACCAAAGCTCATTTTGAAGTAAATTCAATTCTCTACAACTTTGTCTCTCTAAGCTCAAGTCCAAAAAATGCTTCATTTGAGAGATATGAGCCAAGACATTACAGGTCATTTTGAAAGTCAACAAAAAGTCATCTTTTGTCAAAGAAATTTACATCAATATAAAGACTTCAAATGAAAAAGTTACCAACATGAGAGTTGTAAGGGACATCTTGAGCTTTCCAAAAAGTCCAATATCACCTTAATATGATAAAAATAGAGTGAGATATGATTGGTGCAAGTGGATAAATTTTTTAGAAATGCATGAAACCTTAATTGAGCAACTTTGAAATTTTGAACTAGTGGACCTATCTTCTAAGGTCTAAACATGTTTATGACCTTATAGAGGACTCCTAAACTCATTCATACCTTACCATGATTTTTATTTATTTATTTATATTTATTTTGATTTTTATTCAATTAAATACAAAATAAATTAAATAAAATAACAAATGATGTACCAAGGCATGTGGGCTTGGTTTTGGATCAAATTTGAGGCCTAAGAACACATATCCAACTTGCCATAACTGTGGGAGGAAAGATTAGGACATAATTTTCTCAAAATGGAATGTTTGAAAACATGTTTTTTTTGTGTTTTGGCAAGGCATTGAATACTTGGTCTTTTCCTCTTTTGTCTTGATATATTTTATTCCTCTATAAATACACACAACATAAGTGAACAAGACCACGAATTGCTACCTCAAGAGCAAGCTTCAAGAATCACACAAAATTCTTAAAAATTAGGGCAAGCGTGAAGCCCTATTTGCAACCTCTCCCAAGTAATTCCAAGCATTCCATTACACTCCTGAAGATCCCAGGAGTCGTTTCCAGTCTTTCAACAAGCTCGAGACATCCCAGAACATGCGCTCTCAAGAACACCGATTGGGTAACTTTTCCAAAATCCTAAACTTCTATTTTATGTATTGTTAACTAATCTTATGTGTTCATGTATGTTTATGATGATGTTTAGAACAGGTCGCGACCATTACATGGAGTTTATAACGTCCAAATCTTGGTTGGCCATTGATGAACTGATTCTCACCCCATGCATTTTTTTAGTTCCACTTATTTCCAACTTTCTTTCCCTACATTTTCTTACTCATTTAAATTCATTTCTATTAAATCAAAAAAAGTCATAAAACATATAATAAAATCAGATTTAGACTTTTAATAGGTTAATTTAATTTTTGACAATATATTTCTTAATTAATTAATTAGACATAGGTTTTTTATAATTAATTAAGTTTTTAATTTAGGTTTAAAATCTATTTACTTTATTATTCAAATCAAACCAAAAAATGCTCAAAAAAATTAATTTCTAATCTTTTAGATGTTAAGACTTTAAAAAGTAATTTCGCAAACAGTTTTTTTTACTTTTGCCATTTATTTTCTTAGAAACGGTTGTGTAGGTCGCATGAGTTTTTTTGTAATAGCTTAGTGTTTAAATTCCCGCAAAGTTTTTAAATATTGTAATTCTCCCGAAGCCATGTAATAGCTGTAGGTTTTTACTTTCTCGCATTTTATTTTTTCGCGCTTATACTTTATATGCTATGTATATATATAACTGTTAGTTAATAGAATTGTATGGCAAGATAATAATCAATTGCTAGAAAACCCTAATGCAAGATAAAATAACCGAATCAACACACTTGCACATTTGCACCTCTAGGGTAACCTCCCTCTGTTGTCTTCGGAAAAATAACGGTCATGTCCCTCGAACATAGGGATGCTTTAGCAAAGACCCTCGAATAAAAGATCATAGTCCCTCGATGACCCTTCGACGTTGCCTTTCAAAAAATGATCTAGTCCCTTACAAAATTTCTAAAGCATCTATACAAGTTGCCTTCAATGATCGTACAATGACCCTTCACTTGTGCCTTTACATCTAACGATAGGGCTTCCTACTAACTAATGGTATGAATAGAACTATCTAAAGGAGGAGGAAAAGTACAAGAACGACCTTGAGTGGGTAGATACTTTAATCACTTGCTTACAAACACAAAAACATATCACTCTACACTCTCAAAAATATTTTCAAAACACTTTGTACGCATTCTTGAGGACCGATACAAGAATCATTACAAAGTTCGCCTTACATTGACATTTTTCAAAATGTTTTCAAACACACACAAAAAGCATATTTTCAAAGTGAGCTAAGCGATTAAGGGCCCGTAGATAACTACGAATAAAAAAGGTGCTAACATCTTCCCTTTTCATAACCTACCCCCCGAACTCAAAATCTTTAAAGGTCTTTCCTGTTCTTTTCACCCTTTCCTTATTGGATAAAGAAAAGTCGGTGGCGACTCTTGCTAACCGCAACATTTGTGATAAAACTCTAAATAAGTCAATTCTCCCACCGTATTACAGAACTGGCGACTCTGCTGGGATTAAAAATGAAAGAGGGGTTACCTTAAGAATTTAGATCACTTTACTTTTGCTTTATTTGCATTGTCTGCTTTATCTTTAAGGGTTGATTGGGTTTCATTACATATAAAGATATTACACCTGGATCTAGGGATGCCTTAAGTAAGTAGAAATAGATCATGGAAACTGTACGGCATAGATCGATATGGTTGAAGTGATAGCTACATTAGTGCGACACTTTGGTTTGTACCGATGTTCCTTGAGTCAATCGAGGATAACTTTGGGCTGCCGCATGGTGTCATAAGCACTAACTGACTTTTAGAACCTTAATTGACATATCTTGGCCATTAGAAGGTAGTGAGATAGTCGGCTTTGGTGCAGTCTGAAGTTGGTTGATACTCGACGCTACGCTCATTGAGATTCGACTCTCGAGTTTTTCTTGGTGGAAAGTAAGTTGCCGTACTAAATAAATCCTGTGAGAAAGATCAGTGAAATTGAGATCCCTAGAACCTAGTTACTATTTTAGTACAGGTTGAGCTAACTTAACTCTAATACAAAAGGGTACTTACCTATGGACCTCATGCAAGCCTTTAAACCTAAGGCTCTTGTGTGCTTTGCTTGTGTTTACTTCTTGTCTAAACATGAACATAACATCATGACATCATAACATCATAACATTTTCACTAACCGTTTCAAGGATCTAGGGATTTATCTTTGTCCTTTGTTGTAGTTTATGGCTTCCGACCGCAGAAATACTATTCGAATCAACTTCGTAAGGGTACCTTCTAAGCTTGAGGAGTTAGTCTCAAAGGTTCCCGAAAATTCTCAATTTTCCAAAAGACATGGCCATATACTCAGTTTGGTTACTCCCGGTTTTAAAGAAGACATGATGAGTGTTCTGTTCCAGTTCTTTGATCCTAAGCATCATTGTTTTACCTTCCCATATTATCAGTTGGTGCCTACAATAGAAGAATTCTCTAAGTTACTCGGAGTGCTTATTCTTGATTAGATACCTTTCACCGGTCTAGAGCAAGTTTTAAAACCTGAAGATATTGCAGTAACCTTACATCTGAAATGATCAGACATCGTATCTAATTGGGAAACAAGAAGTGTAGTTAAAGGTCTTCTTGCTACATTTCTGATAGAGAAGGCTCATTTGTTCCTAGGTGCCATGAGTTTTCATGCTTTTGAAGATATTTTTGCTTCGCTTATCTATGGTTTGGTATTATTCCCTAATCCGGACCAACTCATAGATGTGAATGCCATCAAAATATTTCTTACTTATAATCCTGTGGCTACTTTGCTTGGAGATGTTATGCATTCTCTTCATACTCGTACTTTGAGGAAACGAGGGACTCTCATGTGTTGCATACCTTTACTTTCCAAGTGGTTTATTTCACACCTGCCCCGATCAATGATAAAGAATGAACAAGGTTTGATGTGGTCTCAAAGGTTGATGTCACTCGTTCATTCAGATATTTATTGGTGTTCCCAATCTCAAGAGGACATCACCATTATTGACTGCTGTGGGGAATTCCCTGATGTGCCACTCCTTGGCATAATGGGAGGTATCACTTACAACCTTCTCTAGATCTACGTCAGTTTGGTTATGCTCGAAGAAACAATCCTCATGATATGCTCATCTAGGGTATTATATTCGACTATGAGAATGATCCTCAAGGTTACCCTCAAAGGTTTATCGGTGCTTGGGGGCATGATCAATAAGATTGATAGCAAGACTTTGGGGCATAAGAACTTAATCCCTTTGGATCCCTACCTCAAATGGGTGCGATCTTGTGCTCAAAATCTTATAATGCCATATTCTGCTGTCCTACCAGTAATTGTAGAGCCTATTGTTGAAGAAGATGTTCCTCATACCATTCTCCATCCTGATATGTCTACTGACTTTGAAGAACTACAGAAGTCCTGGATACAACTCAAGGAAGAAAGGGACACCTTTGAGACTCAATTCTATGCTAGTGAGAAGAAAGTATTGGAGCTGACGAAATGACTCCATAAAGAGCAGAGCCTTAATGCCTATGTCAATGCAAAGAGGAAGCATCCATGGGAGGCTTAATACCTTAGGCCTCAAGAATTTTATAATTTAACTATCTTGTTTTCATTGTAAGCCTAGAAGGAAATTATAATTTGAACTTACTACTAAGTTTCTTTGTTTCCTTTTTGTTTAACAAATTTAAATCCCATGAGGTCCTTGAAAACATTGCATACGCATTTACATACCATATCATTGCATAACAGGTATTCTCAAGACATGTTTTCTCATCTACTTATTGTTTATTTCAGCAGAAATGGCTCTTGAACAAACCGTCAAAGATATCCAGACTCAGTGCTCAGTTCCAAGAGATGTTCCTAAGCTTAGCCAAGAGGCAAGAAGGATTGAAAGCACTCCTCGTTGAGAACATGACCAAGAAGAATCCTGAAGACAACAAGGATGACCAATTGGAACAACTGCAAGCTGAGTTGGCAGAGATGAGAATCTAGATGATTGGTCAGATGAATCTTATCCAAAATTTAGCTCAGGGGAAAGAAGAGTTGATAATCCTCATTAATAATCTTCATCAGGTCGGATACAACCATATGGGATGAACTGCTAGGATTGGAGATCCAATCACTAACCAGTATCCCATAAGATAGGAAATTGACTTGGTTGACATTGTTAAACCCTCAGTTAATGGAAAAAGGCTTTTCTATATTGTTACTACATCGCAGGCTCAAAAACAACAGGGTAATCAACATAAGCAAGATACACCCAAAAGAAAGTTTACCAAAATCAACATGTCATTGTCTCGAGCATTGCAACACATGTTGAAGATGGAGCTGATTACACTAAAAGAACCTCCTCGGAATCCCAATACTTCCTCTCCCCGTTACGATCCCAATGCAAGGTGTGCATATCACTTCAACAGTCCTGGACATGACACTAACAACTATTAGACATTGAAGAACAAGATTCAAGATATGATTGATGCTAAGGAGATTGAGTTTGACCCTCCTGAGACTCCTAATGTGATCACTGCTCCTATGACAAATCATGCCTAAAATTGAGAGTGTCTAGTTTATTTGAATTTTCTATTTGTAATTTCTTTTGCTTGTTCAAACAATTAATGTCATGTCAAACTCTGGTTTTTCCCATTAATGCATTACATATGTTTGTCTTGAATTAATCCTTTCGTTTCACTATATTTAAACCGTGCTTTTTACTTCCTTTTTGTGATATTCAACTCTCGTTAAAAGCTATAAGCCTTTAGAGGGAGGATGACGAAAATGATACCATAATCTCATACTGTATGCTTTTGAACAGACCTTGCTAACAATGTATAGGTGTTGCTTCAATTCCTAAATAGTGGAGATATAAGGAAGTGAATACCTAGTCAACCCCTTTGAGCCTAAGAAGTAGGAGTTTTATTTTTCACGCAAATTGAAACCCTTAATCATATCCTGGGGAAGGGTAGTTTCTCAGTTAATTCAATTGTGCATTCAATCGCAAGCTTTTCCTTCGTACACAACAGGTAGTATCGAAGACATCCTTCCAAATCAAAAGTCAATGGTGGTTACCCGTAATCATTAAGTCGTCCAGTCATTATCTTTCAAAAGAAAAGCCCGCTAAGTTGAAACCTATGAAGGAGACTTAGGAAAAAACTGAGACATCCCACTGACTGTAATCTCAAACAAAATAGTTCAGGAAAAAGTTAGGGATAATAAATTCGAAAAGAGGTCGTTACAAATCCTCAAAAAAAGAAAGATGTTACAAGAAAAAATGACTACCTTCTCAAATAAATTTTCGGTTTCTGAACCATCACCAAGTTTCTGTGCTATAATTCCAAACACTATTGGAACCTAAATGCATAATTAATTGAGTATAGGATTGAAGGACATCATGGAGAACAGGTTGGGTACAAATAAACTTTGATCCTTTATCCTTTGTTTCTTAAACCGTGAACCAGACCATGTTACAACCCTTCAATATCCTAACTGAAGCATGGGTTAGTTCGAAAACATACTGTTATAAAAAGGTATCCTGACTTCTGTAAGGCTTACTATAAATCCTGAGTTGATATCACATTCTTACAAATTTTTTTTTTACTAAAAAGTTCATTTTTTAAACTTCAAGACAGACATAAGCTTTGCATTTTAATACCACTGTTTGTATATGACTAAGTGTTTGACAACAAAGAAATTCGCATGACGAATATTCAATGAATGAAAATCCTTCCAATGGACAAAATCACTTCAGAGGACGGATCAAATAGAAAGACACTTCCAGTAATAGGCCTTTCATGGACACAATTGGTTATAAATCAAGGGGCATGACATGTTATTGTCCAACTCATATGTGGCAGTCAAGTCAAGATTCAAAGAATCTCTCAAAAGTGTTGAATAGCCAGGGGAAGATCTCCATCTGAATTACTTGGGGCATGTTACGTTGATCATGAGTTTTAGCAAAAGCCACTATGAAAATTGAATATTCGGTATCACCAAATTGCTTGTCTATGTCAATAGTATCAGATGGTGTCATTATGCCGTGACAGTTCTTAGAAAAATACTGAGAAAGGTCAAGACTATCAAAAACCTGATAATCAATGGTTGATTAATAACTTCAAACATCGGGTACACCAGACTAATCCCAAGGGAAAATGGACTCCCGCATACAAAGGGCCACGTATGATCAAGAAAATATTTTTTAGCAGTTCTACAACACTTACTACCATGGACAGTGAAAATTCCCCGCGCCCTGTGAACATGGACATAGTAAAAAATACTACGCATGAAAAAGAGACCCGCTAGGTTGATTGGCCTAGGCAAGAATAAGGGCATCCCAACGAACCAAAAGGGTTCGGGCAAAAATTAGAGACAAATAAATAAAATTGTACACCCGGCAAGTCGAAAACCTGAGAAGGCGGCTTGGGCAAAAAAGGGTATCCCGATGAACTGAAAATCTGAAAATACAGTCCAGGAAAAAGTTAGGGATTAAAGCGTACGACTATGTCCCATTATCTCATCACTTGTTTATCACTCTAATCAACATTTACTAAAGACTCTAGGAGTTGGGATAATGTTCAAATCATCCACAAATCCCCACAGAGCAATCTCCATGAAATTATCTCTACAGAGCTATCTTCACAAGCTCATCCCCAACATAGATATATTCCCCAGCAAGTCTAATATGCCCTCAGGCCGAAGTTGAGGCATCTTCCAGCAGTTCATCTCCATATCCCTAATGGATAGCTTGACCTGATCATTTTCCTCAACACGACCTATGAGATTCCAATCCCCATCAGAGTTATTTTCCTCGACACAGTTCACAGGAATTTAATTCCCCAGTGGAGTTTAATATTCCAACACCATAAAACCCTAACAATATTCTCTTCTCCAGCAGGGTTTAATCAAAGTTGTTATCCCCAGAAGAGTTTCTACGATAACTGAAACCTAGACAGATAACACATCGGAGGACTATCCATCTCTTTTATCCCCAATAAGGGCACGTAAGAATTAAACCCCTCAACAACAAAAAATAGCGAACGACCGACTCTCCTTGAATGCCTTTATCCTCAAGCAAAAGTAAAAGATCCCCAGCAGAGTATCCTCAAACATAAAGCGGGAATCTCCAACAAAATTATTCCCAGCAGAAATTGAAATATTGCTTTCTTCATCCCCAGCAACAGTCAGGGATTTATTTCCCCATCCAGAGTTGTTACAAGGAGCTATCGATATGCTTCAATGACATACTGCATCCATACATCATGTCACAATACATCATAACATATACATACTGAAACGCATATAACATTCTCATTTATATTGAGAGCATCCTTGATGCATTACATGCATCACGACATTACATAAAGCTAATTTTGTCTTTTCAGTTAAAATTCACAAACAGACGAATATCATCAGCAATTTTCAAGCAGGTTAAAGATTAATTCCCGAAATAGGACGGGGCAACTATCTATATGACCAGGCGGTATGAACTCCAAAAACATGACGCGTTTACCAACAAGAAAACAGTTCAAAGATTAATTCCCGAAATAGGACGTGGAAACTATCTATATGACTAGGCGGTATAAACTCCCGAAACAGGACGGGTTTACCAACAAGAAAACATATCACAAATTATTTCCCTAAATAGGACGGGGCATCTTATGGCCAGGCGGTATGAACTCCTGAAACAAGGCAGATTTACCAATAAGAAAACAGGTCGCAGATTAATTCCCGAAACAGAATGGGGAAACTATCTGTACACCAGGCGGTATGAGCTCCCAAAACAGGACGAGTTTACCAACAAGAAAGTAGGTCAAACATTAATTGCCGAAATAGGACGAGGCAACTATCTATATGACCAGGCGGTATGAACTCCTAAAACAGGAGGTGTTTACCAACAATAAAACAGGTCAAAGATTAATTCCCGAAATAGGATAAGGAAACTATTTATATGACCAGGCGATATGAACTCCTGAAACAGGATGGGTTTAACAACAATAAAATAGGTCGCAGATTAATTGCTGAAACAAGAAGGGGCATTGTAACACGGTGGGAGAACTGACTTGGGATATTTTACGTTTGATCGCAATTATTGCAGATAGCAAGAGTTGCCACCGACTTTTCTTTTATCCAATGAAGAAAAGGGTGAAAAGAACAGGAAAGACCTTTGAGATTATTTTCTTGAGTTCGGGGGGTAGATTATGAAAAGGGAAGGTGTTAGAACCCTTTTCCTCCATAGTTATCTATGGGCTCTTAGTTTTCTTGCTAGATCATTGCTTTTGTTTGAAAGTGTGCTTTGTAGTGGTTTTTGAAAGTATTTTTGAAAAACGCCTTTGTTTAGGCAAACTTTGTAATGATTCTCGTCTCTATAAAATGTATACAAAGTGTTGAACTTTTGAAAATATTTCAATGGAAAGTGTTGGTGCATTTGAAAAGGTGTTTGTGTTTTGAAGTTTAGCAAGCAACTAGGAACATTCTACTTTACTCAAAAGTCTTTTGTTCATTCCTCTCTTTCTTTGATATTTCTATCTTTACTCAAGAAGATTGTTAACCATAACACACATTAAAATACTGGAAACAAAAAGAAGAAAGTAGTATGTACATGTTTGAAACGAAAAGAAAACTTATTTACATGTTATGCTGGAAACGAAGGGTCAAAGGTTAAGAATGACTTACCTTGCTGGAGGATGGAGCGTGTGCTGGACTTTGAAGTGGTTGCCTTGAATGCCTATGGATTCGAAGGAAAAGACCAAAGGTGGGCTTTTGACACTGGATTCGAAAGAGCAAAACAAGTGAAATGTCCTTCTTTGCTGGATTCGAAGGATTGTTAGATGTAAGGATTTTTTTCCAGATTTGAGAGGGACAAGTACTTGGATTCTGGGTTTGGATTTGCAAAAGTGTTTAAGTGTTTGAGAATTTTATGATGTGCAAGAATTTTGAAGATACTTTCCCCTCCTCTTTTCTCCTCCTTTTTTTATGTGAAAATGAACTCTCTATTTATAGAGGAAATTTTTTGAAATGTTTGGGAGTAAAAATAATAAAATAAAGGCTCAGCTGGAAAGTAAGCATCCACTTGTATCATGATAGCAAGATGGATGGTTCAGATGGATTGCTTCCTTAGAATGAAAACATGCGCAAGGCTCAAGAGAAACTTTTTCTAAAAGTAATATTATACTATTAATGGCAAGTGGTCTTGGACAGCAAATGGGTAAAATCCTATTTCAACTTGCATAAACAATTATATATAGAGTGAGTCATAGGTTTAAGGCTTTAAAAGGAGAAACATGTAGCCTATTCTATGGGTCTAATGTTTAACTTGATCTTTTGAGTCGAATCCTCCATCTTTATACACCTTTTCGACCAGACCAGAACAACATTTGTTCCCACCAGTTACGTGTCCTTCGAATGGACCAATTATGTGTTCTTCGAATGTCCCTCTTCAACTGAATATGCCATTTTGAGTCCTCTTGCTTTTGATCACTTAGGCCCAAACCATCTTCCAGACTCCAAAGTAAGCAAAAATAATTATTCCCCAACTAGGGCAAGTCCTTCGAATAGGCCACCAAATTGTGTGTCATAATGCAACACTATGGAGTATTGAAGGGTTTGCAGATGGATTCGAAGGTGATATGAAGGCGCATTCAAACCAAACATGAAGATGACATCAAAAGTCACAGGAAGGTAGCCATTCATCCAATCGAAAACTTGTGAATCCAAGGCAAACAGGTGAGGGGCCAATGGTGCAATCGAAGCTTGCAGGCAGGATCCATTGTCCAAATGAAGCTTACATGCGGGAGCTATTTTAGTGCATCAAAGCAAACCTGTAGGAGGTCAAATATCCAAATGAAACTTATATACCAAAGCTTGATCAAAGAAGCCAGCTGCTTAATCAAAGGATGTAAATCAAAGCTTGCATCGAAGGAGGCCCAAATGTTTAATTTATGCATGAGGACCAGAGCTTGCTCGAAGAAGGAAAATGCTCAATTGAAGGATGTAAATCAAAGCTTACATCGAAGTAGGCCTAAATTCCCAATCGAAACTAGTATGAATCAAAGCAAGCTTGTTTTTTTCTTCAACTTTGTCAAGAAAAATCAATTTTTCTGCTTTGCCCTTTTTTGTCTGTTTTGTACTTGTACAAATTTGAGCTTTTTGGAAATCCTTATGATAAAATGTATTAAGAAAAGAGAGGGAAAATTTTGGGGTACAACAACTGCCCCTGTTCAATCTTCTTAAACCTGAAGAGAAAGTATGGCACGTTGCCGTTCGTAGCTTGAAGGTAGAAGATGATTGAACACCAGAGTGCCCAGGAATTTGCACTCGTATGAAATAGCACTAATAGTTGATGATGTAAGGAATATGCTTACAAATGCCATTTGGAGATTAGTCGGAGATGGGCTTAAGGATGCCATCTAGAGTGATTGTTGGCAGAAATTAGACTAAGTCTAATTTTGACTTCAGCTAGAAAAGAATCAGAATAAATCCTTGGAGCGATTTATCTGAACCAGAGAAAGTGTCTAACAGAAAGGAATCAGGATAAACCATTGATCGATTTAAATTGAACCAACATAGGTCTTGGATATTCTTCAATTTATGATGGACCTGTGTAGGGTTGCTTTAGGAGTCATATGAGGGGGAAGCCTGGGTAGGGTTGCTTCAAGATGAATCCATGTGAAGCTTCATCCGTGTAAGATTGCTTTATGATGAGCGTGTGTGAAGCTGCATCTGGTCACATAGGTAGTGGCTCTATCTTGCTCAGAAACTAATCTTGGACCTGTTGAAAATTATTGATGATAACTATCTGTTGATTGATTTTTCTTGACAAGGTAAAGGGTTAGTTGTATGCAATGTCATGATGTATGAAATGCATTATGTAATGATGTTCTAAAAAATGAGGTTGTGTTGTATGAATATATCATGTATGTTATATGGTGTATGAATGTGATGCGTTTATTGAAGTGCGTCTTTGTATAGGAAAATAAATCCTTGATAACATGTTAGGGAATCTTGGGAGGCTGAACCCCTAACTATTGTTGGAGAATATATGTATCTTCAACTTTGTTTAGAATATTTCTGTTGGGAATTCCCATTCTGTTGTTTGAGTAGAAACTCTGCTGGGGAATATTGGCTAGCTTTAAGAAGACTCTGTGGAGAGTGTCGATCTCTGCTTGGGGAAATAAAATTCAAGAATTTTTGTTATCCACTACTCTACTGGGGGATTATTCATGACTGGAGAGAATAAAAAATTAGCTGTTATCTGGTCAAAATCCAGGCTTGGCAGCAATTTGTTGATGATAATGAAGTTGGCTGTTATCTGGTTGTATTCTAGGCTTCGCAGCGACTTAATCGGGATGATTGAATTAACTGTTATCTGGTCGGATTCCAAGCTTCGCAGGAAATCACTTGGGAGAGTGAAGTTAGACTGTTATCCAGTTGGATTCCAGGCTTCGCAATAACTTACTCGAAAGGATGAATTTGAACTGATATCTGGTTGGGTCCAGGCTTCACAGCAACTTACTGAAGTTAAATGTTATCTGGTCAATTTCCAAGCTTCACAGTAACTTACTGAATTTGATTGTTATCTGGTCGAATTCCAGGCTTCATAACAAATTTCTTAGAGAAAGAAGTTAATTGTTATCTGGTCAAATTCCAGGCTTCACAACAAACTTACTGAAGTTAACTGTTATCTGGTTGGTTTCTAGGTTTCGCAGTAACTTACTGAATTTGATTGTTATCTGGTTGGTTTCCAGGCTTCATAAAAAATTTATGAGAGAATGAAGTTAATTGTAATCTGGTCGAATTCCAGGCTTCACAACAAACTTACTGAAGTTAACTATTATCTGGTCGGTTTCCAGGCTTCGCAGTAACTTACTGAATTTGATTGTTATCTGGTCGGATTCCAGGCTTCATAACAAATTCTGAATTTGATGAAGTTGAACTGATATTTGGTCGGGTCCAGGCCTCACAGTAACTTACTGGGGGAAATGAAGTTGAACTGATATTTGGTCGGGTCCAGGCTTTACAGTAACTTGTTGGGGGTTAAGGCAAACTCTACTGGGGAAAAGAAGTTAAACATTTGCCTGGTCGAACTTTAGTCTTCCAAATATCTCGAGAAATTAAACTATTATCTGGTCGGGTCTAGGCTTCATAGTATTTTGAGAAGGTAAATTGTTATCTAGTCGGGTCCAGGCTTCATAGTATCTGAAATTTGTTTGAATATGAAGTGATTCTGTTGAGGAGTGTAATGTTTTATTAGGGAATAAACCATGTTGAAGAGATTATTTAATGACATGCTGGCAAGGTGAATTCTTATCTGAAGAAATCCATAAGGCTTATTCTTTTAAGATCAACTCAGCTGGGGAGAGGGCTGTCGAGATATTGAAACTTTGATGAAGGTTTGCATAGATCCAACTTTATAGGCAACTCTGTTGGGGCAAAGGTTTATTGTAGCAGGCTCTGTGGGGATAATGCTAATGAGATAACTTTGTGGGGATATTTCCAATGCATTAAAGAGATGCTCGTTGCTGCTTGGCAGCACATATTTGCTAAACAGTTTAATTATGTTCATATGCATATGTTCATTCAATTTTAGTTATTGGACGTCTTTGCACTCAAGACAAAAAAAGGTTTGTACTTCAAAGTATTTTTGCGTTGATGTTCTGCCCATGAATAGTCTTTTTGTACAAAGAGACAGAGATCCCAGTAAGAGGAAATCGTCGAAAGGATAACAAAATTGAAAACAAAAACAAAAAACCATGTGGAAATGATCTCATTGTGTTCCAACTCTACTATTTCCCCAATGTCTTCGAACGCCCCTTTCCATTAATAGAAGTTGATTGGATTAATCTTGGACTGTTTGAACCCGGACCTTGGTAATAAAGTCGATTACGGTGATTCTACGGGACATAGTCATAGGCTTTTAATCCTTAACTTTTTCCTGGACCAACCTTTCGGGTTCTCAGCCCACCAGGATACCCATTTTTGCCCAAGTTACCCTTTCGAGTTTTCAACTTGCCAAGTGTATAATCTTTTGCATATATCCCTAATTTATTCCCAAACCTTTGGTTTACCAGGATGTCCTTATCTTTCCCAAGTGTGTCAACCTAGCGGGTCTCTTATGCATAGTATTTTTTAACTATGTCTGTGTTCACCGGATGTAGGAAATCTTCCCCATCCATACTAGTAAGCATCATGGCACTACCAGAGAAAACTTTCTTGACAACAAATGGTCCTTCATAAGTGGGAGTCCATTTGCCCCCGGGGTCTCCTTGTGGAAGAATGATGCGCTTTATTACAAAGTCGCCATCTTGATATACTCGAGGCCTGATATTTTTGTTGAAATCCTTGATCATACGTTTTTGGTGCATATGACCATGACAAACAGCAGCCAATCGCTTTTCATCGATCAAGTTCAACTGATCCAATCTTGTCTGAATCCATTCGTCTTCGCCTAGGCCTGCTTCATTCATAATCCTTAGTGAGGGAATCTGGACTTCCACTGGCAGGACAACTTCTATGCCATAGACCAAAGAAAAAGGAGTTTCCCCGGTCGATGTCCGAGCTGAAGTACGATAGCCATGAAGAGCAAATGGTAACATCTCATGCCAGTCTTTGTAGGTTACTACCATCTTCTGCACAACCTTCTTAATGTTTTTTTGCTGCTTCCACTGCACCATTCATTTTAGGTCTATAAGGAGAAGAATTGTGATGCTTGATTTTGAACTGGGTGCAAAGTTCTGTAATTATAGCATTATTGAGATTGGTCCCATTGTCAATGATGATCCTTTCTGGGATACCACAACGGCAGATAAGGTTATGCTTGATGAATCTGGCTACAACGTTCTTTGTGACTGAGGTAAATGAGGAAGCTTCAACCCATTTGGTGAAATAATCGATAGCGACAAGAATGAAGCAATGTCCATTGGAAGTAGTAGGTTTAATCTCTCCAATCATGCCAATGCCCCACATTGCGAATGGCCATGGAGCAGTCATGACATTTAGAGGAATATGAGGCACGTGGACTTTGTCAGCATAGATTTGGCACTTATAGAAAGTCCTTGAGTGGTGATGGTAATCAGTCTCTATTATTGACTAATAGTAACCAGCACTCAGTATTTTCTTGGCCATAGTATATCCGCTAGAGTGAGTACCAAAGAGACCATCATGCATGTCTTCCATAATTTCCTCTGCCTCCTTCTTGTCCATATATCAGAGTCGAGTAGAATCATGGTTGTGTTTGTACATGATTCCATTGCTTAGGAAGAATTTGGATGAGAATCTTCGTAAGAAATTTTTATCATTGATGGATTCTCCTTCAGGTTACTCTTTTGCTTCAAGGTATCTCTTCACCTCATGGTACCATGGTTTCTCAGCGTCAGTGTCAAGCTCATAGTAGTGCGCAGGTTCGTCAAATCTCTCAACTGTAACCATAGGAGTTTCGTTGTCCCATTTGACCTTGAACATAGAAGACATTATGGCCAAAGCATCGGCTAACTGATTTTCTTCTCTAGGGAAGTGTTCAAAGGTGATTTCTTTGAAGTAAGGAATCAGAGATAGCACAAGCTCTTTGTAAGGGATAAGATTAGGGTGCTTGGTATCCCAATCTCCCTTTACTTGGCTAATCACCAAAGTAGAGTCTCCGAATACATTCAAATGCTTGATCCTTAGATCAATGGTAGCCTTCAAACCCAAAATTCATGCCTCATATTCAGCCATGTTATTTGTACAATCGAAGCACAGTCTAGCAGTGAAAGGGGGTATGGCAATCCTCAGGAGAAACTATCACAGCACCAATTTCGTTACCCAAAGCGTTAGAAGCCCCATCGAAGACCATAGTCCATTGGGATCCTTGTTCAGGTCCGTCATACGGTCCAGGTTTCGTGCAGTCGGTTACTAACTGATATATTCTCGTTCGGAAAGTCAAAGTTCATAGACTGATAATCATCAACAGCTTGATGGGCTAAATGATATGCCAATACACTTCCTTTGATGGCCTTTTATGTTGTATATTGGATATCGTACTCAGTCAAGATCATTTGACATCTAGCTATATATCCAGACAGAGCGGGTTTCTCGAAGATGTATTTGATAGGGTCCATCTTAGAAATCAATAGAGTGGTATGAGTCAACATGTACTGTCTTAGCCGGCGTGCAACCCATGCCAGAGTGCAGCAAGTTTTCTCAAGCAGTGAATATCTGGTTTCACAGTCAGTAAACTTTTTGCTCAGGTAGTAAATTCCATGCTCTTTTCGGCCAGACTCGTCATGTTGGCCCAACACACACCCCATAGAATTATCTAGCACAGTCAAGTACATGATCAAGGGTATTCCTTTGACTGGAGGTATGAGGATAGGAGGTTCTTTCAGATATTCCTTGATTTTGTCGAAGGAAGCTTGGCGTTCGTCATTCCATCTGACCACTTGATCTTTCCTCAAGAGTTTGAAGATTGGCTCACAAGTAGCAGTTAAGTGAGATATGAAGCGGGCAGTGTAGTTAAGACGACCCAAGAATCCTTTAACCTCCTTTTCATAATGGGGGACTGGAATTTCTTGAATGGATTTTACCTTTGCAGGATCAACTTCGATGCCTTTACCACTGACAACAAAACCAACTTTCCAGATCGTACTCTGAATATGCACTTATTAGGGTGCAACCTCAACTTGTACTTTTTCAGCCTCTCGAATAGCTTGTATAAGTGGTTGATATGTTCTTCCTCAGTTTGTGACCTTGCAATCATATCATCCACATATACCTTTATTTCATGATGGATCATATCATGAAACAAAGCTACCATAGACCTTTGATATGTTGCCTCTGCATTCTTCAATCCGAATGGCATGACTTTGTAACAAAAGGTGCCCCATTGCATAACATAGGTGGTCTTCTCCATGTCTTAGGGAGCCATCTTAATTTGATTATAGTCGGAGAAGCCGTCCATGAAAGAGAAGACTTTATGTTGAGCGGTGGTATCGACCAAGACATCGATATGAGGTAGATGGAAGTCATCCTTGGGGCTTGCCATATTCAGATCCCTGTAATCTACGCACATACGAACTTTTCCGTCTTTCTTCGGTACCGGCACCACGTATGCAACCCATTGGGGATAATATGTCACTGCTAGGAATCCTGCATCGAATTGTTTCATTACTTCAACTTTTATCTTTTCAAACATGTCAGGCCGCATGTGACAAACTTTTTGCTTGACAGGAGAACAATCTTCCTTTGTTGGCAGACAATGAACTACAATATCGGTATCTAACCATAGAATATCTTCATACAACCAAGCAAACACTTCCACGTAGTCATGTAACATCTGAACCAATCTTCTTTTGACATTGCTTCCTAGGTTGGCGCCGATCTTGACCTCTTTCTTGTCTATCTCGGTACCTAGGTTGATGACTTCAACTGATTCTTCATGCGGCTGAATAGCTTTTTCCTCTTGCATTAGAAGCCTGGATAGTTATCCCGGTATTTCACAATCTTCCTCTCCTTCGTCTTCAACTTGGTTAATTGGATGTTCGAAATCATAGTTGGCAATAATAGAGTCATTGGCAATGAGATCGGGAGTGGACGAGGATTTGCAAGAGTGTGTGTGTGTGTGTGTAAGATACATGGCTATTTTGAAGAATGCATTAAAGAAAAAGAAAGATAATGAGTACTAAAATTTAAATGCAAAAAAGTCCAATGGTTTATATTGAATGATCATGTGATAAAATGAACACAGATAAAACCCTTAACAAAAAGTGACCATAGTGCCCCAGGCCAGGCATACAGCTTAAAAGTCATTATTTAATATTACAGATAAAAGGTTCTTGGAAAGAAATAAACAAGTAACTACTCCTTAATGAAGGAGATGGGGACGAATTCCTTTGCGTGCCAATTTTTGAGCTCTATTGTAGTAGGGTATATCCACTCTTCGAAAGCACATTCATCATCGGAATCCTCCATAGCGTTTACTTCATGATTTCTAATACGGAGAGGGGGCTTTCCCGCACGAGCACGCATAACCTCTTTCTGAGTATTGACAGTGAAACCCAACCCACATTTATCTACTTTGAACGGGATCTCATGGAGTTTCCCCCAGGTAGAACAACTTCCATTTTCGACTGCGGCACGAGCATCCTTAAAAGAAACCATCATTGACACGACTTTATTAGCTTTGGGCATGTCGAAATAAATTTTGGTAGTAGCAACCAAAGGTGGAACAACCTCAAAATCCTGGCACGGGGTTTCTATAAATTCGCTATCCATCTCCACATATTTGACATAATTGAGATGGCTTACCATGAATTCCTCCTCACCACAAATAGTGACGATGCTCCCCTTGACTGGATATTTTAGCTTTTGGTGAAGCATAGATGTCACTGCCCCTGTTCCATGGATCTAAGGGCGACCCAACAAATAGGAGTAAGCAGGACGGATGTCCATGATGTAGAAAGTAGAGTTGAAAATCTGTGAGCCCACTTTGATCGGGAGATCCACCTCTCCATGAACTGTCCTTTTGGACCCATCGAAGGCCCTCACAATAATATCACTCGGCTTAAACACCAGTCCTTCACAGTATAACCGGTCCAAAGCACCCTTGGGTAGCACGTTTAAAGAAGAGCCAGTGTCAACCAGAACATGTGCTAGGGTAGTCCCCTTACATTCAACAGAAACGTGTAGAGCTTTGTTATAGTTCCTTCCAAGTGATGTCAGATCAGCATATGAGAAACCCAATCCGTTGTTGACCGTCAAGCTTGCCACACAATTTTCGAATTGGTCAGTTGTGGTCTCCTTAAGGACATGAGCTTTCTTTAAGAATTTGATCAATGCGTGGGCATGAGCATTAGAACAAAGTAGCAAAGATAACATGGAGATATTGGAAGGGGTTTTCCCAATTCCTCCGCTATCTTGAAATCACTTCTCTTTATAATATTTAGGATTTCATCCATTTCTTGAGTGAAAGGCTCCTCAGTAGCAACGTCCTTTGCGGGCATCTCTATCTCAGCAGGCTCAATCACTTTCTTCATACCCCTAATGTCAGCACTAGACTTAGCAGCGGTGATGCGGACAGGTGCCGTTGTAGCAGTTGGGGGTGAAATATTGGGCAAAAAGATTCTCCTAGTTCTGGTCACTTTACTAGAACCAGTAATATTCCTAATGTCATCAACTTTATTTTCTTCAATCCGAGCATCTTGCTTTATTCCATGGTAATACACTTCAGCACGGTAGTTCCATGGTACTGCTTTGTTGGAAGAATACATAATTGGCCCAGGGGCATAGATTATCAGAGGAGAAACGATTGGTTCATTCAAAATCTTGATAGGACCCTTTGAGGGGATCCTGAGAGGATTGTTTGAATTTGTTATGATGGAGAGGTCTTCAATCTTATCGATCAAACTTTTGACAGACGAAATTCTCTCAAATAGGATTTCATGACTATTCATCAGGCGTTGAATGAAGGGGTGAAAAACACAAGAAGGGGGGGTTGAATTGTAAAACTGAAATCTTAAAGCAATAGACAAGATATTTTTATCCTGGTTCGTTTGATCTCAAACTACTCCAGTCCACCCGTCAAGGTGATTTCGCCTCTCTCCAACGAGGTCTTAATTCACTATATTCAACTGAATATTACAGACTGCTTTAACAACTGCTAAAGCCTTCTTGATTCAAACCACAATCCGGTTTGTCAAGGCAACAGTTTCTTACAAAGGTATAAAACAATGTGTGTGAATGTTTTCTACAAAACTTTATCACAACTGTGATGTATACACAAAATGAAGCTTAGAAACTAGATTGCTAAACACTAATGGAGTATCAGAGTTTGTGGTTTAGCAAAACGGGTAGATGAAGATTATTGTTCAGCTTTGTGCGTGTAGAGATTTGGAGAGCATTTGCCATTATAATCTTCGAAGCATTGTTTATATAGCACTTGAGAAGATGAACGTTGAATGCAATATTCTTGATTCAATGCTAATAACAAGCTTTCCTTTTTTAGCAGATCTTGTCTGGAATGAGGCCGTTGGGATTAATTAGCTTTCAATGCACAATACCGTTGCTTCTTCAATGCACGTTCTGGCTTGGCTCATTCTGATTCTGCTTCGCTGCTGATGAACTATTGTTTTTGTATCAGAGTGTTTACGCGCAGTTCTGTTCATCAAGCTTCAGCATGTACGAGAGTTGGTCATCTGATCTTGACGTTCTGATTCAGCAACTTCTGATGCTGGTGTATGAAATCAAATTCTGATGCTGAAGAGGTGATCTTGCTTATTTTAATCAGCGTATCTGCAAGTCAGAGCATAGTAATTTTAGGTAGCATATAGTTCAAACATGAAACATATAAATACTATATCTTTTCACTTTGTTATCATCAAAACTTAAATATAGGGTAGTAGATTCAAACATTGTTCTAACAATCTCCCCCTTTTTGATGATGACAAAAACTAGATATTTTAAATGAAAAATAACGTGAAAAGGTGTCTGGGAAATGTTTCAGAGTTAAGAAGTAAGGAGAAATCAGAGTTAAGAGATACTCCCCCTGAGTTGATTACTTCCCTTTGATGATACGTGTTCTTCAGGATCAGATCTTTTTCTTTCTTTGAACATCAGATTATAAGAGTCTTTGACTTATCAGAGAGCAGAGCTTCAGAGCTTTTCCTATCAGAGCTTTGCTTTGGATCAGAGTATTTGGTCGATCAGAACTTCATATTTGATCAGAGCAACATTGATCAGAGCTTCTACATTTTGATCAGAGCTTCTAGTCTTCATAGTGTTCAGGAGCTTCCTTGTGCCTGTAGACTTTAAACAAAACAGAAAAACATTTCAAGTAATAGAGTTAGAATGTTTGAGAATTTCTGTCCAGTTAGCCGTTATTGATTTTAAATATCATTCTTGTTCTCCCCCTTTTTGTCAGCAATTAAAAAGTGTTGGTGATGTGCTAAAACAATTTAGATCAGAAAAACAAATTATATTAAAATAGTTCAGAGCAAAAGAACATTACAAAAACATAGTCAAAACAAGACATCAGAACATAGTTAAAATGATTATGCATGTAAAAGATTTAAGGTTGAGGGGGCATGCGTGAGAACAGGCTCTCCAGCATCGCTTGAATCTTTTCAGAAGTTTCATTCTGCTTCTGAACCATGTTGACAACAGTGTCAATCTTGCTGTCCTGTACATCCATTCTTGCCTTCATCTTCTGATCATTCTCTTCCATCCGCTGCTGTAGACGCAAGTCGTTCAGCCTTAGTTCTTCCAGAGCCTGCCTGTCCAAGGCAGCTTGAGAAGCATCAGAAGGAGGAGGCTTCTCAGAACTTTCAGCGACATCTTCTGCTTGACTTTCAGCCTGAATGGTCTTGTCTTCTTCTGATGGTTGCACCTGTGCAGCTTGCTGTTTCTCAGACCAAGATTCACTGTCCAGAGGGAGCACAACTTCCTGAGGCAGCTGACTTTCAACTTCCTTCAGCAGCTTGCTGAAGTTCTGTTGTGCCTGCTCATAGTTGACATCCTGCAACTTGAGGGCTTCAGCACGTACCCATAATCTGAACTGTGACCAGAGCTGATCAGAAGCAGCTGGGTCAATCATCCCAGGACAGACTTGCTTCAAAGAAGCAATCCATTGCAGCACACCTGTTTCAAAATTCAAAATACTAGAGCCAACATCTGGTTGCTTTGGTTTGGGAATGGAAATTTTGTGTCTTAAATCAGCAAGACGTTCAAGACTTGTTAAGTCAATGAAAGTTCTGCTGGGGTTTTCAGAGGTTTGCTGAGAGGCTGTTTGTTTTGGAGGAAGGGTATCAGAATCAGAGTCAGATATTTCGATTGGAGTGGATGGTGGTTTGGGAGTATTTGGAGGTGTTGATTCCTCTGAAGATGGTAACTGGGGCATGACAATAGTGGTTCCACATGGCAACTGGATTGCCAGCGGTGAAGGTTGAGGTGAGTGAGGGTCAGATTTATGAGGAGACGGGGTTTTGGAATGGTGAAACTCTGTTTGTGGTGAAGGTGGATTATTTTCTGGTTGAGGAGGTGGAATCTCTGATTGCTCAGGGATCAGAGGTTCTTCAGTGAGAGGTTGTTGTTGTTGTGGTTCTGGTTCTGGTTGTTGTCGTTGTTGTTCTGGTTGTGGAGGAGGAATATTTGGTGGTTCAGAATTTGGTTGAGCAGAAGCATGTTCACGCTCAATATCAGCTAGCACTCGATCAAGTGCTGGTGTTGTTGAAACAGTTGGTTGTTTGGGAATCTTAGTTCTGGTTCTTCTGAGTTGTAAGGCCTCAGAAGGGTCTTCTGGTATGGTTTCATCAATGGTAGGGATTGGAATTGATATTCTGTGGGAGGTTTGAGGAGGGGCAGCAGATGTTGGAATAGTAGATGAAATTAAAACAGGGGCAACAGATGAAATACCTCTTTTCTTTGGAGTCTGATGAGATGATCCTTCTGCTGGCGCTTTCCTCTTCTTTGTCTTCTTCTGAGTCACTTCTGGTTGGATTTGACTCAGATCTTTGATTTTCAGCTTTGAACCTGTATCTTCTTCCTTGTACGAATCTGGATACCTGAGAAACAACTCTGGTTTGGATTCCATTTCAGAAAATACCGGAAAATCACTCAGAGGCACTCTTCTGCTGGAGATATCAGCAGTTGAAGTAGCTCTGGGTTCCTTCTGAATATTTTCTATCAGCTTCATCTTTTTCAGATTCTTAGCGTTCAGCGGTTTTCCAACAGTTGGTTCAATAGTGCTCAGCACTTGAGCTTCGCTCAGATACTCTATCAGCTTATTCTCTGTCAGAATATCTGATATAAGCCTTCCAAACGGTATCCAGTCCCTTTTGGTCCTTTCTTCTTCTCTTGTTTCTTTGACACTGGTCTTGAGATGGTTGAACAAGAAGTGTGCCAGATTGATCTTTACCCTCTGATCAATAAAGTAGATCAGAAACTGCTGATCCACGTTTATATAATCAGGAGAACTTGTTGGTTTCCTGTGGTTGAAGCATCCCAGAACAATCTTGGACCATACTCTGCAGTGATCCTTCAGATCCTTAATTTTGCTGCTGGGCAATCCAAGAGTGAAAATTCTGTTGGCTACCACACCTACATCAGGGCATCTTTCAGCCATGTCCACACAACGGACTCCACCACCACTTTGACCGATTAGCCTTGCAATGAGATCTTCAGAAATCACTATCTTCTTTCCCATGACAGAAGAGATGACTAGATGTTTAGAAATCTTGGCGTGAATCCAAAATTCCTTGACTAGTGCTGGGAATGTTGGTCCAACCAACCTATCGAAATACCTCTCCCACTTTTGAGCCCTAATTTCTTCAGTTAGGTCAAATCCATTTTCCTTCAAACTTTCAAAGTCGATGATTAACTCAGAGAGAACTTCAAGGTTCTTTACCGGTGTGAGAAGAGTTCTGAGGGGCACCTGATATTGCTCAGAAGTTTCTTTCTTCTGATTGCCTGCAGAAATGCTGGAGGATGCCATTGTTCACACTAAAAAAGCTTTGAGAATGATTTGAGAGAAAAAGGTTTGTAGGAGATGAACTCAGAAATATGCAGAAAAAGCTTGAGAGATTATGAGAAAGCGTAAAGAATAAGAATGAAGGATTAATGTGCTTAAATAGAGTTTTCAAGATTATTTTGAAAAAATAAACGTTTTTAAGAGAGAGAAAAAAATAATGATTGCCATTTAACAAGCGTGATTACTTTTCATTAAATGCTTGCTGATTTTGGGGGATTTGAGAAAGATACTTAAAAACGGTTACCAGACATGTGTCTCAATGCACCCAATCAGCGCTTTGCCTTCTCAGAAGCGTGCACGCGTTCTGCTTCAGAGATTTGCTGATGATTGGATGACACTTGTTTGATGTAGTGATCAGCACGTCTGTCTTTGAGATTAAACTCTCAGATCTTTAGACTTGCATCTGATACAATCTGCATGTTCTATCTTTCTGAAAGAAGATTGATCAGAAGTTCATAGTAATATAATTACATTCTGAAGATAAATATATGGAATTAAAACATTTTCATTCTGGGCATACTTTCATGCTGAGATGTTTCAGAATGAAATTAAACCTATCTTCTGAAAGGGGTTTAGTAAAGATATCAGCCCATTGATGGTCTGTATCTATAAATTTCAAGTTCAAAATACCTTTCTGAATATAGTCCCTAATGAAATGATGTTTTATTTCTATATGCTTAGCTCTAGAATGTAAAATAGGATTCTTACTTAAGCAAATAGCAGAAGTATTATCACAAAGTATAGGAATGTTACTCTCAAAAATCTGGAAGTCTTCAAGCTGACTTTTCATCCAGAGCATTTGTGTGCTACATCCTGCTGCTGCTATGTACTCAGCTTCTGCTGTTGACAGAGCAATTGTTGATTACCTTTTGCTGGACCACGAGATCAGATTTTCTCCCAGAAACTGGCAGCTTCCAGAAGTACTTTTACGTTCCACTCTGTCTCCAGCAAAATCAGCATCACAGTAGCCTACTAAGCTGTAATCACTAGATTTTCTATAAAACAAACCCAGATTAGTAGTACCTTTCAGATACTTGAAAATTCGCTTAACAGCTGTTAAGTGAGATTCTCTAGGATCTGATTGGAATCTAGCACAAATACATACGCTGAATAAGATATCAGGTCTTGAAGCAGTCAGATAGAGGAGAGAACCAATCATACCTCTGTAGACTTTCTGTTCTACACTTTTGCTTACCTCTTCTCTTTCCAGAATGCACGTGGGATGCATTGGAATCTTTGATGGCTTACATTCTGAGAGGTCAAATTTCTTCAGAAGATCTCTGATGTATTTGCTCTGATGAATGTAAGTTCCTTCTGGAGTTTGATTGATCTGAATTCCTAGAAAGAATTTCAGTTCCCCCATGAGGCTCATATCAAATTCTGCCTGCATACACTTAGCAAATTTTCTTCCAAGAGAAGGATTAGTAGAACCAAAAATGATATCATCAACATAAATTTGACAGACTAAAATGTCACTCTTAACTGTTTTACAGAATAGAGTAGTGTCCACTTTCCCTCTGGTGAATTCATTTTCAAGCAGAAAGTTACTTAGCCTTTCATACCAAGCTCTGGGAGCTTGTTTCAGACCATACAGTGACTTCTTTAGTTTGAAAACATGTTCTGGATGTTTTGTATTTTCAAAACCTGGGGGTTCGTGAACATAAACTTCTTCTTCTATATAACCATTTAAGAATGCACTTTTGACATCCATCTGATACAGAGTGATGCCTCTATTAACAGCAAATGAAATTAAAAGTCTGATAGATTCTAACCTGGCGACTGGGGCAAAGGTTTCTGTATAGTCTATCCCCTCTTGCTGACTATAACCTTGTGCAACCAGTCGTGCCTTGTTTCTGATGACTTCACCTTGTTCATTTAACTTGTTTCTGAACACCCATCTTGTTCCAATGACGTTGAATCCTTTTGGTCTGGGGACGAGATCCCATACGTCGTTTCTGGTGAATTGATTCAGCTCTTCTTGCATTGCCAGAATCCAGTCATTATCCAGAAGTGCTTCATCAATAGAAGAAGGTTCAATCAGAGACACAAGTCCCATAAGAGTTTCTTCAGAGTTTCTGAAGCTTGCTCTTGTTCTGATTGGATCTTCCTTTCTTCCTAGGATAGTCTCTTCTGGGTGATCCAAACTTCTTCTGGGCAATCTCTTCTGAGGTTGATCAGCAGCTGTTGTAGGATTTCTAGCATTGCTCCTTTCAGACGTTGAAGGAATGTCTGTGTTGAGAGCTTCTGATGACTTGTCTTCAGAACCTGCAAATTCAATTTCTATACCTGCAAGATTTTCATTCTGCTTTGACTTTTCAGAGTCAAGCTTGTCATCAAAACGAACACTGATTGATTCTTCCACAATCTGTGTTTCTGTATTGTATACTCTGTACCCTCTTGAGCGTTCAGAGTATCCTAACATAATACACTTCTGTGCCTTAGAATCAAACTTGTTCAAATAATTCTTTGTATTTAATATAAAGCAAGTGCATCCAAATGGATGAAAATACGAAATGTTGGGCTTTCTGTTCTTCCACAATTCATATGGAGTCTTTTCCAGAATAGGTCTTATTGAGATTCTATTCTGAATGTAGCACGCTGTGTTTATTGCCTCTGCCCAGAAAGTCTTAGCAACGTTTGTCTCATTGATCATGGTTCTGGCCATTTCTTGCAATGTTCTGTTCTTTCGTTCTACAACTCCATTTTGTTGGGGAGTTCTAGGACAAGAGAAATCATGCAGAATGCCTTTGTTATTGAAGAATGACTCAAAATCTTTATTTTCAAATTCTCCACCATGATCACTTCTGACTTTAACGATTCTAAGATCTTTTTCATTCTGAACTTGGTTACAGAAGGTAACAAACACAGAGTGTGACTCGTCCTTGTGTCTTAAGAACTTTACCCATGTCCATCTGCTATAGTCATCTACGATTACTAACCCATACTTCTTACCACTGACTGAAGCAGTTTTAACTGGTCCAAATAAGTCAATGTGCAGAAGTTCTAATGGCTTAGAGGTGGAAACAACATTTTTGGATTTAAAAGAAGGTTTTGCAAATTTGCCTTTCTGACATGCTTCACACAGAGCATCTGAATTGAACTTCAAATTTGGAAGTCCTCTGACCAGATTGAGTTTGTTAATCTGAGATATTCTTCTCATACTAACATGCCCCAATCTTCTGTGCCAGATCCACTGCTCGTTGTTAACAGACAGAAGACATTTTACATTCTGACTCTTTAGTTCAGAAAGTTTGATTTTGTAAATGTTGTTTTTCCTCTTACCATTAAACATGATAGTCCCATCTTTCTGACTAACAGCTTTACATGATTTTTGATTAAAGATTATATCATAACCGTTATCACTTAATTGACTTATGGATAACAGATTATGCATCAATCCATCAACTAGCAAAACATTATTAATAGAGGGAAGATTTCCATTACCTACAGTTCCAGAGCCAATTATCTTTCCCCTCTGATTGCCTCCAAAGCCAACGTGGCCTCCAGGCTTAAGTTCCAGGCTTTGGAACATATGCCTTCTTCCCGTCATGTGTCGTGAGCAGCCAGAGTCCAGGTACCATGACTGGTGTTTCTGACTTGCTGCTAAAGATATCTGCAACATGTATTATTTTATCCTTAGGTACCCAGATTTTCTTGGGTCCTGACTTGTTAGTTTTACCAAAACTCTGGTTGAATTTTGGTTTCACAGAGTGCTTACTGCTAGTATATTTGATGTCGTGTGTGTGACCATACACAAAGTGTGAATTTAGAGGAGTGTGTTTAATGGTTAAATCCATGACATTCTTAGGTGTAGGAACCTTACCTTGGTATCCTATTCCTTTCCTGCCGTTTCTGCTAACTCCATAGATCATTGAAGCCATTCTGCTTCTATCTATGCTTTTAGCTAAGAACTTCTAGAAACTATGATCATACTCCTTGATGATCTCATCAGAGTTGCTGGGAGTTTCAGAAATTGGTTCCTTCTGAGAGTTTTGTAAAGAGTTTTCTAATTTTGAAATTTTATCTCTCAGCTCAGAGTTTTCCAATTTGAGACTCTCAGACTTATTAGAGTCAGATTCAAGATTCCTTTTCAGGTCTCTGAATTTAGCTCTAATCTGCTGATAACGTTCCAGAATTTCATTGAGGCTTTCAGCAAGTTCAGCCTTTGTAAAATTAACAGCGAAGTTAGGGAATACCTCTTCTGTGTCTGATTCTGAGTCTGATTCAGAAGCTTCACTATCTTCTGATATATTAGCCATGAGCGCTATGTTTGCCCTTTCATCATCTGATTCTGAGTCAGCTTCAGACGAGTCAGAGTCATCCCATGTGGCCATGAGACTTTTCTTCTTCTCTCTTCCAAACTTCTTTTTGGGCTTTTCCCTCTGAAGCTTTGGGCAGTCACTCTTGTAGTGTCCTTGCTCATTGCACTCGTAGCAGATGATGTCTTTGGTGTTTGGCTTCTTACTACTGGAGGAACCTTCAGATCTTCTGTATCCAGAGGAAGAATCTGTCCTTCTGAATCTGGAAGAAGACTCGTTCTGATCAGATCTTCTGGGATTCCTGAACTTCCTTTGTCTTTGCTTCCACAGTTGATTTACTCTTCTGGAGAGAAGGGAAAGTTCGTCTTCTTCTGATGAGGATCCATCAGATGTTTCTTCAACTTCCTGCAAAACTTTAGACTCAGATTTTCTGTTAGATTTTAAAGCTAAAGGCTTACCTTGCTTCTGAGGCTCATCAGCTTCTAGCTCTATCTCATGACTTCTGAGGGAGCTTATAAGTTCCTCCAGAGTGATCTTGTTGAGATCTTTAGCTAGCTTCAGAGCAGTAACCATAGGCCTCCACTGCTTGGGTAAACTTCTGATTATCTTCTTGACATGGTCAGCAGTAGAGTATCCTTTGTCCAGAACTTTGAGACCAGCTACCAGAATCTGGAATCTAGAGAACATAGTTTCAATGGATTCAGATTCTTCCATTTTGAACGCCTCATACTTCTGAATGAGCGCCAGAGCTTTTGTTTCTTTAACTTGAACGTTGCCCTCATGCTTCATTCTGAGAGAATCAAAGATGTTCTTAGCTGTGTCTCTGTTGGAGATCTTTTCATACTCAGTATAGGAGATGGCACTGAGGAGGATGGTTCTGGCCTTATGGTGATTCTTGAAGTCACACTTTTGTTGATCAGTCATTGATTTTCTATCAATCTTCTGACCAGTTGCATTCACAGGGTGCGTGTATCCATCTGTCACCATATCCCACAGATCAGCATCATGTGCTAGAAAGAAGCTTTCAATTTTGTCTTTCCAGTAATCAAAGTTTTCTCCATCAAAGACTGGAGGTTTGCCACTGAATCTGTCTCTGTCCTCGTTATTGTCATTGCTGAAGTGAGAATTGTTTCCTGCCATTGTGTTTTTCTGACGCTGGATCTTGTACTGACACGGTTAAGTGTTTTAGCTCAGAACCAGACGCTCTGATTCCAATTGAAGGGGTGAAAAACATAAGAAGGGGGGGTTGAATTGTAAAACTGAAATCTTAAAGCAATAGACAAGATATTTTTATCCTGGTTCGTTTGATCTCAAACTACTCCAGTCCACCCGTCAAGGTGATTTCTCCTCTCTCCAACGAGGTCTTAATTCACTATATTCAACTGAATATTACAGACTGCTTTAACAACTGCTAAAGCCTTCTTGATTCAAACCACAATCCGGTTTGTCAAGGCAACACTTTCTTACAAAGGTATAAAACAATGTGTGTGAATGTTTTCTACAAAACTTTATCACAACTGTGATGTATACACAAAATGAAGCTTAGAAACTAGATTGCTAAACACTAATGGAGTATCAGAGTTTGTGGTTTAGCAAAACGGGTAGATGAAGATTATTGTTCAGCTTTGTGCGTGTAGAGATTTGGAGAGCATTTGCCATTATAATCTTCGAAGCCTTGTTTATATAGCACTTGAGAAGATGAACGTTGAATGCAATATTCTTGATTCAATGCTAATAACAAGCTTTCCTTTTTGAGCAGATCTTGTCTGGAATGAGGCCGTTGGGATTAATTAGCTTTCAATGCACAGTACCGTTGCTTCTTCAATGCACGTTCTGGCTTGGCTCATTCTGATTCTGCTTCGCTGCTGATGAACTATTGTTTTTGTATCAGAGTGTTTACGCGCAGTTCTGTTCATCAAGCTTCAGCATGTACGAGAGTTGGTCATCTGATCTTGACGTTCTGATTCAGCAACTTCTGATGCTGGTGTATGAAATCAAATTCTGATGCTGAAGAGGTGATCTTGCTTATTTTAATCAGCGTATCTGCAAGTCAGAGCATAGTAATTTTAGGTAGCATATAGTTCAAACATGAAACATATAAATACTATATCTTTTCACTTTGTTATCATCAAAACTTAAATATAGGGTAGTAGATTCAAACATTGTTCTAACATTGAATGCCTTCTTTCAGCCATTTGCACCCATTAACTTGTTTGGCGCAACAATCACAACCTTTCAAACAGCCAGGGAAAACCCCTGCTCTCATCAAATTCTCTTTGACAACATTTAATAGAGTAGTTAGATCTTTGACGGAAGGAACCAAAATAGTGTCTCCAATTGCATTGACACCTTTGCCATGGTTTGACATTGGTGTCGTTATCACATTGGGAACTGTAGGTGGATCAAATTTGATTGTCTTGTTGTCGATTAGATCTTGATTTTGTTCTTCAGCGCCTAACATTGATCGGTCTCATGCCCGGGACTATTTGAATGATATGCACATTTGGTATTTGGATTGTATTTAGGTGAGGAAGTGTTTGGATTGGATGGAGGATTGTGAAGGGTCACCAAGTTAACCTTTAGCAAGTGTTATAAGGATTGGGATAAAGACATGCCTATCCTTGTGAATTGTCTTCGTGGAGCCTCAAATCGTTGGATGATTAGAAGACTGTCTTTGAATATGAGTAGGGTTGAAAATCAGAACAACATTAACGGACAGACGATTATCCTTCTTGGTACGGGCCTTTTCCTCATACACAACATTAGTTTCTTTCTTCCTAGTGAAGGGTTTCATTACGGGGTTGGAGGTGGAAGTAGACGCCATAGGGATTTTCCCGCTCTTGATACCACTTTCGACCATTTCACCGGTCAGGATCAGCTCGGTGAAACCGGACGAAGAACACCCAACTAATAAGTTGAAAAATGGACCAGATAACGTGCCCATAAACATATCAATATATTCCCTATCAGTTAACGGTGGTTGAAACCTACTAGGAAGATTATGGTACGGTGGCAGAACCGACTGTTTTGAAAATGCTGGTTTGCATTTTGCATTTTGTATTCACAAAATGTCGCGGTAAGCAAGAATCGCCACCGACTTTTATTTCATCCAACCGGAAAGGAAAAAAGCAGAGAAAAAAAATCCTTTTTTTGAGATATTCTGAATACGGGGGTAGATTATAGAAAGGGAAGGTGTTAGCACCCTTTCTATCCATGGTTTTCCACGGGCTCTTAAGTACTTTCTCATCTTTTGAAAATTGCTTGTGTATGTGCTTTTTTTTTTGAAAAGTTTCGTTTTACTTTTTTTTAACCATTGTTTTTGTCCTCAAGAGTGTTACGAAGTTGTTTTGAAAATTTGTTTGAAAAAGTGTAAGTGTGAAAAGTTTGATTTGAGCAAGTACCTACTAGCATCTACCTACTCGAAAAAAGATCGTTTATATTCTTGTTTCCTTTAGACAACGCTATCCTACTATTGAGAAGTAGGCAGCACTGTCGTTAGAGTTGTAAGGGTCAATTTGTAAGGAACGTACGATCACTAAAGCAATGTTAGGACGTCTTAGTAATAACCCTAAAGTATTAAGATGATATTCGAGGCAACATTTCCGAGGAGACGTTTCCGAGGAAACCTTTCCGAATGGGACTTTTGATCTTTGTTAGACAGGAGGGCAACCACTAAGACACCCTATACTTAATGATCGTTTACTGAAGGAAACCGAAGTGAGAGTATACCCTAGGACTGCACATGTGCGAGTGATTTAATTTCGATTATCATCTTTGCACATTAGGGTTTTCTAGACGTTTTAAATTATCATGCAATCTTGTCATACAATCCTATTAACATACATCTAGACAGTTAATATTTGCGAGAATTAAAATGCGAGAAAATAAACCTACGCTATTATAAGGCTTAGGGATAGGGATTAATTACATAGCCAAAAAACCCGTAAAAAGATGATAAACAAAGAAAGTACTAGATTAAACTATTACATACCGTGAACAGTTACATCAATATTGGAAAAATAAATAATCAGCACGCGGCAAATTGAATACGAAGCGACTAGGGTTTTGACCCATGACTGAACCTAATTGTAATTGATTAAAGTAAACATATTTTTTTGTCATTTTTTATTTATTTAAGGAAATAATGAAATAATTGAATTAAATAAGAAAATCCTAAATTCTAATTAATTTTAGTTGTAAAAGAGATTAAAATTGCCTTAAATTAATTAATCTAATTAATAAAAAAATCATTCATTAAGAAAATAAGTCTTATTTTTGTGATTCTTTATTAGTTAATTTTTGGAAGAAAAATAATTTTGGTGTTGATAAAAAACAGAATAATTAAAGAAAAGAAAATTAAAGAAAAAAAATAAATAATCCAAGGGCCTGCTGTCAGCGCTTCTGATCAGAGGATGATGGTCCAGAGGATGGTGGCCCTCAGAAGATGGGGTGTGCTGGGCCTGCTCCTGGCTGGTGGATCCAGCAGATGATGACCCAGAGGATGCTTGATCTAGTCTTGGCTGATGGAACCAGAAGATGACCGGAGAATGCTTGATCTGGTTCTGGCTGATGGAACCAGAAGATGACCAGAGAACGCTTGATCTGGTTCTAGCTGATGGAACCAGAAGATGACAAGAGAACACTTGATCTCGTTCTGGATGATGGAACCAGAAGATGACCCTCAGAAAGTGCAGGCGCTGGATCTGGTGAAAACAAAGGGGGAAAATGCCAAAAGCTCACATCTAGGATCGAACCCAAAATCATGAGCTTCTGACTTCCTTCTTCTGACCAACTGCGCTGGGTGTTAGTTTATCAATGTAATAGAAACAAACGAATAGATCAGAACTACAAGCTTCTGGCCAGAATAATGCGCCAGAATTTGAATCAGCCAGTCATGCTATGACACACTATTGTCTTCCTCCCTGGAACCATCGTTTAAAACTCTGAACCTTTACCTACAGACATGGCGCTGATGCTATAACCTGCGTGCCTCAAACATAAAAAATATGCATGATAAATAAATTTAAAGACCAGGGATTGATTGGTCTGGATGCCACGATCGTTCCAGTATCCAACTCTTGGCCTGATTTTGCCTGTATCAAGAAACCCTAAAACACTATCTCAAACCCTAACAATGGCAACTGTCAATATATGCCCTCAAACATCAATTGAACTAGATCAATATGTTGCAAACATGATAACAAACGCATACATACCATTAAAACATGTTTATAATGCAAGAATCGTGATAATAGGATTTTGAAAGAGAAACAAACCGTGATGGTTGTGCAGCGTGTTCTTGGACTCGTGGAGGCTTAGTGATGCTTGCAATCACTTCAGAGGATGTCCAGGAGTTGATTAGTATGGTTAGAACGACTTGAGATGGCCTGCAACTTGGAATTTGGTTTGCACTTTTCCTTTGAAATTTTGCAATTCTTTCTCTGCCTTTGCATGCCTCCAGCCTCCTCCTTTTGGTCTGCATTTGTTCCTTATGTATACTAGAGTGTATTAGGGTTACAGTTTGTATCAAATCTTTTCCAATTATGAAGATTGATCCATGATTCAATCCTTGCACCAAATCTTTCCAAAACAAGAAAATTCAATTTTTTTGTGTCCATATGAAGCCTTGCACGATTTGACTTTGTCTCCAGCTGTATAATGGACCTAATCATGCATAAAATCTCAAGATTTAATTAGCTTTTGATATTTTCATTATTTTATATTGATTTTATTTGATTTAAATGAAATAAAATCAAAATAAATAACAAAAATAAAAGAATGACAAGTGTAAGGGATAATGGGTCGTGAATCACATTACAAACTCAGTGCAAGCATAAAACGTTTGGCCCATTTAGCAAAAAATGCAATTTAGACACATTGGACTTTTGGCAATTTTGCAAAAAGGGTCAACTTGGCCAATGCATAAATCTCTTAATTCCGACCCTAGAGATGTGTTATTGGACTTTTTAGAAAGCTTAAGGTGTCCTCTAAGCAACCCTTTTGGTCTCATCTCAATTGAGTCTTCCATGTTCATGTATGAAGCTTTGACCTAAAAGGTGTTTTTGTTGACTCTTCAAAATGACCTATAATGTCCAATTTCATATCTTCTTGTGAGTGCATATTTTGAACTTGGGAGATGAAGATGGATTGTAAGGAATTACATCCCCTTCAAAATGAGCTTTGGATGGGTAATGTTTGATAAAGTGTGAGAAAGTTATGCTTGGTCAAAGTTGAGTTGACTTTTCCTACAAAACCCTAATTTAGCAACTTTTGGGTTTTGATGAATTGTGGGAAATCCTTGAGGAAACATGATCAACCATTTATAAAATGAGGAATAATACTTCAAAATGAGAATTTTGACCAAAAATCTTGACGTTTGACTGTATGTGGACCATGATTGACTTTTGCCCTAGCACAGTCGATTTTTAGGCCTTTGAGCAATTGACTGAGCAAAATTTCTCTGCAAGGCTTGAATCTTGACATGGATGATCTTGAGAACATATTAGGACAATGGTGAGCATTTGGGATCCTTTGGAGTCAAGCATCTTGATGCAAAATGAAACCCTAATTTGGGATTGACTGTCTTAGGAGAGGGTTTGTCTGGTTAACTCTTGGACTTCCTTGAGCAATTTGAAGACCTTACTTGACATGTATTGAAAAACATGGGAGGGGAAATTTTGGGGTACAACAAAGATCCCTCCACTTTTGGGCGTACTCTTTGAACCCCGTCTTTACCCATTGTCATGTCTTGCAGTTGAACTCTAGTCGGTGCCAGGTCGGCATTGTATTGGTATTGGTGATATAAAGCAGTAGCCAAGTCTTCCCAGGTATGGATACGGGAACCCTCCAATTGGTAAAACCACTCTAGTTGAGTCCCAACCAAGCTTTCTTGAAAGAAGTGGACCCAGAGTTTCTTGTCGGTGGTGTGCAGTTGTATTTTGCACACATAAGACTTCAGATGAAGCTTTGGGCAGGAAACTCCATCATATTTAACAAAGACTGGTATCTTGAATTTATGGGGAATGACAACCCCAGATACTAAACCTAAATCATCGAAACCCAAACTAGGGATGGCTTGAATCTCGACGACCTTCAATCTATCCTCTAGTTTCTTGTACATAACATCGACAGGAGGATACTGCTTGTCAAAACAGTCTTCATCATCGGACACTTGATCATTGATACACCCAGCCTAGGAACTCTTTGCTTCTCCAATTTGATTTTCTCCTTCCTCAGACGAATCTTCAACTATTGGTATCTGGAAAATCGGCTCTCTGAATCTTTTACCCATGTTGACTAGGGCTTTCCTCTTTGGTTTCATTTTGGATGCCAGCAAAATCATCAACTCTTGTTACCCCTTGGCCAGGGTCAGCAGGGTCTCTTGAAAATGGGAGTTTTGTGCTTGCAGGTCTTTCACTATTTTCTCGATATCCATCTTACTGAAATAAACAACAGAAAGATAAGGAGACTTGTTGTGGAAAACCTATTATGTTATGATGCATGAAAAATGCGCATGCAAATGATTTCAAGGATTTATGAAATTTAAATTTGTCTTAGACAAAGAATGAACAAACGTCAAATTGCATTAATCAGTTCAAAATGGTTACAACGTGCCTCTTGGGCTTACAAAATACATTCCTAAGACAAAAAGGTTAAACACATCCTCTTTGGTGCTAGGTAGACGTTCAAGCTCTGTTCTTCATGAAGTTTCTTTGTAAGCTCTAAAACCCTTTTCTCGCTCGCGTAGAACTGAGCTTCGAAGGTGTCTCGCTCTTCCTTTAGCTGAATCCAACCCTTTTGCAAGTCTTCAAGATAAGTAGGAATGTTGGGACAGAGAACAGTATACAGGAAATCTCCTTCAGCAACATGCTCCACGATAACAGGTAGGATGGAGGGGTAAGGAATTACGAGCTTCTGAGCACGAGCTTGTACCCACCTAAGGTAAGGCTCAAGGGGAATAGAATTCTTGTGTCCCAGTGTCTTACTATCCACTCTGTTTACCATCCTCCAAGCTCGTACAAACCTCTTACGGTAGCCTTGATTTTCGTTGTCATAGTCGAACACCACTCCTTGGATGAGCATATCATGAGGACCAACTCTTCGGGCATACCCAAACTGTCGCAAAGCTAAGCCAGGGTTGTAAGTGATACCTCCCCTAATGCCAAGCAAAGGGACATTAGGGAATTCCCCATAACGGTCAATGATAGTAATGCTCTCTAAGGATCGAGGACGCCAGTGAATATCCGAATGTTTGAGTGACATAAACCTATTGGACCACCTTAAACCTTGCTCGTTCTTAACCATGGATCGGGGGAGATGCGAAACAAACCACCTAGCCAAAAGAGGAGTACAACACATGAGGGTTCCTCTCTTCCTCATGGTGCGAGAGTGGAGAGAATGTAGGATATCTCCCAACAAAGTAGGCACCGGATTGTGAGACATGAAGATTTTGACAGCATTTATATCTATAAGTTGGTAAGGATTTGGAAATAGTACCATACCATAGATAAGAAGGGCCAAGGTTTCTTCAAAAGCTTGTAAATCCAGAGTGTTCCAACAATTTTGAGCTTTCTCAAACAAGAACTTGGCTAAGAACCCTTTGACACCACTTCTTGTTTCCCAATTAGCCGTGACATCGGATCTTTGCAAGTGTAAAGCTCGGGAAATATCTTCGGGGCTCGGGTCTCTTTTGATACCGTTGAAAGGTAGTTGATTGAGAATAGGAATCCCCAAGAGTTGAGAAAATTCTTCCATAGCAGGCACAAGCTGGTAATCGAGGAAGGTAAAGCAATGGTGAAAAGGGTCAAAGAACTGGAAAAGCACCTTCATCATGTCTTCATCAATGCCCAAGGTAACCAAGTTTAAGAGTCGACCATGTATTTTGGTGAATGTAGAAATCTCAGGAATCCTTAATGCTAACTCTTTGAGTTGAGAAGGAATTCTTACCAGATTGACTTGGATAGTATTCCTGCGGGTGGAAGCCATGTCCTATAAAACAGAACAAAGATAAATCTCAAAAAAACCTTGAAATGGTTAGTGCGAAATGCAATGGTATGACGTTATAATGTTATGTACAAGTAAACATATACACACAAAAGCAAACAAGTGCTTAGGTTTAGGCTTGCATGGAGTTTGTAGGTAAGTACCCTCTTGAAGTTTAGTTGGATCAACTTGTCATAGTAATAGTAATCGGGTTCTAGGGGATCCCAATATCACTGATCTTTCCTCATCGGACATTGTTTCAGCGCAAGCCTCTTTAATGGAGACAGAAATATCCCGAGAAGTCCGATCTCAATGAGCGTAGTATCGAGTATCAACCAACTTCAGACTGCACCAAAGTCGGCTACCTCACTACTTCCTAAAGGCCAAGTTGTTCAAGTAAAGGTTCTAAAGTCAGTTAGTGCTCCATGACACCACACAGTGGCCCCATATTCTCCTTGACTACTCAAGGGCTACCGGTTCCAACAAATGTGTCACACTAACGTAGCTATTGCTTAGACCATGTCGGTATACCCCGCACAATTTCCACAACTTATTATTACTTACCAAAAAGGTGTCCCAGATCCGGGTAGAGGATCAAAACAAGCCAAAACAAAGAACCATAATATAAAGCAAACAAGTCAAACAAAGAAAAGAAAGTAAAGGTGATATAGCCCTAAGTTAACCCCATTTTTAAGAACTCTCCCCAACAGATTCGCCAGTTTTGTAACACAGTGAGAGAACTGACTTGGGACGTTTTGCGTTTGATTGCAATTGTTGCAGATAGCAAGAGTCGCCACCAACTTTTCTTTTATCCAATGAAGGAAAGGGTGAAAATAACAGGAAAGACCTTTGAGATTATTTTCTTGAGTTCGGGGGGTAGATTATGAAAAGGGAAGGTGTTAGCACCCTTTTCATCCATAGTTATCTATGGGCTCTTAGTTTGCTTGCTAGATCATTGCTTTTGTTTGAAAGTGTGCTTTGTGGTGGTTTTTGAAAGTATTTTTGAAAAATGCATTAGTTTAGGCAAAATTTGTAATGATTCTCGTCTCTATAAGAATGTATACAAAGTGTTGAACTTTTGAAAATATTTCAATGGAAAGTGTTGGTGCATTTGAAAAGGTGTTTGTGTTTTGAAGCTGAGCAAGCAACTAGGAACATTCTACTTTACTTAAAAGTCTTTTGTTCATTCCTCTCTTCCTTTAATATTGCTATCTTACCATTGATTGGTAAGAAGCCTTATCTTTGGATGTAAAAGGGACGGGCGTGGGTCATTGTATAGTCATGATAGCAATGTTTTGAGATATCTTAGAATTTATTTTGAGGGACTAAGATCATTTTTAAGGCAACATTCGAAGCGTCATCGAGGGACTATGATCTTGTATTTTTGATTTTTTTTGCTAAGACGTCTCACATGCATAACATGACTATTTTTCATAAGGCAACAAGTGGCGTTAACCCTAGAGGTGCATGTGTGCAAAGTGTGTTTGATTGCATGCATTTTTGTCTTTTGATCAGGGTGATCTACTTGTTGATTTTATCTTTCCATACACCCTAATTACTAACATTTTGTATAAAGTCAAAAGAAAATGCAGAAAGATAAAATCCTACACAATTACAACCATATTGAATTGAATGAAAATATAAAGGCAAAAATAAGGTAAAAGCAAGAAAAATGGATCTTTTGATTTAGGGCAGCAAACCTTTCGATTATGCACTTTCTGGCTTCCTTCGATTGGGCCTGAAAAAGGGGTGAAGGCATAACTTTCGATTGTGACCTGGAGGCCAGCATGTTGTGTCTTTCGATTGGGGCCTAGAGGCCAGCATGTTGTGTCTTTCGATTGGGGCCTGGAGGCCAGCATGTTGTGCCTTTTGTTTGGGACATGGAGGCCAGTATGTTGTGCCTTTCAATTGGGACCTGGAGGCCGGCATGTTGTGCCTTTCGATTGGGACATGGAGGCCAGCATGGTGTGCCTTCTGGATGCCTATTTCGTTTGGCCTGAAGGTTAATATGGAAGCCATAGAATTCGTTTCTAACTTTCTGTCCCATGTTTCTTTCGTTTGAGTTTGAATACCAACATGGCTCAAGGCCATGCCAACATCACCTTAAGGCTAGATTAGTTCTTAAAGCATGTTTAAATGTACAAAGAGAAAAAGCCAAGAAGATTGTTAACCATTGTTGTACCCAAAAATTTGCCCTCCCATATTTCTCAACACATGGCAAGTGAGGTCCCCAAATTGCTCAAGGAAGTTCAAGAATTGACCAGACAAACTGTCTCTTAAGGCAGTCTATCTCAAATTAGGATTTCCATCTTCATCAAGATATGTGAACCACAAAGGACTAAAATGGTCACCATTGTCCTAATAGGTTCTCAAGATCATTAATGTCAAGTTTCAAGCCTTGCAGAAGAAGTTTGCAATATCAATTGCTCAAATGCTTGAAAATCAACTGTGGTAGGTTAAAAATCAACTGTGGCCCATATACAGTCAAACCTCAAGATTTTTGGTCAACATCCTCATTTTGAAGCATTATCCATCATTTGATCAAGGGTTGATCATGATTCCTCAAGGATTGCTCACAATTCATCAAAACCCAAAAGTTGCTAAATTAAGGTTTTGTAGGAAAAGTCAGCTAAACTTTTACCAAGCATAACTTTCTCATACTTTATCAGAAATGACCCATCTAAAGCTCATTTTTAATAGGATGCAATTACCTACAATTCATCTTCATTTTCAAAGTTCAAAATATGCACTCACAAAAAAAATATGAATTTTGACATTATAGGTCATTTTGAAAAATCAACAAAAACACCTTTTGGGTCAAAGCTTCATACATGAACATGGAAGACTCAATTAAGATGAGACCAAAATAGTTGCTTAGAGGACATCCTAAGATTTCTTAAAAGTCCAAGAACACCTCTCTAGGGTCAAAATTGAGAGAGTTATGCATTGGCCAAGTTGACCATTTTTGCAAAATTGCCAAAAGTCAAATGTGCTCAAATTTGCATTTTTTGCTAAATGGGCCCAACTTTTTATGCTTGCACCTCACTTATAATGTGGTCCACGACTCAAATACTTATCCACCAATTAATTGCTCCATTTTTCAATTTTTTTTTATTTTTCATTTATTTAAAAGTGAATTAAATCAAATAAATGATGAAAATCATCAAAGATATGATTTGATTTGTTTTTTGACAGGTTAGCAACCAAGATATGCTGAGCTTGCAAGATCAATTTGAATCAATGGCAATTGGTACAAAAAGAGCATGATTAGGCCAAATTTAGAAATATATCATATGGCTAAAGAATCAAATCAAATATCATCAAAGCTTGAAGATTGAATCTGTTTTGCAACCCTAATTCATTGAGGGATATATAATGAACAAAAACAAGGTAAGGAAAGAGGGTTACAGTCGTGGAAAAGCTAGAACCAAACTTGAAAATTTCAAAGAAAAGTGGTGATTCAATTTCCATCCTAGAGGCCAATCCAAGCCATTCTAACATTACCAACAGCCTCCTGGACATCTCCAGAAGGGATCTCAATCAATTGCAAGCATTTTCACATCCGGAATCGTAAGTTACAGACGCCACGGTTTGTCCCAAAACTTGATTTTGATTTCATTGATTTACGTATCATTAGCATATTTGATTCATATATTATTGTTCATCATTGAGTTTGCAAGCTGTTGGTATCATTTAATTGTGTTTTCAGTACAGGAATCATGATGTGCCATTATTAGGGTTTCTTGGCTCGTTTTAGGGGTTTGTAGTATAGGCTAAATAGGGCGTTAATTCTGGTACCATGATGCTCGTGAGGATGAGATGAGTTGATTGGTACCGGCCATTGTCATTTATCTTGAGCATATGCGATTTTGGAGATAGCCAAGGTTATAGCTACAATACGGTGTCTGTAGGTAAAAGTGTCCTAGGCTAAAACGACGGAGAGAGGAAGAAGACGCTTGCGTGGCACAACATCATTGGCTTATTCAAACTGACGCGCATTTTTCTTTTTGTTTTGATAGCTAATTCACGTTTTCTTATATTATGCTTTGTTCTTATTGTAATTACAACTAAGCATCACAACTCAGTTGGCAAGCAAGCGCTGGAATTGGATATAAGGTGTGATACAGTGGGAAAGAACTGACTGTTTTTTGGAATGCTGGTTTGCGTTTTGAGTTTGTTTTCGCAAAATGTCGCGGTAAGCAAAAGTCGCCACCGTCTTTTATTTTATCCAACAAGGAAAGGAAAAAAGCACATAAAAATTCCTTTTTCGAGATATTTCTCGGGTTCGGGGGGTAGATTATAGAAAGGGAAGGTGTTAGCACCCTTTCTATCCGTGGTTATCCACGGGCTCTTAGGTACTTGCTCATATTGTTTTCAAAATTTTGATTTCTTTGTGATTGTGAGTTTGAAAAAGTCTTTGTTTGAAAAGGAGTGTAAGTGTGAAAAGTATTTTTGTTTTTTGAAAGAGCAAGTACTTAAGAACCATCTACCTACTCGAAAAAGGAATCTTTCTATGCTATCTTCCTTTAGACAAAGCTATCCCACTATGAATGAGTAGGTAGCATCGTCGTTGGAGTTTTAAGGGTCAATTCGAATGAGGGACGTGTGGTCACTAAAGCAATGTTAGGACGCCTTAGCGGTAACCCTAATGTCTTAGATCATTTGTTTTGAGGCAACAATATCTGAGGCAACCGTTTCGAGGCGACTATGATCTTTGGACAAGAGGAAGACCTCTAAAATAGCCTATACTCAATGACCGCGTTACGAAGGCAACCAAGTGGGGTGTACCCTAAGAGCGCACATGTGCGAGTGTGTCGTTTTCAGTTTATTTTATCTTTGTACATGTTAATGGTGATCTATGTTGATTTTAGGTTGAAACATTCAATCTTGTCATGCATACCTATTATCAAACATCTAACAATCATAATTTGTGGAAAGTAAATTGTGGAAATTAAATTACAAGGCGTCGGGTATTTACATCGCCAAAAGCACCCCTTTGAAATTTAAATGCGGAAAATAAATAAAGCGATAAAAATAGTCCTATTAAGCTATTACATTCCGGGAAAAAAAATAAAATATTGAATAAATGGATCGCGTGCGGGAAATTAAATCGAATGCGAGTTCTAGAGTTTTGACCCATTGTTATTAAAGAAAAGATTTTTTTGGTTATTTTTGAATTAAGAAAGAAATTAATCTAAGTTAATTATTAAATTAAATTGATTAAACTAATTAATAAAAATAATTTTTTTTGGGTTTTTTTGATATTTAAAGAAATAAAAATAAATTTAATCAATGTTAATAAAAACCTAATTGTGTCTAAGTTAATTTTAATTAAAATATATTAAAGTTATCCTAATTAAAACTAAATTAATTAAATTAACATTTATTATAAAAAAAATAAAAATTTGATTTTATGAAGAAAAATGTTTTTGTGGTTTTAATTTTATAAAAAAAAATTTGATTGGTTAGTTAATAATAAAAATAATTAAACAAATAAATAAATAAAATAAAATGAAATAGAAAGAGTTAGGAGGATTTTGGGCCTGAATGAGAGGTTTAGCATAGCAATTCCATGGCCCAATTGGCTCTGGCCTGGCTGACTTTTTGAATCCCCTGTGCGCTGGTTGACTGGATCCCATGGTAGGCTCTCATTCTGGATCACCAGATCTGGCCTGGGGCCATCTGGCAAGTGATTGCATGAGGGAGTATGATGTGCTACAACGCTTGATTTGCATGTGATAACCTATAGAGAAAAAATAACAAGGCATATGGGGGACCTGGGATTCGAACCCAGGTCCTGAAGGAGTTTGGATGCACGCGTTCACCACTAGGCCATTGTGTGTTACTTGTTAGTATATTAAACAAAAATAATAATAAGACAAAACGTGTTATATTGCCAGAAAATAAAAAAAGTGCGCAAAAGTTTGAATGGTCCAATCAGAGGGAGACACGCCATCGTCATTGACCTTCAAACCCTGTAACTTTACCTACGGATTTAAATTTGCAGCTAAATGCGTGGGTCATTCCTAAAATCAATTCTAGGCCATATAAATTCCTCCCAAGACCATGGTTGTGCTCGTCTTTCTCCTCCGGTCATATCCATGGCCATTATTGGGGCTAATTTTACCTGTAAGGGAAATGCCCAAAAAGCAAACCACAAAACCCTAGATTCGGTTCTTGGCTTTACAGGTCAGATAAATAAGATTGAGTGATACAGAAAGCTTAGAAATTTGATGAGGATCAGGAATATGCCCATAGTTTGTGCAAAAGATGCAAGAAATAAGATTTGCGAATTCAAGAGAAGGGCGGTTTTTGAGATACTTACAGAGCTTTTGAGCGTGTATGGAGACTGGCTTTGGGTTAGTTCTGCTTCAGTGATTGTCAAGGAAACAATTGAGATCGTTCTTGGGTTATGAATTTGCCTCTAAGTGTGATTTTGGTTTCACACTTTTTGTGAGTTTTGCAAGTTTTGCTTTGCTTCTTTCTGCAGCTTCTAGCCCTCAATTTCGTGCCTTTTCCTTCTATATGTATCATGGAATGTATTAGGTCAAGAATCATGAATCAAATCTCTCTAAATCAATGCCTTATGATTTGATTTGATTCATCCTTTAAAGCTTGCCAAATTTATCAAATCTCCATCTTTTTTACATGATATGCTTGATACGAATTTTGATGATGATTATGATGATAATTAAAGCCTGAAACAATCAAAAGATATCATGTAATCAAAGCTTTGGAATTTTTATGATTTAATTTGATTAAAAATGAAATAATTCAATAAAAAATCAAATAAAATAATAAAAAAAGATATGGGCTCATGGATGAAGCTAGGACACGTGGAAAATGATGCAAGCTCAAATCAAGTGGAAAAGAATGGGCCCATTTGACAAAATTTGAAGTTTTGGGGATAGTTGACTTTTGGCAATTTTGCAAAAATGCCCAACTTCAATAATGCATAACTTCTTCAATTTTGAACTTTTGGAAGTGTTCTTTGACTTTTTAGAAATCTTGAGATGTCCTCTAACCAATCCTTTTGGTCTCATATCATTTTTATATTCCATACTCAAGTTATAAGCTTTGGCAAAAAAGGTGTTTTTGTTGACTTTCAAAAATGACCTATAATGTCCAAATTTATAACTTCTTGTGAGTGCATTTACTGATCTTGGGATATGAATATGGATTGTATGAAATTGCATCATATTCAAACTGAGCTTTGGATGGGTCATTTCTCATAAAGTATGAGAAAGTTATGCTTGGTCAAAGTTGAGTTGACTTTTCCTACAAAACCCTAATTTATCAACTTTTGAGTCTTGATGAATTTTGAGTAATCCTTGATGAATCATGATCAACCCTTGATCAAATGATGAAATATCCTTCAAAATGAGAATGTTGACAAAAAATATTGAAGTTTGACTGTTTATAGGTCACAATTGACTTTTTCCCTAACACAGTAGATTTTTGGACCCTTTGAGCAGTTGACTTAGCAAACTTCCTATGCAAGGCTTAAAATTTGACATGGATGAACTTGAGAACATATTAGGACATTCGGGAGAACTTGAGGTCATTTGGACTCAAATATCTTGATGCAACACAAAACCCTAATTTGGGGTTGACTGCCTTAGGAGATAACTTGACTGTCCAACTCATGAGCAATCTTGAGCCACTTGGAGATTTTTTCTTGCCATGTTTTGAGAAATATGAGAGGGCAAATTTTGGGGTACAACAGATGCCCCTGTTCAATCTCCTTAAACCTGAGGATATAGATTGGCTTTCGTGCCTTTCGTGATCCGAAGGTGGAAGATGATTGAATACTAGAGTGCCCAGAAATTTGCACTCGCATGAAGTCATATCAGCATCGTGATGTCGGGAATGGGCTTACATATGCCATTTGGAGATTGTTGATAGGAGGTCTGAACTTCGACTGGAATAAGAATCAGGGAGATCTTAACGTCGATCTGACTGAACCAGAGAAGGTCTTGGATTAACTTTGACTGAATAAGAATCAAAAAAATCTTAGAATCGATTTAACTGAACCAGACAAAAGTCTTGGAATATCTTCAACTGGAATAAGAATCAGGGAGATCTTAGCGTCGATCTGACTGAACCAGAGAAGGTCTTGGATTAACTTTGACTGGATTAGAATCAGAAAAATCTTAGAATCGATTTAACTGAACCAGACGAAAGTCTTGGAATATCTTCAACTGGAATAAGAATCAGGGAGATCTTAGCATCGATCTGACTGAACCAGAGAAGGTCTTGGATTGACTTTGGATGGATAAGAATCAGGAAAAGCTTAGAATCAATTTAGCTGAACCAGACAAAAGTCTTGGAATATCTTCAACTGGAATAAGAATCAGAGAGATCTTAGCGTCGATCTAACTAAACCAAAGAAGGTCTTGGATTAACTTTAACTGGATAAGAATCAGAAAAATCTTAGAATCGATTTAACTGAACCAGACAAAAGTCTTGGAATATCTTCAACTGGAATAAGAATCAGGGAGATCTTAGCGTCGATCTAACTGAACCAGAGAAGGTCTTGGATTAACTTTGACTGGATAAGAATCAGAAAAATCTTAGAATCGATTTAACTGAACCAGACGAAAGTCTTGGAATATCTTCAACTGGAATAAGAATCAGGGAGATCTTAACGTCGATCTGACTGAACCAAAGAAGGTCTTGGATTGACTTTGGCTGGATAAGAATCAGAAAAATCTTAGAATTGATTTAGCTGAACCAGACAAAAGTCTTGGAATATATTCAACTGGAATAAGAATCAGGGAGATCTTAGCGTCGATCTGACTGAACCAGAGAAGGTCTTGGATTAACTTTGACTGATAAGAATCAGAAAAATCTTAGAATCGATTTAACTGAACCAGACGAAAGTCTTGGAACATCTTCAACTGGAATAAGAATCAGGGAGATCTTAGCATCGATCTGACTGAACCAGAGAAGGTCTTGGATTAACTTTGACAGGATAAGAATCAGAAAAATCTTAGAATCGATTTAACTGAACCAGACGAAAGTCTTGTGAGAGCATCTTTCGGAAGAGTCCGCTGAAACAACCCTTAATATATGTAGTTTTTGAGGGGACTACCAGGTCATATAAGTAGCCAATGGTGTTTATTGATTCGTCTTTCCCTGAAAAGGTAAAAAGTTAGTCATATGCAATGTCATGATGTATGAAATGCATGATATATATCAAGTAATGATGCTCTCAAAATAAATGAGATTGTGTGATATGATGCGTATATGCCTGCATCATGATGTATGGAAATGTAATGTTTCTAGCTGGGGAAAATAACTCCCGGATAGCTACTGAAGAATAGAGCTGGATTCTTCGTTTCTGCTGGGGATGGCGAACAAAGAGAATAAACCTGCAGGAGAGGATGACTCCGTTATGGAATAAGCTAATGAGCAGATTACTCTGTGGGGAAGAGATGTTCTGCTGAAGATTCCCATGATAAATTCCATCGGGATGAATTATCATTGCTGGTGATATTGAATCCTATTGGGGATTGAATTCTTGTTTGTGAAAGGAAAGAAATCCGCTGGGGACGATCTCTCAGTGGCGACTTTACTGGGGATTACCTGTTAGACTTTTGTGGGGATAATCATCTGAGCTTTGCTGGGAATGATCCTTTGAACTCGGCTGGGGAGATTTATTTTTGTACTCCGCTGGGGATAAACTTCCAGAGTCTACTGAGGATAATTCTGTAACTCCACTGCGGAAACCTTTTTTTTAGACTGCGCTGGGAAAATTTTAACTTCACTGGGGATATCTTGTACTCTGCCAGGGAGCATTCTTATATTCCGTTGGGGAATATTAAGACTGCCGGGGATATCAAGCCTTTTTAGTGCTGATGGTAGATAAACTCTGCTTGGGGAGAATATTACCGATTCATTCACAGTTGCAAGTCTCAGTTGGGGAGAGTTATCATTACTGTCTTACTCTGCGGGGAGTGAAGGTATCTTAGCCATATTCTTCAGCTGAATCTACCTTTGTACTTGGTGGACAGAGCAACTGTATAGTTTGGACAATTTTTATTGCCCATGTTTCTGATATTACCCGTAATCGTCTTTTGTTTCGCATGTAAATATTTATGAGCAGTAATTAATGTCAAATGCATATATAAAAAATGAACATTGGATGTTCTTTGCGAATCAAAACAGATAAAGAAAAAACAGTTTGAAATTTCTTTGAAAATGAATTGTATTGATTTTGAAGTTTGGCCTGTAAATAGGCGTTTTTGTACAAGAGGCTGACATCCTAGTAAGAGAACGCCGCCGAATAATAGAATTTACACAATTTGTGAAAAACTAAACAAAACAGCTATGTGAATGATCCCACTGGGTTTTAACTCTGCTATTGCCTTTATATTCTCGAGCATCTCATCACTTTTCTACTTGGTTGAAGATGAATCAGATTGATTAGTGCCATCCGAGCTTGATAGTCGATACCGAAGTTGTAATCTCAAGCCTCAACTCAACTTTAGTTTTGATGAAAGACAAACAAGCTAGTTTGATGAAAGACAAACAAGCATTATGGAAAGAAGGAAAAGAAGTGGAAATCATCTTAAAGCATCATTCACTCAAAGCTTCAAGGAACTTGGCAAGCAATCAAGTATATCAATTCTCAATTAAACTACATTGATTAGAAATGCTCAAAAATGATATACACACTTGCCACATCACTTCAATTATATTTCAAAACAATTTTTAAGTTTTTCTCTGCTGTAAATCGATTAACATCTTGTGTAAATCGATTTACACATGCTTTTTCAAAAAACTGTTTGCTCCTGCCAGCAATCGATTTACAGGTTGTGTAAATCGATTGATCACAGAACAAACTGATTTTTTAACACTTGTAAATCGATTGACACAACATGCTAATCGATTTACACTTCAAACTTTTTGAAATTCTGAACGTTGCAAACACGTGCAATCGATTTGCATGTTATGTTAATCGATTTGCACATTGAAAATTTTGAAAAATCTGAACTGGTTTCAAGATATCCTTCATACCTTTTCTCCAATAGTTGCATGATCAAACATTGCATCTTGTCAAGTTTCACAAACAGAAAAGTGTCCTTCTGGAAAGATATCTTGATTACTATATATTACAAAATATTTCAAATCATAAAAAACTCTTCTCTTGCAATAAAATCTGAACTTTGTAAAATATTCAAACTTCATATTTCTTAACTTTTAAGAACAAAGATTTTCTGCACTTTCACACATATAAAGAACAGAAATCTTTGAGCATTATCTAACCATTGTGTTACAGTTTGAATTGCTTACAAGAGAAGAAAGAAGAAACTTCAAAGAAGTCACTCTAAGTGATCAACATCTTTCAAGAAATCATACTTCATAAAAACATACAAAGTGTAACTTATTTCCAGGATTGTTGGAATTAAGTATTAGATTACTTTTGTTCCTTGTTGTCCATTATTGGAAACAAGAGGTATCTTTTGAGAGGATTGTTCTCATTAGACTTATTGGAAATCCAAGAGGGTGTTCTTGGTTATTTGTTAGGTTCTTTAGTGGATAAGACTAGGAAGAGTCTTGTAAAAGTTCTAACAATATAGTAAAATCTCTTGCGTGTTTGCAAGGGGACTGGACGTACTTCCGGGTTGTGGAAGGAACCAGGATAATTCTCCGTGTCTCTTTATTTTCTGCACTTTACAGTTTTCAAAGCACTAAATCAAAACCAGAAAGTATAAAATAAGTCAAAAATCGACCATCACCTAATTCACCCTGTAACACCCTCTAAAACCCCGCATATAATTTTCGCAAATATTAAAAATTATAAACTCAGAGTACATGTAATAATCGAGGAATGCTACAATTCTCTTTTAATAAAATAAATTCCTGTCATGCATAATTTTAGTGGTAACTCATACATGTCTACACAGCGGAATAATTTATTTAATAAAATCAAATGTTATAATATTTTCCAAAATCATCAGGGATTAACACCTGGAAAAGTCAACGTCATATTATAACAATTAAAAGAAAATCAACGAGTCTGACTAAAGCAGCTCGACAACCAAACGTTCCCGGAGTTACAACTATCAGAGCATGACCCGGACATACTAAAACGAAACTAAACTAGACACGATAAGCCTTCGCCAAGCACCTGAGCGAAGCTCCTCAATCTGAAATATGCAACAGTAAGGGTGAGCTTCTCAAATATACATTTGGTTATACATTCATAACAATCAATTCACGAAATCGTAAGCATCACCCAATAATTAGCATATTTCATAGTTTACAAAACCTTTACAATTCATATATCCATGACATATTGCCTTTCATATTTTGCAAATATTCATCAAACATCATCAACCATTTATCAATCATACGTGCATACAAACAATCAAATATAACATTGGAAAAATCATCCATTCATGTTATATTCGAGTAATGCAACACACCCATGCATGTGGTACCACTTCACCGCCCCATTAAATCGCGGGTCACGGATAACTCACCGTTCCATTATATCGCGGACACGGCTACCACCTCAACGTTCCATTATATCGCGGACACGTATATTGGCCACCATGTTAATTCCACACAATGGGAATTAACAAATGCAACATGATATGTAAGTATGTAACACTCAGCATACTATGAACATCAATCAACATATCATGCACATCAACAATATCAAACATAACATGATAGGAATAGCATGTAACCACTCAGCATACTATTAAACATCAATCATATCAAGTTATATCATAATTCATGCTTGATAACATCATCTAAAAGCATGACAATAAGATCCACATAGTGTTGGTATCATAACATACAATCGTTATTCGATACACACATCAATCAACACTAGGAATTCAATAAACACATATTCAAAACATGTCAAACACTGCACATCAAAACCGGATCAATCCGTACTTAACAACATGCATGGAAAACATAGTTTAAAAACCAACACAGGAGGTTTAACACGGGTGCCCGTGTAAAACAACACTGCCCGTGTGGAATTGTGTCCCGAAAACACGTTTTTTTGACAAAACAGGGGATCAACACGGGCGCCCGTGTAAATCAACACGGCCCGTGTTGAATTGTGCCCAGAAAACCCATTTTTATGCCAACACAGTGAATCAACACGGGCGCCCGTGTTAATCAACACGCCCGTGTTGAATTATGGCCAGAAAACACATTTTCATCAGCATACAGTGAATCAACACGGGTGCCCGCGTAAATCAACGCGCCCGTGTTGATGAGTGCGAACCCAATTTTTTTGTTTTTGCAGCAGCTCATATACCCATTTTTTTGCACGAAAATACCTCTCTACGGCGGTGCAATATAGTACAAAGACATCCAATCCATCCTAGGAACCTAAAGTCTCTAATTGATTCATAAAATCGGGAACTTAAACCTTTTCTAACAAAGTTCAATCCTAAGGTTATCGATCCCTAGAAACATCTAACAATTGGGATTTCCTACGATTACCCGAATCAACCGTACATAAACCCATAAACAAATATAAATCGAGTATAAACCCCCCTTACCTTATCAATTAGCAGCTTTGAGTTCCTGAGCGATGTTCTTCGTTCTCCGTTCTTCAGAGCTCTATTTTCCCAAATTCCAACTTCTGTTCTTACGTGAAAACCAAAAATGAGAAAATGGCCTAAGTCCCAAACATAACTTTATTTCTCTGCACCCCCACTCTTTATTAACAACATCTAAGCCCAATAACATAAAAATCCCAATATTCCTTATTTCTTTTATTTTCCTCAAATACTCCAAAATAAATAATTCTTTTTATTTCATTAATTCTAATAAAATAAATTCCCAAATTCAAATAAATCAATTAATTGAAAACGGGGTGTTACAACTCTCCCCCACTAAAAGAGTTTTCGTCCTCAAAAACATACCTTAGACGAACAGCTCCGGATAAGCCTCTTTCATCTGGCTCTCCAGCTCCCAAGTGATATTTCCATCTGCTGGACCTCCCCAAGCAACCTTCACTAATGCTATCTCTTTACCTCTTAACTGTTTCACTTCCCGATCTTCTATCCTCATAGGCAATGCTTCTACTGTCAGGTTATCTCTTACCTGTACATCATCTATTTGGATTACATGAGATGGGTCTGGAATGTATCTCCTCAACTGAGAAACATGAAAAACATCGTGCAAATTCGCAAGTCTCGAAGGTAAAGCAATGCGATAAGCAACTTCTCCCACTCTTTCCGTAATCTGAAACGGACCAATAAAACGCGGAGTCAACTTCTTAGACTTCAACGCCCGACCAATACCCGTCATCGGAGTAACTCTCATAAACACATGATCTCCAGCACTGAATTCTAAATTCTTTCTCCTCTTATCATGATAACTTTTCTGACGACTCTGAGAAGCTCTCATCTTCTCTTGAATCAATTTGATCTTTTCGGTAGTCTGCTGAACAATCTCTGGCCCAATTACCGAACTCTCTCCAGATTCATACCAACACAAAGGCGTCCTACACCGTCTACCATACAATGCCTCAAACGGAGCCATACCAATACTCGAATGGTAACTATTGTTATAAGTAAACTCAATCAATGGCAAACAGCTATCCCAAGCTCCACCTTTTTCTAAAACACAAGCACGCAATAAATCTTCTAACGATTGAATCGTCCTCTCCGTCTGTCCATCAGTCTGAGGATGGTAAGCTGAACTCAATCTCAACTTAGTACCCAAAGCCTTCTGCAATCCTTCCCAAAATTTCGAAGTGAACCTCGGATCTCTATCTGACACAATACTAGAAGGAACTCCATGCAAACTCACTATTTTCTCAACATATAACTGTGCCAATCTCTCCATCGAGTAATCCATTCGCACCGGTATAAAATGAGCAGACTTAGTCAACCTATCCACAACGACCCATATCGCTTCACAATTCATAGGAGTCCTTGGCAACCCAGATACGAAATCCATAGAAATACTATCCCACTTCCATTCTGGAATAAACATCGGTTGCATAAACCCAGCCGGCTTTTGATGCTCAATCTTCGATTTCTGACAGATTAAACATGCATACACAAATTCAGCTATTTCCTTTTTCATTCTCGGCCACCAAAACAATTTCTTCAAATCATGATACATTTTCGTGGCACCCGGATGAATGCTCATCCCACTGCGATGTCCTTCCTCTAATATACTTTTCTTGATTTCTGCGACATCAGGAACACAAACTCTATCGCCAAATCTCATAACATCATTTTCATCAATCCTAAACTCACCACCTTGACCTTGGTTGATCAATGTCAATTTATCAACTAAATTAACATCGGATTTCTGCCCGATCCTGATCTCTTCTAGAATACCACTAGTAAGTTTCAACATACCCAAGCGAACACACTTCGGAGTACTTTCACAAACCAAACTCAAATCTCGGAATTGCTCAATTAAATCCAATTCACGAACCATCATCATAGACATATGCAAGGACTTCCTGCTCAAAGCGTCTGCAACCACATTTGCCTTACCAGGATGGTAATTCAAACCAAAATCATAATCTTTGAGAAATTCCAACCACCTTCTTTGCCTCATATTGAGCTCTTTCTGATCGAAAAGATACTTCAAACTCTTATGGTCACTATACACTTCAAATCTCGAACCGTACAGATAATGTCTCCACAATTTCAAGACAAACACAACTGTTGCCAGTTCTAAGTCATGAGTAGGATAGTTCCTTTCATGAACCTTCAACTGTCTCGAAGCATACGCAACTACCTGTTGATTCTGCATTAAAACACCACCTAGACCCAACAGAGATGCATCACAATAGACCACAAAAGATTCCACCGGATTCGGCAAAATCAGAATAGGAGCACTAGTCAATCTCCGTTTCAATTCTTGGAAACCTTTCTCACAATCAGAATCCCAAATAAACGCTTGTCCTTTACGAGTCAATTTCGTCAACGGCAATGCTAACTTTGAGAATCCTTCGATAAATTTTCTGTAATACCCTGCAAGACCAAGAAAACTTCTGATTTCAGAAACAGTCTTCGGCGCCTCCCACTGAGATACCGCTTCTACTTTTGTAGGATCCACTGCAATACCATTCTTAGAAATCACATGTCCAAGAAAACTAACTTCATTCAGCCAGAACTCACATTTGGACAACTTTGCATACAACTTCCTATCTTTCAACAACTCTAACACAATTCTGAGATGTTCCGCATGCTCTTTGTCGTTCTTGGAATAAATCAGAATGTCATCAATAAAAACTACAACAAACTTATCCAGATACGGGTGAAAAATCCTGTTCATATATTCCATGAAAACACCAGGTGCATTAGTAACTCCGAACGGCATAACAGAATATTCATAATGCCCATACCTCGTTCAAAAAGCAGTCTTTTGAATATCTTCCGCTTTCACACGAATCTGATGATATCCCGATCTCAAGTCAATCTTACTGAATACACTAGCTCCAATTAGTTGATCCATCAAATCATCAATCCTCGGTAACGGATACCGATTCTTAATGGTTACCTTGTTCAATTGCCTGTAATCAACACACAGTCTCATAGAACCTTCTTTCTTCTTAACCAACAATACCGGAGCACCCCAAGGCGAAACACTTGGACGAATAAACTTCTTCTCCAGTAAATCTTCCAACTGACTCTTCAATTCAGCCAATTCAGACGCAGACATACGATATGGCGCCATCGACACCGGTCTCGTACCAGGAATTAAATCTATAGAAAATTCCACTTCTCTCTCAGGAGGTAACTCGCCAACATCATCAGGAAAGACTTCTGGAAAATCACACACCACTGGCAATTCACTACTCCTGACCTTTCCTGTTGCATCTAACGAAGAAAGTAACATAAACACATTAGCACCATCTTCCATTGCTTCTTGCACCTGCCTAGCAGTCATAGTCAAATTCTCGACACCAACTGCTTCTGGGAAAATCACCGTCTTAGCAAAGCAGTTCAGATGAACCCGGTTAAATTCCAACCAGTTCATCCCAAGGATAATATCAATTTGTTCAAGCGGTAGGCACACTAAATCCATACCGAAACTTCTACCAAAAATCTCAATAGGACAATTCCTACATACAAGTGAAGTTGTCACTGAACCCGATGCAGGAGTATCAACAACCATGCTACCTCACATACCAGATATGTCCAGTTTCAACCTCTCAGCACAATCCAAAGAAATGAAAGAATGAGTTGCACCAGTATCAATAATTGCAACTAAAGGTGTGCCATGAATAAAACACGTACCTTTAATCAATCGATCCTCTGGGGTAGTCTCAGATCCAGACAAAGCAAACACTTTTCCACCTGACTGATCCTTCCTAGGCTTAGGACACTGCGGACGAATGTGACCTTCTTCGCCACAATTGTAACAAGTAACAGACTTCCCTTTGCAATCAATAGACAAATGACCAGCCTTTCCACATTTATAGCACTTCTTCTCATCATTCTTGCAATCTCGAATGTGATGACCAGACTCACCACACCTGTAGCATCTGATAGGAGCCTTAGAATCTCCCCCACTAGGCCTTTTCCAACCGCCTGATCTCTGGTTATCTCTACCATATGGCTTGCCACGGTCCATATGTTGCTTCCCTCTTTTATCAACAGCCCCACGAGAGTGAGACGACCGATTCTTGGTAATATCTTCTTCCAAGATTCTGCTACAATCCACCAGATCAGAAAATCTACGAATACGCTGGTACCTGATTCCCTGCTTAATCTCATCTCGGAGACCATTCTCAAATTTGATACATTTAGAGAATTCTCCAGCCTCATCATTGTTGTAGTGTGCATAATACTTTGCCAGCTCAGTGAACTTAGTAGCATACTCACTAACAGTCAGATTGCCCTGCTTAAGCTCCAAAAATTCAATTTCCTTTCTTCCCCGAACATCTTCAGGAAAGTACCTCCTCAGAAAAGCCCTTCTGAAGTTAGCCCAAGTCAGTGCCTCTCCATCCTGAACCATTTCAGTCCTTGTGGCAACCCACCAGTCGTCGGCCTCTTCTGCCAACATATGCGTACCATATCTGACTTTCAGATCTTCAGCACAATCGATCACACGGAAAATCCTTTCGATTTCCTTCAGCCACTTCTGAGCACCTTCGGGGTCATGTGTACCTTTGAACAACGGAGGATTGTTCCTCTGGAAATTTCCCAATTGCCTATCAGCACCAATCACGCCTCCAGTTGGGTTTCCAGCAAGTACACCAGCTAACATCCCCAAAGCCTCAGCTAGTGCAGCATCATTTCGTCCATTACCTCTTCCAGCCATATTCCTGAGAATTAAAACATACTCCACATCAGAATACAGTATCGACAGTGTTACCTTGCACTAGTCGCATACGAAAAGGAATGACTGACTCAAGACTCTGGTCACAACGACCGACTATGCTCTGATACCACTATTATAACACCCTCTAAAACCCCGCATATAATTTTCGCAAATATTAAAAATTATAAACTCAGAGTACATGTAATAATCGAGGAATGCTACAATTCTCTTTTAATAAAATAAATTCCTGTCATGCATAATTTTAGTGGTAACTCATACATGTCTACACAGCGGAATAATTTATTTAATAAAATCAAATGTTATAATATTTTCCAAAATCATCAGGGATTAACACCTGGAAAAGTCAACGTCATATTATAACAATTAAAAGAAAATAAACGAGTCTGACTAAAGCAGCTCGACAACCAAACGTTCCCGGAGTTACAACTATCAGAGCATGACCCAGACATACTAAAACGAAACTAAACTAGACACGATAAGCCTTCGCCAAGCACCTGAGCGAAGCTCCTCAATCTGAAATATGCAACAGTAAGGGTGAGCTTCTCAAATATACATTTGGTTATACATTCATAACAATCAATTCACGAAATCGTAAGCATCACCCAATAATTAGCATATTTCATAGTTTACAAAACCTTTACAATTCATATATCCATGACATATTGCCTTTCATATTTTGCAAATATTCATCAAACATCATCAACCATTTATCAATCATACGTGCATACAAACAATCAAATATAACATTGGAAAAATCATCCATTCATGTTATATTCGAGTAATGCAACACACCCATGCATGTGGTACCACTTCACCGCCCCATTAAATCGCGGGTCACGGATAACTCACCGTTCCATTATATCGCGGACACGGCTACCACCTCAACGTTCCATTATATCGCGGACACGTATATTGGCCACCATGTTAATTCCACACAATGGGAATTAACAAATGCAACATGATATGTAAGTATGTAACACTCAGCATACTATGAACATCAATCAACATATCATGCACATCAACAATATCAAACATAACATGATAGGAATAGCATGTAACCACTCAGCATACTATTAAACATCAATCATATCAAGTTATATCATAATTCATGCTTGATAACATCATCTAAAAGCATGACAATAAGATCCACATAGTGTTGGTATCATAACATACAATCGTTATTCGATACACACATCAATCAACACTAGGAATTCAATAAACACATATTCAAAACATGTCAAACACTGCACATCAAAACCGGATCAATCCGTACTTAACAACATGCATGGAAAACATAGTTTAAAAACCAACACAGGAGGTTTAACACGGGTGCCCGTGTAAAACAACACTGCCCGTGTGGAATTGTGTCCCGAAAACACGTTTTTTTGACAAAACAGGGGATCAACACGGGCGCCCGTGTAAATCAACACGGCCCGTGTTGAATTGTGCCCAGAAAACCCATTTTTATGCCAACACAGTGAATCAACACGGGCGCCCGTGTTAATCAACACGCCCGTGTTGAATTATGGCCAGAAAACACATTTTCATCAGCATACAGTGAATCAACACGGGTGCCCGCGTAAATCAACGCGCCCGTGTTGATGAGTGCGAACCCAATTTTTTTGTTTTTGCAGCAGCTCATATACCCATTTTTTTGCACGAAAATACCTCTCTACGGCGGTGCAATATAGTACAAAGACATCCAATCCATCCTAGGAACCTAAAGTCTCTAATTGATTCATAAAATCGGGAACTTAAACCTTTTCTAACAAAGTTCAATCCTAAGGTTATCGATCCCTAGAAACATCTAACAATTGGGATTTCCTACGATTACCCGAATCAACCGTACATAAACCCATAAACAAATATAAATCGAGTATAAACCCCCCTTACCTTATCAATTAGCAGCTTTGAGTTCCTGAGCGATGTTCTTCGTTCTCCGTTCTTCAGAGCTCTATTTTCCCAAATTCCAACTTCTGTTCTTACGTGAAAACCAAAAATGAGAAAATGGCCTAAGTCCCAAACATAACTTTATTTCTCTGCACCCCCACTCTTTACTAACAACATCTAAGCCCAATAACATAAAAATCCCAATATTCCTTATTTCTTTTATTTTCCTCAAATACTCCAAAATAAATAATTCTTTTTATTTCATTAATTCTAATAAAATAAATTCCCAAATTCAAATAAATCAATTAATTGAAAACGGGGTGTTACACACCCCCCCTCTTAGGCGCAATCTTAATCTTACAATTGGTATCAGAGCAGGTTATAGGTAACCTGCTCCTAGAGATCCAGAATGGCTTCCGCAAATCATCAACCAGTTTTCAGAGATGGTGGTAGTAACAACAAGCCTCCTCTATTTTGTGGTGAATATTTTGACTTTTGGAAAATACGCATGAAGGCGCATTTAGAAGCACAAGGAGAGGAAGTATGGGATGCTGTTGAAAATGGTCCATTTATCCCAATAACGGTAATCAATGGCGTTGGGTCTGCAAAGCCCAAAACTGTATGGGACGACGATGATAAAAAGAAAGTTCTCTATGACAAAAAGGCAATAAACCTTCTTCAAGGTGCTCTCAGTATGGACGAATTTTTCCGTGTCTCAAACTGCAAAACAGCAAAGGAAATTTGGGATACCTTGGTTCAAACTCATGAAGGAACGGCTGAAGTAAAAAGATCAAGGCTAAATACCTTGAGTCAAGAATATGAACTATTTCGAATGCAGCCCGGAGAATCCATTCTTGACTTACAAAAGAGATTTGTGCATTTGACAAATCACTTAATTGCTCTTGGTAAAACCCTGTCAAATGATGAACTCAACTTGAAAATCCTTAGATCATTGACTAGGGAATGGCAACCAAAGGTAACGGCAATCTCGGAAAAGAAGAGTCTTTCCGCAATGACTTCCGCTACATTATTCGGCAAACTTCAAGAATACGAAACGGAACTCGGTAGACTTGAAAAACATGAGAATCTAGAAAAGAAGTCCAAAAACATTGCCTTAAAAATTGATTCAAAAGAAGTGGTAAAAGAAGACAATCCGGAAGAAGATGAAAATTTCATGCTTCTAGTGAAAAGACTTGGAAAGTTTTTTGGCAGAAATGACAAAGGCGGATCTCATGCACATAAGAGAAAGCACTTCAAGAAAAGAGAAGCCTCCACATCAACCCAAGATGTCTCATGTTATGAATGTGGAAAGCAAGGACATATCAAGCCAAACTGTCCAAATCTCCCAAAGAAAAATGGATTCAAAGGAAAGGACTCAAAACAAAAGAAAGCCTACATAGCATGGGAAGATAATGATATGAGCAGTTCATCGGAATCGGAAAGCGACGAATGTGCAAACTTAGCCTTAATGGCATCGCATCACTCCGACAATGAAGAAGAGGTTAGTAATGAATTTAATCTTTTTGATGATGATGTTCAAGGTGCAATTGATGAACTCTTGAAAGAATGCAAAAGTTTATACAAAAAGGTGTCAAAACAAGAAAAAGAACTTCTAAGTTGTCTAGAAAAAATTGACACCATGACTAAAGATTTTGATCTTCAAAAACAGAATTTTATAAAAGAAAAGGAAAACTTTGCATGCTCCAAGTGTGAATCAAATGTCTTTCAAATTGCTCAATTGAAAAGAGTCATTGAACGATATGAAAAAGGACAAATAGGATTGGAAGGATTACTAAGCCAACAACGTTATCCAAATGATAAAAGAGGTCTTGGTTATGTGAATACTAAGAAACCAAGTAACAATCCCACTGTTTTTGTAAAGGCTAGTAATAGTTCCAATCCCAAGAAAGTAGAAAAGAAGCAAGTTGTTCATAATCATCAAAAGAAAAAGGCTAATGTATCTAAAAGAAAACAAATGCCTAGATACAAGAGCAAATTTGTTCCAAACTGTTTTTACTGTGGTATTATTGGACACACACCAAATGCATGCTATATTAGAAATTTCAGTATGGCTAGTGGACATTATGCATGGGTGAAAAAGGGAACTAACTATGAAGGACCCAAGGCAACTTGGGTACCTAACAAGAAATAATTTGTTTTTGTAGGTATGCTTGAAATCCACTTCAAATGTTTGGTATCTTGACAGTGGATGTTCAAAGCATATGACAGGAGATGTACACCAATTTTCATATCTAGTACATAAAGCCAAAGGGTATGTCACCTATGGAGACAACACCAAAGGAAAGATTCTTGGCGTTGGAATAGTTGGCACACCTCCATCCATTCAAATTGAGGATGTTCTCTATGTTGAAGGATTAAAGCACAACCTTCTTAGCATAAGTCAACTTTGCGATAGAGGGTTCAAGATCAAATTCAACAAAGAAGAATGTCTTATTATGGATGAGGCAACCAATGAGGTAAAACTCAAAGGTATAAGATCTAACAATATTTTTGTGATTACTCTAGATGATTTGTCTATGAAGGTACAATGTCTTATGGTAAACAACAATGACGCTTGGTTATGGCATAAGAGGATTGCTCACATTCACATGGAGCACTTGAACAAATTGGTTAAGCATGACTTAGTTATTGGTCTACCAAAGATGAAGTTCATCAAAGACAAATTATGTAGTGCATGCCAAAAGGGCAAACAGACCAAATCAACTTTCAAACCAAAGAATGTGGTTTCAACATCAAGACCACTTCAATTGTTGCACATGGATCTTTTTGGTCCATCTAGAACAAGAAGCTTCGGAGGTAACATTTATGCATTAGTTATTGTAGATGATTTTTCCCGTTTCACTTGGACTTTGTTTTTAGTACACAAGAATGAAGCATTCAAGGCATTCAAGAGATATGCAAAACAAGTCAAAAATGAGAAGTCATCAAAGATAACATCAATTCGAAGTGATCAAGGTGGAGAGTTCCAAAACAGTCTATTTGAAGAATTTTGTGAAGAAAATGGGATCTTCCACAATTTTTCAGCACCAAGAACTCCACAACAAAATGGAGTAGTTGAAAGGAAAAATAGGTCTTTGGTGGAACTTGCTAGAACCATGCTAAGTGACTCAAGGTTGCCTAAATATTTTTGGGCGGATGCGGTAAGCACGGCATGCTATGTAAGCAATCGCGTGATCATAAGACCTATACTAAAGAAAACTCCATATGAGATCTACAAAGGAAGAAAACCAAATATCTCTCACTTTCATATTTTCGGGTGCAAATGTTTTGTCCTTAACAACGACAAAGACAATCTCGGTAAGTTCGATGAAAAATCGGATGAAGGTATCTTTCTTGGTTACTCCCTTTCTAGCAAAGCTTTTAGAATTTACAATAAAAGAACTTTAACTATAGAAGAATCAATGCATGTTTCTTTTGATGAATCTAACACCTCCAAGGAGGAAGTTGCTATTTGTGATGATGATGATTCTATAGATTTATCTCATGAGATTTCCTGCGGAGATGGCAAAATTGTCAATCCGGAAAAAACACATGAACTTTCACATCAAAATGAAAATGATGATGATCTTCCTCAAGAATGGAGAACTCATCGTGATCATCCAATTGACAACATAATTGGAGATATTAGCAAAGGAGTATCTACTCGACTAAATCTTAAGGATGCATGCTTAAATATGGCGTTTGTATCTCAAGTTGAACCTACTAAAGTGGCTCAAGCACTAGAAGATGATCAATGGATCCTTGCCATGCAAGAGGAGTTAAACCAATTCGAGCGGAATGAAGTTTGGGAACTTGTTCCTAATCCAGGAAATAAACGTATCATTGGAACCAAATGGGTTTTCAAAAACAAGATGGATGAAAATGGAATAATCACTCGAAACAAGGCAAGACTAGTTGCTCAAGGATACAACCAAGAGGAAGGAATTGATTTTGAAGAAACTTTTGCTCCGGTAGCACGTTTGGAAGCAATAAGACTATTACTTGCATATGCATGCTCATTGGACTTTGAACTTTTTCAAATGGATGTAAAAAGCGCATTTCTCAACGGATTCATAAATGAAGAAGTCTATGTAAAGCAACCTCCCGGATTTGAAGACTTCAAACATCCTAATCATGTCTTCAAACTGAAGAAAGCTCTCTATGGGCTGAAGCAAGCACCAAGGGCTTGGTATGATAGACTAAGCGCATTCCTATGTGAAAAAGGGTTTGTAAAGGGTAAAGTTGATACCACTCTCTTCATAAAAAATGTTAATCATCATACCTTACTTGTACAAATCTATGTAGATGATATTGTTTTCGGTTCAACTAACCAAAATATGTGCAAGGAATTTTCGTCTATGATGCAAGGAGAGTTTGAAATGTCTATGATGGGAAGATTGAATTTCTTTCTTGGTCTTCAAATTAAGCAACTCAAACATGGTATTTTCGTGAACCAATCAAAATATTGCAAAGACCTTATAAAGAAGTTTGAGATGGAAAGTAGCAAAGAAAGTGCAATTCCTATGGGATCCGGCACCTATCTTGACCCAGATGAATCAGGAAATTCTATTGACATAACTAAGTATCGTGGAATGATTGGCTCACTCCTTTATTTAACAGCAAGTAGACCTGACATTATGTTCAGCGTTTGCCTATGTGCAAGATATCAAGCCAATCCTAAAGAGTCTCACCTTGCAGCAGTCAAGCGCATAATAAAATATCTCAAAGGAACAACCAACGTCGGATTATGGTATCCAAAAGGTAGTATGTGCAATCTAGTTGGTTATTCTGATGCTGACTATGCAGGTTGCAAAACTGATCGCAAAAGTACAAGTGGAACATGTCACATTCTTGGAAATGCCTTGGTTTCATGGTCATGCAAAAAGCAAGCAAGCGTAGCTCTCAGCACTGCCGAAGCAGAATACATTGCGGCTGGAAGTGGATGCGCTCAAATTCTTTGGCTAAAACAACAATTACTTGACTATGGAGTAAACCTTGGATGCATTCCTCTTCGATGTGATAACACAAGCGCGATCAATATTACGAAAAATCCAGTTATGCATTCCCGGACGAAACACATTGACATCAGACATCATTTCATCCGAGACCATGTACTCAAAGGAGATGTCGAGATCACATTTGTGGACACTCAAAATTAACTCGCGGACATCTTCACAAAACCACTTGCAAAGGATGCATTTTTCAAAATTCGTCGTGAACTTGGAATCCTCGATGAACAAGATATTTAAGGTGCACTCAATCCTTGACTATACCTTAATGTACATATATATGTGGATAGACATTGTTTCAAATGTTAAAAATAATGATGTTTTAAATTTTCTCTTTAAGTAAATCGATTTACACCATATGTCAATCGATTTACTACTGAAGCAAATCATTTCTTTTAATAAAATCTTCTGTGTAAATCGATTTACACAATATGTCAATCGATTTACTACTGAAGCAAATCATTTTTTTTAATAAAATCTTGTGTGTAAATCGATTTACACAATATGTAAATCGATTTACCACTGAACGGAAATTACTTTTTATGAAAAATGTTCTGTGTAAATCGATTTAACCAAGGGGTAAATCGATTTACCACAGAATCTGAAGCATTTTTTATGTATTTTCTCTATGCAATTTATTTTGTTTTAACATGTGATACTTGTAATGAGCTTTTAATATATTGGTCAAACATTCATTGTCTCTCAACCTCCCACCTTACTATTGCCCAATCAATAAAACCTTGACCAAATTATCAAATTAAAACCTCATAAAGACCTCACTTACTCTCTATATTATTTAAACTCACCAAAACTATCTCATAACACCAACACACTCTCTCACATAACAACACAAGAGAACTCTATATCTCTCTTTTCAAAACCCTAACAAGATCCATGGCTCCCAAGAGAAAAGCCTCTGCCTCAGAGAAAGGAAAGAAGCCAGCTTCGTCAACATCTGAAAACTCTGTGCTCGAGTACCTCTCGGATCCACAGCGGGACAGATTTCTCAAGCATTTTCAAAAGAAAATCATCTCTACTCCAAAGTTTGGTATGTTATCTACTTTTCCAGATGAATGCTTCTCATTTCAAAGAGATTTCATTGCTTATGGGTTAGAACCATTAATATCTTCACATGGTTTCTATTACCCGGATCTAGTTAGAATTTTCTACAGCAACATGTGCTATGACAACAACAAATGTTATACATATGTCCTTGGAAAAAGAATCCCTCTGTATTCCAAAACTATTGGCAGAATCTTAAACATTCCATATTCTGGAAGTACCCTCTATGATCCAGAAGATGCTGCTTGGGAAAACTATCAGAAGCGAGAATTTTTCTATAGCATTGGAAGGTTATCAGAATCTGAATACCGTGCCAAGCGGATTCGCAGTCTTGGCGGGGTTACTCCAGCTAGGGACACATGGAGTGCTGGAAATTTCCATATTGATGATAGGTTGTTTCACTATTTTCTGGTGTATATTTTGTTTCCTAGAGCAGGGAATCATTGTACAGTGACCGACCTAGAATTGCAAATCATCTATGCAAGGAAAAATGGAATCCCGGTTAATTGGGCAAAATTGATTGTGGTGCATATGCTAAAAGTTGCCGCAAGGGCCACCTTTCTACCATATGCATATTTCATTACAAGGATTATGGCAGCTTTTGATATAGATTTCACTGGATTTGAGCGGATTGAAATGGATCCAATCTCCACTAGGATCTCCATCAAAAATGTTGATTCAAGGATGGGTGTTCATTTCAATGCTGAAGCAAAAACCATAACTTACATTGGAGAAGATGTGGTCGGCGATGAAGGTCATAATGCAGATGAAGAAGACCATGAAGTTCCTCCTCCTGCTGCTGCTTCTGGTCCCACAAATCAAGATGTTATGGATTTCATGACGCAACAGTTTGCTTCTCTCAATTCTAACATCAATGCTCGATGGACGGCGATAAATGACTCTACCTCATCTCGAATAGATGCTTTTCAGAATGATGTGAACCAACAATTTTCATATCTTTATTCACATCTTCATATCCCTCCATACGACCCAACCAATCCTGCACCTCCGCCTCCTCAATACACCGAACCACCTCTTCAACAACAATTTCCTTATCAAGGACCTTTCTAAAATGTTCTTGATCAATGTTATTAAATTCTTAGTATAAGTATCATTATGGATTTTGTCTTGTTTTATTTTGTTCATTTTATGTATTGTGTTCTTAAAACTTTGTTCGATAATTTTGAAAGTTTTGTGTTTTTCATTCATGTTCCTATACATTTCTTTCTGGTATACTTTCTTGTTGCATCTTTCCCTTCTTTTTGATAATGTCAAAGGGGGAGAAGGATGTAATAGCACTTTATGGTTGTTTGTTTTCATTGTCTTTACAGAGCAAACTTTCAAATCTTTTTCTCCATAGGGGGAGAAATCTTCTCAGGGGGAGAAAACACCTTTTGCTCAAATTCTGATCAACACATAAAGGAAAATGGTTTGTCATCATCAAAAAGGGGGAGAATGTAATCTCAAGCCTCAACTCAACTTTAGTTTTGATGAAAGACAAACAAGCTAGTTTGATGAAAGACAAACAAGCATTATGGAAAGAAGGAAAAGAAGTGGAAATCATCTTAAAGCATCATTCACTCAAAGCTTCAAGGAACTTGGCAAGCAATCAAGTATATCAATTCTCAATTAAACTACATTGATTAGAAATGCTCAAAAATGATATACACACTTGCCACATCACTTCAATTATATTTCAAAACAATTTTTAAGTTTTTCTCTGCTGTAAATCGATTAACATCTTGTGTAAATCGATTTACACATGCTTTTTCAAAAAACTGTTTGCTCCTGCCAGCAATCGATTTACAGGTTGTGTAAATCGATTGATCACAGAACAAACTGATTTTTTAACACTTGTAAATCGATTGACACAACATGCTAATCGATTTACACTTCAAACTTTTTGAAATTCTGAACGTTGCAAACACGTGCAATCGATTTGCATGTTATGTTAATCGATTTGCACATTGAAAATTTTGAAAAATCTGAACTGGTTTCAAGATATCCTTCATACCTTTTCTCCAATAGTTGCATGATCAAACATTGCATCTTGTCAAGTTTCACAAACAGAAAAGTGTCCTTCTGGAAAGATATCTTGATTACTATATATTACAAAATATTTCAAATCATAAAAAACTCTTCTCTTGCAATAAAATTTGAACTTTGTAAAATATTCAAACTTCATATTTCTTAACTTTTAAGAACAAAGATTTTCTGCACTTTCACACATATAAAGAACAGAAATCTTTGAGCATTATCTAACCATTGTGTTACAGTTTGAATTGCTTACAAGAGAAGAAAGAAGAAACTTCAAAGAAGTCACTCTAAGTGATCAACATCTTTCAAGAAATCATACTTCATAAAAACATACAAAGTGTAACTTATTTCCAGGATTGTTGGAATTAAGTATTAGATTACTTTTGTTCCTTGTTGTCCATTATTGGAAACAAGAGGTATCTTTTGAGAGGATTGTTCTCATTAGACTTATTGGAAATCCAAGAGGGTGTTCTTGGTTATTTGTTAGGTTCTTTAGTGGATAAGACTAGGAAGAGTCTTGTAAAAGTTCTAACAATATAGTAAAATCTCTTGCGTGTTTGCAAGGGGACTGGACGTACTTCCGGGTTGTGGAAGGAACCAGGATAATTCTCCGTGTCTCTTTACTTTCTGCACTTTACAGTTTTCAAAGCACTAAATCAAAACCAGAAAGTATAAAATAAGTCAAAAATCGACCATCACCTAATTCACCCCCCCTCTTAGGCGCAATCTTAATCTTACAGAAGTCTGGTTGTAGGTGATCAAATGAGACATAGTGTTACGCTTTAATCCCTAATTTTTGCCTGGACCTCCCTTTCGGGTTTTCAGTCCACCGGGATACCCATTTTTGCCCAAGCCGCCTTTTCAGGTTTTCGACTTGCCGGGTGTACAGATTTTTTTTCATTTTCATCCCTTATTTTTGCCCGAATCCTTTTGGTTCGCCGGGAAGCCCTTATTTTTGCCTAGGCCAGTCGACCTAGCGGGTCTTTGATTATGCGTAGTATTTTTTCACTATGTCTGCATTGACGGGGTGAGGAAAGTCGTCACCATCCATGGTGGTTAGAATCATATCTCCTCCTGAGAAAATGTTCTTAACCACAAATGGACCTTCGTAAGTAGGGGTCCATTTGCCCCTGGGATCCCCTTGAGGTAAAATGATGCGCTTGATCACCAGATCCCCAACTTGATACTCTTGTCGTCTGACTTTCTTATTAAATGCCTTAATCATCCACTTTTGATACGTTTGACCATGACAAATAGCAGTAAGTCTCTTTTCGTTGATTAAGTTCAGCTGATCAAGCCGGGTCTGAATCCAGTCATCTTCGCTCAAACCTGCATCCTTCATAATCCGAAGAGAGGGTATCTGAACTTCAATGGGCAATACGACCTCCATGCCATAAACTAAGGAATAGGGTGTTGCCCCTGTTGACGTCCGTACTGAGGTACGGTACCCATGAAGAGCAAATGGTAACATCTCGTGCCAGTCTTTGTATGTTACTGTCATCTTCTGCACAATCTTCTTAATGTTCTTATTAGCCGCTTCAATAACCCCATTCATCTTCGGCCGATAAGGAGAAGAGTTGTGAGGCTGTATCTTGAATTGCTTGCAGAGCTCAGTGATCATCTTGTTGTTGAGATTGGTACCATTGTCCGTAATGATCCTCTCTGGTACACCGTATCGACAGATCAGATTATGCTGAATGAACTGTGCCACGATGTTCTTGTTCACTGTAGCAAAGGAAGCTGCTTCAACCCACTTTGTAAAGTAATCAATTGCTACCAGGATGAAACGATGCCCATTGGATGTTGTAGGTCTGATCTCACCGATCATATCAATGCCCCACATTGCAAAAGGCCAAGGTGTCGTCAAGATGTTCAGAGGATTTGGAGGTATGTGCACCTTATCAGCGTAGACTTGGCAATTGTGACAGGTCCAAGAGTGCTGATAACAGTCAGCTTCCATTGTAGACCAATAATATAATGCCCGAAGGATTTTCTTTTCTATGGTATATCCACTGGAGTGAGTTCCAAAAGTTCCTTCATGTAACTCTGCCATGATCATTTCTGCTTCATTCTTATCCATACAACGCAGTAAGGTCGAATCATGGTTACGCTTGTAAAGGACGCCATTACTGATGAAGAGCTTCGCTACGAACCTCCTCAGAAACTTCTTTTCATTAATAGATGCACCCTCGGGGTATTCCTGAGCCTCAAGGTATCTCTTCACCTCATGAAACCAGGGTTTATCCGCTACCTCTTCAGTCTCAAGATCACAGCAATGTGCAGGTTCGTCCAATCTTTCAATGATAATCCGGGGAGCTTCATTGTTCCAATTGACTTTGAACATAGAAGACATCGTAGCTAGCGCGTCCGCCAACTGATTCTCCTCTCTAGGGAAGTGTTCAAAGGTTATTTCCTCGAAATGTGGGAGAAACGTCAATACATACTCCTTGTAAGGAATAAGATTAGGGTGTTTCGTATCCCACTCGCCTTTGATCTGACTGATCACGAGAGCGGAATCTCCGAAAACACTCAAGAACTTAATCCTTAGGTCAATTGCTGCTCGAAGACCCATAATGCACGCCTCATACTCCCCCATGTTGTTGGTGCAGTTGAAACATAGTCGGGCGGTGAACGAAGTATGAGAGCCTTTAGGAGATATGATCACAGCTCCAATGCCATTACCCAAAGCGTTTGAAGCTCCATCAAAGTACATAGACCATTGGGATCCTTCCTCAGGTCCTTCATCCGGTCCGGGTTCCTCACAGTCAGTCACTATCATGATATTCTCATCCGGAAATTAAAAGTTCATAGACTGGTAATCATCCACTGTTTGCTGTGCCAAATGGTCTGCCAACACACTTCCCTTGATTTCCTTTTGGGTCGTATACTGGATGTCATACTCAGTCAAGATCATCTGCCATCTCGCTATTCTTCCGGACAAAGTAGGCTTTTCGAAGATATACTTGATTGGATCCATCTTCGATATCAATAGAGTAGTGTGAGTAAGCATATATTGTCTCAGCCGGCGAGCAGCCCATGCCAAAGCGCAGCAAGTTTTCTCGAGCAATGAGTATCGGGTCTCGCAGTCGGTAAACTTTTTGCTAATGTAATAAATGGCATGCTCTTTTTGGCCAGACTCGTCATGCTGACCCAACACACACCCTATTGAGTTGTCGAGTACTGTCAAGTATAGGATTAAGGGTCTCCCTTCAACTGGAGGCATCATAATGGGTGGCTCTTGGAGATACTCTTTGATCCTTTCGAAAGCGGCCTGAAATTCATCGTTCCAACGTACTACTTGATCTTTCTTTAGTAACTTGAAGATTGGTTCACAAGTAGCGGTCAGGTGTGAGATGAATCGGGCAATGTAGTTTAGTCGTCCCAGAAAGCCTCTGACTTCTTTTTCTGTTCTGGGAGCTGGCATTTCCTGTATAGCCTTCACCTTTGCAGGATCAACCTGAATACCTTTATCGCTTACGACGAAGCCCATCATCTTACCAGATCTCACCCCGAAGGTGCACTTGTTCGGGTTTAACCTCAGCTTGTACAACTTCAACCTGTCAAACAACTTCTGAAGGTGGTCAAGATGCTCTTCCTCTGTCTGAGATCTTGCAATCATATCGTCGACGTATACCTCAATCTCATGATGGATCATATCATGGAACAAAGCAACCATGGCACGCTGATACGTTGCCCCAGCATTCTTCAATCCAAAAGGCATGACCTTGTAGCAAAAGGTACCCCACTAAGTAACAAAAGTTGTCTTCTCCATGTCTTCGGGAGCCATTTTAATCTGATTATAATCGGAGAAACCATCCATAAAGGAGAATACCTTATGCTGTGCGGTGTTATCAACCAGAACGTCGATATGAGGAAGAGGGAAATCATCCTTGGGGCTCGCACTATTTAGATCCCTATAGTCAACACACATTCGAACCTTACCATCCTTCTTCGGTACAGGAACCACGTTGGCCACCCACTGTGGGTAAGAAGTAACTGCTAGAAAACCGGCGTCAAACTGTTTCATAACTTCAGCCTTGATTTTCTCAGACATCTCTGGGTGCATTCGGCGGACCTTCTGTTTCACTAGAGGACAGTCTTCCTTGGTAGGCAGGCGGTGAACCACAATATCGGTATCAAACTCAGGCATATCTTCATAAGACTAGGCGAAGATCTCAATGTAGTCACGCAACATCTGAATCAATCGTTGCTTCACATTAAGCTCCAGATTTGCACCAACCTTGACCTCTTTCTTGTCCTCTTCTGTACCCAGATTTACTGATTCCACGGGCTCTTCATGCGGATGAACAACCCTCTCTTCCTGGAGTAGTAGTCTAGCAAGTTCACCAGGAACTTCACAATCATCTTCACCTTCATCTTCGGCTAAGTTGATCGGACTTTCGAAGTCATAACTGGCAGTAGCAGAGTCGTTACCAGTGAGATCCAGAGTGGATGTAAACCTGTATATGTGAGTGTGTGTAAAATAGTTGTTTTGCAATATGTAATAAAATAAAAACAAGGAACGCAAAATTTGAAATGCAAGAAACGTCCAATGCTTTTATTAATGATATATGTAAATGACACACATAAATCCCTCACAAATGAAGCCACGGTGCCCCGGGTAAGACACCGAGCCATAAGGTTTAAAACATTGTCTGTTACAAATTTAAAACAAAAGTCTCATTACTGGGTAACAATAGAAATTGGGATGAAGTCCTTTGTTGTCCAGTTGCTTAATCCACCATCGGCAGTTGGGTATATCCAGCTGTCAATGTCAAACTCTTCATCATCGTCATCCCCGATAGAATTCACCCCTGCTTCTTGTTTAGGCTTTTCTGGTGCTCTGAACTCAATCTCCTTTGCATCAATCAAGTCCTATATTTTGTTCTTCAAAGCCCAACAATCATCTGTATCATGTCCCAGGCTATCAGAGTGAAAAGCACGACAGGCATTAGGATTGTACTTAGGCGATGCAGTGTTGGGATTCTGCGGAGCCTCCCTTGGAGTTATTAGATTGGTTTTCAATAACTGCGGCATAATCTGAGACAAAGTCATGTTGATATGGGTGAATTGCCTTCGAGGTCTCTCGGCCTTTTGTTGATTGTTGTGCTGAGGAGCCCCAACAGGTCTCGAAATAAAAACCGCATTAACAGCTTGGCGGCGTTCAGGTCTATTCTGGATTTTTCAACTGTAAACAGCACTGGACTCCTTCTTAAAAGGCTTTTTCTCGGTGCTCGATGAAACACCATTTTGTATCTTACCAAACTTAATACCATCCTCAATCCTTTCACCGGTCATAATTAGCTCTGTAAACCCAGACGAAGAGCTTCCAATCAGATGGTTGAAAAATGGACCAGACAAGGTCCCCAGAAACATATCCACTAGCTCCCTATCAGCCAAGGGTGGTTGCACTCTTCCAGCGAGATCCCTCCACTTCTGAGCATAATCTTTGAAACCATCACCCGTTCCCATAGACATACCCTGGAGTTGGGTACGCGTGGGAGCGAGGTCGGCATTATATTGGTACTGCCTGTAGAAAGCAGCAACCAAATCTTCCCAACTGCGGATACTGGCTCCTTCTAACTAGTAAAACCATTCAAGCTGAGTCCCTGAGAGAATGTCTTGAAAGAAGTGGATCCATAGGTTCTTATCATCGGTGTACAGCCGAATCTTCCTTACATACGACCGGAGGTGCAGTTTCGGCTAAGAAATTCCGTCGTATTTAGAAAACGCTGGTGCTTTGAATTTGTGGGGAATCACCACCGCAGATGATAGACCCAGATCACCAAATTCCAGACCAGGCACCTTCTGAACTTCCATCGCACTCAACCGGTCTTCCAGTTGCTTGTATCTATCCTCAGCCGGAGGATACTGGTCTTCGTCGAAGTCTGTCTCGTTGTATGAAACCACATGGCTATGAGCCCTCTTTTCTTCCTGACTATCTTTCCCTCCAGATGAGGTGGTCAAATCAACTTCATCTCATAGCCTATTTCCAAACCTGTGACTTGTGTTAAACAGGACTGTCTTCTTCTTCTTCTTCTTCTTCTTCTTCTTCTTCTTCTTCTCTTTCAGAATAAGGGTCTTCAGATCTTGCTGACCCTTAGCTAGATTCATGAACAACTCTTGGAATTGGGCATTTTGAGCCTGCAGAGCCTTGATTGCTTGTTCAGTCGATGGATCAGAAGACATGATGCTGAAATAAACAGCGAAGAAGATGAGAAAACCTGTAAGGGTACCTGTTATGAGGTGCATGGAACGAAATGCGTATGACATGATTTCAAAGACATCGAGAGATTCAAATTCGTAAACCAAAAAGGAAACACACTTTTATTAGATAAACTTTGAAATTAATTGTTCAACAAATGCCCTTAAGGCGTTACAAGAAAGGAAATACTGAAAAGTAAACAAAAACTGGAAGTAATCAAAGGACATCAGCGCTCCCATGGTCTTTTGCCTTTAGTGCTGACATAGTCATTGATGATCTGCTCCCTCTCCAGCTGCCTAGTCAACTTCTGGATCTTTCGTTCTTGCTCGTGATACTTTTCTCTATAAGTATCCCGCTCTTCCCTTAGCTGCATCCAAGACCTCTTCAATGCCCCAATGTCAGTAGGCATGTAAGGGTGTAAGATAGTAGGAGGAACCCCTTCCTCATCAGCAACTTCAACAATGATAGGCAGGACGACTTCATACGGCATTCCCAGCTTTTGGGCACAGATGCAAACCCATCTGAGATATGGCTCCATCGGAAGAGAAGTCTTTGGACCCAGCTCGTGTGGATCAGATCTGTGACCTCTATCCCAAGCCCTTATGAATATACAGCGTTGCTCGTCACTATCCCCTTGAAAATCAAAGATGATACTGGACATTAGCAGCTCATGAGGTCCTTCCCTCCTGGCTTGCCCAAACTAACGTAAGGCCAAGCATGGATTGTAAGTAATTCCTCCATGGGTTCCTATCAGTGGAACATTGGGATATTCCCCACAACGATCAATAATAGCCCCCTCATCCATACCCTTAATAGTCCAGATGATGTCATTGTGAGAGAGAGAGAGAGACATAACCCTATAAGCCCAACCCATGCCTTCTTTATTCTTCAGAACTGATTTGGGGAGGTGAGAAATAAACCACCTCTCCAACAGTGGAGCACAACACATCAAGGTTCCCAGCTTCTGAGTAGTACGGGCATAGAGCTGATGAAGAATGTCACCCAGGAGAGTGGGTACAGGATTACCAGAGATGAAGATTTTTACCGCATTCACATCAACAAAGGAGTCAGAGTTAGGAAACAATACCAAGCCATATATCAGAAGAGCCAAAATATCTTCGAATGCCTTGAAGTCTAGACTATCCCAGAAATGTTTAGCCTTACCCACCAAGAACTTAGTCAGAAAGCCCTTTTCTCCACTTCTAGTTTCCCAATTAGCCATTACCTCATCCTTTGTCATATGAAGAGCTGAAGCAATCTCTTCCGGCCTCAGGATCTTCTCCCAACCTGTGAACGGGGTCTGTTCCAGAATAGAGATACCGAGCAGATCAGAGAACTATTCTAAGGTGGGGACCAACTGGTAGTCCTGAAAGGTAAAGAAATGGTACAGTGGATCATAGAACTGGACTAGGGCACTCATCATCTGCTCGTCCAATTTAGAGGTGACCAAACTAAGAAGATGCCCATGCCTTCTGATGAAGGAGGTAGTATCAGACATCTTTGCAACCAATTCTTTAAGCATAGTGGGAACTTGGATAAAATTGATCCGGATGGTGTTCTTACGCATAGGTGCCATGACCTACAAAACAGAACAAAGATGAATCCCTCCTGTCTTTGAAATAGGTTAGTCCAATGCAACATGTATGCAATGTTATGATGTCATGATAGAAAGCACACCACAAGTATCCACAAATAACAAACATGGTAAAGGCACGCAAGTCACACAGAGAGCCCATAGATTTCAGGCTGGCAAGGAGCTTAGGTACTGCCCTCTTTCAGTTCAGTTGGTTCAAACCTGTCCTAAAAATAGTAACCGGGTTCTAGAGGATCTCAATATCACTGACTACCCTCAATCGGTCATAATTCCAGTTTAGCAACCTTTTCTTGCATCCGGAATCATCGCGAGAGTTTAGTCTCAATGAGTGTAGCATACTGCTACTGTTCTATGGCCAAGTTGGTCAATTTAAAGGTTCTAAGGTCAGTTGGTGCTTAATGACCCCTTAGCAGACCTATACTCTCCTCGTTCCAACATAAGGGATATCGGTACATACTAAAATGCCACACCAACGTAGCTACTGCTTCAACCATATCGGTCTACGCCGTATAGTTCCCTCACAGTTTATTGCTACTTACCTAAAGGGTGCCCCTCAGATCCGGGTTAGGATCTATAGAAACTCCGATTCAAGCCCACAAATATAAAGCATACAAAGCAAACAATTGAAAACACAATGATCTAATCCTAAGGTACACCCCACTTATAAGCGTCCCCAGCAGAGTCGCCAGTTGTGTGATACGGTGGGAAAGAACTGACTGTTTTTTGGAATGCTGGTTTGTGTTTTGCGTTCGTTTTCATAAAATGTCGTGCTAAGCAAGAGTCGCCATCGTCTTTTATTTTATCCAACAAGGAAAGGAAAAAAGCATAGAAAAATTCTTTTTTCGAGATATTTCTCGGGTTCGGAGGGTAGATTATAGAAAGGGAAGGTGTTAGCACCCTTTCTATCCGTAGTTATCCACGGGCTCTTAGGTACTTGCTCATATTGTTTTCAAAATTTTACTTTCTTTGTGATTGTGAGTTTGAAAAAGTCTTTGTTTGAAAAGGAGTGTAAGTGTGAAAAGTATTTTTGTTTTTGAAAGAGCAAGTACTTAAGAACCATCTAACTATTCGAAAAAGGAATTGTTCTATGCTATCTTCCTTTAGACAATGCTATTCCACTATGAATGAGTAGGTAGCATCGTCGTTGGAGTTTTAAGGGTCAATTCGAATGAGGTACGTGCGGTCACTAAAGCAATGTTAGGACGCCTTAGCGGTAACCCTAATGTCTTAGATCATTTGTTTTGAGGCAACAATATCCGAGGCAACCGTTTCGAGGCGACTATGATCTTTGGACAAGAGGACGACCTCTAAAACAGCCTATACTCAATGACCGCGTTACGAAGGCAACCAAGTGGGGTGTACCCTAAGAGTGCGCATGTGCGAGTGTGTCGTTTTCAATTTATTTTATCTTTGTACATGTTAATGGTGATCTATGTTGATTTTAGGTTGAAACATTCAATCTTGTCATGCATACCTATTATCAAACATCTAACAGTCATAATTTGCGGAAAGTAAATTGCGGAAATTAAATTACAAGGCATCAGGTATGTACATCGCCAAAATCACCCCTTTGAAATTTAAATGCGGAAAATAAATAAAGCGATAAAAATAGTCCTATTAAGCTATTACATTCCAAGAACAAATACAATATTGAATAAATGGATCGCGTGCGGGAAATTAAATCGAATGCGAGTTCTAGGGTTTTGACCCTTTGTTATTAAAGAAAAGATTTTTTTGGTTATTTTTGAATTAAGAAAGAAATTAATCTAAGTTAATTATTAAATTAAATTAATTAAACTAATTAATAAAAATAAATATTTTTTGGGTTTTTTTGGTATTTAAAGAAATAAAAATAAATTTAATCAATGTTAATAAAAACCTAATTGTGTATAAGTTAATTTTAATTAAAATATATTAAAGTTATCCTAATTAAAACTAAATTAATTAAATTAACATTTATTATAAAAAAATAAAAATTTGATTTTATGAAGAAAAACGTTTTTGTGGTTTTAATTTTATAAAAAGAAAAAATTTGCTTGGTTAGTTAATAATAAAAATAATTAAACAAATAAATAAATAAAATAAAATGAAATAGAAAGAGTTCGGGGGGTTTTGGGCCTGAATGGGAGGTTCAGCATAGCAATTCCATGGCCCAATTGGCGCTGGCCTGGCTGACTTTTTGAATCCCCTGTGCGCTGGTTGACTGGATCCCATGGTAGGCTCTCATTCTGGATCACCAGATCTGGCCTGGGGCCATCTGGCAAGTGATTGCGTGAGGGAGTATGATGTGCTACAACGCTTGATTTGCATGTGATAACCTATAGAGAAAAATAACAAGGCATATGGGGGACCTGGGATTCGAACCCAGGTCCTGAAGGAGTTTGGATGCACGTGTTCACCACTAGGCCATTGTGTGTTACTTGTTAGTATATTAAACAAAAATAATAATAAGACAAAACGCGTTATATTGCCAGAAAATAAAAAAAGTGTGCGAAAGTTTGAATGGTCCAATCAGAGGGAGAAACGCCATCGTCACTGACCTTCAAACCCTGTAACTTTACCTGCAGATTTAAATCCGCAGCTAAATGCGTGGGTCATTCCTAAAATGAATTCCAGGCTATATAAATTCCTCCCAAGACCATGGTTGTGCTCGTCTTTCTCCTCCGGTCATGTCCATGGCCATTATTGGGGCTAATTTTACCTGTAAGGGAAACGCCCAAAAAGCAAACCACAAAACCCTAGATTCGGTTTTTGGCTTTACAGGTCAGATAAATAAAATTGAGTGATACAGAAAGCTTGGAAATTTGATGAGGATCATGAATATGCCCATAGTTTGTGCAAAAGATGCAAGAAATAAGATTTGCGAATTCAGGAGAAGGGAGGTTTTTTGAGATACTTATAGAGCTTTTGAGCGTGTATGGAGACTGGATTTGGGTTGGTTCTGCTTCAGTAATTGTCAAGGAAACGATTGAGATTGTTCTTGGCTTTTGAATTTGCCTCTAAGTGTGATTTTGGTTTCACACTTTTTTGTGAGTTTTGCAAGTTTTTCTTTGCTTCTTTCTGCAGCCTCTAGCCCTCAATTTCGTGCCTTTTCCTTCTATATGTATCATGGAATGTATTAGGTCAAGAATCATGAATCAAATCTCTTTAAATCAATGCCTTATAATTTGATTTGATTCATCCTTTAAAGCTTGCCAAATTTATCAAATCTCCATCTTTTGTACATGATATGCTTGATACGAATTTTGATGATGATTATGATGACAATTAAAGCCTGAAACAATCAAAAGATATCATGTAATCAAAGCTTTGAATTTTTTATGATCTAATTTGATTAAAAATGAAATAATTCAATAAAAAATCAAATAAAATAATAAAAATAAGATATGGGCTCATGGCTGAAGCTAGGACACATGGAAAATGATGCAAGCTCAAATCAAGTGGAAAAGAATGGGCCCATTTGACAAAATTTGAAGTTTTGGGGATAGTTGACTTTTGGCAATTTTGCAAAAATGCCCAACTTCAACAATGCATAACTTCTTCAATTTTGAACTTTTGGAAGTGTTATTGGACTTTTTAGAAAGCTTGAGATGTCCTCTAACCAACACTTTTGGTCTCATATCATTTTGATATTCCATACTCAAGTTATAAGCTTTGGAAAAAAAGTGTTTTTGTTGACATTCAAAAATGGTTTATAATGTCCAAATGTATAACTTCTTGTGAGTGCATTTCCTGATCTTGGGGTATGTAGATGGATTGTAGGAAATTTCATCCTCTTCTAAATGAGCTTTGGATGGGTTATTTTCGCATAAAGTATGAGAAAGTTATGCTTGGTCAAAGTTGAGTTGACTTTTCCTACAAAACCCTAATTTAAAAACTTTTGAGTCTTGATGAATTTTGAGCAATCCTTGATGAATCATGATCGACCCTTGATCAAATGATGAAATATCCTTCAAAATGAGAATGTTGACAAAAAATATTGAAGTTTGACTGTTTATAGGGAACAGTTGACTTTTGCCCTAGCACAGTCGATTTTTGGACCCTTTGAGCAATTGACTGAGCAAACTTCCTCTGCAAGGCTTGAAATTTGACATGGATGAACTTGAGAACGTATTAGGACATTGGGGAGAACTTGAGGTCATTTGTACTCAAATATCTTAATGCAACACAAAACCCTAATTTGGGGTTGACTGCCTTAGGAGATAGCTTGACTGTCCAACTCTTGAGCAATCTTGAGCCACTTGGAGATTTTTTCTTTCCATGTTTTGAGAAATATGAGAGGAAAAATTTTGGGATACAACATAAGGGCCTGGGTTCGATCCCCAGGTCCCAACCTTTGTTTCATATTATTTTTCATCATGTGATCAGGTGCAAAGCTGTCCTATACATCCACCATAGGCCATCCAAATTCAACCATCAGATTCACCAGCTAGCCAGATCCAATGCCTTTCCATTGAAGGTCCATCATACACCTCAAGTCAACATACGCATCAGATTTGGCAAAGTCAAACGGGCTTGGAGTTTTGGGCCAAGAAAATAATATTCAAACCCCTTTTTTTTGCTAATGCTGTCAGGCCCATCTCTATACTCTTTTATTTTCTTTTTTTTTTTATAATTCTTTTAATAATTCTTATAATTATTTTAATTAAAAAATTTAATTATTTTTCATAAAATCATAAAATCAAGAAATCAAAAATTAGAATTATACTTTTTTTATCAAAATTAATTTTGTTAATTTAATTTAATTTAGTTTAACTTAGGGCAACTTTAACTTGTTTTCCGTAATTAAAACTAATTAGAAAATTAGGTTTAAACTCTTGATTTAATTTTATTTTCTCTTTTTCTCAAGTAAATAAAAATACAAAAATAGGTCTTTAGAATGAATTAATTTATTTTTCTTAATTTAAAATTAATTAGAACTTAGGATTTTCTTCTTAATTCAATTATTTCATTATTTTTCTCAAATAACAAAATACGACAAAGACACTTTTTTTAATCATTTGCAAATAGGATTGGTCGAAGGGTCAAAACCCTAGTCATTTCATATTTAATTCATCACGCGCTTAGTAATTTATTTTTGCTAATATTTTGTAACTGCTCATGGTTTGTAATAGTTTAATTTAGGGCTTTATTTACTGTTTAAATTCCAGGGTTTTTGGCTATGTAATTAATCCCCCTCCGCGAAGCCTTGTAATAGCGTAGATTTATTTTCTCGCATTTTAAATCGTGCAAATATTTAACGATTTAGATGTATGCTAATAGGATTGCATGGTAAGAATGCATGACAAATTAACACAGTTAGAAAACCCTAATGTGCACAGATAAATAAACTGAAATAAATCACTCGCACATATCACTCTTAATGTATACTCTCACTTCGGTTGCCTTCGGTAAATGATCATGAAGCATAGGGTGTGTTAGTGGTTGCCCTCCTGTCTAGAAAAGATCAAATGTCCCATTCAAATGTTTCCTCGGAAATGTTGCCTCAAATATGATCTTAAGACTCTAGGGTAATTACTAAGGTATCCTAATATTGCTTTAGTGATCGTACGTCCCTTTCGAATTGACCCTTACAACTCCAATGACGGTGCTACCTACTCCTCAATAGTAGGATATCGTTGTCTAAAGGAAACAATAATAGAAACAATATTTTTTCGAGTAGGTAGATGCTAGTACGTACTTGCTCAAATCAAAACTTTTCACACTCACACTTTTCAAACAAACTTTCAAAACAACTTCGTCACACCTTTGAGGACTGATACAAGGGTTATCATGAAGTAAAACATTTTCAAAACAAAGAACACACACAAGAAATTTAAAAAGATGAGCAAGTACCTAAGAGCCCATGGAAAACCATGGATATAAAGGGTGCTAACACCTTCCCTTTCTATAATCTACCCCCCGTACTCAGAGTATCTCAAAAAAGGATTTTTTCTGTACCTTTTTCCTTTTCGATTGGATGAAATAAAAGTCGATGGCGACTCTTGCTTACCGCGACATTTTGGGAACAAAAAACGTAAAACGCAAACCAGTATATACAGTCGGTTCTGCCACCATATCACAGAACTGGCGACTCTGCTGAGGAGTGAATAAGTGGGGTATACCTTAGGATCTAGGTCATCATAATTTCTTCTTTTGATTGCTTTGTTTGCTTTACTTTTGAGGTATTTTCTTTGGGGTTACTATAGATCCTACACCCAGATCTGGAGAATACCTTTTAGGTAAGTAGCAATAGACTGTGAGGGAATTGTACGACATAGACTGATACGGTTGAAGCAATAGCTACGTTGGTGTGGCAATTTGGTTGGTACTGGTATCCCTTGTGGAGAAACGAGGAGAATACAGAGCTGCTGCATGGTGTCGTTAAACATCAACTGACCTTAGAACCTTTAATTGCCCAACTTGGCCATTAGAAAGTAGTGAGATAGCCGGCCTCGGTGTAGAGCTGAGAACTGGTTGATACTCGATGCTACACTCATTGAGATCATACTCTCGGAATAATTTCGGCCGCAAGAAAAGATTGCGTGAGCTGAAACCATGACCGATGGAGGATGGTCAATGATATTGAGATCCTCTAGAACCCGGTTACTTTTCTAGGACAGGTTGAACCAACTTAACCTCAAGAGGGTATTACCTTTGACATCATGCAAGCCTTAAACCTAAGGGCTTTGTGTGATTTGACTGTGTTTGCAATATTTGTGTTTGTTATACTTGTGGTTTATCATGACATCATGCATCATAACATGGCATTCATACTTCATTACACTAACCATTTCAAAGACCAAGGGAATTTATCTTTGTTCTGTTTTGCAGATCATTGCTTCCGCACGTAGAAATACCATCCAAATCAGTTTCGTGCAAATACCTTCCCAACTTAAGGAGTTAGCATCAAGAGTTTCTGAGACTTCTATGTTCATTAAGAGACACAATCAACTTCTCAGCCTGGTTACTTCAAACCTTGATGAACAAATGATGAGCATACTATTTTAGTTCTTCGATCCCAAGCATCACTGCTTCACCTTTCCAGACTACCAGCTGGTACCCACCTTGGAAGAGTTCTCTCATCTATTGGGCATATCCATTCTTGAACAGGTACCCTTCACAGGTATGGAAGAAGTTCCTAGGCCAGAAGACATTGCCTCAGCTTTGAATTTGAAACGGGCCGATGTGGTATCCAATTGGGAAACTCGAAGCGGGGTTGAAGGTTTTCTAGCCAAATTTCTGATGGACCAGGCTCAACTATTTTGGGATGATTTGGATTTTCAGGCTTTTGAGGATGTCTTGGCTCTTCTTATCTATGGTTTAGTTCTCTTCCCTAATCCAGACTCCTTTGTAGATGTGAATGCTGTCAAGATTTTCCTTTCTCGCAACCCTGTGCCTACCTTGCTTGGAGATATCTTGCATGCTCTCCATACTCGTACTATGAAGAGAAGGGGGACTCTTATGTGCTACATGCAATTATTGTCGAGGTGGTTTATTTATCACCTCCCTAAGTTTGTGCTGAAGAACAAAGAATGTTTGGGTTGGTCGTACAGAATAATGTCACTTTCTCATACGAATATTCATTGGTGTTCCCGGGCTATGGAAGACATTGCTGTTATTAACCATTGTGGGGGATACCCTAATGTCCAATTACTTGGTATCATAGGGGGTATAACTTACAATCCTTGTCTAGCCTTGCGACAATTTGGTCGTGCTCGAAGGGATGGTCCCCATGAGTTACTTCTCGAGGACATTGTATTCAACTATAAGGATGATACTAAGGAGCATCGCCGGTGGTTTATACGAGCTTGGGTCATAGTAAACAGATCTGACCCCCAAGAATTGGGACCGAAGACTTCCCTTCCTATGAATCCTTACCTCCAATGGGTCCGAGCTCGTGCCCAGAAGCTTATGATGCCTTATGAAGCCGTATTACCAGTGATTGTGGATCCCATTAATGAAGAAGGCATTCCTTACATGGTTCTCTATCCTTACATGCCCACTGATCCTAGGGAGTTACAGAGGTCTTGGATTCAGCTGAGGAATGAGCGAGATACTTACCGGGAGAAGTTCCATGAGAAAGAGAGGAAGGTTTTAAAGCTCACCAGGAAGCTCGAGGAAGAAAGAGTGATCAATGACTATATCAGCATAAAGAGGAAGCGTCCATGGGACTTTTGATGTTCTATTTCTAGTTTTAGATTTTGTTTTATTTACTTATTTTGTAAAGCCTCAAAGGCATTTTTGAATCTTCAAAGTTTAAGCTAATAAAGTTCTGTTTATTTTGGTTTGCAAATTTAAATTTCCCAAAGTCTTTGAAATCATTACATACGCATCCCATTGTCATACACATTATTACAGGCACCACTACAGGTTTCTCATCTTCTTCACTGTTTATTTCAGCACAAATGTCTTCCGATCAAGCCATCAAAGATCTTCAGGAGCAGAACACCCAGTTCGAACAGATGTTCATAAGTATGGCTAAAGGGAAAGAGGATCTGAAGACCCTTATTCAGAAAGATAAGAAGAAGAAGAAGAAGGTCGGTATTCTGAAAATGGGTAGAAGATTCGGAGAAATATTGAAGCATCAAACTGATCTAACCTCTTCATCCAAGGACGGGGAGAACCAAGAAAGGGAAAAGGACCCTAGTCCTGCAATTTCTGACAACGATATTGATTTTGATGATGAGCAATATCCTCCTACTGAGGATAGATACAAGCAGCTAGAAGACCGTCTGAGTGCTATGGAAGTTCAAAAGATACCTGGGTTGGATTTCGGAGAATTGGGACTGGTATTGGGAGTGGTTATCCCTCATAAGTTCAAAGCTCCGGTTTTTGCCAAGTACGATGGAGTATCCTGCCCAAAACTCCATCTCCGCTCGTATGTCAGGAAGATTCAACCCCACACCGCTGATAGAAATTTGTGGGTGCACTTTTTTCAAGATAGTCTGTCAGGGACTCAACTTGAATGGTTCTACCAGTTGGAGGGAGCTAGTGTCCGAAACTGGGAAGATCTTGCTGTTGCTTTCTACAAGCAGTATCAGTATAATTCCGACCTTGCTCCCACTCGTACTCAACTCCAGGGTATGTCCATGGGTGTAGGTGAAGGTTTTAAAGATTATGATCAAAAGTGGAGAGACTTGGCGGGAAGAGTCCAACCCCCGTTCTCTGATAGGGAGTTTGTTGACATGTTTCTGGGGACGCTGTCTGGTCCGTTTTTCAATCACTTGATCGGCAACTCGTCATCTGGTTTCACCGAGCTGATTTTAATTGGAGAAAGAGTAGAAGCTGGAATTCAGAGTGGAAAAATACAGAAGGATGCCTCTTCGAGTTCGGTAAAGAAGCCTTTCACTGGTAAGAAGGAAGCCAGTGTAGTTTATAGCCCGATGGGCCAAAGCAGATCTGAACACCGTCAAACGGTAAATGCTGTAGTGATACCAAGACATGCAGTTGCTCCACAACGTAACAATCAACAAAGGGTGGAAAGACCACAACGGCAGTTTACCCGCATCAACATGACTTTGGCTGAAGTGTTACCTCATCTGTTAAAATCCAACTTGGCAACCTTGAGGGAGGCTCCCAAGAATCCAAACACTATTTCTCCCAGATACAATCCCAACATGCGATGCGCCTACCATTTGTAGAGTCCTGGCCACGATACAAATGATTGCTGGGCTCTGAGAAACAAAGTACAAGACTTGATTGAATCCAAGGAGATAGAGTCCGATGCTCCAGAAAAGTCGAATGTTATAACTGCTCCCATGCCCAAACATGGTCGTGGAGTTAATGCTGTTGACACTGATTTGTTTGTGACCTCTGTTGAAGAAATTTCCACTCCTCTTATGACACTTAAGAAGAACTTGCTGTTGGTCGGTTTATTTCCGGGTTATGGTGAAGGTTGCCACATGTGTTTGATTCCGCCTTCCGGTTGCCGTTTGTTGAAGTCAGGTGTCCAGCGCCTGATGGATAATAAAGAGATTTTGTTCGAAAAGACTATGATTCCCGTTGTTCCAAATGAAGACGTTGCCATTATAACCATTTCCGCCAATACTTTCATGGTTTCCTCGAGAAAACCCATTAGGATTACACCTGTTCCAAGAATCGCTCCGCTAATAATCACTATTCCTAGTCCCATACCGTACACCTTAGACAAGGCTGTCCCATGGCATTACGATGCTGATGTGTACTATCATGGTATTAAGCAAGATCTGAAGAATGAAGAAGCTGATACTGCTGTCAGTAATATTGTCGGGACTAGTAAAGTTACCCGAAGTGGAAGGGTTTTCTCTCCTGAGATTGCTCTGAAGATCATCAAGCCTACTGTTATTCCAACTGCTACTCCAACCAGCACTCCTGACATTTCTCCTATTCCTACTCCAGTTATTACACCTGCTACTGTTCCTATTCTTACTCCAGTTATTACCCCAGCTGCTGAGCCATCTAGGACTCGGGGCAAGGAAATTATAGGTGACTCTTCCTGGACGGAGGCACCTAAGAAAATCGTTGTGGAAGCCTTTAAACAAGAAATAGAGGAAATACTGAAAATTATCAAGAAAAATGACTATAATGTTGTCGAGCAGCTGGGGAAGACCCCGTCAAAGATCTCCATGTTGTCTCTGCTGTTGTGTTCTGAATCCCATGCGAAGGCTTTGATTGCATTTCTCAAGACTGCGCATGTGCCGCAGGAAACTTCAGCAGATCAGTTCAAAGATTGTGTGGCCAACCTAACTGTTGAGAATGGGCTGGGTTTTTCAGATGTTGATCTGACACCGAAAGGAAGGAATCATAATGATGCTTTGCATGTCTCGGTTGAGTGCAGGGGCACCACTATGGCGCATGTGTTGGTAGATACCGGGTCTTCACTGAATGTTCTGCCGAAGAAAGCATTAGACCGTTTGGATTATGAGGGTTTGACTTTAAAGCCGAGTAACATTGTTGTAAGGGATTTTGATGGATCAAAGAGAATGGTGCACGGGGAAGTGGACATCCCTGTCAAAGTGGGTTCTCATACCTTTGGGTCCACCTTCTATGTAATGGATATCAGGCCATCGTATTCTTGTTTGCTGGGTCGTCCTTGGATCCATAGGGCTGGGGCAGTTACTTCCACACTCCATCAAATGCTGAAGTATCCGGTGAAGGGGAAGATTGTCACGGTGCAAGGTGAATAAGAGTATATGGTGAGTCACCTCAATTCCTTCTGCTACATAGAGATGGACGGGGAATTCATAGAAACTCCTTGTCAGAACTTCGAAGAGGTCCCTCAGGTTTTGGAATCAACAGAATTTACTACCGGCAAACCTCCATTGAAGATGGCTTTCCTCAAGGACGCCAGGACTGTAGTTGAAGAAGGTGGGTGTACCAATTGGGGTCAGCTCCCTGATTTTACTCACAAAACTGACAAATTTGGTTTGGGCTTTACTACAGGGGCTCAAAGGGCTGTTAGGCGCGCACGGATTGGAAGACCTCCTCTACACATCAACAATCATGGAGTTAATGCAATTGAGGACAGTGAAGAAGATTCAGACATCGACAGCTGGATCCACCCAACAACCAATGGTGGACCAAATAACTGGACGGCGAAGGACTTCATACCTGTTTCTTTTATTCCGCAGTAATTGACTTTTGGTTTAAGATTTGTAATAAACAGTTTGAAACTTTACGGCCCAGTTCCTTGCCCGAGGCGCCTTAGCTTTGCTTGTGAGGGCTTATTATTTGTCATTTCATATATCATTAATAAAGCATTGGACGTTTCTTGCATTACAAATTTTGCACTCCTTGTTTTTCTTTTCTGTCTCTCACTTTATCAAAACAGCTATTCTCTTACACACACTCACGTATCATACTGCAGATCCATATCCACTCTGGATCCCATTGATAACAACTCTGCTACTGCCAGTTATGACTTCAAAAATCCGATCAACCAAGCCGAGGACGAAGGTGAGGATGATTGTGAGGTGCCTGCAAAACTTGCTAGACTGTTATAGCAGGAAGAAAGGGCCATACAGCCTCATGAAGAGCCAGTTGAATCAGTGAATTTGGGTACAGAGGAAGATAGGAAAGAGGTTAAGATAGGTGCGAATCTGGAGCCTAGTGTCAAACAACGGTTAATACAGATGCTACATGACTATGTTGAAATCTTCGCCTGGTCCTATAAAGACATGCCTGGTTTGAACACTGATATTGTGGTACATCGCCTGCTGAGTAAGGAAGACTGCCCTCTGGTAAAGCAGAAGGTCCGTTGTATGCACCCTGAAGTGTCAGAGAAAATCAAGGCAGAGGTCATGAAACAGTTCGACGCAGGATTCTTAGCTGTCACTTCTTATCCGCAGTGGGTCGCTAACGTAGTTCCGGTACCTAAGAAGGATGGTAAGGTACAGATGTGTGTGGACTATAGAGATCTGAACAGGGCAAGCCCCAAGGATGACTTCCCACTTCCTCACATTGATGTTCTAGTCGACAACACCGCGCAACACAAGATCTTCTCCTTCATGGATGGTTTTTCTGGCTACAACCAGATCAAGATGGCTCCTGAAGACATGGAGAAGACAACCTTCGTTACGCAGTGGGGGACCTTCTGTTACAAAGTAATTCCTTTTGGTTTGAAGAATGCTGGGGCAACTTATCAGCGCGCCATTGTCGCTTTGTTCAACGATATGATTCACCACGAGATCGAGGTTTATGTTGATGACATGATAGCCAGGTCCCAGACTAAAGAAGAGCACCTTGATCATCTCCAAAAACTATTTGACAGGTTGAAGACGTACAAGCTGAGGTTAAATTCGAACAAGTGTACCTTTGGGGTAAGGTCTGGTAAGCTTTTGGGTTTTGTTGTCAGTGATAAAGGTATTCAGGTAGACCCTGCAAAGGTAAAAGCCATACAAGAGATTCTGGCTCCCTGCATAGAGAAGGAAGTTAGAGGTTTCTTGGGACGTCTGAATTACATCGCCAAGTTCATTTCACATTTGACTGCTACTTGTGAGCTAATCTTCAAGCTGCTGAAGAAAGATCAAGTGGTAAAATGGAATGATGAATGCCAGACCGCTTTCGAAAGAATCAAGGAATACCTTCAAGAACCACCAGTTCTGATGCCTCCAATTGAAGGAAGACCTTTGATATTATACTTTACAATGCTAGACAATTCAATGGGGTGTGTGCTGGGGCAGCATGACGAGTCTGGTCGAAAAGAGCACGCCATTTATTAGCTTAGCAAAAAGTTTACCGACTGTGAGACCCGATACTCATTGCTCGAGAAAACTTGGTGCACTTTGGCATTGGCTTCTCGCCGACTGAGACAATATATGCTGACTCACACTACCTTGTTGATATCGAAGATGGATCCGATCAAGTATATTTTCGAGAAGCCCGCCTTATCCGGAAGAATAGCAAGATGGCAGAGGATCTTAACCGAGTACGACATCCAATACACAGCCCAAAAAGCAATCAAGGGGAGTGTATTGGCGGATCATTTTGTGCATCAAGCCGTGGATAACTACCAGTCCATTAATTTCGAGTTCCCGGATGAGAATATCATGTTGGTAACCGACTACAAAGAACCTGGACCGGATGAAGGACCCGACGAGGGATCCCGATGGTCTATGTATTTTGATGGAGCCTCGAACGCATTGGGTAACACCATTGGAGTTGTAATTATATCTCCCGAGGGCTGTCATACTCCGTTCACAGCCCGATTATGTTTCAACTGCACCAACAACATGGCGGAGTATGAAGCATGTATCATGGGTCTTCAAGCTACTATTGACCTGAGGATTAAGTTCTTGAGTGTATTCAGAGATTCCACTCTGGTGATAAGTCAGATCAAAGGCGAGTGGGATACGAAGCACCCGAATCTTATTCCTTACAAAGAGTATGTACTGACATTGCTCCCACACTTCGAGGAGATAAACTTTGAACATTTCCAAAGAGAAGAAAACCAGATGGCGGACGCGCTAGCTACCATGTCTTCTATGTTCAAAGTCAGGTGGGACAATGAAGCTCCCTAGATTACCATTGAGAGGTTGGATGAACCCGCACATTGCTGCGACATTGAGACTGAAGAGGTAGCAGATAAACCCTGGTTTCACGAGGTAAAGAGGTATCTTGAGGCTCAAGAATACCCCAAGGGGGCATCTGTTAATGATAAGAAGTTTCTGAGAAGGTTCGCTGCGAAATTCTTCATCAGTAATGGAATCCTATATAAGCGTCACCATGATTCAACCATACTACGATGTGTAGACAAGAGCGAGGCAGAAAGGATCATGGCAGAGTTACATGAAGGCACTTTTGGAACCCATTCCAGCGGACATACCATGGCGAAGAAAATCCTATGAGCCGGATATTACTGGTCCACTATGGAAGCCGATTGTTATCAGCACTCTCGAACCTGTCATAAGTGCCAAATCTATGTTGATAAGGTGCATGTACCTCCAGTTCCCCTGAATATCTTGACAGCTCCTTGGCCCTTTGCAATGTGGGGCATCGACATCATGGGCGAGATCATACCTACTGCGTCTAACGGGCATCGCTTCATTCTGGTAGCAATTGATTACTTCACAAAGTGGGTTGAGGCAGCTTCCTTTGCTACAGTAACCAAGAACGTCGTGGCACGATTCATCCGACACAATATGATCTATCGATATGGTGTACCATAGAGGATTATTACTGATAATGGTACAAATCTCAATAACATAATGATCATCGAGCTCTGCAAGCAGTTTAAGATTCAGCACCATAACTCTTCTCCCTACCGACCGAAGATGAAGGGAGCTGTCGAAGAGGCTAACAAGAACATCAAGAAGATTATGCAGAAGATGATGGTGACATGCAAAGACTGGCATGAGATGTTACCATTCTCTCTTCATGGGTACCGTACCTCAGCACAGACGTCGACAGGGGCAACACCCTACTCTTTGGTGTATGGAATGGAGGAAGTCCTACCCGTCAAAGTCCAGATACCCTCTCTCAGGATTATGAAGGATGCGGGTTTCAACAAAGACGACTGGATCCAAACCCGACTTGATCAGCTGAATCTAATCGATGAAAAGAGACTTACTTCTATCTGTCAAGGTCAGACCTATCAAAAGTGAATGATCAAGGATTTTAACAAGAAAGTCAGACGTCAAGAATATCAAGTCGGGGATCTAGTGATCAAACGCATCATACTACCGCAAGGTGATCCCAGGGGCTAATGGACCCCCACGCACGAAGGGCCATTTGTGGTTAAGAACATTTTCTCGGGAGGAGCTATGATTCTAACCACCATGGATGGTGACGACCTTCCTCACCCTGTCAATGCAGACATAGTGAAAAGATACTACGCCTAATCAAAGACCCGCTAGGTTGACTGGCCTAGGAAAAAATAAGGGCTTCCCGGCGAACCAAAAGGGTTCGGGCAAAAGTAAAGGATGAAAATGAAAAAAAATTGTACACCCAGTAAGTCGAAAACCTGAAAAATCGACTTGGGCAAAAAAGGGTATCTCAGTGGACTGAAAACTCAAAAGGGCGATCCAGGCAAAAATTAGGGATCCAAGCGTAACACTATGTCTCATTGGATCATCTTACAACTAGACTTCGGTATCGACTATCAAGCTCAGATGGCGTCAATCAATTTGATCCACCTTCGACCAAGTAGCAAAGTGATGAGACACTTGAAGATATAAAGGCAATAGCAGAGTTAGAACCCGATGGGCTTGTTTCACATAGCTGTTTTTCTTTCTTTAACACAAATTGTAATCTTTCAGCGGCGTTCTCTTACTAGGACGTCAGCCTCTTTGTACAAAAATTCTTATTACGGGCCAACTTCAAAAATCAATACAATTCATTTTCACAAGAAATTTCAATTTGTTTTTCTTTTTCCGTTTTGTTTTGCAAGAATGTCCAATGATTTATTTTTTATATATGCATTTGAAAATGACTGTTGCTCATAAATGTTTACATGAGAAACAAAGACAATTATTCGTAATTCCAGAAACAGGGAAAACAAGAAGTGCCCAAACCTTACAGTTACTCTGCCCATCAGGTACCGGGATGGAGCCAGTTTGAGAATGATGAGTAGTGGTGCATACACTCCCCACATAGTAAAAAGTATCAAAGATAGTGATGTTAGCTTTCCCGAATAGGACATAACTCTCCCGAGCTGAGGTTCACAATCGCGAGCGAGTCAGTAAATTTTTCCCCAAGCAGAGTTTATTTCTCTCACAAGCAGAAATTAAATCTCCAACAGAAGTCATTATCACCAGCAACGGAAATTCATCCCCAACTGAGTTTATTTCTCCAAATCAGAAGATCTATCAACAAAGTATCTCCTCTCCAACAGGGTTATTCCCCGCAGAGTTATCCTCAGACAGGATCTCCTCCGGCAGAATATTCGTCAGCCACGAGGGGCAAATCCCCAGCATAGTCATCTATGTTCACCATCCCCAACAGAAATAGAGGAACTATGGTTTTTTACAGCAGTCAAGAATACCATTTCTCATACTCTCCAAACAGCAGTAAGGGATTTATTTTCCCGGACTCAATTTATTACGTCAGCATTTCATGTTCATACATCATGACATGTGCATACATTACATATAACATAATCTCAGTTATTTTGAGAACCTCATCACAATGCATCTCATGCATCGCACATAACTAACCATGTATTTATTTCAGGAAATACAGTTATTATCAACAATTTCCTGCAGGTCCATGATCAACACTCGAAGCTAAATAGAGTAATCATCGATGCGATAAGAACAACCTTACCTAGGTTCCTTCTGCAGTTTTACCCAAACTCATATCAAAGTAACCCTACCATCTAGGTTCCTTCTCACAGCCCTACTATCCAGGCTTTCATATCGAAGTAACCCTACTACCCAGGTTCCTACTCATAACCTTACCATCCAGGTTTCTTTTCTCCTATCTCCAGACGGAAGTCCTCAACACTGTAAGACCTGGACCCGATCAAACACGATTGATTTCACATTTCCCCAGAAAGTCGCGGTGCAGCATATACCCCGACCAGATACGCAGTTCACTTCTGCTTCCCAAACCGGAATTATTCCCCAGTAGAGTAACAGAAAACTGACGTTCCTAAAACTCTATTTCTCTCAAGACAGAGACCAGCATTCCCCAGCAAGGTCCTCCTCAACAACAAGTATACGGGTTCTCGTAAAGGAATCTCTTATACGATCGACACTTCTTTGGATGGCATCTTTAATCCCATCTCTGACAATTCTCTAACAATTACCAAATGGAATCTATAATCCCATTCCCGATATCACGAGTCAAGTATCACTTCATGCGAGTGCAAATTTCTGGGCACTCTAGTGTTCAATCATCTTCTAACTTCAGATCACGAAAGGCAGAAAAGCAAATCTACATCTTAAGGTTTAAGAAGATTGAACAGGGGCAACTGTTGTACCCCAAAATTTGACTTCCCATATTTCTCAACACATGGAAAGTGAGGTCCCCAAATTACTCAAGGAAGTTCAAGAATTGACCAGACAAACTCTCTCTTAAGGCAGTCTATCTCAAATTAGGATTTCCATCTTCATCAAGATGTGTGAACCAAAAAGGCCTCAAATTCTCACCATTGTCCTAATAGGTTCTCAAGATCATTCATGTCAAGTTTCAAGCCTTGCAGAAGAAGTTTGCTTAGTCAATTGCTCAAATTCTTGAAAATCAACTGTGCTAGGTTAAAAGTCAATTGTGGCCCATATATAGTCAAACCTCAAGATTTTTGGTCAACATCCTCATTTAGAATCATTCTCCATCATTTGATTAAGGGTTGATCATGATTCCTCAAGGATTGCTCACAATTCATCAAAACCCAAAAGTTGTTAAATTAGGGTTTTGTAGGAAAAGTCAACTCAACTTTGACCAAGCATAACTTTCTCATATTTTATAAGAAATGACCCATCAAAAGCTCATTTTGAAGAGGATGCAATTCCGTACGATTCATCTGCAGCTCCCAAGTTCAAAATATGCACTCACAAAAACAATATGAATTTTGACATTATAGGTCATTTTGGAAAGTCAACAAAAACACCTTTTGGGTCAAAGCTTCATACATGAACATGTAAGACTTAATTGAGATGAGACCAAAAGGGTTGCTTAGAGAACATCCTAAGCTTTCTAAAAAGTCAAAGAACACCTCTCTAGGGTCAAAATTGAGAGAGTTATGCATTGGCCAAGTTGACCATTTTTGCAAAATTGCTAAAAGTCAAATGTGCTCAAATTTGCATTTTTTTGTTAAATGGGCCCAACTTTTTATGCTTGCACCTCACTTATAATGTGGTCCACGACTCAAATACTTATCCACCAATTACTTGCTCCATTTTTTTAATTTATTTTGCTTTTTCATTGATTTAAAAGTGAATTAAATCAAATAAATGATGAAAATTATCAAAGATATGATTTTATTTGTTTTTTTGATAGGTTTGCAACCAAGATATGCTAAGCTTGCAAGATCAATTCGAATCAATGGCAATTGGTACAAAAAGAGCATGATTAGGCCAAATTTAGAAAGATATCATATGGCTAAAGAATCAAATCAAATATCATCAAAGCTTGAAGATTGAATCTGTTTTGCAACCCTAATTCATTGAGGGATATATAATGAACAAAAACAAGGTAAGGAAAGAGGGTTACAGTCGTGGAAAAGCTAGAACCAAACTTGAAAATTTCAAAGAAACATGGTGATTCAATTTCCATCCTAGAGGCCAATCCAAGCCATTCTAACATTACCAACAGACTCCTGGAATCTCCAGAAGTGATCTCAATCAATTGCAAGCATTTTCACGTCCGGAATCGTAATTTACAGATGCCACGGTTTGTCCCAAAACTTGATTTCGATTTCATTGATTTACGCATCATTAGCACATTTGATTCATATATTCTTGTTCATCATTGAGTTTGCAAGTTGTTGGTATCATTTAATTGCGTTTTCTGTACAGGAGTCATGATGTGCCATTGTTAGGGTTTCTTGGCTCGTTTTAGGGATTTGCAGTATAGGCTAAATTGGGCGTTAATTCTGGTACCATGATTCTCGTGAGGATGAGACGAGTTGATTGGTACCAGCCATTGTCATTTATCTTGAGCATATGCGATTTTGGAGATGGACAAGGTTATGGCTACAACAAGGTTTCTGTAGGTAAAAGTGTCCTAGGCTAAAACGACGGAGAGAGGAAGAAGACGCTTTTGTGGCACAACATCATTGGCTCATTCAAACTGACGCGCGTTTTTCTTTTTATTTTTACCACTAATTCACGTTTTCTTATATTATGCTTTGTTCTTATTGTAATTACAACTAAGCATCACAGCTCAATTGGCAAGCAAGTGCTGGAATTGGATATAAGGGCCTGGGTTCGATCCCTAGGTCCCAACCTTTGTTTCATATTATTTTTCATCATGTGATCAGGTGCAAAGCTATCCTATACGTCCACCATAGGCCATCCAAATCCAACCATCAGATTCACCAGCTAGCCAGATCCAATGCCTTTCCATTGAAGGTCCATCACACACCTCAAGTCAACATACACATCTGATTTGGCAAAGTCAAACGGGCTTGGAGTTTTGGGCCAAGAAAATCATATTCAAACCCCCTTATTTTGCTAATGCTGTCAGGCCCATCTCTATACTCTTTTATTTTCTTTTTTTTATAATTCTTTTAATAATTCTTCTAATTATTTTAATTAAAAAATTTAATTATTTTTCATAAAATCATAAAATCAAGAACTCAAAAATTAGAATAAGACTTTTTTTTAATCAAAATTAATTTTGATAATTTAATTTAATTTAGTTTAACTTAGGGCAACTTTAACTTGTTTTCTATAATTAAAACTAATTAGCAAATTAGGTTTAAACTCTTGATTTAATTTTATTTTCTCTTTTTCTCAAGTAAATAAAAATACAAAAATAGGTCTTTAGAATGAATTAATTTATTTTTCTTAATTTAAAATTAATTAGAACTTAGGATTTTCTTCTTAATTCAATTATTTCATTATTTTTCTCAAATAACAAAAAATGACAAAGACACTTTTTTTAATCATTTGCAAATAGGATTGGTCGAAGGGTCAAAACCCTAGTCGTTTCGTATTTAATTCATTATGCGCTTAGTAATTTATTTTTGCTAATATTTTGTAACTGCTCATGGTTTGTAATAGTTTAATTTAGGGCTTTATTTATTGTTTAAATTCCCGGGTTTTTGACTATGTAATTAATCCCCTTTCCGAAGCCTTGTAATAGCGTAGATTTATTTTCTCGCATTTTAAATCCTGCAAATATTTAACGGTTTAGATGTATGCTAATAGGACTGCATAGCAATAATGCATGACAAATTAACACAGTTAGAAAACCCTAATGTGCAAAGATAAATAAACTGAAATAAATCACTCGCACATATCACTCTTAGGGTATACTCTCACTTCGGTTGCCTTCGGTAAATGATCATGAAGCATAGAGTGTCTTAGTGGTTTCCCTCCTATCTAGAAAAGATCAAACGTCCCATTCAAATGTTGCCTCGGAAATGTTGCCTCGGAAATGTTGCCTCGAATATGATCTTAAGACTCTAGGGTAATTACTAAGGTATCCTAATATTGCTTTAGTGATCGTACGTCCCTTTCGAATTGACCCTTACAACTCCAATGACGGTGCTACCTACTCCTCAATAGTAGGATAGCGTTGTCTAAAGGAAACAAGAATAGAAACAATCTTTTTTCGAGTGGGTAGATACTAGTAGGTACATGCTCAAATCAAAACTTTTCACACTCACACTTTTCAAACAAACTTTCAAAACAACTTCGTCACACCTTTGAGGACTGATACAAGGGTTATCACGAAGTAAAACATTTTCAAAACAAATCCCACACACAAGCAATTTAAAAAGATGAGCAAGTACCTAGGAGCCCATGGAAAACCATGGATAGAAAGGGTGCTAACACCTTCCCTTTCTATAATCTACCCCCCGTACTCAGAATATCTCAAAAAAGGATTTTTTCTGTACTTTTTTCCTTTCCGATTGGATGAAATAAAAGTCGGTGGCGACTCTTGCTTACCGCGACATTTTGCAAACAAAAAACGCAAAACGCAAACCAGTATCTATAGTCAGTTCTGCTACCGCATCATAACCATGACACACATTAAAAGAGTGGAAACGAAAAGAAGAAAGTAGTATGTACATGTTTGAAACTAAAAGAAAACTTATTTACATGTTATGCTGGAAACGAAGGGTCAAAGGTTAAGAATGACTTACCTTGCTGGAGGCTGGAGCGTGTGCTGGACTTTGAAGTGGTTGCCTTAAATGCCTCTGGATTCTAAGGAAAAGACCAAGGGTGGGCCTTTGACACTGGATTCTAAAGAGAAAAACAAGTGAAATGTCCTTCTTTGCTGGATTTGAAGGATAGTAAGATGTAAGGATTTTTTTCCAGATTTGAGAGGGACAAGTACTTGGATTCTGGGTTTGGATTTGCAAAAGTGTTTAAGTGTTTGAGAATTTTATGGTGTGCAAGAATTTTGAAGATACGTTCCCCTCCTCTTTTCTCCTCCTTTTTTTATGTGCAAATGAACTCTCTATTTATAGAGGACAAATTTTGAAATGTTTGGGAGTAAAAATAATAAAATAAAGGCTCTGCTGAAAAGTAAGCATCCACTTGTGTCATGATAGCAAGATGGATGGTTCAGATGGATTGCTTCCTTAGAAGGAAAATACGCGCAAGGCTCAAGAGAAACTTTTTCTAAAAGTAATATTATACTATTAAGGGCAAGTTGTCTTGGACAGCAAATGGGTAAAAGCCTATTCCAACTTGCATAAAAAATTATATATAGAGTGAGACATAGGTTTGAGGCCTGAAAAGGGGAAACACGTAGCCTAGCCTATGGGTCTAATGTTCAACTTGATCTTTTGAGTCGAATCCTCCATCTTTCTACACCTTTCAACCAGACTATAACATCATTCGTTCCCACCAGTTACGTGTCCCTCGAATGGACCAATTGTATGTTCTTCAAATGTCCCTATTCAACTGAATATGCCATTTTGAGTCCTCTTGCTTTTGATAACTTACGCCCAAACCTTCGACCAGACTCCAAAGTAAGCAAAAACAATTATTCCCCAACTATGGCAAGCCTTCTAATGGGCCACCAAATTGTGTCATAATGCAGCACTATGGCGTATTGAAGGGTTTGCATATGGATTCAAAGGTGATATGAAGGCGCATTCGAAGCAAACATGAAGATGAAATCAATAGTCACAAGAAGGTAGCCATTCATCCAATCGAAAACTTGTGAGTCCAAGGCAAACAGGTGAGGGGCCAATGGTGCAATCGAAGCTTGCAGGAAGGAGCCATTGTCCAAATGAAGCTTGCATGCAGGAGCTATTTTAGTGCATCAAAGCAAACCTGCAGGAGGTCAAATGTCCAAATGAAACTTATGGACTAAAGCTTGATCAAAGAAGCCAGTTGCTCAATCGAATGATGTAAATCAAAGCTTGCATCGAAGGAGGCCCAAATTTTCAATCGAAGCGTGAGGACCAGAGCTCACTCGAAGAAGGCAAATTCTCAATCGAAGGATGTAAATCAAAGCTTACATCGAAGGAGGCCCAAATGCCCAATTGAAACTAGTATGAATCGAAGCAAGCTTGTTTTTTCTTCAATTTTGTCAAGAAAAATCAATTTTTCTACTTTGCCCTTTTTTGGTCTGTTTTGTACTTGTACAAATTTGAGCTTTTTGAAAATCCTTGTGATAAAATGTCTTGAGAAAAGAGAGGGCAAATTTTGGGGTACAACATGCATCTATCTATATGGCCAGGAAGTATGTGAAGATGTGAAAAACACAAGAAGGGGGGGGGGGGGGGGGGGGGTTGAATTGTAAAACTTAAAACAAATGGCTTAACAACACAGTATTTTTATCCTGGTTCGTTTGATCTCAAACTACTCCAGTCCACCCGTCAAGGTGATTTCGCCTCTCTCCAACGAGGTCTTAATCCACTATTTTCAAAGGATTACAATAGCTACTTTAACAACTGTTAAAGTCTTCTTGAGTACAACCACAGACCGGTTTATCTCAAGGAAATCTTTTACAAATGAATTGAACTAGTGTGTATGTTGTTTTCTTACAAAACTGTATATCACAATTGTGATAATTACACAAACTAAGATTGGAATAAAATGACTTTGCTAAAGCTTTGAATGAGCGTGGTTTGAATAGCTTAGCAAATTGAGTGCGTACGTACGTGCTTCTTTTCACAAGCAGTCCTCTTTATATAGGCAAGCAAGGATACGTTGTCCATAAAGCAGGTTTAATGATAATAATGCACTTTCCTTTTGTAGAAGATTTTTGTCTGAAGAAAGCCGTTAGCATTTAATTCAGTCTTGAATGCCTAGTAACGCTTCAGAATCTTCTTTGCTGTATCTACTGATAACGCTTCAAAGTGTAGATGACTTGGAAAAGATGTCTTTGATCAGAGTCAGAGTGTATTTGATTAGGCACAGATTCTGGTCATCAAACTTCAGTGTTTCAGCGTGTAACATAGGTTGCTGATCTTCTGATGCTGCTTCTATTTTGATGCTGATTCCATCAGAGCTTCTGCATATACATAGCATAATTTTCAGGATCATAATTGTTCTTTGTGTATACCTTAGAAATAATTTTATTCTATGTATTTTGTTATCATCAAAACTTTACTCAAGGGTTGTAGAATCAAACTATGTTCTAAGAATCTCCCCCTTTTTGATGATGACAAAAACCAGATTTTTCAATAAAGAATAAGGAAAAAAAGTATAGAGTTAAGTAGAAAAACTCCCCCTGAGTTGATTACTTCCTTTTAACTCCATGAGTATTTGAGCATCAGAGTCTTACTGTATCTTTCAGCAGAGTTTTGTACCTGTTCAAGCTTTTTAGAAGAGAGAATTTATGTAGATTAGAATGTTTGAGACTTATTATGTCTCAGTAATCCGCTATTGAAAATATCTTTTTCTTTCTCCCCCTTTTTGTCAGTTATAAAAAAGAACACATAATCAGAGCCAAAATAAGTTTATATTAAAATAGAATCAATGATAAGTTCAGAGCTATGTAGAGAATATTACAGAAAAACAAAAATTTTAAACATAGGAAAATCTAAGAGGGAGGAGGAAGACGCGTGAACAAAGCTTCTAACAAGCCCTTGATTTGGATGTTGGTTTCCTCTTGCTTGGTTAACATGTTCTTGATTTCCGAAATTTTGTCATCCTGTTTATCCATTCTTTCCTTCATCAAAGTATCAAATCTCTTCAGGTCTTCTAAAGTCTGCCTTTCATAGGAGGAAGCTTGAGGATCTTCAGCAACTGGATGCTTCTCAAAGTATTCTGCAATGTCCTCTTTTTGACCCAGTTGTTCAGCAGGAATTATCTGCTCTGGAGTGTCAGTCAGATTAAGATCTTCTGACTCTAGTTGAACTCTGTCTGCTGGACGATGTTCAGACCAGGGAGCATTGTCTAGAGGAAGAGCTTCTTCCTTAAGTAGCTGGCTAAGAACTTGATCTTCAAAAAATTTCAGCAGGTTGCTGAAGTTCTGTTGAACTAGTCCTAGCCTTGTTCTTGCATTTTATGGGTTTTAGAACATACCCATCTTCTGAACCTTGTCCAAAGGTAGTCTGATACAGCAGGATCAATTAGCTCAAGACTAGCTTGCTTCAGAGAAGTGATCCACTTCTGCACTTCTGTTTCAAATATCAATAAACTGGTACCAACATCTGGTGTGGGTTCAGATGGTTTTGGTTTTAGAATGGCTGTTTTATTGGTTATGGCAGCCAGGCGTTCAAAAGCAGTTAAGTCAATGATTGTTTTGGTATGGTCATTTGGATTGATATTTGGTGAGGAAGTGGGAGAGTCTAGAATGATTATTGGACTAGTTGGGGTCTTTGGTGGAGTGGATTCTCGTGAAGAGGGAATTTGGGGAATACTGATGTTTAGAGGTTCAGTGATTCCAGGAATGGGATCAGAATCAAGTGTTTGGTTGGATTAATGGTGATGAAGTTCTGGTTCGCAGGATTCAGAGGGTTGGACCTCAGAAGTTTGTACTTCTGGTTGTAAGGTTTCAGGTTGTGGAGAAGATGGATAAGTTTCTGGTAGTGGAGAAAGTGAAATTTCTGGTTGAGGTGCTTCTAAAATGGTTTTAGAGTTTGGATTTACTGGTATGGGAGCAGATATATGTTGGTCAAAGGTTTCTATATCTGATAGAACTTTTGCAAGTTCTTGTTGAGTTACTTCAATATTTGGATTTGTAGGTAGGGAGTGAGATCCTCTAAGAGTTAAGGTTTCTGAGGGGTCAAATTCAATGTCAAAGTCACCAAGTGTTTGTGGTGTGGGGTTTTCTGATTGAGTGGGGATTGGTACAGATGTTGATACAGATATTGAATTTAAAACAGTTACAGAAGAAGGATTACCTCTCTTTTTAGGAGTCCGCTGGGATGATCCTTCTGCTACAACCTTCCTTTTCTTGTTTTTCTTCAGCACAACTTCTGGAGCCTTCTGCTATAGATCCTGAATGTTCAAATCTGGTGCTGTACCATCCGCCTTGCATGCATCCAGATATCTGACTATTATCTCAGGTTTAGAATCAATCTCTGAGAACATGGGAAAGTTATCCAAAGGGATTCTTCTGCTGGAGATTGTTGAAAAAGAAGTGACACTGGGTTCCTTCTTGATGTTCTCAATTAACTTTATCTTCTTCAGATTCTTTGCATTCAACTGTTTGCCAACAGTAGCTTCCAAAGAGCTAATTTCCTGAGCTTCTGTTAGATGATCAATCAGCTTATTCTCTGTTAGAATATCTGATATAAGCCTTCCTAGGGGTATCCATTCCCTTTTTATGCGCTCCTCTTCTCTGGTTTCCTTAACACTAGGCCTTAGATGGTTGAACAGTAGATGAGCCAGATTCACCTTAATCTTCTAGGAGATGAAGTAGATCAGAAATTGCTGATCAATATTGATGTAGTCAGGAGAGCTGGTTGGCTTCCTGTGGTTTATGCATCCCATAATAATCTTGTCCCATATTCTGTGATGGTCTTTTAGATCCCTTATCTTGCTGGAGGGAAGACCCAGAGTGAAGATTTCTCTAGCAATTAGGGCGACATTAGCACATCTTTCAGCCATGTCTATTGTGATCGGTGGATCTGGAACTGACTGTTTAAAGCTGGTTCGCGAAATTTCGCGGAAGCAAGAGTCGCCACCGTCTTTTATTTTCTCCAAAGGGAAAGGACAAAAGCACAGAAAAATTCCTTAAAGAGATTGCTCTCGGTTCGGGAGGTAGATTATAGAAAGGGAAGGTGTTAGCACCCTTTCTATCCATGGTTATCCATGGGCTCTTAGATACTTGCTCACTTGTGTTTTCAAAAATGGTTTGTTTGCTTTTCAACTGTGGGTTTTAAAAAGTTTCTTTGAAAATTTCAGTTCGACTCTTGTATCGGTCCTCAAGAGTGTTTGAAAAATTGCTTTCGAAAGCTTTTGAAAAGGTGTCGGTGTGAAAAGTATTTTTTGAATTTGTTTTGAAATTAGAGCAAGTATCTAGAGTCGTCTACCTACCCTAAGGAATTCGTCTGTGTAAATGTCCTTGAAGTAGTGCCATCCCACCATTGAGATGTAGGTAGCACCACCGTTGGAGGTGTTCGGGTCAATTCGAAGGTTCGGGACATGGTGATCACCGGAGCAATAGGAAGACACCTTAGAAGCTACCCTCATGCCAGGTTCCTGGATCATGAGGACTTACTAAAACATCCTCTACTCGACGATCACCTTTCGAGGGGCAAGGCAACAGTGAGACGTACCCTAGGGGTGGTGTGTGATTTGTGTGTCGTTTTCAGATATTTCGTCTTGTCGTGTATCGGTGATCTACGCGTTGCTTTTATTTGGACATTCATTCTTGCATGCAATAATTACCAGTTAAAAGTTGCGGGAATATAAAAGTCCTACGCTATTACAAAGGTGCGGGCCCACATCGCCAAATTTAATCCAGGACCCGATTTGAAATAAAATAAAGAATGCGGAAAAGATAAATGTCTGATTTACACGGCTTTGGGAGATTTACATGAATATTACAAGAAAGGAAATAAACGCGCGAAATGATCTGATAATCGAAAGCGAGGGCGTTGGACCCTTTTTAATGAAATTAAATTATGATTAACCAATTAATTAAATTAAAATAAAAAGAAAAGATTTTTTTTGTTTTTTGGTATTTATGGAATTTTAGTGAGAAGATTATGGAATATAAACCTAATTCTAGCTATTTTTAATTTATTTAAAAATGTTAAAATTAAACCTAAAGTTAACCTAATTAATTAATATAATTTGATTTACAAAAATAAATAATTAATTATTAGTGATGATAAAAGAAAAGGAAAAAAAAGATAAAAGTAATTAAAACCCTAATTCTACAATTTTTAAGTTTATAAAAAAAACATTAAGATTTAAACCTAAAATTAAGACTAAATTAATTAGTAAGATTTATTTACAAAAAATATTAAATCAAATATATTTTATTTTTTGTCTTTTTCTGATTTTTATATTATTTTTATATTTTATGAAAATAAATTAATTTAGAGAATTAAAGGGAAATAATTAAATTAAGACAAATAATAGAAAATAGAAAAAAAAGAAAAGAAAAGAAAAGCAAACCCTTGGGGGTGTTGACCCCAGATTGGAGGTATCATCCAGTATTTTTGGCCCATTGAATTCCTGGCCTCGTTGACTTCTGGTAATCACGTGTATAGGCATTGACTGAACAATTCCATAGGCTTTAGATCTGGACCATTGGATTGAGATTATTGAGCGCGTGGCAAGCGTGGATATGGAGTGTACGTTGAACTCTCAGGCTTGAAACTGCATGAGATTATGCTGAAACAAAATATATGAAGAAAGTAAGGGGACCTGGGAATCGAACCCAGGTCCCAGTGGTTATAGGACAGCACATCCACCACTTGTGCCAAACGCTTTCTTTGTCATTATAATGGAAGATAAATAATATATAAAAAACAAACGCTGATGCTATTAATTAAAAAAAAAGCGCGCTAAACTTGAATAGACCAATGGCGTTGAGACAGCAGGCCTTCTTCTTCGTTGGTTTGCTTTCGACCTGAAAATATAAAACAAGATTGCGGGGGTTTTAAACCCCCACTACATGGCACAAGGAAAAATAGCGAATAGGCCGTCTTTGATCAGAAATTAGGCGCGATAGGATGGTTGGGTTCGTGTGAAGTTTCTCGTTCCAATGGTACCAGTCTTGTGTCTCAATTTTTCCATAACAGAGAAACCCCAAATTTGAACCTCTGCAACCCTAAAATACTCCAATGGTGGATTCTCATATGATGCACGAAAACTCAATTAAAATATATGGTTAGCTTTAGAATGAATCAATTAGTATAAATCAACAAAGAAAATGTAATGAGGATGCTTAAAAATTGAAACACGAATATGCATAAAGTGTGAGAAACTTTGAGTTCTATGTACCAATTCTGGATGCTATGGGCGTGGAAAGGTATCCAGTCAGGTTCAGTAATGCCTTAGGAAGCTTTTGGGATCAATATTTTCCTTTGAATTGTCCTCCAAGACAGTTTTCAGTTTTTGATTTTTTTGATAAAATTGCAAAAGTTGTTCTTGAGATGGGGCGCAGCTTTCAGGTCCTTAGGCATTAGGTTTTGATCAGTATAAGTATGGGATCAGATTAGGGTTGAAATTTGGATCCAAAACCCTTTGCATTGATGTATAAGATATTTGATTTTCATGGCATATCTTCCAAATCTTTTCATGTGCTTTTGGTGCCAATTATTATCAAATCACCTTGATTCTTTCCATATTAGATAGGGCACGAAATCTTGAAGGTATTCCATGCATAAAAAGATTTGAAAAGCTTGTTTTAGTATTTTTCACATATTTTCTTTTATTAAATGAATTAATAGCAATTAAAAATTCAAATAAATAAATAAAAATGATGAATAAATCCCCTTTGGGCCAAATGGTCGTGCATGTGCTTTGGATGATGATTCTTGGAAGAAAATGTGGCCCATTAGCAATTTTAAGGCATTTGAAGCAAAGTTGACTTTTCAAAATTCCCAAAAATTTCCCAACTTCCACAAGGCATATCTTACTCAATTTTTAAGCTTTGATCATGTTCTTGGACATTTTGGAAAGGTCTTGAAGTGCTATAACCAATGCCTTTGGTCCCATGTCATTTTGATTTACCAATCTCAAGTTATGGCCTTTGACTTAAAGTCCCTTTTTGTTGACTTTTGAAAATAACCTATAATGTTGAAATTGATAACTTTTTGTGAGAGCATTTCTTGGACTTGAAGTGTGAAGAGGAGTTGTAGGAAATGTCATTCTATTCAAAATGAGCTTTGGATGGAATTTTTCTGATAAACCATGTGGAAGTTATGCCTTGGTCAAGTTACAGTTGACTTTTTCAACTGTCCAAATATGGAAACTTTTGCATCTTGAGACTTTTTGAGCCATGCCTTGAAAATAATGATCAAGAATTGATCAAAAGATGTTTATGGCTTCAAAATGAGATGTTGACCAAAAATTTGAACTTTTGACTGTCAAATGACCATTTTGCCCCTGCAGTTGACTGTAGGGTAATTAGGGTTTTTGACTGTGCAATTTTGTGCTGTAAGTCTTGAAACTTGGCATGAGGATGCTTGACCCTATTTGTAGGCATGTGGGACTTGATTGGACCCTTGGAAACTTCATTTTCTTTGTCATAACCAAAACCCTAGTTTTTGACTGTTAGGGGGCCCTTGACCTGTGCAACCCTTGAGAGCTTTTTGAACCTTTGACTTGGCAAATCTTGAAGAATATGGGAGGGAAAATTTTGGGGTACAACAGTTGCCCCTGTTCAATCTTCTTAAACCTGAGGATGCAGATTGGCTGACGTGCCTTTCGTAATCCGAAGGTGGAAGATGATTGAACACTAGAGTGCCCAGAAATTTGCGCTCACATAGTAGTGTGATGGTGGGAATGGGCTTATAGATGCCATTTGGAGATTGATGGATAGGATGATGGGCTTATAGATGCCATGCTAAGATATGATGGAAGGTGGATGGGCTTATAGATGCCATCTGGGCGTCAATCGCGTAAGAGATTCCTTAGCGAGAACTTGCGTACCTGCAAAAGAAAATGATTACCTGACCTGTTACAGGAGCTGGTCTTCAAATTCTTTGTATAGATGTGTCCTGACTGGTTACAGGAGTTGAATCTGGAGCTTCAAACAGTGATGAATGAACCAGGGATGGTTACTGCCTCAACAGGAACGGTGAGAGAACCTTGGATGATTACCACCTCAACAGGAACACCGAGAGAACCTTGGACGATTACTACCTCAACAGGAACGCTGAGAGAACCTTGGGACGATTACTACCTCCACAGTAACGGGGAGAGAACCATAGGCGACTTCAACCTCAACAGTAACGTTGAGAGAATCTTGGGCGACTTCAACCTCAACAGTAATGCTGAGAGAATCTTGGGACGATTACTACCTCAACAGGAACGCTGAGAGAATCTGGGGACGATTACTACCTCAACAGTAATGCTGAGAGAATCTTGGGTGTCTTCTACTGAGTCCTTATCAGGAAAATCTTTTAGGGGTCGATTTAACTGGACTGGAGAAGGCCTTTGATTGGATAAGAAACAGGAAAATCTTAGGGTCGATTTAACTGAACCGGTCAAGGTCTTGAAATCTTCAACTGGATAAGAAACAGGGAGATCTTAGGGTCGATCTGAATGAACCAGAGAAGGCCTTTGACTGGATAAGAAACAGTAAAATCTTAGGGTCGATTTAACTGAACCGGTCTAGGTCTTGAAATCTTTAACTGGATAAGAATCAGGGAGATCTTAGGGTCGATCTGACTGAACCAGAGAAGGCCTTTGACTGGATAAGAAACAGTAAAATCTTAGGGTCGATTTAACTGAACCGGTCTAGGTCTTGAAAATAGCTGAGAACTTAACTGAATCTTTCCTGAAAGGTAAAGGTTAGTCATATGCAATGCATGATATGGATCAAGCAATGATGTTCTCAACATAAGTGAGATTTGTAAGATATGATGCGTGTATGCATGCTATAATGTATGGAAGTGCGATGTTTATGAATGTATCTTTTTGTCTTAGGAAAATAAATCCTTGACGGGTTCCAGGAAGTCACTCCTGGGCTGATGTTGAAGAATAGATCTTTGCCTCCGCTAGGGATGATAGTTGCAAGAATACCGGTAGGAGAAGATAACTCCGTTGGGGAATAAACTTGGCGAATGGAATATTCTGCGGGGAGAAAAAGTACTCTAACGATCTTGCTGGGGAGCAATACTCTGTGGGGATAGATACTTCGCTGAGATTTAATGATAACTCCGCTGGGGATACCATTGTTGTGTTGTAAGTGTTAATAGACTTCACTGGGGATAAGAAGACTTCGCCGAGGACGATCTTTCTGTGGCTTTTGGCTGAGGATAACCCAGTTATATCCTGGTAGGGAAATAACTCTTTGTATAGAGCCGGGGGATGCGTTCGTGCTCTGCGGGGGTAAGCTTCCAGAATCTACTGGGGATAAGCTTACTGCTTGGGGAGATGGATTCCAACTTTTCTTGAGGAAACTGGATTGGACTCTCTTGGGGAAGCTTTGAGATGTATCGGGGAAGTGACTCCATTGAATGTTTGATATACCGCCGGGGAACAATCTTTGGGTCAAGACTGTCGGGGATGCTTGTTAGGAATGCATGCATATTGCTGGGAAACATTGAGATCTGCTGGAGGACACCCAACTTCCTTAAGTCTGATTGTATAACTTTGCTTGGGGAGAGTGCACTGACTTGCTGGATCACTCTCTAGGGAATTAAGATATCTTGTTCTGTTCTTCAGCTGAACTCACCTTGGTACCTTGGAGGACAGAACAATTAGATTACTTAGACAACTCTTTATTGCCCCTGTTTCTAATGTTACCTGTAATTAATCCTTTGTTTCGTATGCAAATATTCATGAGTTAGCAAATTATTGTCAATGCATATATCACAAATTGAACCTTGGACGTTCTTCGCAAAACAAAACAGAAAAGGAAAAGTAATTGGCAATTTTAACTGAAAAGTGATTTTTTGTATTGATTTTGAATTGCCTGTAAATAGGCGTTTATGTACAAGAGGCTGACGTCCTAGTAAGAGAATGCCGCCGAATAAAAGAGTTTATACAAATTTGTACAAGAGAAAATAAAACAGCTGTGTGAAATGAATGATCCACTGGGTTTCAACTCTGCTATTGCCTTTATATCTCCGAGCGTCTCATCACTTGATGACCTTGGTTGAAGATGAAGCTGACTGATCGATGCCGTCTGAACTTGATGTAGATACCGGATTCTGGATGCAAAGTGATCCAATGAGACATAGTATTACGCTTTCATCCCTAACTTTTGCCTGGACCGCCCTTTCGGGTTTTCAGTCCACCGGGATACCCATTTTTGCCCAAGCCGCCTTTTCAGGTTTTCGACTTGCCGGGTGTACAGATTTTTCATTTCATCCCTTCATTTTTCCCGAACCCTTTTGGTTCGCCGGGAAGCCCTAATTTTTGCCTAGGTATGTCAACCTAGCGGGTCTTTTTCATGCGTAGTATCTTTTTACTATGTCTGCATTGGCGGGGTGAGGAAGGTCGTCACCATCCATGTTGGTTAGAATCATGGCTCCTCCTGAGAACACATGTTTAACCACAAATGGCCCTTCGTACGTAGGGGTCCATTTTCCCCTTGGATCACTCTGAGGAAGGATGATTCGTTTGATTACCAGATCCCCAACTTGATACTCTTACGGTCTGACCTTTTTGTTAAATGCCCTGATCATTCGTTTCTGATACGTCTGACCATGACAGATAGCAGCAAGTCTCTTTTCATCAATAAGGTTTAGCTGATCAAGTCGTGTCTGGATCCAATCATCTTCGTTCAGATCTGCATCCTTCATTATCCAGAGAGAGGGTATCTGCACTTCGATTGGTAAGACTGCCTCCATACCGTAGACCAAGGAGAAAGGAGTTTCCCCGGTTGACGTCCTTGATGAGGTACGGTACCCATGTAGAGCGAACGGTAACATCTCGTGCCAATCTTTATAAGTCACTGTCATCTTCTGCACGATTTTCTTAATGTTCTTATTTGCTGCTTCTACAGCCCCATTCATCTTCGGTCTGTAAGGAGAAGATTTATGGTGTTGTATCTTAAACTGCTCGCAGAGCTTAGTGATCATCTTGTTATTGAGGTTGGTACCGTTGTCTGTAATAATTCTTTCTGGGACGCCGTATCGACAGATCAAATTATGCCGAATGAACCGTGCCATAACAGTCTTGGTTGTCGTAGCGTAGGAAGCTGCTTCAACCCATTTCGTGAAGTAATCAATCGCTACCAGGATGAAGCGATGCCCGTTAGATGCCGTAGGTTTAATCTCGCAGATCATATCTATGCCCCACATTGCAAACGGCCAAGGCGCAATTAGAACATTTAGAGGAACTGGAGGAACATGCACCTTGTCTGCATAGATCTGGCATTTATGGCATGTCCGAGAATGTTGGTAGCAGTCAGCTTCCATTGTGGACCAGAAATACACTGCCCGAAGGATTTTCTTTGCCATAGTGTGTCCACTGGAATGTGTTCCGAATGTCCCTTCATGTAGCTCTTCCATAATCCTTTCTGCTTCTGTCTTGTCCACACAACGCAGTAAGGTCGAATCATGGTTTCGCTTATACAGGATGCCGTTGCTAAGGAAGAATTTCGCTGCGAACCTGCTCAGAAACTTTTTATCATTGACAGATGCACCTTCAGGGTATTCCTGAGCTTCCAAATATCTCTTCACCTCATGGTACCAAGGCTTCTCAGTCACCAATTCAGTCTCGAGATCACAACAGTATGCCGGTTCGTCCAGTTTCCAGATGATGATCCGGGGAGCCTCATTGTCCCACTTGACTTTGAACATAGAAGACATCGTAGCTAACGCGTCCGCCAACTGATTCTCCTCTCTCGGGAAGTGTTCAAAGGTTATCTTTGTGAAGTGGGGGATCAAGGTCAACACACATTCCCTGTAAGGAATAAGATTCGGATGTTTCATATCCCACTCTCCTTTGATCTGATTCATCACAAGAGCGGAATCTCCGAAGACACTCAGAAACTTGATCCTTAAGTCGATCGCAGCTTGAAGACCCATGATGCACGCATCATACTCCGCCATGTTGTTGGTACAGTTGAAACATAGCCGGGCAGTGAGTGGAGTATGAGTGCCTTGAGGGGATATGATTACAGCGCCGATACCGTTACCCAAAGCATTGGAGGCTCCGTCAAAGTGCATAGACCATCGGGATCCTTCCTCAGGTCCTTCATCCGGTCCAGGTACTTCACAATCAGTCACTATCATGATGCTCTCGTCTGGAAACTCGAAGTTCATTGACTGATAGTCGTCTACTGCCTGATGTGCCAAGTGGTCTGCCAATACACTTCCCTTGATGGCTTTCTGAGTCGTGTATTGAATGTCGTATTCTGTCAAGATCATCTGCCATCTTGCTATTCTTCCAGACAGAGCAGGCTTTTCAAATATGTACTTTATAGGATCCATCTTTGAGATCAACAAGGTAGTGTGAGTCAGCATATACTGTCTCAGCCAGCAAGCAGCCCATACCAAAGCGCAGCAAGTTTTCTCAAGCAGTGAGTATCGGGTCTCACAGTCGGTAAACTTTTTGCTAAGGTAATAAATGGCGCGCTCTTTTCGGCCAGACTCGTCATGCTGCCCCAGCACACACCCCATTGAGTTGTCAAGTTTTGTCAGGTATAGTATCAGAGGTCTCCCTTCAACCGGTGGCATAAGGATGGGTGGTTCTTGGAGATACTCCTTGATTCTGTCAAAAACAGCCTGACATTCATCATTCCAACGTACTACCTGATATTTCTTCAGCAGCTTGAAGATTGGCTCACAGGTAGCAGTTAGGTGCGAGATGAACCGAGCAATGTAATTCAAGCGTCCTAGAAAGCCTCTGACCTCTTTCTCTGTATTAGGAACTGGCATCTCTTGAATGGCTTTAACCTTGGCAGGGTCCACTTGAATACCCTTATCACTTACAATGAAGCCTAGCAACTTTCCAGATCTTACCCCGAAGGTGCACTTGTTCGGGTTCAACCTCAGTTTGTACAACTTCAGACGGTCAAACAATTTCTGCAGATGATCAAGGTGCTCTTCCTCAGTCTGGGACCTTGCGATCATGTCGTCAACATACACTTCTATCTCATGATGGATCATGTCATGAAATAAAGCAACCATGGCACGTTGGTAGGTTTCCCCAGCATTTTTCAGTCCAAAAGGCATGACCTTGTAGCAGAAGGTTCCCCACTGAGTAACAAAGGTAGTCTTTTCCATGTCTTCTGGAGCCATCTTGATTTGATTATACCCTGAAAAGCCATCCATGAAAGAAAACACCTTATGTTGAGCAGTATTGTCAACAAGGACATCAATGTGAGGTAGAGGGAAGTCATCCTTGGGACTGGCCCTGTTCAGATCCCTGTAGTCAACACACATTCTGACCTTTCCATCTTTCTTTGGTACCGGCACCACATTGGCAACCCACTGAGGATAAGAAGTTACTGCAAGAAACCCGGCATCGAACTGTTTCATAACCTCGACTTTGATCTTTTCAGACATCTCCGGACGCATACGGTGGACCTTTTGCTTAACCGGAGGACAGTCTTCCTTGGTAGGCAGATGATGGACCACGATATCAGTATCTAACCCGGGCATGTCTTCGTAGGACCAGGCAAAGATCTCCATATAATCATGCAGCATCTGAGTCAACTGTTGCTTCACGCTGAGCTCTAGGTTGGCACCAATATTTACCTCCTTCTTGTCCGCCTCAGTACCCAGATTTATTGTTTCCACTGGCTCTTCATGTGGTTGAATTACCCTCTCTTCCTGGAGCAACAGTCTTGCAAGCTCGCCGGGCACTTCGCAATCATCTTCACCTTCGTCTTCGGCTAAGTTGATCGGATTTTCGAAGTCATAACTGGCAGTAGCAGAGTCGTTACCAGTGAGATCCAGAGTGGATTGAGACCTGTATGAGTGAGTGTGTGTAAATACATCTATTTTGTAATATATAAAGAAAGGAATGAAAGAAAAGGAGCATAAGATTTGAAATGCGAGAAAACGTCCAAGATTTTTATTCATGATATATGAAATGACAATTTATATGCCCTCACAAATGAAGCCACGGTGTCTCGGGTAAGACACCGGGCCATAGAGTTTTAATTGTTTATTACAAATAACAAAAACAACAGAATTCATTACTCAGTAACAAGAGAAACAAGTAGGTTGTCCGTTGCAATCCAATTGGTAGGTTCACTGTCGGTTTCCGGGTAAATCCAGCTGTCGAACTCAGCCTCATCCACTTCATCATCGCCCCCAATAGCATTCACTCCATGAGCAGGCAGGGGAGCTGTCACTACATTAGGCTTCTCAGATGCCTCAAACTGTACCTCCTTTGCATCAATAAGATCCTGCAGCTTATTCCTTAAGGCCCAACAGTCATCAGTGGAATGCCCCGGGCTATCGGAGTGGTAAGCACAGCGGGCATTAGGATTGTATTTTGGAGAGGCAATATTCACCACTTTCGGGGCCTCCCTGACAGTCACTAAGTTGGTGGACAGCAACTGCGGCAAGATTTGTGATAGAGTCATACTCAAACGGGTGAACTCTCTCCTGGGTCTTTCAGCCCTTTGAGGATTGGTTTGCCGAGGAGCGGCAGCAGGTTTAACAATCATCACCGCGTTGATAGACTGGCGGCGCTCAGGTTTCTCTTGTCTTATAGACCCGTATACAACACTGGCCTCCTTTTTAAAGGGTTTCTTCTCAGAACTTGCAGATGCACCCTTTTGAATTTTACCAGACTTCATCCCAGCCTCTATTCTCTCTCCAGTCAGAATAAGATCAGTAAACCCTGCAGATGAGTTACCGATAAGATGGTTGAAAAACGGCCCAGATAGGGTCCCCAAGAACATGTCTACCAACTCCCGGTCAGTTAACGGAGGCTGCACCCTGCCAGCCAGATCCCTCCACTTCTGTGCATACTCTTTAAAACCTTCGCTTGACCCTAGCGACATACCCTGGAGTTGGGTACGCGTAGGAGCAAGGTCGGCATTATATTGATACTGCTTATAAAAACCAGTAGCCAACTCCTCCCAGTTACGAACCTTGGTCCCATCCAGCTAATAGAACCATTCGAGATGAGTCCTTGAAAGACTCTCCTGGAAGAAGTGGATCCACAAGTTCTTGTCCACTGAGTACGGTTGAATCTTCCGCACGTAGGATCTGAGATGTAGCTTGGGACAAGACGCCCCGTCATAATTGGTAAAAGGTGGTGCTTTGAACTTGTGAGGAATAATCACACCAGTAGATAAGCTCAAGTCTCCAAAATCCAGCCCAGGCACTTGTTGGATCTCCATAGCATTCAGTCTGTCCTCCAACTGCTTGTACCGGTCTTCAGCAGGAGGATATTGTTCCTCATCAAAATCAGTCTCGTTGTCAGAGACTACCGGACTAGGACCTTTTCCCCCTTGGGGACTGCTCTTGCCTATAGAAGAACCAGCCTCTTCATTCTGCAGAGTGTTGCCAAACCTTCGGCCCGAGTTGAAAAGAACAGTTCTCTTCTTCTTCTTCTTCTCCTTCTTCAGGAGCAGAGCCTTCAGCTCTTCTTGGCTCTGAGCCAAACCCATGATTTGCTCCTGAAATTGCGCATTCTGCACCTGAAGAGCCTTGATGGACATCTCGGTTGAGGATGAGTCAGGATTCATGATGCTGAAATAAACAGCGAAGAACAGTAAGCAACCTGAAAAGAAGAAAACCTGCTATGCACATGATGAATGGAATGCGTATGATTTATGTTTTCAAAGACAATCGGGAATCAACTTTGTAAACAAAAAGGAACACACTTCATTAGATTCAACTTTGAAACTTAAATTGTTCAACAGGTTGCCCTTAGGCGTTACATAAATGGGAAATACTGAAAAGGTAAATAAAACTGTAAAAGGACATCCATAGCTCCTTATTAATCCCATGGTCTCCTCTTCTCAGTACGGATGTAATCATTCAGAGCTCGCTCATTCTCCAGCTGCTTGGTCAGCTTCTGGATCTTCAACTCCTGCTCGTTGAACTTTTCCCGATAGGAATCCCGTTCTTCTCGCAGTTGCGACCAAGACCTTTTTAATGTCTCATAATCAGTAGGTACCTGAGGAGGGAGGACAGTTGGAGGAACTCCATCTTTGTCAGGATACTCAAGAATGATAGGTCTGACAGCTTCGTATGGCATACCTAACTTCTGAGCCCGGATACGAACCCATTTGTAGTAGGCTTCCATAGGTAGAGAAGTCTTTGGCCCCAACTCTTGTGGGTCAGCTTTATGAACTTTATCCCAAGCCTTGATGAACCTACGACGCAGCTCGTCACTATCCACCTGAAACTCAAAACTGATGTGAGGCACCAACATCTCATGAGGCCCTGTTCTTCTGGCTCTTCCAAACTGACGGAGTGCTAGACATGGATTGTAGGAGATCCCTCCTTGAGTACCAATCAGAGGAACATTAGGGTATTCCCCGCAGCGATCAATAACAGCTATCTCATCCAAACCTATGAAAGTCCAAATGATGTCTTTATCAGTGAGAGACATTAGCCTATGAGCCCAACCTCTTCCTTCTTGGTTCTTCAGTACGAACTTAGGGAGGTGAGAAATAAACCACCTCACCAACAAAGGGATACAACACCATAGAGTTCCTCTTCTTCGGGTAGTACGAGCATAAAGTTGTTGCAGGATATCACCCAAGAGAGTGGGTACAGGATTCTGAGACATAAAGATCCTTATGGCAGTGACATTGATGAAGTTGTCAGGATTAGGAAACAAGACTAGCCCATAGATTAAGAGAGCTAGGATGTCTTCATATGCCCTGAAGTCCAAGTCATTCCAGAAACTGTTAGCTTTACCAATCAGAAACTTGGCCAAGAAACCCTTAACCCCGCTTCTGGTCACCCAGTTGTCCATTACTTCTTGATGTGTCAAGGGAAGAGCTGCAGCAACCTGCTCAAGCCTGAGGGTCTTTTCCCAACCAGTGAAGGGAGTCTGGTCCAAGATAGGGATGCCAAGAAAATCAGAGAACTCTTCCAGGGTAGGGACCAGCTGGAAGTCTTGAAAGGTGAAGCACTGGTACAGAGGGTCATATAACTGGGTCAGGACACTCATCAACTATTGATCCCGCTTTGCAGTGACTACACTGAGAAGAGAACCATGCCTCTGGATGAAGGAAGTGGTGTTTGGAATTCTGCTAACCAACTCTTCAAGCAACTCAGGTGGGTGAACAAAGTTGAACCGGATAGTATTCCTTCGCACAGGCATCATGATGTCCTACAAAACAGAGCAAAGGTGAAACCCTCTTGTCTTTGAAATGGTCAGTCCCTATGCAGGATGCATGCAATGCTCATGATGTTATGATGTTATGATAAAGCACACCACAAATATTTACAAAGGCAAACATGATAAGGCACACAAGTCACACAAGGCAAACCCTTAAAGTTTAGGCCAACATGAGGTCTAGGTATTACCCTCTTTTAGTTTGTTGGTTCATACCTGTCCTATCAAAGTAACCGGGTTCTTAGAGGATCCCAATATCATTGACTACCCTCAATCGATCATAACTCCAGCATCGCAATCTTTTCTTGCAGCCAGAACCATCCCGAGAGTTTAGCCTCCATGGGCGTAGCATACTGCTATTGTTCTAATGGCCAAGTTGTGTCATTTAAGGTTCTAAGGTCTGTTGGTGCTTAATGACTCCTCAGAAGACCCATATTCTCCTCGTTGCAACACAAGGGATATCGGTACAGACCAAGGTGCCACACCAACGTAGCCACTGCTTCACCCATGTCGGTCTACGCCGGACAGGTCCCTCACAGCTTATGCTACCTAATAGGGTATCCCCAGATCCGGGTTAGGATCTATGTAACTCCCATGCAACCCACAATAGTAAAGCAAGCAAGTCAATACAATTGAAAACACAGTGATCTTAGTCCTAAGGTACACCTCACTTTATAAAAATGTCCCCAGCAGAGTCGCCAGTTCTGTGATCGGTGGATCTGGAACTGACTGTTTAAAGCTGGTTCGCGAAATGTCGCGGAAGCAAGAGTCGCCACCGTCTTTTATTTTCTCCAAAGGGAAAGGACAAAAGCACAGAAAAATTCCTTAAAGAGATTGCTCTCGGTTCGGGAGGTAGATTATAGAAAGGGAAGGTGTTAGCACCCTTTCTATCCATGGTTATCCATGGGCTCTTAGATACTTGCTCACTTGTGTTTTCAAAAATGGTTTGTTTGCTTTTCAACTGTGGGTTTTAAAAAGTTTCTTTGAAAATTTCAGTTCGACTCTTGTATCGGTCCTCAAGAGTGTTTGAAAAATTGCTTTCGAAAGCTTTTGAAAAGGTGTCGGTGTGAAAAGTATTTTTTGAATTTGTTTTGAAATTAGAGCAAGTATCTAGAGTCGTCTACCTACCCTAAGGAATTCGTCTGTGTAAATGTCCTTGAAGTAGTGCTATCCCACCATTGAGAGGTAGGTAGCACCACCGTTGGAGGTGTTCGGGTCAATTCGAAGGTTCGGGACATGGTGATCACCAGAGCAATAGGAAGACATCTTAGAAGCTACCCTCATGCCAGGTTCCTGGATCATGAGGACTTACTAAAACATCCTCTACTCGACGATCACCTTTCGAGGGGCAAGGCAACAGTGAGACGTACCCTAGGGGTGGTGTGTGATTTGTGTGTCGTTTTCAGATATTTCGTCTTGTCGTGTATCGGTGATCTACGCGTTGCTTTTATTTGGACATTCATTCTTGCATGCAATAATTAACAGTTAAAAGTTGCGGGAATATAAAAGTCCTACCCTATTACAAAGGCGCGGGCCCACATCGCCAAATTTAATCCAGGACCCGATTTGAAATAAAATAAAGAATGCGGAAAAGATAAATGTCTGATTTACACGGCTTTGGGAGATTTACATGAATATTATAAGAAAGGAAATAAACGCGCGAAACGAAATGATAATCGAAAGCGAGGGCGTTGGACCCTTTTTAATGAAATTAAATTATGATTAACCAATTAATTAAATTAAAATAAAAAGAAAAGATTTTTTTTTGGAATTTTTTGGTATTTATGGAATTTTAGTGAGAAGATTATGGAATTTAAACCTAATTCTAGCTATTTTTAATTTATTTAAAAAATGTTAAAATTAAACCTAAAGTTAACCTAATTAATTAATATAATTTGACTTACAAAAATAAATAATTAATTATTAGTGATGATAAAAGAAAAGGAAAAAAAAGATAAAAGTAATTAAAACCCTAATTCTACAATTTTTAAGTTTATAAAAAAAACATTAAGATTTAAACCTAAAATTAAGACTAAATTAATTAGTAAGATTTATTTACAAAAAATATTAAATCAAATATATTTTATTTTTTGTCTTTTTCTGATTTTTATGTTATTTTTATATTTTATGAAAATAAATTAATTTAGAGAATTAAAGGGAAATAATTAAATTAAGACAAATAATAGAAAATAGAAAAAAAAAAGAAAAGAAAAGCAAACCCTTGGGGATGTTGACCCCAGATTGGAGGTATCATCCAGCATTTTTGGCCCATTGAATTCCTGGCCTCGTTGACTTCTGGTAATCACGTGTATAGGCATTGACTGAACCATTCCATAGGCTTTAGATCTGGACCATTGGATTGAGATTATTGAGCGCGTGGCAAGCGTGGATATGGAGTGTACGTTGAACTCTCAGGCTTGAAACTGCATGAGATTATGCTGAAACAAAATATATGAAGAAAGTAAGGGGACCTGGGAATCGAACCCAGGTCCCAGTGGTTATAGGACAACACATCCACCACTTGCTCCAAACGCTTTCTTTGTCATTATAATGGAAGATAAATAATATATAAAAAACAAACGCTGATGCTATTAATTAAAAAAAAGCGCGCTAAACTTGAATAGACCAATGGCGTTGAGACAGCAGGCCTTCTTCTTCGTTGGTTTGCTTTCAACCTGAAAATATAAAACAAGATTGCGGGGGTTTTAAACCCCCACTACATGGCACAAGGAAAATAAGCGAATAGGCCGTCTTTGATCAGAAATTAGGCGCGATAGGATGGTTGGGTTCGTGTGAAGTTTCTCGTTCCAATGGTACCAGTCTTGTGTCTCAATTTTTCCATAACAGAGAAACCCCAAATTTGAACCTCTGCAACCCTAAAATACTCCAATGGTGGATTCTCATATGATGCACGAAAACTCAATTAAAATATATGGTTAGCTTTAGAATGAATCAATTAGTATAAATCAACAAAGAAAATGCAATGAGGATGCTTAAAAATTGAAACACGAATATGGATAAAGTGTGAGAAACTTTGAGTTCTATGTACCAATTCTGGATGCTATGGGCATGGAAAGGTATCCAGTCAGGTTCAGTAATGCCTTAGGAAGCTTTTGGGATCAATATTTTCCTTTGAATCGTCCTCCAAGGCAGTTTTCAGTTTTTGATTTTTTTGATAAAATTGCAAAAGTTGTTCTTGAGATGGGGCGCAGCTTTCAGGTCCTTAGGCATTAGGTTTTGATCAGTATAAGTATGGGATCAGATTAGGGTTGAAATTTGGATCCAAAACCCTTTGCATTGATGTATAAGATATTTGATTTTCATGGCATATCTTCCAAATCTTTTCATGTGCTTTTGGTGCCAATTATGATCAAATCACCTTGATTCTTTCCATATTAGATAGGGCACGAAATCTTGAAGGTATTCCATGCATAAAAAGATTTGAAAAGCTTGTTTTAGTATTTTTCACATATTTTATTTTATTAAATGAATTAATAGCAATTAAAAATTCAAATAAATAAATAAAAATGATGAATAAATCCCCTTTGGGCCAAATGGTCGTGCATGTGCTTTGGATGATGATTCTTGGAAGAAAATGTGGCCCATTAGCAATTTTAAGGCATTTGAAGCAAAGTTGACTTTTCAAAATTCCCAAAAATTTCCCAACTTCCACAAGGCATATCTTACTCAATTTTTAAGCTTTGATCATGTTCTTGGACATTTTGGAAAGGTCTTGAAGTACTATAACCAATGCCTTTGGTCCCATGTCATTTTGATTTACCAATCTCAAGTTATGGCCTTTGACTTAAAGTCCCTTTTTGTTAACTTTTGAAAATGACCTATAATGTTGAAATTGATAACTTTTTGTGAGAGCATTTCTTGGACTTGAAGTGTGAAGAGGAGTTGTAGGAAATGTCATTCTATTCAAAATGAGCTTTGGATGGAATTTATTTGATAAACCATGTGGAAGTTATGCCTTGGTCAAGTTATAGTTGACTTTTTCAACTGTCCAAATATGGAAACTTTTGCATCTTGAGACTTTTTGAGCCATGCCTTGAAAATCATGATCAATAATTGATCAAATGATGTTTATGGCTTCAAAATGAGATGTTGACCAAAAATTTGAACTTTTGACTGTCAAATAACCATTTTGCCCCTACAGTTGACTGTAGGGCAATTAAGGTTTTTGACTGTGCAATTTTGTGCTGTAAGTCTTGAAACTTGGCATGAGGATGCTTGACCCTATTTGTAGGCATGTGGGACTTGATTGGACCCTTGGAAACTTCATTTTCTTTGTCAGAACCAAAACCCTAGTTTTTGACTGTTAGGGGGCCCTTGAACTGTGCAACCCTTGAGAGCTTTTTGAACCTTTGACTTGGCAAATCTTGAAGAATATGGGAGGGCAAATTTTGGGGTACAACATCTATGCATCGTACACCACCACCATTGTAGCCTATTAATCTTGCAATAAGGTCTTCAGTTATGACTATCTTCTTCCCCATTATGTATGAAGTAACTTGATGGTTGGAAGATGAAGCATGAATCCAAAATTCCCTCACAAGGATTGGGAATGTTGGACCTACTAGTCGGTCAAAATATCTGTTCCAGCCTTGAGCCTTTACCTCTTCAGAGAGATTAAACTCGTTCTCTTGAAGACTATTAAAGTCCACAATCAATTCTGAGAGTACTTCTAGATTTTTGATGGGTGTGAGAAGAGTTCTGAAGGGTTCTTCATATTGTTCGGAGGAATCTGTTCTCTGAGTAATGGAAGTAGGGTTGCTTGAGGAAGCCATGTTCACACAGAAGGTTTTGAGAAGAAATTGAAAGGGTTTTGAGAAAGGATGCAAACTGAAATCAATTAGAATATAGAGAAAATGAAAGTGAAAGTGAAAGAGTGTAAAGAGTGAGAAATTTGTTTAAATAGATTTTGAAAAATATTTTGAAAACATAAACGGCAAGAGAGAGAAATAAATTATAATGATTATGAGCATTTAATGACAGCTTATTTTGGGGGATTCAGAAAGATATTGGAACGGTTACCCATGACATGTGTCCCAATGCATCCAATCAGCGCTTTTGACCTTTCAGAAACGTGAACGCGTGTTCAGCCTCAGAAAGTAGCTGATGACTGGATGACAACTGTTTGCTTGAGTGAACAACACATTTCTATCCTTGAAATGAAGCGCTCAGATCTTCATGGATAGATTCTGATACAATCTGTACTTCTAAAGATCTGAAGGAAGATTGATTGTAGTTCACAGAAAAATAATTAAAGTTCTGAAGGTTAAGATATGGAAGCAAAACAGTTTTATTCTGGGCAGAGCTTCATACTGAGATGTTTCAGAATGAAGTTGAACCTATATTCAGAAAGAGGTTTTGTAAAGATATCAGCCCATTGATGTTCTGTGTTAATAAATTTTAAATTTAGAATCCCTTTCTGAATATAGTCCCTAATAAAATGATGTTTTATCTCTATATGCTTAGCCCTAGAATGCAAAATAGGATTTTTACTTAGACAAATAGCAGAAGTATTGTCACAGAGGATAGGGATGTTACTCTCAAATATATTGAAGTCCTCAAGTTGACTTTTCATCCAGAGCATTTGCGTGCTACATCTAGCTGCTTCTATGTATTCAGCTTCTGCTGTTGATAGAGCTATTGTGGATTGTCTTTTGCTGGACCATGAGATCAAATTTTCTCCCAGAAACTGGCAGCTTCCAGAAGTGCTTTTACGTTCTACTCTGTCTCCAACAAAATCAGCATCATAGTATCCGACTAAGCTGTAATCACTTGATTTTCTATAAAACAAACCCAGATTAGTAGTACATTTCAGATACTTGAAAATTCGCTTAACTGCTGTTAAGTGAGATTCTCTAGGGTCTGATTGGAATCTAGCACAAATGCAAACACTGAATAGAATGTCAGGCCTTGAGGCCGTCAGATAGAGAAGAGAACCAATCATACCTCTATAGACCTTCTGTTCTACTTTGTTACTTACCTCTTCTTTTTCTAGAATGCACGTGGGATGCATTGGAATTCTTGAGGGCTTAAATTCTGAGAGATCAAATTTCTTTAAAAGTTCTCTGACATATTTGCTCTGATGAATGTAGGTTCCTTCTGGGGTTTGATTAATTTGAATGCCCAGAAAGAACTTTAGTTCCCCCATCAGGCTTATCTCAAATTCTGCCTGCATACATTTAGCAAACTCTCTTCCCAAAGAGGGTTTAGTGGATCCAAATATAATGTCATCAACATAAATTTGACATACTAAGATGTCATTCTCAACTGTCTTACTGAACAGGGTTGTGTCCATTTTCCCTCTGGTGAATTCCTTTTCTAACAGGAAGTTACTTAGTCTTTCATACAAAGCTTTGGGAGCTTGTTTCAGACCATAGAGTGACTTCTTTAGTTTGAAAACATATTCTGGATTTTTGGAACTTTCAAAACCAGGGGGTTGGTGCACATAAACCTCTTATTCTATATATCCATTTAAGAATGCACTCTTGACATCCATCTGCTACAGAGTGATGCCTTTATTGACAGCAAATGAAATTAAAGGTCTGATAGATTCTAACTTGGCGACTGGAGCAAAGGTTTCTGTATAGTCTATCCCTTCTTACTGACTATAACCTTGTGCTACCAACCGTGATTTGTTTCTGATGACTTCACCTTGTTCGTTAAGTTTGTTTCTGAACACCCATTTTGTGCCTATGACGTTGAATCCTTTTGATTTGGGAACCAGATCCCATACGTCATTTCTTGTGAACTGATTTAGCTCCTCCTGCATTGCCAGAATCCAGTCATTGTCCATAAGTGCTTCATCAATTGTTGTTGGTTCGATCAGAGAAACAAGTCACATGAGGGATTCTTCAGAGTTTCTAAAGGTAGATCTTGTTCTGATTGGATCTTCCTTCCTTCCTAAGATTGTTTCTTCTGGGTGATCAATTCTGCTTCTGGATGGTCTTTTCTGGATTTGATCAACAGAAGGTGTTGGTTTGCTTGTAGTGACTCTTTCTGATGTTGAGGGAGTGTCTCTTTTGAGAGACTCTGAGTTGTCTGTAGTACCTGTGAGTTCAACTTCCATACCTACAAGGAGTTCATTCTGCTTTGACTTTTGAGAGTCAAGCTTATCATCAAACCGAACACTAATTGACTCTTCAACCATCTGTGTTTTTGTATTTTATACTTTGTAGCCTCTTGAGCGTTCAGAGTATCCTAACATAATACACTTTTGTGCTTTAGAGTCAAACTTGTTCAAATAATTTTTTGTATTCAAAATAAAACATATACATCCAAATGGGTGAAAATAGGAAATGTTGGGTTTCCTGTTCTTCCACAATTCATATGGAGTCTTTTCCAGAATAGGTCTGATGGAGATTCTATTCTGAATGTAACACGTTGTGTTTATTGCTTCTTCCCAAAAGATCTTAGCAACGTTAGTCTCGTTGATCATGGTTCTGGCCATTTCTTGCAATGTTCTGTTCTTTCATTCTACAACTCCATTTTGCTGGGGAGTTCTAGGACAAGAAAAGTCATGCAGAATGCCTTTTTCATTAAAGAATAATTCAAAATCTTTATTTTCAAATTCTCCACCATGATCACTTCTGACTTTAAAAATTCTAAGATTATTTTCGTTCTAAACTTGGTTGCAGAAGGTAACAAACACAGAGTGTGACTCGTCCTTGTGCCTTAAGAACATTACCCATGTCCATCTGCTATAGTCATCTACAATTACTAACCCATACTTCTTACCACTGATTGAGGCAGTCTTTACTGGACCAAATAAGTCAATGTGCAGAAGTTCTAATGGCTTAGAGGTGGAAATAACGTTTTTGGATTTGAAAGCAGGTTTTGCAAATTTGCCTTTCTGACATGCTTCACACAGAGCATCTGAATTGAACTTCGTTAGGAAGTCCTCTGACCAGATTGAGTTTGTTAATCTGAGATATTCTTCTCATACTAACATGACCCAATCTTCTGTGCCAGATCCATTGCTCGTTGTTAACAAACATAAGACATTTTATGTTCTGACTTTTCAGTTCAGAAAGTTTGATTTTATAAATGTTGTTTTTCCTATTTCCAATAAATAAGATAGTCCCATCTTTCTGACTAACAACTTTGCATGAATTTTGATTGAAGATTATATCATAACCGGTATCACTTAATTGACTTATGGATAACAGGTTATGCATTAATCCATCAACTAATAAGACATTACTAATAGAGGGAAGATTTCCATTACCTACTGTTCCAGAGCCAATGATCTTTCCCCTCTGATTGCCTCCAAAACCTACGTGGCCTCCAGGCTTATGTTCCAGGCTTTGGAACATATGCCTTCTTCCCGTCATGTGTCGTGAGCAGGCAGAGTCCAGGTACCATGATTGGTGTTTTTGCTTTGCTGCTAAAGATATCTGCCACATGTATTATTTTATCCTTAGGTACCCATATTTTCTTGGGTCCTGATTTATTAGTTCTACCAAAACTCTGGTTGAATTTTGGTTTGACAAAGTAATCACAACTTGTATATTTTATGTCATGTGTGTGCCCATATGTAAAGTGTGAGTCAAGTGGAGTATGCTTTATAACTAAATCCATGGAATTTTTTGGTGTAGGAACCTTACCTTGATATCCTATCCCTTTTCTGCCGTTTCTGCTAACCCCATAGATCATTAAAGCCATTTTGCTTTTGTCTATGTTTTTAGCTAGAAACTTCTGAAGGTTGTGATCATACTCTTTGATGATCTCATCAACATTGCTGAGAGTTTCAGGGATTGTTTCTTCTGAGAGTTATGCATTTGATTTTCTAATTTTGAAATTTTATCTTTTAACTCAGAATTCTCCAATTTGAGACTCTCAGTCTTATCAGAGTCAGAAGCAAGATTCCTTTTCAGGTTTCTGAATTTGACTCTGATCTGTTGATACCTTTCCAGAATTTCATTAAGGCTTTCTGCTAGTTTAGCGTTGGTAAAATTAATAGTAAAGTCAGGGAATACCTCTTTTGTATCTGATTCAGAGTCTGACTCAGAAGCTTCACTGTCTTCAGATATGTTTGCCATGAGAGCTATGTTTGCTCTTTCATCATCTGATTCTGAGTCAGCTTCAGATGTATCAGAATCATCCCATGTAGCCATGAGACTCTTCTTTTTTTCTTTGCCAAACTTCTTTTTGGGATTCTCCTTCTGAAGCTTTGGGCAATCACTTTTGTAGTTCCCTTGCTCGTTACACTCATAACATATGATGTCTTTGTAGTTTGGCTTTTTGTATCCTGAGGAGCCTTCAGATCTTTTGTTTCTAGAGGAGGATTATGACCTTCTGTATCTGGAGGAAGATTCATTCTGATTTTCTAATCTTCTAGGATTCCTGAACTTCCTTTGCCTCTGCTTCCACAGTTGGTTCACCCTTCTGGAGAGAAGAAACAATTCATCTTCTTCTGATGAGGATCCATCAGAGGTTTCTTCCACAGCCTGCAAAACTTTGAAGTCAGATTTTCTGTTAGATTTTAAAGCTAATGGCTTACCTTGCTTTTGAGGTTCATCTGCTTCTAGTTCTATCTCGTGACTTCTGAGGGAGCTGATAAGTTCCTCCAGAGAGATTTTGTTGAGATCCTTGGCTATCTTAAGTGCTGTGACCATTGGCCTCCACTGTTTTGGCAAGCTTCTGATGATCTTCTTGACATGATCAGCAGTGGAATATCCTTTGTCAAGAACTTTTAGACCAGCAACAAGAATTTGAAATCTTGAAAACATAGCTTCTATAGATTCACTGTCTTCCATCTTGAATGCCTCATACTTCTGAATGAGCGTAAGGGCTTTTGTTTCTTTGACTTGAATGTTTCCTTCATGCGTCATTCTCAGAGAATCAAACATATTCTTAGCAGTTTCTCTGTTTGATATTATCTCATACTCTGAAAATGAGATAGCGTTGAGAAGAATTGTTTTGGCCTTGTGATGATTTCTGAACTCACGCTTTTGCTGATCAGACATCATTTTTCTGTCAATCTTCTGACCATGTCCATCCACTGGGTGTATCTATCAGTCACCATGTCCCACAGATCAGCATCATGGGTCAGAAAGAAACTCTCAATTCTGTCTTTCCAATAGTCAAAGTTTTCTCCATCAAAGACTGGAGGTTTGCCACTGAATCTGTCCCTTTCTTCATTGTTGTCATTGATGATGTTTTGACTTGGTCCTGCCATTGTGTTTTTCTGACATTGGATCTTGTACTGACATGGTTAAGTGTTAAAGCTCAGAACCAGGCGCTCTGATTCCAATTGAAGATGTGAAAAACACAAGAAGGGAGGGGGGGGGGGGGGGGGGTTAAATTGTAAAACTTAAGACAAATGGCTTAACAACTCAGTATTTTTATCCTGGTTCGTTTGATCTCAAACTACTCCAGTCCACCCGTCAAGGTGATTTCGCCTCTCTCCAACGAGGTCTTAATCCACTATTTTCAAAGGATTACAATAGCTACTTTAACAACTGTTAAAGTATTCTTGAGTACAACCACATACCGCTTATCTCAAGGAAATCTTTTACAAATGAATTGAACTAGTGTGTATGTTATTTTCTTACAAAACTGTATATCACAACTGTAATAATTATACAAACTAAGATTGGAATAAAATGACTTTGCTAAAGCTTTGAATGAGCGTGGTTTGAATAGCTTAGCAAATTGAGTGCGTATGTACGTGCTTCTTTTCACAAGCAGTCCTGTTTATATAGGCAAGCAAAGATACATTGTCCATAAAGTAGGTTTAATGATAATAATGCACTTTCCTTTTGTAGAAGATTTTTTTCTGAAGAAAGCCGTTAGCATTTAATTCAGTCTTGAATGCCTAGTAACGCTTCAAAATCTTCTTTGTTGTATCTGCTGATAAAGCTTCAGAGTGTAGATGACTTGGAAAAGATGTCTTTGATTAGAGTCAGAGTGTATTTGATTAGGCGCAGATTCTGGTCATCAAACTTCAGTGTTTCAGCGTGTAACATAGGTTGCTGATCTTCTAATGCTGCTTCTATTCTGATGTTGATTCCATCAGAGCTTCTGCATATACATAGCATAATTTTCAGGAGCATAATTGTTCTTTGTGTATACCTTAGAAATAATTGTATTCTATGTATTTTTTTATCATCAAAACTTTACTCAAGGGTTGTAGAATCAAACTATGTTCTAACAGTATGAACTTTCAAAACAGGACGAGTTTACCAACAAGAAAACATGTCTCAGATTAATTCCCGAAATAAGATAGGGCAACTATCTATATGACCAGGCGGTATAAACTTCTCGAAACAGGACGAGTTTACCAACACAAAAATAGATTGTAGATCAATTCCCGAAACAGGATGGGGCGACTATTTGCATGACCAAATGATTTCCTTCAGAGACAGAATTCTGACAAGCATTCCCCTTCAGAGACCGAATTCTGAAAAGCATCTCCTTCATAAGTTTATTCTGGAAAGAATTCGCCCCAGAGACTGAATTGTGGCGAGCATTTTCCTTCTGAAATGCATCCTTTGGATACAGTCAGGTGTAGACTCATTCTGATACTCCAATCAACAATTACTTTGGATGGAATCTATAAGCCCATCTCCAGTGACACTCTATCACCTCTGTGAATGGCATATTTAATCCCATTCAATCAGTATAATCAACCAACAGTGTCACTTCGTTCACATGTGAGTGCAAATTTCTGGGCACTTAAGTGTTCAATCCTCTTCCACCTTCAGATCACGAATGACGGACATGTCAATCTACCTCTTCAGGTTTAAGAAGATTGAACAGGGGAAACTATCGTACCCTAAAGTTTACCCTCCAATTTTTTAATACAATTGATTTAAGACACCTCTTAATGCTCCTAGGGCTCTCAATTGCTCAAGAATACCCAAGGGTTTGAACATACAAGCATCTCTCCTAAGCAATACCCTACAATTAGGGTTTTGTTTTTCTCAAATAAAATTGAGTTTCTAATCCCTCAAGTGAGTCTCATGGTTCCTCATATTCTTCAAGGTACCCTCGTGACAAGTTTCAAGCCTTGCATTACAAGTTTGCTCAATCAATTTCTCAGATTAGTGAAAATTAACTATATTGGACAAGAAGTCAATTGTGGTCAACATACAGTCAAACTTCAATAATTTTGGTCAACATCAACATTTTGAAGTCATATTTATCATTTGATCAAGAGTGATCATGATTATTCAATAAAACTCTCAATTCATCAAAAGTGAAAAGTTACCAAATTAAGGTTTTCTTAAGGAGAAGTCAACTGTACTTTGACCAAGCATAACTTTCTCATGCTTCATCAAATTTTCTTAACCAAAGCTTATTTTAAGAGAATTCAATTCTCTACAACTTTTTCTCTCTAAGCTCAAGTCCAAAAAAGGCTTCATTTGAGAGATATGAGCCAAGACATTACAAGTCATTTTGAAAGTTAACAAAAAGTCATCTTTTGTCAAAGAAATTTACATCATGATAAAGACTTTAAATGAAAAAGTGACCAACATGAGAGTTGTAGGGGACATCTGGAGATTTCCAAAAAGTCCAAGATCACCTTCATATGACAAAACTTGAGTGAGATATGATTGGTGCAAGTTGAGAAATGTTTGAGAAATACATGAAACCTCAATTGAGCAATTTTGAAACTTTGGACTAGTGGGCATATCTTATAAGGTCTAAACATGTTCATGACCTTATAGAGGACTCCTAAACTCATTCATACCTTACCGTGATTTTTTTGTTTTTTGTTTATATTTATTTTGATTTTTATTCAATTAAATACAAAATAAATTAAATAAAATAACAAATGATGGACCAAGGCACGTGGGCTTGGTTTTGGATCAAATTTGAGGCCCAAGAACACATACCCAACTTGCCAAAGCCGTGGAAGGAAAGATTAGGACATAATATTCTAAAAATGGAATGTTTGAAAACATGTTTTTTTTGTGTTTTGGCAAGGCATTGAATACTTGGTCTTTTCCTCTTTTGTCTTGATCTATTTTCTTCCTCTATAAATACACACAATATCAATGAACAAGACCACGAACTGCTAGCTCAAGAGCAAGCTCCAAGAATCACAAAAATTCTCAAGAACTAGGGCAAGCATGAATCCCTATTTGTAGCCTCTCCCAAGCAATTCCAAGCATTCCATTACACTCCTGAAGATCTCATGAGTCGTTTCCAGTCTTTCAACAAGCTCGAGACATCCCAGAACATGCTATCTCAAGAACACCAGTTGGGTAACTTTTCCAAAATCCTAAACATCTATTTTATGTATTGTTAACTAATCTTGTGTGTTCATATATGTTTATGATGATGTTTAGAACAGGTCGCGATCATTACATGGAATTTACAACGTCCAAATCATAGTTGGCCATTGATGAACCGATTCCCACCCCCATGCATTTTTTAGTTCCACTTATTTCCAACTTTCTTTTCTTTACATTTTCTTACTCATTTAATTAATTTATATTAAATAAAAAAATTTCATAAAAAATTTCATAAAATTTGATTTAGACTTTTAATAGGTTAATTTAATTTTTGGCAATATTTTTCTTAATTAATTAATTAAACATAGGTTTTTTTTATAATTAGTTAATTGATTAATTTAGGTTTAAAATATATTTATTTTATTATTCAAATCAAACCAAAAAATGCACAAAAAAATTAATTTCTCATCTTTTAGATGTTAAGACTTTAAAAAGTAATTTCGTAAACATTTTTTTTACTTTTGCCATTTATTTTCTTAGAAACTTGTATAGGTCGCATGAGTTTTTTTTGTAATAGCTTAGTGTTTAAATTCCCACAAAGTTTTTAAATATAGTAATTCTCCTTAAGCCATGTAATAGTTGTAGGTCTTTACTTTCTCGCATTTTATTTTTTCGCGCTTATAATTTATATGATCTGTATATATGTATAACTGTTAGTTAATAGGATTGTATGGCAAGATAATAATCAAACGCTAGAAAACCCTAATGCAAAATAAAATAATCGAATCAATACACTTGCACATTTGCACCTCTATGGTAACCTCCCTCTGTTGCCTTCATAAAAATAACGGTCATGTCCCTCGAACGTTGGGATGTTTAGAAAAGACCCTCTGTAATACGGTGGGAGAACTGACTTTTGGTTTTGCATTTTATCGCAAATGTTGCGGATAGTAAGAGTCGCCACCGACTTTTCTTTTATCCAATAAAGGAAAGGGTGAAAAGAATAGGAAAGACATTTTGAGAATTTTTCTGAGTAAGGGGGGTAGGTTATGAAAAGGGAAGGTGTTATCACCCTTTTTATCCATAGTTATCTACGGGCTCTTAATCGCTAGCTCACTTTTTGAAATGATTTATGTTTGTGTATGTTTGAAAATATTTTGAAAATTCCTAAGTACGACAATTTTGTAATGATTCTCGTATCATTGGGAATGTATACAAAATGTATGTTTTGAAAATATTTATTGAAAGAAAGTGTTGTTTTGTGAAAAAGTGTTTTGAAGATGCCAATGCAAGGCAGTCTGCTTTATAATGACCCTTGTATCAGCCCTCAAAAGTGTTTATAAAGCGTTTTGAAAGTGTGAGGTGTGGAAATTGTTTTAGTTTGTGAGAAAGCGATCTACCTACTCAAAAAGTCTTTATTCTTTTCCTCCTCCTTTAGATAGTGCTACTCTACCATTACTTAGTAGGAAGCCCTATCGTTGGATGTGAGGGACGGGCGTGGGTCATCGTACAGTCATAAAAGCAACTTGTAGGGCGCTTTAGCAATTTTTTGTAAGGGACTAAGATCGTTTACCGAAGGCAACATCGAAGGGTCATCGAGGGACTACGATCTTTTAACCGAGGGTCTTTGCTAAAACGTCCCATATTCGAGGGACATGACTGTTTTATCCAAAGGCAACAAGTGAGGTTATCCTAGAGGTGCGTGTGTGAATAGTGTTTTGATTTCAGTTAATTTAACTTGGATTTATGGTTATCTAGCATTTTATTTTAGATCTTGCCATACAATCCTATTAAACTAACAGTAATAAGGAAAGTAGTAAATTGCGCAAATTAAGTGTCTTACCCGAGAATGGGGGTATAAATTTATGAATGGGGATGAGTCGAATCGACAATACGATTAAAAGTCTAAATAAACAATCAATACAACCTGTTGTACCCCAAAATTTGCCCTCTCATTTCTCAAGGTTTTTCTCACAAGATTGATTGGGTCAAGACTGCACAAGGTTTGATCAGCTCAGGATACTTCCTCAACACTGACGACTCAAAACTAGAGCTTGAATTTTCACAAGTATAATTGGACTTTTAATTCTCCATGTAGTTTCCATGGATTGTATTGGGCTCTCAAGCATCAAATCAAAGAAGATAAAATTTGCTTCGATCCAGAGGTTTAGATTCAGCATTTAACTTCCTTTGAGTAAGTTGGATTCAGAGGCTTCGATTGAGCATCTGGTTTCCTTCGAGCAAGCTATGATCCACAAGCTTCGATTGGGCATTTGGGCCTCCTTCGATGCAAGCATTGGTTCAGAGGTTTTGTTGGACATTTGGCCTTCTTCGATCAAGCTTTGGTCCACAAGGTTCAATTGAGTATTTGGTCCCCTTCGATCAAGCTTTGGTCCACAAGAATTGATTAAGTATTCAGTCCCTTTCGATCAAGATTTGGTCCAAAAGTTTCGATTGGGTACTTGGTCCCCTTTGATCAAGATTTGGTCCACAAGCTTCGATTGGGTATTTGGTCCCTTTCGAGCAAGCTTTGATCCACAAGTTTCATTTGAGCAATGGTCTCCTGCAGGTTTGCTTTGATTTACAAAGCAGTGGCCTCCTGCATGCAAGCTTCATTTGGATAAAGGCTATCTTCATGCAATCTTCGATTGAACAAATGATTATATTCATACAAGCTTCAATTGGACAGTTGGGCCTCCTTCGAGCAAGCCTGGTCCACAAGCTTCGATTGGACATTTGGGCTCCTTCGATGCAAGCTTGGTTCACCAACTTCGAATAAGCATGTGGCCTCCTTCGATCAAGTTTAATCCATAAGCTTCGACTGAGGAATTAATTTCCTTCGAAGCAACATACTTAGAATCCAACTCTAAACCCTTCAAGCAAGCTTGGTTGAAGAACATTGATCAAATCTCATAGCCTTATCCTCTAAATCTCACTTGTCAGGCTATGTTTCTTCCAACACTTTACAGAATCAGAGACTTACACAAATTTGTGATACATTACATAAAGATTCGAAGCTTTATCCACTGGGTTATACCATTTTTGTATGAAATGGAAAAAAGCTACGTATCCTTTTTTCATAAAGATTACTTTAATCACAAAGTTGGTTTTTTGAGCTCCCAACCCGATCTTATCTGAACACAAGCAGTGTAAAAAGCATGTGTTAAATCTTCTGCAAACATCAGACCCCTACTTGTACTTGAACTTGGGAACTATAAAAATCCATAAAACTCAACTCTTTCATTTTTTAACCAAACCATGGTTTGTCATCTTACAAACCTGGTTACTCCAACATCTATAACCGTTTCTCTATAAATAGAGAAACCATTTGCAAGCTAAGGGAGACTTTTTGAGTGGAAAAAATCATAAAACACTCTCAAGCTCTCAAACTCTAAAAAAATCTCAAACCCTTTCATGCATTAGTGAACCTTTCGATTCACTCCATATATCATCCTTTCGATTCACCACCCTCATAGCTTCCATATACCAGCCTTTGAGACACTCCCAAATCCTTCAAAAAACCACTCAATAAAATTATTGAGCCATTCAATTCACTCCTGACCAACCTTTAATTCAGTGGTTTTCAAAATAAAGCAGCAACTGAAATAGCGTCAGGAAGGTCCCTACAGGCTTAATCCATCATCGAATCATTCCTGGAAGTCATACGAAAGCTCTTTCAATTGGCACTTCAAGAGGTAATTTTTTTCCTAAAACTTAGAACTCTTCATTTAAACCTCATTTGTACATACAAATAAAAGAAAAGATGTAGATATCATATCTAGGAAGATGGCCATGCTCTAACTTCCGATTATCACTTCTTATACGTTGAGAACTTCAACTTTGACTAGTGAGACTTTGATTTTTGCACCAAACAAATTTGTGCTAACCTCTGATCTGTAACTTTCGAAAGTTACAAGTGAGATTCATTTTGAAGATCTTAGGCATATTTTTGTATCCTTCGATTGGTTGAGGAGTGAAGCCTTTCGAATCTCAACATGGGAATCTTGCATCCCTGCACTCGAAGGAAGAAGCTGGGCATTTCAAACATTCAGAAATGAGTTCAGTTTGTACCTAATCGAAGTTACCTTATGAACGGATGAAACAGACCACCCTAGTGGTACAAATAGTGCGCGTGAAAGGAATTTCTGTAGAAGGTCCTGGGTTCAAGCCCCAACGAGACCTTTTTCTCATTTTTCACATTTTCTCACTTTGCTTTGTTTGCAGGAAGCACAGTTGGGCCTCCACAGTTGGGCTTCAACCTCTTTTATGTTTCTGACCCCCTGTTTCCTAACAAACAAATAGGCCCTAAGCCCAAACCACACAAAATTGTTTTTCTATACAAAAAACTGTTTTAAATACAAAAACTAGTTTCTACACAAAAATTGTTTTAAACACAAAAAAACTGTTTTCTACACAAAAACACCAAAAAATATGTTTAAGTTATTTAGTTTATTTTATTTAACTTCTTACAATGAAAAAGACCAAAAAAAATTTGTTTCCCTATTTATTTTCTTTTCTTTAACTTAATTAAATCTCCTTAACAAAAACAAAACAAGTCTATTCCTTTTTTAAATTTTTTGTCTTGTACATTATTCAAGTTCGATATGGTTGTAATAGATACTTAGAATTTTATTTCTTGCAATCCCCATTTGTAAAATTATACACCCCATCCCCAAGTGATGTAATAGCATAATAAATTTACTTTCCGCAATTTACCACTTTTGATATAAATGCTAGTAACTAGGGTGTGTATGGCAAGATTAAAATCAACATGTAGACAACCCTAATCAAAGACAAGAATGCATGCAATCAAACACATTATTCACACACATGAACCTCTAGGGTAATCTAATTTGTTTCCTCAGAAAATAGTCATATCCCTCGAATATGGACGTTTTAGCAAAGACCCTCAATAAAAAAGATCATAGTCCCTCAATGTTGCCTTCAGTAAACGATCTAGTCCCTAACGAAAATTACTAAAATGTCTCATAGGTTTCCTTCTATGACTATACAATTGACCCACGCACGTCCCTTCACATCCAACGATGGGGCTTCTTATTAATCAATGGTAAGATAGCAACATCTAAAGAAGGAGAAAAAGAACATAGACTTTTTGAGTAGGTAAGACGCTCGTAGTTGCTTGCTCTTGAACTAAAATCATTTCCACACATACACTTTCAAATAATCTTTAAAAAACAAACATCTCTTTGAGCTATTTTCAAAACCAACACTTTGTAAGCATTCTTATAGAGACGAGAATCATCATAAAGTTTGCCGCAAAAAAGGCATTTTGCAAAATATTTTCAAACTTACACCCACCACAAGTATATTTTCAAACAAAACAAGTGATCTAGCAAGCAACTAAGAGCCCGTAGATAACTACGGATGAAAAGGGTGCTAATACCTTCCCTTTTCATAATCTACTCCCCGAACTCAAGAAAATAATCTCAAAGGTATTTCCTGTTCTTTTCACCCTTTCCTTATTGGATAAAAGAAAAGTCGGTGGCGACTCTTGCTATCCGCAACAATTGCGATCAAACACAAAACAACCAAGTTAGTTCTCCCACCGTATAACATAACCCAATCGAAAAAATAAACAATTAATTAAACTAAAACAATCTATTTAATAAAATTAATTAGCAAAATAATTAATAATATAAAAATAATATTTTTTAGTTTAATTATTTAGTTAAACAGTGTTTATATTCTTTTTTTTGTATTTTTAAATTGATAGAAATCAAAATAATCAAACAAAATAATACAATACAAACAAATATAAAAGAACATAGAGAATGGGCCTGAAATGCAGTAATTCAGGGGGTAAAAAAGAAGTAAAACATGCATGGGCAGCAAAGTATAAGCCCACTAATAATATACAAAACAAAAAAAATGATAAATAAATATGAAAATTTGGGCTGAAGAAAAAAAAACTGATCGGGTCAATTGGGGTAAAAGCCCATTTAAAAATTTCCACTCAATGGAACCGTAGGGAGATTAGTATAACCGCTACATACGTCTTGGTAATTATCCAACATTAATTTTTCATTTTAATTACAAAATTGAAAGAAATCAAAAACAAAAGTTCAACTATTTGCAACTTCCATTCTCACGCTTTATCTCTTTAAATCGATATCTCTCTTTCTCAACTCACACCCTTTTGGTTTAAAATAATAACAACAAAAAAACCACTGTTATCGGATTCCCATCACTGGTATTCTCACTTTGAACGCTTCCTCTGTTCCTATTCTCTCTTCGATAACTAATGCCTAACTATATCAACCGAAAACAACAAAACTCAGTCCTCTTACTCGATCTTCCCTATTGTGTTATTATCTTCTTCTCTTAAAAACACCACAACAAAATACCAAAGAAAAAAAGAGGAGAACGTACCAACCGCGATGGTGTGCAGCGTCGGAGCCTGAGCAAAGTGGATGGTCGGAGCAGGAGAAATGTTGAAGGCTTACGGTTTTCGTCATTTTCTTTTTGACAAGGTATGTGTTCTCCTTATGTAAGTTGCGGTGAAACTGGTAAAGGATATGATTTTAAGGTTATTGCAGTAGTTGTGAGTTTGATGAAGTGTTAGGGTAATGAACTGGATGGCCGTTTTTATGATGTGGTTTTCAACAGTAGTTTATGGTAATGGGGATGTTCATAGAATATTGAAGAGATCTTTTTTTGATAGAAGTTCTTGGTTTCTTGGTGAAGTTTTTTGTGCGTATCGTTGATTTCTTTGATTGTTGATTTCTTTGAGGATTTTCTGTGGGATTTCTTGTTTGAATAATAGTTTGGAAGTATATTTTTTATGAGATTTCTGTGTATTTTTGTTCTCTAATTTCTTCTATCTCTTCCTTTTTTTCTTCAACTCTTCCTACAATTTATAGCATATATGAGGGTTATTTGAGAGGGAAAACTTGATGAGTTTTGAATACTTTGTTGTTTTGTTTTGGTAGCTTTTGGAGTGCAGGTTTTTGTTATGCCAAATTTGTGTAATTTCTTGACCTGGTTTAGACAACAGTGGATTGGTTTTGACAGGTTTTTTGAACAGGTTATGAGCAGGGGAAGCAGGACTGGTTTTGTGTACAGTTTGTAGCAGAGCAGAATTTTGGACTAGTGCAGGAGGTTTGTGGACAACATACTTGGAGAAGTTTTGAAGATGTGAGAACATGCTTTGGCAAATGTTTTGGACATTATAGCTTAGGTTTATGGGCCTTGACCTCATGTACAAACTTGTGTAATTCCTTTGTAGCTTTGTAATGATGAATGAAATATCTTGACACTTCAAAGGAATTTTCTTGAATGCTTCTTTAGGTTTGTAAAATTCAAATGAAACTTGAATGAAGTCTCTTTTCTTTTGTTCCAAAATTCAAAAGAATCATGGAATGGTTTTGTATAGTGTAATGTTGTTTGAATGAAAATGTGATCTTGAAACTTTAAATGAATTTGGCCTTTTGATAAACGAAATAAATGAAAATCCTCAAGTCTTGTTTACTAATTGAATGGTGCTTGAATGATAAGGCTTTGCTTGCAAAAACCATGATGAATGTTTTCTTTTGACAAGACAATTCTTTTGTATCTTGAACTTCAAGCAATTCTCATAAAGCTTCTTCCCACCTTTGTATGCTTGAATCGGCCTTTAGGAATAAACTACATGCCTTGAGAACTTTGATAAACAAACAGGCTATGCATTTGATAAATTGAATCAATTATGATACATGTTTCAAATTTATCCATATGAATGGAGTTTGAATCTAGGAGTTAAGAACATTTCAAGTCGAGAAATGACCTATAACGGTTAAATAACTTTCAAGGTATTGTAAGCACGATTTGCCTTCGATCCTTGAAGAAAACTTATAGACGAAATCTCTTATGACAACATGCAAAAAGAATCATCCCAAAGTTCTGAATATTGTAGAAGTTATGATCCTTGGAAGTCGGGCAACAAAAAAAAACTTGAAATTAGGTCAAAGCCCACAAAGCGACCTCTAAAGGATTCGAATTTTTGATGATCTTCCAGACATAATTTGCTCTTGACTTGTAAAGAGAAGTTGGAGATGACGTCAAGGAGAGTCATATGCAAAAATAACCAATCAAAAATATTGAATAATGAAGAAGTTACAATCGTTTGAACTTGATCTTGAAAATGTTGACTTTTTGGTCAATACAGTTGATTTTCGATCATCTGAGCAATTAACTGAGCGAACTTGTGATGAAAGGCATGAAATTTGATATGAGCATTCTTGAATAAATATGAAGCACAATGAAAGCCACTTGAGACCTTGTAAACCTAATCTTGCTTGAGAAATACCAAACCCTAGTTGTGGACCCATTGCTTAGGAAGAGAATTTGTCTGATCAATTCTTGAGCCACCTTGAGCATTCGAGAACCCTAGGAGAATATATTGAATGAAAAATGGGAGGGGAAATTTTTGGGTACAACAACTTCCCCTGTTCAATCTTCTTAAACTTGAAGAGTTAGATTGGCATGTTTGCTGTAACACCCCAATTCTACCCGACAATATAAATGTAAATTAGAGTTATAAAAATTCATACAATTGAATCAGGATGCCACAAATTCAACTTAAAAACCATTACATTCAACATGGATACATAACACTTTAAAACTTCGGATGAACCAACAGCAGAATAATTTAATCTCTTAATTTAACAACTTGAACAACTACGCAACGGAATCATAATAACATCTTTTTCCAACAATTACAATAACTTCAAAATAATGCATACTTAGCAACAAACAAATTAAAGTTCAACAACTGAAATAATCAATAACTAAAAGCAACAATCGTTCATCCCCCCGAGTGTTACGTATCAGAGCAATGACACCGACTCGAACTACTGAAGGTATACCTCCTTCACTCTGGAATACCTGCACGTTACCAACGTAAGGGTAACATTCAAATAGAAGGGGTGAGATATCTAACAATATAATAAAACTTATGATAAATAATACGTTAGATCAGCTCATATAACAACACCACTTCACATCTTATAAAAAACAATAATCGCAACAGAATACCAATAATATACACATTTACCGCATCAATACACAACTTCATTGGAGCAGAACTCCCATCTCAAAATAATTGCCAATATATAGAGGCATCAACAAGGCATGAGCCTTCATCTTAATATTCGCCAATACAGGCCATCTTAACGAGCATCAACTCCATCTTGATATGCAATGTATGCAACACAATCATGAATGTAGTAATAACAACCACAATTAACAACATCTTAACACAACATCATCGTTGGCCAAAAGCCTACATCTTAATAGCTTCCAATTATTAGAGGAATCTCAACATCATACATCAACACCATTCATCAACATAATTTCATCGCATAATTCATCAACATAATTTCATCAACATAATTTCATTGCATAATTCATCAACATAATTTCATCAACAAAATTCTACAGCAACTCAGCCACAACAACAATACAACAACAAATCGACAATCCCTCAATTTTAGCCATAAGCCTACAACATGATAATTCCTATAATTAATTAATCATCTAAGGCTTATCTCTAATTACTAAACATCTACCTATTACAATTCTGTAATACTACATCATTACCATCATTAATCTTACTGTCATGAACCGAACAATAATCTATAATCATCTTATCCTCATCATACTTCACAAAATCACCATAACATTTAACGCGGGAAGCTAACTCTAATCCTAATTTGGGTACTAGGATTTACTCTCCTTATCCTTCATTTTAATCCTTAAGAATGTAGTTCATCGTGTTAGCTATCCAACACATCAAACGACACCTCAAACGGAGTCCGGAAACTCAAGTTACAACCTTTGGAAGAATCTGTCAAAAATCATACTACATGGGTCGACGCTGTTGTACCCCAATTTTTTCCCCTAAGATCCCTTCATCATACCATTTTGTTTCAATCACAACAAGATCACATTAAGGCTTTTTGGTTTTTCTCCCTATCTTTAGCCTTGCTCTTTTGAGGAGTTACCAAGCACCTTGACTTGTTTTCTTTTGTGATCATGGATATTTTGCTTTGATTTTCTCTCTAATTAACAAAATACAATATTGGTTTGTCTTACTTGTTAATAAGGTAGGTAAAGGCAATTAGGTTTATCAAGTTTCTTCATGGGTTCATGAGTTTATTTCCATACCCTTGTCAATGGCTTGAGAAATTCAAAACTCACCATTTAATTTGTTTTGGAAGAATTGGTATGGAAGTGGTTTTGGTGGCCATGAGTCCTCATCATCATCCTCAACAATTTCTATTCATAAAGGAAGAGTATTGGCACAAAAAGTTTGTTCAAACTTGGCAAAGTTCCTCAAAGCATTCTCTTGATCTAGAAGCTAGGGTTTTGGACTTCAAAGGAGCATCTCTTGCTCATCTTTTGGTATTTTTGAGTGATTCCAAAAATATCCTTATCTTCAAAGAGTTACCAATAAATCAGTTCAAAAGTTCCAAGGAGTTTTCATGTGGAAGTAACTTGGTGAAGAAGAAAGATTACAAGTCACCCAGATGAATCCCTAATTTTCCATATGTGAATTCAAATGGTCATAACTTGGTCAATTTTTATCACCTTAAGCCCATTCGTTTTTCAAGATAATCTTAAGGATGTATACTTCATGCCTTCTTTTATGTGAAAGTGAGAAAATGGATGGAAGTTTCCTTAAGAATGAAAAAGATTATAGGTCACTTCATGATTTTTGGCCAACTTCAACAAGTCATAACTTGCTCAATTTTTGGAGATTTTGAGTGGTTCAAATTGCAAAATGTCATTCAAGAGATCTACTTCATTCCATATTTTTTGACCAAGAGCAAATTCTAAAAGGAAGGCCATGTTTGGATGAAAAGGATTATAGGTCATTTTTAAAGAAGAATTTGAAATATTTCTAAGTATGGAAAGTCAACTCTTTTTCTTCAACTTTGACTCCATGTAACTTTCAGCACAAGCATCCATTTGATTCCATTCTTTTTCTATTGCAAAGCTTGTAACCTCATCTTTCCAAAGCATCAAGAGTTATGCCCTAAGACCCCTTGAGGTGGAAATGTCATGGATTTGAATTTGGTAGTTTGAATCTGAATTTTGCACAAAGTCAGAATTTTGAAATCTTTGTTTTGGCTTCTAATCAAAAGATTTCCACGCGTTTTTGTTTCTAATCATGTTTAGCAACTTGCCAGAAGTGATTAGCATCATGAAACGCACAATTTGGCTGAGTTTTGATCAAGTTTGAGTCACACTTTCTTCATGATGCAAACCCACGCGAATTCCCTCCAAAACGCATCATTTGCTATTTCTTTTGATCCCACTTTCTTCCCTATAAATAGAGGGTCATCCCCCATTCAATTTCCCAATCTTAGATAGCCAGAATCACCCTGCCAAATTTGCTTCACAACCCAAAATTCAGCAACTTCGAATTCTATTCTCAAGCCTTTTTCAATCCATTTTTCCCTCAATTCACCTTCCTTGATCTTCACTGAAGCTAACCATATAATTACATTCAAGAATCGTGCCCTATATTTCGCCATAGAAGTCCAATTTCTGAGCTCTACAACTCAACTTCAATAGTTAGATTTCTTCATCAATTCTTCAAAACTTTGATATCACTGTGATGCTCTCATTGCTCTGGTTCTAGTCGCAACACTTACTTTCATCTGGAAACTCGTTTAGACCATGAATTTTCAAATCCCTTTTCAAAACTTTCTTTCCAAATTGCTTGAGTTACATTTTATATAAATTGGGCGCGAGGGTGTGGTTGTCTTCGTCTTGAAGAGACGAAGCGAATGGCATAGGTCTGAGCTTCTGATTTTAGAGTTTGAGAGACCTGTAATTCGTGATGGCTGGAGGTTGAAGATGACCAACGTGTCATCTTCTGACCAATGAAGACACGCCATCTGTATTTTTCAAATTCTGATTATATTATTGATTATGTACATTATTCATTAAAGACCATGATATGTACAACGCGCCAGATCCCTTGGATTTTATTACTAACGCGTTTTGACTCTCATCCAATGGTCCACATCTTTTATTTTTATGGTCTTATTTTCCATTTCATGATTAATTTGAATATAATTGATATTTTCCTCATTATTTTCCTTTTTTTACATTTTTAAACCTTTTAATGTATATATTAATTATATTATTATTTTGTGATTATTTTCTGGCTGTCTTGGGTTGATTTTTTGATCGTGGATTTATTAACATCATTGGATCCATGGTGTTGAGTTTAACTCCACAATAAATGGATGAATTATTTTAATAATAGTTTGATTAAATATTAATTCAAATGTGGTTTCTCTTTTTTACCCTAATTCCTCTTCATCTCATCCCCTTCTCATTGCACTAAGTGTTGTTGGAGTATGATCTCTATATCATGTCTCAAAACAAATGGTGCATATATTGCTATTGACCGACCTCAAAATATGTGCGACTTCTATATAAGTCCACTTATGATTTCTTAACATAGCGCTAAATTTTGTCCCGATTCGAATAAATGATCATTCGTGGCCCAAACTTATGATTGCAAGCCCAAGTATGTTAATTTTATCTCTTTGCTCCAATAACCTTGAGATTAACTGTGTGGAGGCTTTGGTTCTACCAATCCTCCAATGGATCTATAACACTTTTGGTCAACGCGGATCACTTAAACATCGTTGATCATGAAATGGTACTTATGAGAATTCTAAATGGATGATATACTTGACAAAAAGCAAATGCAACTTCTTGTGTGGAGGCTTTGGTTCTACCAATCCTCTAATGAGTTCCAAATGCAAGTTTCAAGATGGTCATCCAACTAACCACTAATTATTGACTTGTTTATTTTATGCTTTTATTCTTTTATGCTTTATGTACTATTTATTTTTTTAGCATTTTTCATTTCATGCCATTTTTACCTTTGCTCATTTGAGCATTTATCTTCTTGTCATTTTTACTTTGCTCACTTGAGCTTTTCTTTTTCTTTTCTTAAGATACTTAATAATCAACTTAAACCCTAAAAAAAAAAATTTGATGGTACTTGGACTACATGGTTACTATCCTTGGCATTTTGGAGCATGGGACTTTTTCTTGGACTTAGGATTAGAAACTTTGGCCTATCTTAGAGACATTGTGATCTTGTATGATTATTTTGTCTGGAGCTCTTGAGGTTTACCTCAGGACATTGGGTTGTTTGTTTCTTTTTGTGTGCAGGTTTTTGTGATTACATCCTTTGTTTGTAATCTGGAATTCACCCGTATACAGTCGTTACTCTGCCCAATTTTTATGAAGACTTAATGCACTTGAAGAGGTCTAGTATCTTTGCTTGCTTGGTTCCAATCCAAAGAATGGGAATTCTATCTTGGCTCATAATGTCAAGTTTTAGCTCCTCGTTGGTTAGATGGTTCTTGTCTTTAGCTTTTACCTTATGCTTTAGGATAGTCTCTTCTTCTCCTCCCACCTTCTTTAATTTCAAAAATCTTCTCCCTCCTTTTGAAAACTCTTCTTGTTTTGAAATTTTAACCACTTTCATAATAAACTTGGACTTAGGTCCATGCATTTTCAAAATCTTTTCATAAATAAACACAATCAATTTAATAATACCTTGACATTTTTGTGAGAAGACTAAAATTCAAATAATCTCATTTCAAACTATTTTGCCACTTTGGCTTTTATTTTAAAACTTTTCTCAAAAGGTTAGACTCTTCTCAATCCTTGTAGTGATGCAAACAACTATACTTCTACAATATGTAGTAAAGTGAGATATTTTCCACTTGGGTGTTGAGTGAGGCATTGCTGACTTTAAGATCCAAGCCATATCCTCCACTTTGAGATGATGCAAATTCTCCTTTCTCATGATTGTGGGTAGTAAGTATGTTTTCCACACGGACAATGACAATGATGTCTTATCTCTTAAAATTAACCAACACACTTGTGTTTCAAATTTTTAAAAGAGGAACTATGTGTACCCTGATCCCCTATTGCACGAAAGGTGGTATGTAGGCACTAAAGGTTCGCAACCGCGGCGGGTGCAGATATAGCCAAAATATACAGATTTTTCAAAGAGGTTCCTGCGGAGTATCATAGATGTTTAGGGTGCTAATACCTTCCATTTGCATAACCAACACCCTTACCTTGAATCTTTCCCCCTCTTTTTGGGTTATTCGTTCTTTTCCCATTCCTTTGGAAACAATAAAGTGTGGTGGCGATTTTTATTTTTGATTTGAATAAAGTCTAGTCAATTCAATGGCTTAGTCTTGAACATTTCTACCTCTACAGAAAAATGGAGACTTCACTGGGGACAGATTGACCTCTTGCTTATCCATCCCTAAGTGGGTTGTGCCTATATTTGTTTATATCTGTATATGTGCTATTGTTGTTTATGTGTTATATTTTGTATATATGTTTGTTTGGATTTTCCCGGTTTTCAGGGTGCTTGGTGATTACTTATAAGTCCTATACCCGAACTTGGGCAAACTTTAAGATAGGACGGGCAATATAGTCATGTTAACTTTGAGGAAGTAATCCCAAAAAAGGAGGCATGAGATCCCCCACTCAGTGGAGGCCCTTTTGACTGTAGTTTCGTTTACCGAGTAATCTGGAAGACATACTGCTTTCGACCTGGGAGCCTGCTGAAACTGAGGATCGCAGAATACCTAACCCATCTTGGCCTTTTAGGTGTAGTGCGGAAGCTATGACAGAGTAATCCGGAAATAGTTGTCACGCGATACTACGCTCGGACGAGTATTTCTTGAGAATATTACTAATTACCGAGTTAATCAGGAAGTTGGTAATATCCGAAGGAAGGGTGTAGACTCTGGGAACCACTAGAACCTTGTTCGGCAGGTGATAACTTTTTAGACCAATACCTTATGGGTAGTACCTTCGACCTCATTCTCGTGACGTTGAACCTACGAACCCTATATGTGCGATCTTGTGTGTGATTGTTGCGTCATGCATCCATGCACTCATAAGCATCTTTTGAAGAAAACAATATTTCTAGGGATTTAAAGGTTGACTATTTGTGAATATATCAGGTACTTTTAACCATGGATTTTTGAAAGAGAAAGACCGGGAAATACATTTTCAAGAATCCCAAGATAGATGAGTTAGTCAGTCTAATTCCAGAGATCGAGTGTTCTATAGACTTTCGGAAGAAGTATGGATCCATTATTCCTCTCATGAAGCTGAAGATAAAGGAGGGTATTCTCTCGACCTTGGTCCAGTTCTATGATCTGATGTATCACTGCTTTACTTTTCCCGATTATCAGTTGATGCCTACACTAGAGGAGTATTCGTATCTATTGGATTTACCCGTTACCAATCATGTTCCTTTTACTGGTTTGGAGGGTGAGCCAAAACCACATGAGATTGCTGCTTTGATTCATCTGGGGAAGTCTGAGGTGGAAGCCCATATGACTACTAAAGGAGAGATTAGAGGATTACCAGCTCAGTTCTTATTGGAGAAAGCTCGTTACTTTGCCAGAATGAAGAGTACAATTGCTTTCGAGGCCATCTTTGCTTTACTTGCTTATGGATTATTCTTATTTCCTAATGTGGACAAGTTTGTCGACATTAACGCTATCAGGATTTTCATGATTGGGAACCTGGTTCCCACACTGTTGGGTGATGCTTATTACTCTGTCCATCTTCGGAATTCTTATCATGGGGGAATGATTATCTGTTGCATGCCTTTGTTGTACCGGTGGTTCATCTCTCATATGCCTCAGTCTGATGCTTTTTGGGATGTCAAGAAGGAACCCCATTGGGCTCCTAAGATCATGGCACTTACTCACTCGGATATTGATTGGTATCATCGATCTTACCAAGATGTGGAGATTTTTGACAGCTGTGGTAGTTTCCCCAATGTACCTCTTCTTTGTACAAAGGGAGGAATCAACTATAACCCTGTTCTTGCACGATGACAGCTTGGTTATCCGATGAGGGATAAACCAAACAATATTCATTTGAGTAGTTTCTTTTTGAAGGAAGGAGAAGACCATAGGGAAGCTAGGGAGCAGATTGTGAAGGCCTGGCATCACATTTATAAGAAGAGTAGAAAGGATTTGGGACCTAAGGGTGCTGTTTCTTTGGAGCCATATCTTCAGTGGGTCCGATCGAGAGCCATTCAGTTGAAGATGCCGTATACTCGGGAGACACCCATGCCTGATTTGTTTGTGAAGACCACTCCTCCGTTATTAGATGATCTAGAAGAACTGTAACTCGCTTTGGTTAGGATGCAAAAGGAAAGGGATGCTTGGAAGAACAAGTTCCAGACTTTAGAGAGTTCCTATAGAGCAGACTTGAAGGAGAAAGACGACTTGATCGAGATCCTTGAGAGTCGAGTGGTGGAATCTATGGAGAGGCAAGGGGATTTATTTTCCCCTAAACCTCAAACAAGTGCTGATTACTCACTTCCTACTTCGGATGATTGGAAGTAAGTTGCCATCAGGAATTTGGAAGAAAACCAGAGGTTGAGGGCTCAGATTTCCAGGCTCACAGGGAAGCTCCAGCGTACAGATTGATCTCCATAAGTTCTTTTTTTCAATATTTTTAGATTGTATTTTTAGCTTGTACTTGGGATCATTGAAACTTGTAATCCATTTTGAGGTTATTATAATAAAAAAATCAGTATTTCAAATGCGTTATTATTTTGATGTTTGCAATATGTCTATAAACGTTAAATCCCTTGAAATATTAAATGATAAAGTAAAGATAATCATATGCATTACATATCATGCATCATAGTGCATATATTTCTTGCATTTATTGTGCATATCCAGGTGCCTTACCCAGCTTCTTTACTTTGTTCAGCAAGCTGACTCATCACTACAACACTCGGGCTAACTTCAAGAAGAAGATGGACAACTTGGAACAGGAGAATCGCGAGCTACGCGAAGAAGTTTCCGCTTTGAAGGCTGGCTTGGCCAACTTGACTACTCTGATGGAAGCTCTAGTGGTTGCTCAGAATCAGCCACTGAGTGTTCAAACTCAACCAACAAGGGCAAATGCTGAAGTTCCTACTATTCCTGTATCCGCCACTCCGGCTATTGTTCAAAATCGTACGCCTCAGGGTTATTCGTGGGGAATGCCAGAAAATTTTGCACCTGAAGGTTTCAATTTGGGCCCCCAAGATGCTCCAGTGGTTCAAAATGTTGTTACTCCGGCGCCTCCTGTGGTGCATACTGTTCCTGTTGTACCTCCTTCAGTGAATTTGGTTCCGTTTGTTAATGAAGATGTGTGTCGTCCTTTTCCTCCGCCGAGTGAATACTTGGGTCTTTATGACAGAATGGATGATTTCCAAGAGCAGTTTGATAGAATGCAAAGAGATATGAAGGCTCTTAGGGGAAAAGAGCTATTTGGGCAGAATGTGAAGGAGTTGTGTTTGGTCCCGAATGTTAAAGTTCCTGCTAAGTTCAAGGTCCTGGAATTTGAGAAGTACAAGGGCAACACTTGCCCTCGTGCTCACTTGGTGATGTACGTAAGGAGAATGTCTACCCATACTGATGATCAGCGTCTGTTGATTCACTTTTTCCAAGATAGTCTGACCGACGCAGTGTTGAAATGGTACATGAGTTTAGACAGCGCCAACATCCATACTTTTAATGATTTGGGAGAAGAATTCATTAAACAATACAAGTATAATGTGGACATGGTGCCTGACCATGACCATCTTAGGGCCATGGTTCAGAAAGACAGAGAATCGTTCAAAGAGTATGCACAGAGATGGCGCGAAGTGGCTTCACAAGTGATCCCTCCCATGGAGGAGAAGGAAATGACTAAAAATTTTCTGAAGACGCTGGGCGCCTTCTATTACGAAAGAATGGTAGCAAGTGCCCCAAGTGATTTTACAGAGATGGTAGGAATGGGTGTCCGCCTTGAAGAGGCAATAAGGGAAGGCCGTTTGATGAAGGGTGAAGGATCAGGAGGTATGAAAAAGCCAGCTTATGGGTTTACAAAGAAGAAAGACGGGGATACAAATGCTGTCATACAAGAGAGGAGAGTGAACGCTCCTAGAAGGAATTATCAGCGTCACTAGCAAGTTACCTCAGTTACTCCTGTTACGAATGCTGCTCCGACTACCGTTGCTTATCAAAGACAGTCCCAGCAGGGGAACGTGGGGAATAATCAGAGAAGGTAGAACTATGACCCTATTCCCATGAGCTATGCTGAGCTATTACCAGCATTGATCCAGAAGAAGTTGGTCCAGACACGACCACCTCCTGCCATACCATCACCATTGCCCTGGTATTACAAAGCAGACCAGACGTGTGCCTTTCATCAGGGAGAACTAGGGCATAGTGTTGAAAATTGTTATCCTTTAAGGAATGAAGTGCAAAGGTTGGTGAAGTATGGAATTCTATCTTTCAAAGACATGGGACCTAATATGAAAGGCAATACTCTACCCAAGCACGGTGGGGTGAATGCTGTAAATATGGTGGCCGGTTGTCCAGGCGACTTCCGGATTTTTGACATTAATCTGGTTAGAGGAGATTTAGTGAAGATGCACACAGAACTCTGTGAATTCAGTTATTATACGCATGACCATGCCGATTGTGTTGTTTGCAGTACAAACATACAGGGTTGCGAAAAGATAAAGGATGATTTGCAGGAGATGATGGATGAAGGTTTAATCCATATAATCAGGCCTAGGGCAGAATATGAAGAGGAAGTGAATATGGTTTTTGGATGTCCGGGTGAATTCATAATTTTTGATGTGGATCATTTGAATGAGGATCTCGTGCAGTTTCATGCTACCTTCTGCTGTACTGCTGGTCAGGTGGAACACCAATATGGGTCTTGCATAGTTTGCTGTCGAGACCCCCGAGGATGTTCTATTGTGAGGGAGGGTGTTCAGTTGCTGTTAGACAATGGAACTATCAAGATCACAGGTCCGAGAGATGAATATCATGAGATTGATATGGTTGAAGTTTGTTTAATGGAAGAAGAGTCAGAGGAAGAGTACGCCTCCGCAGATGAGTATTTCTCTTCAAACGAATATTTGTTTTCTGGAAATGACCTTTTGATGGCTGGTTGTGTTAAGGAAGGGGTAAACGTCATTGTACCTTGTTTTGGTGCACCCGCTCATCTTGAAGTGGAGTAACATAGCAAACCAGCTGTTATCCCATTGGTAATCAGTCTTCCAGGTCCTATTCCCTATAAATCAGATAAGGTTGTGCCTTACAAATACAACTCTACAATCTTAGAAGATGGGGTGGAAGTTCCCATCCAGCCAATGCCTGATGTTGGAAATATAGCTGAAAATAGAAGGGTGACCCGTAGCGGTCGTGTGTTTGCGCCGGTTGTTCGAAAAGATGTTGTTGCTGGAATGAAGATTGCTGAGAATGATGAGCCTAAGAAGGCTACAGGAGAGACCAGTGGGGCCACATTAGAGAAAGAAGAGGATGATATCTTGAAGATAATTAAGATGAGCAACTACAAAATTGTAGATCAGCTACTACAGACTCCTTCAAAGATATATATCCTAGCTTTATTGATGAATTCCTCTGCTCATAGAGAATCACTGATGAGATTACTAGACCAAGCTTTCATGGAGAGTGACATGCCATTAGATCAATTCAGCAACGTAATTGGAAATATTACGTCATGTAACAACTTAAGTTTCTGCGATGATGAGTTACCAGATGAAGGGAGGAATCACAACCTGGCCCTCCACATATCTATGAACTACAAGAATGATTCGTTGTCCAATGTGCTAATTGATAACGGATCTGCGTTGAATGTTATACCAAGGATTACCCTCATGAAGTTGAAATATCAAGGAACGCCTATGCGCCCGAGTGGCATCATTGTGAAGGCTTTTGATGGGTCGAGGAAATCTGTCATCGGTGAAGTGGACTTGCCCATCCATATAGGATCACATTTGTTCTTGATAACCTTTTAGGTCATGGACATTATTCCCACATATAGTTGTTTGCTAGGACGACCGTGGATACACGAAGCAGGGGCCGTCACTTCAACTTTGCATCAGAAGCTAAAGTTTGTGCGTGAAGGGAAGGTAGTGATCATAAATGGGGAGCAAGCATTGTTGATATCCCATTTATCCTCTTTCAGTATCGTAGAAGCAGATGAGGCTGCTGTTGGAACCCAGTTCCAAGCCTTATCCATTGAAAACATAAGGAGGAATTAGAATTTTATGGTTTCCCTGAAGGACGCGCAACAGGTTGTGCGCAATGGTCATAATTCAGTTTGGGGACGACTTGTGGATCCACCCGCGAACAAGAACATAGCTGGTTTGGGTTTCTCTTCGAGGAATGGCAAAGGAGAAATTTTGAAGTCAAAGTCTTCTGTGAACGGTTATCATGATGTTTTCCGCAGCGGAGGCTATCTCCATCCAATTGGTTCTGGAATTAATGTTGTTGAAGAGGATGAAGCAGGGCAGGAAGTACTGAATTATGTGACGCATGGAGTCCGAGTTCAGAACTGGGTCACCATCGATGTTCCTTCTTGCATACATATTTCAAAGTAATTTGTTTTGTTAATTTGTTTCTTTTGAAAAGCTTTCTCTCTTCCTAAGGTGGAAGTATTAATGTTGTAGGGCTTATCTGTTTGCTATAACTTTTAAGATCATTAATAAAAGTTGTCTTTGCTTCCAAAATTATGTCTTTTATTTTCTGCTTTTTTTCTTGGGAAATGGTAGTAATAAAAAACCTTAATAAATAAATAATAACTGAAAATCAATTTGCGTAATCACTTGTTATATGTGTCAGTTTCTAAAAGCAATCATAAATCACATGTGCAGATTAATTAAAAAACTCGTTGAATACAATGACCCTGCACCTTCTCCCAACATTGAATGTCATGTGTTTCGGGCTGAAGAAGAAGATTATGATGAGATTCTAGAAGAGGTCTCACGGTTTCTTGAGCACGAGGAAAATACCATTCAGCCATATAAGGAGCCTTTGGAAGTGATTAATTTGGGTTCAGAAGAAGATTTGAAGGAAGTCAAGTTTGGAGCATCGTTACATCCTGATGTAAAGAGCGGGTTAATTGAGCTACTGAAAGAGTATGTGGATATTTTTTCTTAGTCTTATCAAGATATTCCTGGTCTAGATACAGACATTGTCGAGCATCGTTTGCCGTTGAAGACAGAGTGTCTTCCAGTTAAACAAAAGTTGAGAAGAACTCACCCGGATATGGCAGTAAAGATCAAAGAGGAGGTCCTAAAGCAGATTAATGCTGGTTTTCTTGTGACATCAGTGTATCCTCAATGGATTGCCAATATTTTCCCAGTACCGAAAAAAGACGGAAAAGTCTGCATGTGCGTAGATTACAGAGATCTAAATAAAGCTATTCCAAGAGATGATTTTCCATTGCCTCACATTGACATGTTAGTGGACAGCACTGAGAAATTCAAAGTATTCTCGTTCATGGACGGATTTTCCAGGTATAATCCAATAAGAATGGCTCCAGAGGACATGGAAAAAACAACATTTATCACACCCTGGGGAACATTCTGTTACAGAGTGATGCCCTTCGGGTTGAAGAACGCTGGTGCAACGTACCAGAGGGCTATGACAACCCTATTCCATGATCTGATGCACAAAGAAATCAAAGTATATGTTGATGATATGATTGCCAAATCCCAAACTGAAGAAGGGCATATAGAAGATTTGTTGAAGTTGTTTCAGCTTTTGAAGAAGTATCGTCTCCGCTTGAATCCAAATAAATGCACCTTTGGTGTTCAATCGGGGAAGTTGTTGGGTTTCATTGTTAGCCAGAAAGGAATTGAAATTGACCCTGATAAAGTCAAAGCAATACAAGAAATTCCAGCACCAAGAACTGAAAAGCAAGTCCGAAGTTTCCTCGGGCGTTTGAATTATATTTCCAGATTCATTTCCCACATGACTGCAAACATGCGAACCGATCTTTAAGTTATTAAAGAAAGATCAAGGTTGTGTATGGACGGATGATTTCCAAAGGGCATTTGAGAGTATTAAATAATATCTTCTTAAACATCCTATCTTGCTCCCTCCCGTAGAAGGAAGACCGTTGATTATGTATCTAACAGTGTTAGATAAATCCATGGTTTGTATTCTGGGACAACCGGATGAAACAAGGAAGAAAGAATTCGCCATTTATTATCTTAGCAAAAAGTTCACTGATTGTGAGTCGCGGTATTCCATGCTAGAAAAGACATGTTGCACTTTGGCCTGGGCGGAAAAGCGTTTGCGGCAGTATATGTTGAATCATACCACTTGGTTGATCTCCAAAATGGATCCAATCAAGTATATTTTTGAAAAGCCTGCTTTTACTGGAAGAATTTCCTGTTGGAAGATGTTGTTATCTGAATATGATATCGAATACCGCACTCAAAAGGCTATTAAAAGTAGTGTGTTGGCAGATTACCTTGCTCACCAGCCGGTGGAATATCATCAGTCTGTAGAGTATGAATTCCCCGATGAGGATGTGATGTTCCTGAAAGTAAAAGATTGTGATGAACCATTGCCTGAGGAAGGCCCTAAACCTGAATCTCGTTGGAGTATGATTTTTGATGGAGCAATGAATGCCTATGGTAAAGGAATTGGTGTTGTGATTGTCACTCCTCATGGATCACATATTCCTTTTACTGTGAGGTTAACATTTGATTGCACTAATAATATGGCAGAATATGAGGCTTGCATCATGGGTCTTGAGGAAGCTATTGATCTTAGAATCAAGATTCTGGAGGTGTATGGTGATTCAACTTTGGTAATAAATCAGATTAAAGGAGAATGGGATACTCGTCACCCTGGCTTGATCCCTTACAAAGATTATGCTAGAAGATTATTACCTTTCTTCAATAAAGTTGAATTCCATCACATCCCTAGAGATGAAAATCAGATGGCGGATGCTCTGGAAACTCTGGCTTCCATGTACCAAGTGAATACTTGGAATGATATACCCCGAATTATAGTTCGACGGCTAGATAGACCCGCTCATGTGTTTGCAACAGAGGAGGTAGCAGATGAGAAACCTTGGTATTTGATATCAAGCATTTTCTTCAGACTCAGGAATACCCGATTGGTGCGTCGAGGAAGGATAGAAAGACACTGAGAAGATTGGCAGGAAGTTTCTTCCTCAGTGAAAATTTGTTATACAAGAGAAATTATGACATGGTCTTGCTCAGATGCGTGGATAGACACGAAGCAGACATGTTAATGCATGAGATTCATGAAGGTTCATTTGGAACTCATGGTAATGGACATTCGATGGATAAAAAGATGCTAAGGGCAGGTTACTATTGGTTGACAATGGAATCCGACTGTTACAAATTTGCAAAGAAGTGCCATAAATTCCAGATTTATGCAGATAAGATCCATGTGCCTATGACACTTCTCAATGTGATTTCCTCCCCATGGCCTTTCTCTATGTGGGGTATTGACATGATCGGGATGATAGAACCCAAAGCTTCGAATGGAAACTGTTTCATCTTGGTGGCAATTGACTACTTTACCAAATGGGTAGAGGCTGCTTCATATGCCAATGTTACCAAACAACTGGTTGTGCGCTTCATCAAAAATAATCTTATATCCCGGTATGGTGTGTCAAGCAGAATCATCACTGACAATGGCTCGAATTTGAACAACAAGATGATGACAGAACTATGTGAAGAATTTAAGATTGCCCATCACAATTCATCTCCATACAGGCCAAAGATGAATGGGGCTGTTGAAGCTAGTAATAAGAATATCAAGAGAATTATCCAGAAAATGGTTGTCACTTATAAGGATTGGCATGAAATTCTCCCTTTTGCTCTGCATGGATATCGAACATCTGTTCGCACTTCAAAAGGAGTAACCCCGTTCTCCCTGGTATATGGAATGGAAGTTGTACTCCTTGTCGAGGTAGAGATTCCATCGTTGTGTATGATAATGGAAGCCAATTTGACGGAGGCTGAATGGGTCCATAATAGGTTTGACCAATTGAATTTGACTGAAGAGAAGAGAATGACAACTCTATGTCATGGGTAGTTATATCAGAAAAGAATGAAGAAAGCATTTGATAAAAAGGTCAGACCTCGTGAATTCAGAGAAGGAGACCTCGTGCTTAGGAAGATCATGTCTTTCAACACTGATTCTAGGGGCAAGTGGACTCCCAATTTTGAAGGCCCGTATGTTGTCAAGAAAGCCTTCTCTGGTGGTGCATTAATTCTTGAAACTATGGATGGCGAGGAGTTCCCACGTCCCATGAATGCTGACGCAGTCAAGAAATACTTCGCCTAAAAGAAATAAAAGAAGAACTCACTAAGTTGAAAACGCGGAAGGGTGGCTTAGGTAAAAAGGAGCGTCTCGGTAGGCCGAAAACCCGAAAGGGCGGCCTAGGCAAAAATTAGAGACATAAACAAAATAAATTTCCTGCTAAGTTGAAAACCTGCAAGGGAATCTTAGGAAAAAGTTAGGGATTTTCTTGGAAAGTAACTACGTCATACAAGACTTAATCGTTGAAGAAACAATCTTCCGGATCCTCACCATACTTCAACAAAAGCTGCTGCTCAGGATTTCAAAAGTTGTTAGGGGGAATAGTGGTCATTGTATCTCAATGTATCTTTTCCATTATGTATTACCATTTCCCAAACTTTGTAATCATCCATGGAGTCTCGCCATTCGCAGACTACCATTCTATTAATGAAATTCAAGCTTTTGCCCAATTCTTTGTGTTCTTATTTTTATTTAGCTTGCAAAGACTCCATTTATTACTGATAATAACTTTTAAAGCAAAAAGATTAAAACACAAAATTGATTTTTCAAAAAAAGAGATCTTTTACAATTCAATTTACTTTGGGATTTGTGATGAAACAATGACAACAAGAATGGTAATCCCAAGAATGAACGAACTCTGGTTGTTCTACGAAGATTTACTCCCTTTATGAAGGTTTTCTCAGGCTATTTTGCTGGTATGTGCGTGATCTTTGTATATTTCTCAGACGGTTAAGGATAGTATCAGTGGGTGTAAGGTACATTATTGGGTTTGTAATCCCATTATCCCCAACCAAGTCTTGGTTCGCTTTTAATTTTGGGTTTGCATGATCGGAAGCCTCCATCCCAGATCCCCAATAAAGTCTCCCCTCATATGATGAAAGGTTTTATTCCCTTGGTGTGCTAAGATGCCGCTCTTTTTGCAAAATTGGCACTAGTGTTGACTTCTTGATTTCCCGGGAAGGTTATCCCAGGGCATCTCTTGTTGGAATGGGTGTTCGTGTTGAAAATTTTCAATCCGCAGTTTTTTATCAAGGGAGGTAGACTTGAGTTCCCCAATGAGGTTTGGTTGTGTCGGCATCAGTCTGCTTTATTTGAGGCTGGTCTTGCAATCTCCAGTAGGCGTGTTAGTTTTGTAAAACTGTTTCTTCGATGAAACCGGAAGAATGATGTTCTATCCCAGTATCTATTTGATTTGGCTACATCCGGATTATGTTTCTCCTCAGTAAAGTTAAGGCAGGAAATAGGTTTGGTTTCCGCAGTTGGTTTTACCTTTCTTGGAATGATCTTTCTGGTTGAAGTTTACCCCAATGTTGTTAGTACCTGAGGCGGTTTTGTTTATTCGTACTGATCATGTATCCTTTTACCAGCATATGCATGATATCACTCATACATTCATATATACATCATGCATTGCTGAAAATCATCGTTCATTGACATTGTGTTCTGATCTTCCTGCAGCGCTCTTGACTTAGTTGAATTTGGTTTTCCCTCTTGAGTTTATTTCTCAAAGGATGTATCTTCATTGGCCGTCTTGCTCTAGTTTATTTCTGAATTGGATTTGTGGTTGCATGACGATATTATTTACTTTGGATTTCTGAGAACTTTGAGTTTTGGTTTGTGCATTTATTTTGCACGGGAAGAACTTTATCTCCTCAGCAGGAATATCGTGGTATTTCCCCGGGAAGTCATGTTTCTATCCCCGGAAAATCATTTCTCTCTGCAATTCCCCATGACAATGATTAAAAGGTCTCTTTATTTGAGACAGCTTATGTTTGATCTTTCCCAGGCGGATTTTCTTGGTTAAAAAAGAAGTTGAGACACGTTCTAGGTAAACGCCAAAATTTTGGGATAACTTGATATATTTTCTCTTTCTACCTTCAGTGAAAGTTGGTAGACCATCGGCAGTGGACGTCGGTATTTGTTATCTTTTTTGCTATCTTCAGTGAATGTTGATAGTTTATCGTCAGTGAACGGCGGTGATATGATATATTTTCTATTTCTACCTTCAGTGAAAGTTGGTAGACCATCGGCAGTGGACGTCGGTGTTTGTTATGTTTTTTTCTATCTTCAGTGAACGTTGATAGTTTATCGTCAGTGAATGATGGTGATATGATATATTTTCCCTTTCTACCTTCCGTGATTGTTGGTAGTACATCGGCAGTGAACGTCGGTGTTTGTTACCTTTTTTTCTATCTTCAGTGCATGTTGATAGTTTATCATCAGTGAACGGAGATAATATGATAGGAATTATCCTTCTACCTTAAGTGAAAGTTGGTAGACCATCGGTGGTGAACGTCGATGTTTGTTATCTTTCTCTCTGCCTTCAGTAAACGTTGGTAGCTTCGCCTTCGGTAGAAGTTGGTGTGTCCTTTGACCATCCTACCATCCTCTCTGATTCAGTTCTTTTGATCCACCAGCGATTTATTTTTCTGGTGGGGGTGCTCCTTTGTTTCTTTAACATTGTTACATCCCCAATGTTATCTTTGCGTCTCTTTGGTAATGTTCATATGCATTCATACGCATAAGCATTTGCATGGCATCTTAGGGCCAAGAATAGGATTTGTTTTATATTTAAGTATCTTCGATCGCGTTGACACAAAGATTTTTTTTAACCTTCGTATCTCTGGATAGAAGAAACTTAAATAAGGGCAGCTGTTGTACCCCAATTTGTGCCCCTAAGATCCCTTCATCATACCATTTTGTTTCAATCACAACAAGATCACATTAAGGCTTTTTGGTTTTTCTCCCTATCTTTAGCCTTGCTCTTTTGAGGAGTTACCAAGCACCTTGACTTGTTTTCTTTTGTGATCATGGATATATTTCTTTGATTTTCTCTCTAATTAACAAAATACAATATTGGTTTGTCTTACTTGTTAATAATGTAGGTAAAGGCAATGAGGTTTAGCAAGTTGCTTCATGTGTTCATGAGTTTATTTCCATGCCCTAGTCAATATCTTGAGAAATTCAAAACTCACCATTGAAGTTATTTTGGAAGAATTGGTATGTAAGTGGTTTGGTGGCCATGAGTCCTCATCATCATCCTCAACAATTTATATTCATAAAGGAAGAATATTGGCACAAAAAGTTTGTTCAAACTTGGCAAAGTTCCTGAGAGCATTATCTTGATCTAGAAGCTAGGGTTTTGGACTTCAAAGGAGCATCTCTTGCTACCCGTTTGGTATTTTTGAGTGATTCCAAAAATATCCTTCTCTTCAAAGAGTTACCAACAAATCAGTTCAAAAGTTCCAAGGAGTTTTCATGTGGAAGGAACTTGGTGAAGAAGAAAGATTATAAGTCACCCAGATGAATCCCCAATTTTCCCTATGTGAATTCAAATGGTCATAACTTGGTCAATTTTTATCACCTTGAGCCCATTCGTTCTTCATTGATTATCTTAAGGATGTATACTTCATGCCTTCTTTTATGGGCAAAGTGAGGAAATGGATGGAAGTTGCCTTAAGAATGAAAAAGATTATAGGTCATTTCATGATTTTTGGCCAACTTCAACAAGTCATAACTTGCTCAATTTTTGGAGATTTTGAGTGGTTAAAATTGCAAAATGTCATTCAAGATATCTAATTCATTCCATCGTTTTTGTCCAAGAGCAAATTCTAAGTGGAAGGCCATGTTTGGATGCAAATGATTATAGGTCATTTTTAAAGAAGAATTTGAAACATTTCTAAGTATGGAAAGTCAACTCCTTTTCTTCAACTTTGACTCCATGTAACTTTCAGCACAAGCATCCATTTGATACCATTCTTTTTCAATTGCAAAGCTTGTAACCTCATCTTTCCAAAGCATCAAGAATTATGCCCTAAGACCCCTTGAGGTGGAAATGCCATGGATTTGAATTTGGTAGTTTGAAACTGAATTTTATACAAAGTCAGAATTTTGAAATCTTTGTTTTGCTTTCTAATCACAAGATTTCCACGCGTTTTTGTTTCTAATCATGTTTAGCAAATTTCCAGAAGTGATAAGCATCATAAAACGCACGATTTGGCTGAGTTTTGATCAAGTTTGAGTCACACTTTCTTCATGATGCAAACCCATACGAATTCCCTCCAAAACGCATCATTTGCTATTTCTTTTGATCCCATTTGCTTCCCTATAAATAGAGGGTCATCCCCCATTCAATTTCCCAAGCTTAGATAACCAGAATCACTCTGCCAAACTTGCTTCACAACCCAAAATTCAGCAACTTCGAATTCTATTCTCAAGCCTTTTTCAATCCATTTTTCCCTCAATTCACCTTCCTTGATCTTCTATGGAGCTAACCATATAATTACATTCAAGAATCGTGCCCTATATTGCTCCATATAAGTCCAGTTCCAGAGCTTTGCAACTCAACTTCAATAGGTAGATTCCTTCATCAATTCTTCAAAACTTTGATATCACTGTAATGCTCTCATTGCTCGGGTTCTAGTCGCAACACTTACTTTCATCTGGAAACTAGTTTTGACCATGAAATTTCAAATCCCTTTTCAAAACTTTCTTTCCAAATTGCTTGAGTTACAGTTTATATAAATTGGGCGCGAGGGTGTGGTTGTCTTCATCTTGAAGAGATGAAGCGAATAACATAGGTCTGAGCTTCTGATTTTACAGTTTGAGAGACCTGCAATTCGTGATGGCTGGAGGTTGAAGATGACCAACTTGTCGTCTTCTGACCAATGAAGGCGCGCCATCTGTATTTTTCAAATTCTGATTATATTATTGATTCTGTACATTATTCATTAAAGACCATGATATGCACAGCGCGCCAGATCCCTTGGATTTGATTACTAACGCGTTTTGACTCTCATCCAATGGTCCACATCTTTTATTTTTATTTTATTTTTCTGATTTTTATATTTTAATTGTTTTAAATTTCAAAAATCATAGAAAATTATTTTTAATCCAAAAAAATATGAAAAAATTATGAAAAATATTTTTGATTATTCTCTTTTTTTATTTTTATTTTTTCACAATTTAATTTTGTGTTTTGGTAATTTTTATGAATTTCAAACTTATTTGATTTGTTTAAAATGTTTAAAAATATTTTTATACATTTTTAAATTCTGAAAAAAATTATGGAATGATTCAATGATATTGTGACAAATATTGGTGACCCTATTTTATTTTTGTTTCTGACTTTAATATTTTTTTCTATTTTTTACTATTTTAACCATTTATTTTAATTTTTAAAAATTCCCAAAAATTTTATAAAAATACTTGGCCTCTTTTCTGATTTTTCTATGGTCTTATTTTCTATTTCTTGATTAATTTGAATATAATTGATATTTTCCTCATTATTTTCTTTTTTTTTTATATTTTTAAACCTTTTAATGTATATATTAATTATATTATTATTTTGTGATTATTTTCTGGCTGTCTTGGGTTGATTTTTTGATCATGGCTTTATTAACATCATTTGATCCATGGTGTTGAGTTTAACTCCACAAAAAATCAATGAATGATTTTAATAATAGTTTGATTAAATATTAATTCAAATGTGGTTTTTCTTTTTTACCCTAATTCCTCTTCATCTCATCCCCTTATCATTGCACTAAGTGTTGTTGGAGCATGATCTCTATATCATGTCTTAAAACAAATGGTGCATAAATTGCTATTGACCGGCCTCAAAATAGGTGCGACTTCTATATAAGTCCACTTACGATTGCTTAACATAGCGCTAAATTTTGTCCCGATTCGAATAAATGATCATTCGTGGCCCAAACTTATGATTGCAAGCCCAAGTATGTTAATTTGATCTCTTCGATCCAATAACCTTGAGATTTATTGTGTGGAGGCTTTGGTTCTACCAATCCTCCAATGGATCTACAACACTTTTGGTCAACGCGGATCACTTAAACATCGTTGTTTATTAAATGGTACTTATGAGAATTCTAAATGGATGATATACTTGACAACAAGAAAATGCGACTTGTTGTGTGGAGGCTTTGGTTCTACCAATCCTCTAATGAGTTCCAAATGCAAGTTTCAAGATGGTCATCCAACTAACCACTAATTATTGACTTGTTTATTTTATGCTTTTATTCTTTTATGCTTTATGTACCATTTATTTTTTTAGTATTTTTCATTTCATGCCATTTTTATCTTTGCTCATTTGAGCATTTATCTTCTTGTCATTTTTACTTTGCTCACTTGAGCTTTTCTTTTTCTTTTCTTAAGATACTTAATAATCAACTTAAACCCAAAAAAAAAAGCTTTTAATGGTACTTGGACTACTTGGTTACTATCCATGGCATTATGGAGCATGGGACTTTTTCTTGGACTTAGGATTAGAAACCTTGGCCTATCTTGGAGACCTTGTGATCTTATCTGATTATTTTGTCTGGAGCTCTTGAGGTTTATCTCAGGACATTGGGTTGTTTGTTTGTTTTTGTGTGCAGGTTTTTATGATTACATCCTTTGTTTGTAATCTGGAATTCACCCGTATACAGCCGTTACTCTGCCCAATTTTTATGAAGACTTAATGCACTTGAAGAGGTCTAGTATATTTGCTTGCTTGGTTCCAATCCAAAGAATGAGAATTCTATCTTGGCTCATAATGTCAAGTTTTGGCTCCTCGTTGGTTAGATGGTTCTTATCTTTAGCTTTTACCTTATGCTTTAGGATAGTCTCTTCTTCTCCTCCCACCTTCTTTAATTTCAAAAATCTTCTCCCTCCTTTTGAAAACTCTTCTTGTTTTGAAATTTAAACCACTTTCATAATAAACTTGGACTTAGGTCCATGCATTTTCAAAATATTTTCATAAATAAACACAATCAATTTAATAATACCTTGACATTTTTGTGAGAAGACTAAAAGTCAAATAATCTCATTTCAAACTATTTTGCCACTTTGGCTTTTATTTTAAAACTTTTCTCAAAAGGTTAGACTCTTCTCAATCCTTGTAGTGATGCAAACAAATATACTTCTACAATATGTAGTAAAGTGAGATATTTTCCACTTGGGTGTTGAGTGAGGCATTGCTGACTTTAAGATCCAAGCCATATCCTCCACTTTGAGATGATGCAAATTCTCCTTTCTCGTGATGGTGGGTAGTAAGTATGCTTTCCACACGGACAATGACGATGATGTCTTATCTCTTAAAATTAACCAACACACTTGTGTTTCAAATTTTTAAAAGAGGAACTATGTGTAACCTGATCCCCTATTGCACGAAAGGTGGTACGTAGGCACTAAAGGTTCGCAATCGCAGAGGGTGCAAAAATCATAAAAAATACTTCTCTTCTCACCTCCACCATCCATTTTATATACAACACATTTTATATAGCCAAAATATACAGATTTTTCAACCCCCTTACCTTGAATCTTTCCCCCTCTTTTTGGGTTATTCGCTCTTTTCCCATTCCTTTGGAAACAATAAAGCGCTGTGGCGATTTTTATTTTTGATTTGTATAAAGTCTAGTCAATCCAATGGCTTAGTCTTGAACATTTATACCTCTACAGACACATATTATCTTGAGTCAATACGTACTGGGCTAACATCCTGCATGAGTCGACGCGTAATCCCTTTGTATCGACTCATACTGAGTTTGTAACACCGTATATATTGATGCATGCTCCTTCATCTCGACTCATCCTGAGTCCAAAAACCCGCATGTATCGATGCCTGGCCTTTGAGGTCGACTTATACTGTTCTGTCATGAGAAATTTCTGCAATTTCACTATGTTTTCACTGCGATTTCCCTGCCTTAGGCCCTAAAAACATCCTCTAATCATAGGTAATAATCAATTATAATAATCCTATGTTTCTACATCAACTATACAACATTAGGGCATCATTATTCATCTCTAAATCATTGATCCTCATCAAACAACAATATATAATTCAATCATAAACAAAACAACCTTTCACATCTAATCCCACATAATACTCATCATAAACCCTATTATAGAGTTAGAACCCCACCCTTACCTTGGATTGAAGGATGCTCTATAACTTTTCCGGTTGAATTTCGTTCTGGCTCTTCTCCTTCTTTTTTGCAACTTTCACGTTCTCTTTCTCTTCCTCCAACCCTTATTTCCTTCTCTTCTTACTGCTACTTATTTTTCATATTAATTCTAAATAACTAATATAATAACCCTATAATTCTCATTATGTCTTAATGGGCTTAAAACTCCTACACCCCCTTTCTACTACTTCTAGTCCTTAAAATAAGCCCACATCAAATAATATTATTATTCTAATATTATTCCACAACTTAATAGAATAAATAAATTCAATAACAATAGCACATCAACTATCATCATAACACAACTTCAAAAATATTCCAAAAATAGTTTAATTAAATGACGTGCGTTACAACTCTCCCCCCACTTAGAATATTTTCGTCCTCGAAAATTTACCTTAGTCAAATAACTCAGGATAGGAGTCCCGCATCTTGCTTTCCAACTCCCAAGTCATGCTTTCTCCGGCAGCTCCTAGCTAAACCACTTTAACCAAAGCAATCTCTTTGCCCCTCAGAGTCTTTATTTCACGATCCGTGATTCGTACAGGCATCGTCTCCACAGTAAGGTTATCCCGTACTTGCACATCATCCATATGAATCACATGAGATGGATCTGAAATACACTTCCAGAGTTGCGACATATTAAACACGTCATGAAAATTCGAAAGATTAGGCGGTAAAGCCACTCTATAAGCAACATTCCCAACTCTCTCTGAAATCTGATATAGACCAATAAAACGAGAAGTGGGCTTCTTATACTTCAATGCTCGCCCAACACCAGTTACAGATGTAACTCTCAAAAACACATGGTCACCAAATTGAAATTCCAAATCCTTCCTTCGCTTATCATGATAGCTTTTCTGTCTACTCTGGGAAGCTTTAATCTTTTCTCTAATCAACTTCACCTTCTCAGTAGTCTCACGAACAAGTTCAGGTCCAAGGACTACACTTTCTCCATATTCATGCCAACATAAATGAGTTCTACATCTTCGACCATACAACGTTTCAAAAGGTGTCATACCAATACTAGAATGGTAACTGTTATTATAAGTGAACTCTATCAATGGAAGATAACTATCCCACGAACCTCCCTGCTCAAGAACACATGCCCTCAGCAAATCTTCCAATGATTGAATAGTCCGTTTAGTCTGACCAGCTATCTGAGGATGATACGCTGAACTCAACCTCAACTTGGAACCCAACGCTTCTTGCAAACTCTTCCAAAAATCATAAGTAAATCTTGGATCTCTATCTGACACAATGCACAAAGGAACACCATGCAACTTCACAATCACACTAATGTAAATCTCAGCCAACTTCGACACTGGAAAACTGATGTTAATAGGAATAAAATGGGCCAACTTTGTAAGCCTATCAATAATAGCCCAAATTGAATCATGTCCTCTTAAAGTATTAGGTAACCCCATCACAAAGTCCATCGAAATGCTATCCCATTTCCATTCTGGAACTTCTAACGGTTGCATCAACCTTGCAGGCTTCTGATGTTCAACTTTCGACTTCTGACAAGTCAAACATGCATACACAAACCGAGCCACATCACTCTTCATCCCAGGCCATCAAAACAAACCTTTTAAATCTTGATACATCTTTGTAGCTCCTGGATGAATACTCATCTTACTTCTATGACTCTCTTCAAGTATCACTTTCTTCATCTCTGCATCATCAGGAATACAAATCCGATTACGGAATCTCAACACACCTTGCGTATCTAGCTTAAAATCACTATTCTCAAACTGATCGATTCCAACCATCGAATCTACCAGTTTCACATCCAACTTCTAAGCTTCTCTGATACTGTCTAGAAATTCATTATTAATCTTCAACATACCCAACACAACACTCTGTGGTGTCACCTTGCAAACTAAGATCATATCTCTGAACTGTTCAATTAATTCCAACTCTTTAACCATCATCGCCGACATATGTAAAGTCTTCTGACTCAATGCATCAGCTACCACATTCGCTTTTCCTGGATGATAATTCAAACTGAAATCATAATCCTTTAACAATTCCAACCATGTTTGTTTCCTCGTATTCAACTCTTTCTGATTGAATAAATACTTTAAGCTCTTATGGTCACTAAACACTTCAAATCTAGAACCATAAAGATAATGCCTCCAAATCTTCAACACAAAAACAACTGCAGCAAGCTCTAAATCATGCGTAGGATAGTTCTTCTCATGAGTCCTCAAATGCCTTGACGCATAAGCAACTACCTTATCATTCTGCATAAGCACACCTCCTAAACCCATCTTAGAAGCATCACAATATACCACAAAAGGTTCTCTTGGATTAGGCAATGTCAAAATCGGAGCCGACGTCAATCTCTTCTTCAATTCCGTAAAACTTTCTTCACACTGAACATGCCACACAAAAGCTCTACCTTTACAAGTCAACTTAGTCAACGGAAGTGCCAACTTAGAAAAACCTTCGATAAACCTTCTATAGTAACCAGCTAATCCCAAAAAGCTCCTAATCTCAGTAGGTGACTTCGGAGTTTCCCATTGCAACACAACATCAATCTTCGATGGATCTAGAGAAATGCCACTACCTGAGATCACATGACCAAGAAAACTAACCTCCTTTAACCAGAATTCACATTTAGACAGCTTTGCATACTGTGATACGGTGGGAGAACTGACTGTGGTTTTACGTTTGTTTTCGCAAATGTTTCGGTTGAGCAAGAGTCGCCACCGACTTTTTATTTTATCCTAAGGAAAGGTTTAAAAAGCACAGCAAAAACCTTTTGAGATATTTTCTTGGGTTCGGGGAGTAGATTATAGAAAGGGAAGGTATTAGCACCCTTTCTATCCATGGTTATCCATGGGCTCTTAGGTACTTGCTTAGATCAAATTGCCTTGGTTTTTAATTGTTTGAAATGGTGCTTTGTGTGTGGTTTTGAAAATGTTTTGAAAAAGATGCCTTGTCTAGGCTACCCTTGTAACAATTCTTTACTCGAATGTTTTACAAAAGGTGTTTGTCTTTTTGAAAAGATGTTTCAAGGTTTTTGAAAGTTTTTTTTGAAAGTGTGATTTTGAAAAATAGGCAAGTGTTTTTGATTTGCAAGTTGACAAGTACTTAAGAGTTATCTACCCTAAAGTTCTCAAAGATTTTTGCTATGCTTTAACCCTTTTAACAATTTTTGTTCCACCATTGCATTTGGTGGACAATCTTGTGTTAGGATGTGAAAGGGACGGGCGCGGGTCATCGTTTAGACCATAGTTGCAATGGTGTTAAGTATCTTTGGGCAATTTTTCCTTGAAAGGGACTTGATCATTTTAGGCAACTTTTCGAAAGCGTCATCGATGGACTATGATCATTTGAATTGTTTGCTTTGTTTTTGCCCAAAGAGACCTAACATGCAATATGGCCCATTTATTGAAGGCAACAAGTGGAATACCCTAGGGTGCAAGTGTGATATGTGTTGTCCATTTTCATGTTTGATTATCTTGAAATTAGGTCAAACTATTTTGGTTCTTTTTATTTGCATACAAACCCTAATTCTAGCATGGTATATTTAGAAAGCGTTAAAGTGCGAAAAGTAAAGCTCCTACACTATTACAACACAATATGGGAAGGGGGGTACAAAATGTTCAAATGGGGAGATATTTAGACAAGGAATTTAAACCTAGCTATTACATCAATTTGGAATTTATTTACAAGACATTTAATTGCACAAATTAAATAAAAATAAAATAAATATGCAAAATGTAAAAAGGGTTTTTATATGTATGGAAAAAGGTATTTTTATGTTAAATAAAATAAAAAATGAAAAGTATTATTTTTTTGGAGTTTTTGTGTTTTAAGGGCAAAACCCTAATTTCTTAAATAAAGGGTATTATTTATTTAATATATACTAATATTTATCAATTATATATGAAAAAATAAAAATGAAGTATATTTGTCAAAATGGTATTTTTACTATTAAATGTTAATAAAAAATAAAAATGTATATATTTTTGTATTATTTTACTAAATATTCTAATAAACATATATATATATATATATATATATATATATATATATATATATATATATATATATATATATATATATATATATATATATATATATATATATATATATATATATATATATATATATATATATATATATATATATATATATATATATATATATATATATATATATATATATATATATATATATATATATATATATATATATATATATATATATATATATATATATATATATATATATATATATATATATATATATATATGTATTAATTTCTAAATATGTATTATATATATATAAATAATAATATTTAATATTTATAAAAAAGTATATTTTATACAAAATATTTTAAGAAGATAAAACAAAATAAAAATGAAAATAAAATGTGTTTACATTATTTGTTAGTATTTTAAATAAAAAAGTGTTTATTTATTTATTTATGTACAAATAACTAATCTAAACAAATAAATACCTAAAAAATTCAAAAATGGTTTAAAAAATTATTTTATATTTTTAATATCATGAGGAAAAATAAATAAGTCAGGAATAAAAAACAAAAGTCAAAAAAATATGAAAATAAGCCAAAAGGGCCTAGGGGGTGTCAAAGTAACAAAAGGGTGTAAAAAGAAATGTCAACACAAGCCCAGCCCACGAAGTCTTTCTTCAACCTCCAGACTTCTGTTTGAACAAAAAACACGCGCCTCTTTCTTCCATTGCAAGGTCCTGATTCTTTGAGTTTTAGCAAAAACTTACAACATCAAAAATGTTAAGCATCTTCTCACGAATTCACACATATAAAGAACATGGTTTAACTCTCAGAAATGAGAGAGAATTTCTTCTCCCCCAATTCTTAACCTAATATTTATTCCAAGTTCAGACATCAAATTCTCTAAGCATACATAATATAAATGAAATCTAATCACATGGGCATGTTCAGGGCTATGAATTTGACATGTTTTCTTAACAAACCTAAAGTTAACCATGCCTGGATAGAGAGATTCGTGTTCATGAACTTACCTGTTCAGCTGAAGTTGTATCTGATGATTGAGGTACTTCCAGAGCAAGGTGATGATTGGTACAACTTCCTTGATGTCCAGGGATGCTATTCCAAGCTTTACTTTGTCTTAAAACCCTTTGAATCGAGCTATGGAACTTCAACTGCAAAACAAGAAAATGAAAATGGTGATCCTGCCTGGGAGTGTTACAGGTCGTGTTTGAGGTTTTGATTAGCTTCAAGGGATGTTATGGGATGTATTTGAGGTGGTTTTAGCAATAGTGCATGGAAGGGATGAGAGTTGGAACTCAAACTGCAGCAAATGCTCTGTTTGGGCAGTTTGAGGGTGATTCTGGGAATGGGGAGGTATGAGGGATGCTAGACTCGTGTTTCAGCTCAGTTAGGATGTCTTGAATGTGTACAAAGTATTTGCTTAAGGGTTCTTTTGCTGAGATGAAAGTTGTGTTGTGATATGCTATATTTTTTATACTTTAAGCAACCAAAGGCCAAGTTGGTGTTTAGACAGGTAGAGGCCCCCATAATATGCTGCAAACCTTGACATTGATCAGTGTGATTAGTTCCTAAACTTGTGCCAAAGAGATTTGATCTGTACTTGCTGATTTGCAACTTTGACATAAAGCTTAACTTTTCAAAAATGGATAAAGTGCTTTATCTATAAATGGATTAAACCACTATGCAATGCTTGAACACATAGAACATGGTTTTGGCACAATGAGTATGCATTAAATTATTGAGTGCAAATGGGATTAGAGGCTTGTAATGTAGCATAAACCAAGCTGACTTGAAAATGGTAATGTGTATGAACATGTCTTGGTCAAGAACAAAAGTGATTTTTGCCCAACTTGCCAAATTCGATTCTCCCTAACCATGAGGTTGTTTGATGAGTTCTTGGACATTTTGGAAAGCTTGGAATGTGTACTACAATCTATCTTTGAAATGAAAATTGAAATTCCAAGTGGAAGTATGTGAAAAATGGTCTTGAAGTTAGGTAAAAACTTTGCCTAAAATAGGTCAAATTTTCACTAAGTTAAGAATGGTTTGGTACCCTTATTCCAAAAATTGTAACTTGAGATAAAAGCCTCCTTTGGGAAAACTTTGTGAATCAAAGTTGTAGATTATGCAATAGACTACAACTTTCATGTTTTGACTTTTGCTTGAATCCAAATGAATCTTGGTGAGAAAGTGGGGCAAAGTTAGGAAAAAATTAGGGTTTTTCATAACTTAGAAAAATTCTAAGTTATGAAAAATTCTCATTTCAAACCCTAATTTGCAATTCTTGATTTCTTGATGAACAAGTTTCATGATTTGGCATGTTTTGGTGAAAAATGAATCTTGACACTTGATTTTGACCAAAAAGTCAAAGTTTGACTTTTCAGTATACAATCAAAATTGATCAATTGACTGGGAAATTCAACTGTCAATCTTGTGCATTTGGGGTCTTTTGAGTTTGTTGAACATGTCAAGACTATTCCATGGGGGCCTTGAGTCCATATGTGAGCTTGGTTTGCCATTGGCTAGGTCAAACAGTCAAAAATTGCCTTTGTGCAGTCAAAACCCTAAAAATGACCATTTTGCCCTTTTGGTGATCTGATCAAATTTCTTGTGGAATTGTGATCCAAACTTGATTAAATGGTCCATGTGAGTTCATAATGTTGATGTGGGTCAATTTTCATGAGATTTGACTGTCAATTGGCCACAGTTGACTTTTTCCCCAATACAGCTGATTTCTAGGTCAACTGTCCAATTGACTGGGCAAAACTTGGAATCAAGACTTGAAACTTGGTATGGATAAACTTGGGAGTCCAATATGAAGCATGGAAGTCATCTTAGGCAATTTTGGTCAAAACATCTTTGTGCAAACACAAACCCTAATTTGGGTTAACAGTGCAAGGAGAAGTCTTGAGCAGATGAAACCCTAACTGGACCTTGATCTCCAAGGGCTTTGTGATGAGAAATCAATGAGAAATGGGAGGGCAAATTTTGGGGTACAACAGTTTCCCCTGTTCAATCTTCTTGAATCCGAAGAGATAGATTGGCGAGTTTGCCTTTCGCGACTCGAGGGTAAAAGGAGATTGGACACTAGAGTTCCCGGAAATTTGCACTCGTCGAAGCAATTGATGCGGGAATGGGCTTAGAGATGCCATTTGGAGATGGGCTTAACGATGCCATCTGGAAGAGTGACAAAAATTTGTCGGGGATGGGCTTAAAGATGCCATCTGGAAGAGTGACAGAAATTTGTCGGGGATGGGCTTAAAGATGCCATCTGGAAGAGTGACAAAAATTTGTCGGGGATGGGCTTAAAGATGCCATCTGGAAGAGTGACAGAAATTTGTTGGGGATGGGCTTAAAGATGCCATCTGGAATGAGTATCAGAGAGGTGTCCATGTCTTGAACCACATCTGAACTGGGGGTCTGAACAAGCAATAGATTGACATCCGTATCGGGAGGCATCCGTGAACTGTTTTCAGAGGTTTGAGAGGAGTCTGAACAAGAGATAGATTAACATCCGTTGTTGGGAAGAATCCATAAGCTGTTTTCAGAAGTCTTGAAGTTGAATAAGCAATAGAGCAGCATCCGTTGTTGGGAAGCGTCCGTAAACTATTTTCAAAAGTTGAGAAGAGTCTGAAGAAGCGATAGATTACCATCCGTTGTTGGGAAGAATCCATAAACTGTTTTCAGAAGTCTTGAAGTTGAATAAGCAATAGAGCAGCATCCGTTGTTGGGAAGAATCCATAAGCTGTTTTCAGAAGTCTTGAAGTTGAATAAGCAATAGAGCAGTATCCGTTGTTGGGAAGCGTCCGTAAACTGTTTTCAAAAGTTGAGAAGAGTCTGAATAAGCGATAGATTACCATCCGTTGTTGGGAAGAATCCATAAACTGTTTTCAGAAGTCTTGAAGTTGAATAAGCAATAGAGCAGCATCCGTTGTTGGGAAGCGTCCGTAAACTGTTTTTAAAAGTTGAGAAGAATCTGAACAAGCGATAGATTACCATCCGTTGTTGGGAAGAATCCATACTCTGTTTTCAGAAGTCTTGAAGTTGAATAAGCAATAGAGCAGCATCCGTTGTTGGGAAGAATCCATAAGCTATTTTCAGAAGTCTTGAAGTTGAATAAGCAATAGAGCAGCATCCGTTGTTGGGAAGCGTCCGTAAACAGTTTTCAAAAGTTGAGAAGAGTCTGAACAAGCGATAGATTACCATCCGTTGTTGGGAAGAATCCATAAACTGTTTTCAGAAGTCTTGAAGTTGAATAAGCAATAGAGCAGCATCCGTTGTTGGGAAGCGTCCGTAAACTGTTTTCAAAAGTTGAGAAGAGTCTGAACAAGCGATAGATTAACATCCGTTGTTGGGAGGAATCCGTGAACTGTTTTCAGAAGTCTTGAGAAGAATCTGAACAAGCGATAGGTTAACATCCGTTACTTGGAGAACCCGTAAACTGTTTTCAGAAATCTTGAAGTTTGAGGAGGAACCGGTGTAGGGTTTCCTGATGATGAGCTCGTGTAAAACTGCATCTGGATGAATCTGGAATAAGCATCAGAATATCTCCATGTCTGGGTCATATCTGAACTATTCCTGGAAAGGATCTCGGAAAATAATGATTTTTTGTCTGTCGACTGATCCTACCTGCAAAGGCAAAGAGTTAGTTATATGAAATGTCATGATGCATGATACAATGTATGTTATATGATATGAATGTAAATGGATGCGCATGTAAGCTGGAGAGCTGTCTTGCAAAGGATAGATGAATCCGAGATGGTTGAAGATGAAAGCATCTTGACTGCTACCGGGAAGAATAATTCCGTGGCTGCTGCTGGGGAAGAGAATTTCTGATGACTTCTACTGGGGAGTTCCAATCTAATAGACTCATGCTGGGGAGGTAAGACTGAGAATCTTCAGTTTGGTGGGAAATATCTCTGTGGGGAGAAAGTTCACTAGTCTGGCTCCGCTGGGGATTGATAATTTGAAGCTTTAGCTCGGCTGGGGATACTGAAACTTAAACTCTGAGGGGAATTGAGTTCTGGAGGGCTCTCTGGCTGGGGATAACAAAGATAAGCTCCTCTGGGGGATTGTATTGATAAGCTATGTTGGGGAACTCTGATGAACTCCGCTGGGGGTAGGAAGAATTTTGGGGAGTGCGATCTTCCGTGGCAATAAGCTGAGGATAACCTAGTTATAAGCCCTTGTGAGGAATGATTTTGAATAAAGCTTGGGAGAGACGCCCGTATTCTGCAGGGGATAAGCTTCCAGAATCTACTGGGGATAAGCTTCAAGACTTGCTGGGGATATGGATTCAAAAATCTCCTGGGGGTTTCCTTTGAAAGGGTATCAAGGTATTCAACTGCCCCTTCAACCTATCAGTAATCCTCTTTCTTGATTCATAAGGAAATGATTATGTTCAAATGCATATGCCTATTTAACAAAACATTGGACGTTTCTCAAAGTAAAACAATTAGTGTAAGAGAAAAAGAAAAGGGAAATGACACAAATTTCTGGGAAGAGTATTTGTATTAACTTTCTCTGAGTATATTTGTACAAAGGAGACAATCATCCTAGTAAGAGGATTTTGTCGTAAATATTGAAAGATTTATACAAAATAAAGATGGCTATGTGAAATAATTCCATGGGATTCCATTCTGCTGTAGCCTTCACAACTCTGAATATCTGTCCATTCAATGCTTCGTCTGCCGATGACTGGATTGATCAGAAGCCTGGAACTGGTTGATGAAGAGATTGTCTCTGAAGTGATCCGACGAGACATAGTCATACGCTTTAATTCCCTAACTTTTGCCTGAATCGCCCTTTCGGGTTTTCGATCCACCGGGAAACCCCTTTTTGCCCAAGCCGCCCTTTCGGGTTTTCAACTTGCCGGGTGTACAGATTTTTTTGTTTTTATCCCTAATTTTTGCCTGAATCGCCCTTTCGGGTTTTCGATCCACCGGGATGCCCATTTTTGCCCAAGCCGCCCTTTTGGGTTTTCGACTTGTCAGTTTATTTTATACGTAGTATCTTTTGACTATGTCTGCGTTCGCAGGGTGCGGCAGGTCGTCGCCGTCCATGGTGGTCAGAATCATTGCACCACCAGAAAATATGCTCTTGATCACAAACGGTCCTTCATATGTAGGAGTCCATTTGCCCCTGGGATCACTTTGCGGCAGGATAATCCGCTTGATTACGAGATCTCCGACTTGATACACTTGACGTCTGACTTTCTTATTGAAGGCCTTGATCATCCGTTTTTGATACGTCTGACCATGGCATATAGCAGCGAGTCGCTTCTCGTCGATCAGATTGAGTTGATCAAGTCGGGTCTGCATCCAATCATCTTCATTCAAACCTGCGTCCTTCATAATCCTTAGAGAAGGAATCTGAACTTCCATAGGCAAGACAACTTCCATGCCATATACCAATGAAAATGGGGTTGCCCCGGTTGAAGTACGTGCCGTCGTACGGTATCCATGTAGAGCAAACGGTAACATCTCATGCCAGTCTTTGTAAGTGACTGTCATTTTCTGAATGATTTTCTTAATGTTTTTGTTCGCAGCTTCAACAGCACCGTTCATCTTCGGCCGATAGGGAGATGAATTGTGATGATAAATCTTGAACTGTTCGCACAAAGCGGTGATCATTGTGTTATTCAGATTTGTACCTTTGTCTGTGATGATCCTGTCTGGAACACCATACCGGCATATGAGATTTTGTTTGATGAAGCGGGCAACCACATTTTTAGTAACAGAGGCGAAGGAAGCTGCTTCGACCCATTTGGTGAAATACTCAATGGCAACCAGGATGAAAAGATGTCCGTTGGAAGCCGTAGGCTTGATCTCTCCAATCATGTCAATGCCCCACATTGCAAATGGCCAAGGAGCAGTCAGAACGTTGAGAGGGACCGGAGGGATATGAACTTTGTCAGCGTAGACTTGACATTTGTGGCAAGTACGGGAATGTTGATGGCAGTCAGCTTCCATGGTAGACCAGTAATAGCCTGCCCTTAGGATCTTCTTAGCCATTGTATGCCCGCTCAAGTGAGTGCCAAATGTGTCGCTGTGTATCTCAGTCATGATCAACTCTGCTTCAGCCTTGTCTACGCATCGGAGTAATACACAATCATGGCTTCGTTTGTAAAGGATGCCGTTGCTCAGGAAGAACTTAGCCGCAAATTTCCTTAAGAACTTCTTGTCATTTACGGAAGCTCCTTCGGGATAATCTCTAGTCTCGAGATACCTTTTGAATTCGTGGAACCAAGGTTGTTCCACTACTTCTTCGGTATTAATCTCGTGACAATGCGCAGGTTCATCCATTCGCTCGATGGTGATTTGGGGAGCCTCGTTATCCCAGTTGAGTTTAAACATGGAGGACATTGTGGCTAGAGCATCTGCCAACTGAGTCTCTTCTCGCGGGAAATACTCGAAGGTAATTTGCTCGAAATGAGGCAACAATGTCAAGACATGTTCTTTGTATGGGATAAGATTAGGATGCTTGGTATCCCACTCTCCTTTGATTTGACTGATAACCAAAGCCGAATCCCCAAATACGATCAAAGATTTGATCCCCAAGTCTATAGCAGCCTTGAGACCAAAGATGCAAGCTTCATACTCAGCCATGTTGTTTGTGCAGCTGAAGCAAAGTCGGGCCGTGAAAGGTGTGTGACAGCCTTCCGGAGAAATGAGTACCGCGCCGATACCGTTTCCAAGTGCATTTGAAGCACCATTAAAGTACAGGGTCCATCGGGATCCCTTTTCGGGTCCGTCATACGGTCCGTCACTTTCAATGCTGTCCAAATTCATGATGTCCTCGTCTGGGAAGTCAAATCTCATGGGTTGATAATCTTCGATAGCTTGATGAGCCAGATGGTCAGCTAGTACACTCCCTTTTATAGCTTTTTGGGTGGTGTACTGGATGTCATACTCAGTTAGGATCATTTGCCATCTAGCTATCCTTCCAGATAAGGCGGGCTTTTCGAAGATATACTTGATAGGATCCATTTTGGAAATCAACAAGGTAGTATGAGTCAACATATACTGTCTTAGTCGGTGAGCAGCCCGTACTAAAGCGCAACAAGTTTTCTCGAGCAGTGAGTAGCGAGTCTCACAGTCGGTAAACTTTTTGCTAAGGTAAGAAATGGCATGCTCTTTTCGACCAGGCTCGTCATGCTGGCCCAAAACACACCCCATTGAGTTATCCAAAATGGTTAGATACATGATCAATGGTCTTCCTTCGATGGGTGGCATCAAAATAGGAGGTTCTAGCAAATACTCCTTGATCTTATCGAAAGCAGCTTGGCAATCGTCGTTCCATTTGACTACCTGATCTTTCTTCAAGAGTTTGAAAATTGGCTCACAGGTAGAAGTCAAATGAGAGATGAATCTGGCCATATAGTTCAAGCGCCCCAAGAACCCTCTAACCTCCTTTTCAGTACGGGGAGCAGGCATCTCTTGTATTGCTTTCACTTTTGCTGGATCGACTTCAATGCCTTTGTTGCTTACAATGAATCCCAGAAGTTTACCAGACCTTACTCCAAAAGTGCACTTACTTGGATTCAGCCTGAGTTTGTATTCTTTCAACCTGGCAAACAGCTTTTCTAGATGTTCAAGGTGCTCCTCCTCTGTTTGTGACCGAGCTATCATATCGTCTACGTAAACTTCAATCTCATGATGTATCATATCATGAAACAAAGCTACCATGGCGCGTTGATATGTTGCCCCTGCGTTCTTCAGCCCGAACGGCATCACCTTGTAACAGAAAGTGCCCCATTGTGTGACAAAAGTTGTTTTCTCCATATCCTCGGGGGCCATTTTGATTTGATTGTAGCCCGAGAATCCATCCATGAAGGAAAACACTTTGTGCTGAGCTGTATTGTCGATCAAAATGTCAATGTGTGGAAGTGGAAAATCATCTTTGGGGCTGGCCCTATTCAAATCCCGGTAGTCCACACACATCCTGACTTTGCCATCTTTCTTAGGTACTGGCACGATGTTAGCGACCCATTGAGGATAGGACGTAACAGCCAGAAAGCCAGCGTCGAATTGCTTCATCACTTCTGCTTTGATCTTTTCAGACATATCAGGCCTCATTCGGCGGACTTTTTGCTTGATCGATGGACAATCCTCTCTTGTGGGGAGACGGTGAACCACGATGTCTGTGTCTAAACCCGGCATGTCTTCATAAGACCAAGAGAATATTTCAACAAACTCATTCAACAATTGTATCAGGCGTTCCTTGACACTCGCTTCCAGATTGGCACCCACTTGCACCTCCTTCCGGTCTTCCTCGGTCCCTAAGTTGACAATTTCCAATGACTCTTCGTGCGGTAAGATGGCCCTTTCCTCTTGCTGTAGAAGTCTGGCTAGTTCCCCTGGTACTTCACAACCCTCGTCATCTTCATACTCGGTTTGATTGACCAGATCTTCAGAGTTATTGAAAGATATAGCAGAATCGTCACCCATGGAATCCGGAGTGGATGGGTACCTGCATTTGTGAGTGTGGGTGTGTGTAAGGGATAGCCATCCTTAAACAAAAAATGCAAAAGGAAAGGAAATGAACACAAGCAGTTTATCAAATGAAAAACGTCCAATGAATCATTAAACATGGCATATGGATATGAAAAAATAATCAAAACCCTTACAAATGGACCTACATGCCGCGGGCAAGGCATGAGGTGAAAAGGTAGTGTGCGGATTGTTCAGAAACAAATATTACAGACCAAATAGGAAATGTTTGACAGACAAATTACTGATGAATAAAAGTGATGGGGACAAAGTCTTTCGCCTCCCAGTTGCACAATCCCCTTTTGACAGTTGGGTAGATCCACTCTTCGATGTTGCTCTCTTTGTCTTCATCCTCCAAAGCGTTGATTCCGTAGGGAGAAATTTTGACTGGCGCTCTTTCAATCTTCGAACGGCGCATAGCTTTCTGGCCCGCGGTAGTGAACCCTAATCCAAATTTGTCTGTCTTATGTGGAATATCGGGCAACTGCCCCCATGCTGAATTCTTCCCTTCCTTTATTGCGGCCCTTGCGTCCTCCAGAGATGCCATCCTGGCCATCTGCCTCGGTGTCTCAACTGCCAACTTTGCTACTGTTATTTCAGGAAGGACTTCTTCGAAATGCTGAAAAGGCTTCTCAATGAACTCCCCTTCTACCTCCACATACCGGAAAGAGTTCAAGTGGCTAATCATATACTCCTCTTTGCCATGGACAGTAATGATCTTTCCCTTGACAGGATACTTCAACATCTGATGTAAGGAGGAGGTGACTGCCCCAGCATGGTGTATCCAAGGCCTACCCAGCAAGCAAGAGTATGACGGACGGATGTCCATCACATAGAAAGTATATTTAAACACCTCAGTGCCTATCTTGATGGGAATTTCAACCTCCCCATGGACCATTCTCTTCGAACCATCGAAAGCTCTGACAACAATATCACTTGGCTTCAACTCTAACCCTTCACAATCTAGTCGGTCTAAAGCTTTCTTAGGCAGTACATTCAGCGACGAACCAGTGTCGACCAAGACATGTGCAAGAGTAGTTCCTCGGCACTTGACTGAAATGTGCAACGCATCATTGTGGTTTCTACCTTTAGGAGTTAGGTCGGCATCAGAGAAACCTAATCCATTGTCCGCAGTAAGGCTAGCCACGCAATTTTGGAATTGATCTGCAGAGGTTTCCTGGGGCACATGGGCTGCCTTCAGGAATTTTATCAGAGCTTTAGCGTGCGCTTCCGAGCAAAGTAATAGTGCCAGCATGGAGATCTTTGAGGGGGTTTGCCCCAGTTGTTCTACCACATCGTAATCACTTCTTTTGATTATTTTCAAGATCTCGTCCATTTCCTTCTTGGAGGTTTCCGAGATAACCAAGGGTTGAGCCCTCGTCCTGACGAGCTCATCTTGGATTCCCTTACCTTTATCAGCAGCGGTAGGAGGGACAGTACTAGGAACAACAACATCTTCAATCAATGGGGTTCTAGCGGAGAGTTTTATTGGTGCAGGGATGACCTTGTCGGCAGATGAGGGTCCAAAGATTGCTCTTGGAGGGGCAATCTCTGGAGAAAATATCCTCCCGCTCCGGGTGATTTTGCTCATGCCTGCAATGTTACCAATGCTGGCTTCTTCATCATCCGAAATTTCTTCAGTTATTTCAATTTTTTTAATACCATGGTAGTAGACGTCACCGCCATAGTTCCATGGTATCGACTTCTCAGAAACGTAGGGGACAGGCCCTGGCATTGTTATCTTCAAAGGAACAGATTTCGTAGCTGGTGTAATCTTAACAGGCTTTCTGACGGCCTTGGAAAGATTGGCGTGAATGGTTATGATTGAGACATCTTCAGTATGGGTTGGAACAGCATAAACTTTTTCAAACAAAATTTGTCGACTATCTATTAGGCCTTGGATGCCTTTCTTCAGTAACGAACAATCAAATGGCAGAGAGTAACAACAATAGCAGTCTTCTTTACATCCCGGGAAGATCACGACCCTTAACAGATTCAACTTGATGGTTAACAATGGAGTTATCAGATCATTGACATCAGCAACATACAAATCTTCTTCAATGGCATTGACATTTCGGCCGTGCTTTGGCATGGGAGCAGATATCACATTAGGCTTCTCCAGAGCGTCGAACTCCACTTCCTTCGCCTCTATCAGGTCTTGGATTTTATGTTTGAGTGCCCAACAATCATTGGTGTCGTGTCCGACACTGTCAAAATGGTAGGCGCATTTATCATTAGGATGATAATGCGGAGAGGACGTATTCACATTTTTTGGTGCCTCTTTGATAGTGGCGAGGTTCAACTTCAACAGATGGGGAAGCACTTGCGCTGGAGTCATGTTAATGCGGGTGAACTGTCGTTGTGGCCGTTCCGCCCGTTGCTGATTTGGTCTGGACTGGTTATAGAGAGGCTGCTCACTTGACGGATTTTGAATCATTACGGCCCCCATAGTTGGCCGGCGCTCAGTCTTCCCTGATCTTCTTTGGGAGTATACAACAACCGTTTCCTTCTTAAAAGGTTTCTTCTCAACACTTGCAGCGACACCCTTCTGAATCTTTCCTGACTTGATGCCAACTTCTATTCTTTCGCCTGTTAAGATCAGATCGGTAAACCCCGCGGAAGAGTTACCAATCAGATGATTGAAAAATGGCCCAGATAGGGTCCCTAGAAACATATCGACAAGTTCACGGTCGGTTAAAGGAGGCTGCACCCTGCCAGCCAAATCTCTCCATTTTTGTGCATATTCTTTGAATCCTTCGCCTGTTCCCAAAGACATACCCTGAAGTTGGGTATGCGTGGGAGCAAGGTCATAATTGTACTGATATTGTTTGTAAAAAGCGGTGGCCAAGTCTTCCCAATTTCGAACGCTGGTTCCCTCTAGCTGATAAAACCACTCCAATTGAGCTCCAGAAAGGCTGTCTTGAAAGAAATGAATCCAAAGGTTTTTATCTGCCGTATAGGGTTGAATCTTTCTCACGTAGGATCTGAGATGCATTTTTGGACAAGACAGCCCATCATACCTCACAAAAACTGGAACTTTGAACTTTGGTGGAATTACAATCCTGGCAACCAAACCCAAGTCTTCAAAATCCAAACCCGGTACTCTTTGTAGCTCCATGGCGGCCAACCTGTCTTCTAAACCTTTGTATTTATCATCAGCTGGAGGGTATTGTTGATCAGAGTAGTCTTCATCCTCTTCGACTTCCTCTTCTTCCCCATCGGACTCGGAAGGTACCGCAGCTCCACCTCCTTTACTGGTTCCTTCATCAGAAGTAGGAGGAAATTCAAGCACTCTCCTGGCCTCTCCGTCAAATCTTCTCCTAAAGTAGCCACCCCGAGTCTCTTTTTCTTCTTTTTCACTGGGTCTTTATTCCCCACCAAGGTCTTGAGATCCTCCTGACCCTTAGCCAAGGTCATCAGGAGTTGCTGGAACTATGCATTTTGAGTCTGCAGGTCTTTGACTGTTTGCTCGAGATCCATCCTACTGAAATAAACAGCAGACAGATAAGGAAACCTGGAGTGAGACCTGCTTATGCACATGATGAATGATATGCTTATGTATGCAATGCATTCAAGGATTTGGAACATTCAAAATTGTTGTAGACAAAAAGGAACGCACGTCATATTAATAAGAAGAAATTTGTCAGTACATAAATGCTCCATGGGCCAAATATTACAAAAACAACTTCTCAAGGTAAAAAGACATTGCGCATCCTCTTTGGTGCGATGTAGGTATTGAGGGCCTCTTGCTCATGGAGTCGGCGGGTAAGCTCTAGAACCTTCTTCTCACTGGTGTAGTAGCTAGCTTCAAAAGTGTTCTGTTCCTCCTTGAGCTGAATCCAACTTTTCTGCATTTCCTCCCACGATGTAGGCATGTCAGGATGTAGGATGGTGTAGGGAACCTCTCCTTCCTTGACGGGCTCTTTAATCACAGGGAGTACATGAGGATAAGGCATCATTAGTCTTTGGGCTCGGGCTCGTACCCACTTGAGATAAGGCTCAAGAGGGATGGAGTTCTTGTGTCCCAGAGTCTTGCTATCAACCTTGTTGGGCCTTCCCCAAGCTCTGATGAATCTTTGGCGAAGTCCTTGCGCATCGTTGTCGAAGTCAAAAACTAGGTCAGGAATCAACATGTCATGGGGGCCATCCCTCCGTGCATATCCAAATTGCCTCAAAGCTAGGCAAGGGTTGTAGGTGATACCTCCTCTGATTCCAAGTAAAGGAACATTAGGAAACTCTCCGCAACGATCGACAATGATGACATTTTCTCTGGACCGAGAACACCAATGTACATCAGAGTGAGTAAGAGTCATCAACCGTTGGGACCACCTTGAGCCTTGGTCATTCTTCAAGACAGATTGTGGAAGGTGCGAAATAAACCACCTTGCAAGGAGAGGAGTACAGCACATGAGAACACCCCTCTGTCTCATTGTTCGTGTGTAAAATGAGTGAAGGATGTCCCCAAGCAATGTTGGTATTGGATTTCTGGACAAGAAGATTTTGACGGCGTTGACATCTATCAATTGGTCAGAATTTGGGAATAAGACCAACCCATAGATAAGGAGTGCCACAATCTCTTCAAAGGCTTGTAGGTCCAATGAATTCCAACATTCTTGTGCCTTCTCAAACAAGAACTTTGCTAAGAAGCCTTTGACGCCGCTTCTGGTTTCCCAATGCCCCTTGATATCGGATGGTTGTAGATGTAATGCTCGAGCAACATCTTCCGGCTTTGGTCCCTTTTCCGTACCGTTGAAGGGTAGTTGATTAAGGATAGGGATTCTTAGGAGTTGAGAAAACTCCTCCAAAGTGGGCACCAACTGGTAATCAGGGAAAGTGAAACAGTGGTGAAGAGGGTTAAAGAACTGGAATAGCACTTTCATCATGTCTTCTTCAATGTTGGTGTTGACTAAGCTGAGCAGTCTACCATGTCTTTCACTGAAGGATGAACTTTCCGGAATTCTTGAGGTGAGCTCCTTGAGTTGAGGAGAGATTCTCACAAGGTTGATTTGGATGGTTTTTCTGCGAGGAATTTCCATGACCTACAAAACAAGAACAAAGATGAAGATTCTAACCCTTGAAGTGGTTAGTGAATGCATATGATGCTTTATGATGTTTATGATGTATGCACAAAACATATGTACAAGCAAATCACACCAAACCCTAGTTTCAGGCTTGCATGGGGTTTCATAGGTAAGTACCCTCTTGAGTGTAGTTGGCTTAAAAACCTGTCCTATAAATAGTAACCGGGTTCTAAGGAGCTCAATATCACTGGATTGTTTTCATTGTTCATCGTTTTGGTTTAGCCACTTAACTAGCGGCCAAAATATTCAAGAAAACAACCCTCAATGAGTGTAGTATCGAGTATCTACCAACTTCGGACTGCACCAAAGCCGGTCATCTCACTACCCCTAATAAAAGGCCAAGATGGTCAAGTAAGGTTCTAGGTCATTAGTGCTTAGTGACATCACTCAGCGGCCCCGTACTCTCCTTGATTGAACTCAAGGGTTACCAGTACTCACAAATATGTCGCACTAATATAGCTATTGCTTCGACCGTTTCGGTATACCCCGCACAGTTTCCACAACGTATTGCTATCTATGAAATGTTTCCCAAAATCCGGGTGTAGGATTACAAACCCAAACCATAGAGCCAAGATGTAAAGCAAACAAGACAAACAATTAATCATGCAAGAGGGTGATCTAAGCCCTAAGGTTACTCCACTTTTAAAATTGTCCCCAGCAGAGTCGCCAGTTCTGTGATACCGTGGGAGAACTGACTGTGGTTTTGCGTTTGTTTTCGCAAATGTTTCGGTTGAGCAAGAGTCGCCACCGACTTTTTATTTTATCCTAAGGAAAGGTTTAAAAAGCACAGCAAAAACCTTTTGAGATATTTTCTTGGGTTCGGGGAGTAGATTATAGAAAGGGAAGGTATTAGCACTCTTTCTATCCATGGTTATCCATGGGCTCTTAGGTACTTGCTTAGATCAAATTGCCTTGGTTTTCAATTGTTTGAAATGGTGCTTTGTGTGTGGTTTTGAAAATGTTTTGAAAAAGATGCCTTGTCTAGGCTACCCTTGTAACAATTCTTTACTCGAATGTTTTACAAAAGGTGTTTGTCTTTTTGAAAAGATGTTTCAAGGTTTTTGAAAGTTTGTTTTGAAAGTGTGATTTTGAAAAATAGGCAAGTGTTTTTGATTTGCAAGTTGACAAGTACTTAAGAGCTATCTACCCTAAAGTTCTCAAAGATTTTTGCTATGCTTTAACCCTTTTAACAATTTTTGTTCCACCATTGCATTTGGTGGACAATCTTGTGTTAGGATGTGAAAGGGACGGGCGCGGGTCATCGTTTAGACCATAGTTGCAATGGTCTTAAGTATCTTTGGGCAATTTTTCCTTGAAAGGGACTTGATCATTTTAGGCAACTTTTCGAAAACGTCATCGAGGGACTATGATCATTTGAATTGTTTGCTTTGTTTTTGCCCAAAGAGACCTAACATGCAACATGGCCCATTTATTGAAGGCAACAAGTGGAATACCCTAGGGATGCAAGTGTGATATGTGTTGTCCATTTTCAAGCTTGATTATCTTGAAATTAGGTCAAACTATTTTGGTTCTTTTTATTTGCATACAAACCCTAATTCTAGCATGGTATATTTAGAAAGCGTTAAAGTGCGAAAAGTAAAGCTCCTACACTATTACAACACAATATGGGAAGGGGGGGGGTACAAAATGTTCAAATGGGGAGATATTTAGACAAGGAATTTAAACCTAGCTATTACATCAATTTGGAATTTATCTACAAGACATTTAATTGCACAAATTAAATAAAAATAAAATAAATATGCAAAATGTAAAAAGGGTTTTTATATGTATGGAAAAAGGTATTTTTATGTTAAATAAAATAAAAAATGAAAAGTATTATTTTTTTGGAGTTTTTGTGTTTTAAGGGCAAAACCCTAATTTCTTAAATAAAGGGTATTATTTATTTAATATATACTAATATTTATCAA